>NC_061157.1:50308242-50710742 GCF_022113875.1 Hydra vulgaris
AATGTTAATGCAACCATTGTAAATTTTTAACTAATTTTTTTCAAAAATGAAATTACATTTTAACGTCTTTTTAATTGCTTATGACTCATTGCTCTAGAGTGTTTTTCATAATTAACACCGCAAGTTTTTACTAATGTAGGACTGTTATTGTGAAAATATTATCAATTAGTCGATTTTTTGATATGACTTTTGTCCGCCTAGCTTTTATGAAGCAATACACTGAGCACCGGTGTGTAGATATCACTCCTAGACACAAGTCTGGAGTTATTTTGCACAATTTTGTGCAAATAACTCCACACTTCTGTGCAGAAGTCGAGTTAGAAAAAGTTAATTTCCATAAAAGTGTGCAAAATAACTCCATACCTGTGTCTAGGAGTGATAGGTTAACACCGGTGTGGAGGAAAACTCCACACTTTCCGCGAGAGTTTTTTAGTAAAATAATTCATTCTGAAAAATTGATTTAGGAAGAAAATTATTAACATGCGCACTATTTTTGCCTACGTAAAACTTATATTTTTTTATTTATAATTAGGTTTGTTTTTTTCCTAAACCCATATAATTAATAGCTTAGTGGTTTAGTCATTTAGTGTGTTGTCATCAGTGTCGTTTCGGGGGGAGGGGGTAAAGGCCTTCCCTAAAGATAATAAATTTTGAGATTTTTCCAATCTTACCTATGTAGTTATAGCAAAAAAGATTAATTGTTTCTAAAAGTTTTCTCATATTTTCACATATATTATACACGATTGTTCCATAAACCACCTGCAAACTCAACATATGCCAAAGACATTTACACTTACAGACATTTATACGTAACAGTATAAAAATGTCTGTAAGAGCAGTAATATATTGTATACAAATGTCTGTAAGTGTATACAGTTTTCTTATATTAAACATGATTATGTATAAAACGTTGCATAAGTGAATTTTTTACATTTGCATATAATATATTTGTTCATTGTTACATTGTGTTATATTAGATGTTATGCAATAAAGCTGCGGTTATTTAGAGAATCCGCTTTAAATGTGTTGATTAATTGCAATCGTATAAGGTTTATATAATGGTTTATTTTTTAATTACATGCATAAATTCGACATATCAGCATATCAGTGGTTTAATGCACTGTCTTCGGTGTCGTTTTGTGAGGGTTCAAATCAGCCACTTAGCACAATATATTTTAGTCTAGCTGTATAAATTTTTTTTTAAAAATCTGTCGAAAAAAACTAATTTAAAATTACGCCAAACATACAGTGTTGGCGAAAAGTATTGCAACTTTTTAAAAAAAACACACATTAAACAAATACACAAGAGTATTATTAAAAGAAGTGTTCATATAAATATCTAGTACTTAAAAGGCTGTCCATGGTTTTTCAACACACATTTGATACGGTTTGGCATCGACTAAAACAGTTTTTGACAAAGATTCGGGGTGATTTCGGTGCACCACACCTTCTTAATGTTGTAAATGAGTTCTGCAATGCTTTTACTGTAAAATTTTCTTAATTTTCTTTTTATCACTGTCCAGAGATTTTCAATGGGATTCAAATCTGGACTGTTGCCTAGCCAGTCCAGAACTTGAAATCATTTTCAGTTAGCCACTTTTTTACAACTCGACTGGTATGGCATGGTGCCGAGTCTTGTTGAAACAATTCACAACAATGCAAGCGCATGGCTAGGGGTAGTTTTGAATTTAAAATCTTTAGGTATTCAACGGAGTTTACCATCTGTTTTGCTGGTAAAAAGTATAGAGACCCTTGCCCCATTGCTGAAAAACATCCCCAAACCATAATTTGGGGTGAATGTTTAACTGTCGGCAAGGTGTAACGAATATCATATCGAGATCCAACTGGTCTACGTACATACTGCGTGACAGATCCAAACTGCAGAAATGTAGTCTCGTCGGAAAATAACACCTTGGACCATCTTTCTGCATTCCAGTCCTTATAGTTATTACAAAACTGAACTCTTTTCTGTCGGTGCTGCTTAGATAGCAGAGTTTTGCGGGATGGACGTCGAGCTCTTAAACCAAAACGAACACAATCAGTCACAAATTGTTCGTGTACTCGCACCGCAACCAGTGTCTAGTTTTATTTGAAGACTTAAATAAGTTGGATTTCTGACTGCAGAGCGTCGGAGTAGAGAGTCATCACGTGTTGTTGTTACTCTGGGTCGTCCAGAACGTTTCAGTGGTGATGCTGACCCGGAAACTCTGTATTTCTTAATTATTCGACTAACTGAAGACCTTGTTAAACACAATTTCTTAGAAATATCTCGCTGCTTCATACCATCCTTCGAATATTAAATAATAATAGCACGTTTTCTTGTTGAAATCTTCTTTGCCAGACCCATTATGATTAAACTATACCTCTCAAAAAGCAAAAAAAATTAAAATTTTCTATGCTATTCCCAAGTATGGTTTCGTAAGAAAAATCTATAACGCAGCACGTTTAACTATAATGGCGTCATAATTTTATGATTACATAGTGTGCTGCCGTTTGGTTTTATCATTTTTGTATGAATATATGATATATAAACATCAAATTCATTTCGAATTTTATAAAAATATTAAATTTAAAGTTGAAATACTTTTCAACTTTAAATTTAATTTTTAAAAATATTAAATTTAAAGTTGAAATACTTTACGCCAACACTGTAATTCCTTCAATTATTTTTTTCAAAAAGAAATTAGATTTTCAGATCAATCAATTTTTGAATATTATTTTGTTGATGACAACACCCATTTTTCTGCTAAAATCATTCTCAGTAGTAAAAATGTTGAAGTGAATACCCAGTGGGCACACGACGTTATTTCGACGTTGATTTACAGTTGATTTTTAGTCGCGACGTCGTATAACCAAAAATCAACGTTGTATCAACGTTGAAAAATTTGTTTAAAACTATCAAATAAAATCGACGTTGATTCCACGTTACTTCAACGTCTATATTACGAGTTCGACCGTTCGTAATTGCAATATGAGAACTAAAGTACGCATGCGTAACTTAAAATAATTTTTATAACAAATAACAACAACAACAACAACAACAAAAAGCAATATATTTACCAAGAATATAGATGTTTTACAATAAGCATGTTATAAAATACAAATAAAAAAAAATATATGTATAGCCTATATTCTGGATGGTTCACTCTCATATAGCCTGGCTAAATCGAGGAGAGCGACCATTACATAACAAGTAAAGACTTAAAAAGTTACTTATTAGCCCAATAAGAACAAGTAAAGTCACACATGCTAATAAATTAGGCCATCTGTTGCCTTTTTATAAGGTTTTGAATTTGACAAATTAACAATAATACATGGCTTATTTTGTGATGCATTTAGTAAGGTAAATATTAAATGGATATTTCTTTATGACCGTATTATTTCATGAGTGTGGATTACAAGTAGAGATTACTTGATATATTATATAAATATAAAATATATATTATATATGTTTTTCTTATATATATATATATATATATATATATATATATATATATATATATATATATATATATATATATATATATATATATATATACATATATATACATATATATATTATATATATATGTATATATATATAATATATATATAATATATATATATATATATATATAATATATATATATATGTATATATATATATATATATATATATTTATATATATATATATATATATATGTATGTATGTATATATATATATATATATATATATATATATATATATATATATATATACATATATATATATATATATATATATATATATATATATATATATATATATATATATATATATATATATATATATATATATATATATATATATATATATATATATATGTATGTATATATATATATATATATATATGTATGTATATATATATATATATATATATATATATATGTATATATATATATATATATATATATATATATATATATATATTTATATATATATATATATATATATATATATATATATATATATATATATATATATATATATATATATATATATATATATATATATATATATATATATATATATATATATATATAGGGAAGAGTTACCTTAATTGGAACAGTTAAGGAATAGTTATTTATTAACCTAAGATGGCTTTTTACTAACTAATGGAAAGTTTTATTGTGTTGAATTTGTGTATGAAAATGGATGATGTTTTACAAAATAATGATTTATCAAGCTTTTTTACCAATCCATGTAATTTAAAGAGTTTAAATATTTTTTATATTAAAAAAATTTTATTAGATTTTTAAAGATTTTTCTTGTAAAGTTGTATATAAAAGAATTTGTGCTTGCTCCTTTAGTAGGTTGGATCAACATAAAAATTTAGCAATTTTTAACAATTGTATAATGTATCATAACGTACAGTTTAAAGTTGTATTTTTCTGTTAGCTATTTTACATGAACAAATTTTTAATATATGAGTATTTTTTCTATTATATTTTCTACTATTCTTTTCCAGTTGAAAAAGTATAGTTGGGCAAGCAAAATGTTCATTCGAGCTGTTTGGATAGAAAATACAGAGAAATAAAGTGAGAAAAATTGATCGATAATTTTTATGTGCTGGCTATCATCATTAAATGTAATAAATTGTTTTAATGAAATGCATAAACCGCATCTAACTAATACAGATTTCCGCTGCTCAAAATTAAATGTCATGGAGATAATGTAATTTTTTTTTATATAAACATTAAGTCATTACTTTTTTTCCTTGTTTTTTTGACATGCTTTCATTCTGTTTATGTTGTTTTCAGTGTTTAGATATATTCTTTATTATATATTCTTTATTATATAATGTATTTAAAATCATGAGTTTTGTGATAAATTTAAATTTGCCACTACTAGTGATACTCAGATAGAATCAGATTCAGAAAACGGTAACTATTTTAAAAGATACTTAATTCAAGTATTATTAGTTTTATTTTGATAATAATTTTTATAGGAGCCACTACCATGGTTATGCAAGAGAAAACATAATAACCAACAGAATAGTAAGCAAGTACCTACTCCTGTAACGCAAAAAAAGAAACAGAAAACAATTTTTATGCATACTCCACATACTGTAGCTCAAGGGATTAATTGTCTGTCTGTAAGTTGATCTAGGAAGAAAAGATTCTGAACATTTTTTTCTATGCTTCAGTGATTTACACATTTTATTGGTTGGTAAATTAATACATTTTATTTAGTTTATGAATAATGTTTTATTTTATAAATGTTTTGTTCTTGTGTTTCAACCCTTTTAGAAATTAATTAATGTTTGGTTCTTTTGTCTTTCTGATATATCTTTATTGTTAGAAAGAGATGTTAGTAAAAACTCTTTCTAGTAATTAAAGTAATATCATGACAAATAGTTCTGAAAATTCTATGGATGAACTTGCAGCAGTAATTTAATGATTATGATAACAGTTTAAATGATTCTTGGGTGAGGTCAGAAGTGATGGGTTGTTTCAAACCATGACTTTTTGCAGTTTTTTTAATTGTTTTTTAAAAAAGTGTTTATTAATAACTTAGCCTAAGTTAATCTACTTTTTATAAATGTACTATAAAAATAATGTGGTGTAATTATTTTCTTAAACCTTTAGGTTAACAAACTTTCTAAAATTGGAGGTAAAACCATTAAGACAAATACAAAAAAATGTGATGCAAAGGTTTGTTAAAAGTAGTTTTATATAATAAATCTTTTGAATCTTTTTATTATAGTTTGTTTTAAACTTGTGTTAAAAATATGTGAAGCATATATTTTTAAAAGTTTGACGAATTCTAATCAGACATAATATAAATCTTTTTTTTTTATGTCTGATTATATTTTTTTTTGTAACTGTTTTCTCTTACTTTTGTATTTCCTTGAACTAAAGAACAACCTTAAAGTACAAAGGTTGATTTGTAACGCATACTTAACCTTTTTTTTTACTCTATATATACATACATATATATGTATATAAATAAACATACATATATATGTATTTATATATACATACATATGCTTTTATGAATATATTATATATATATATATATATATATATATATATATATATATATATATATAAATCCTTATAGTGTAGTCGAAAGAGTCTTTTAATGTAAAAAAAGTCACTTTCGACTACAATTTTAATTTCAAAGCAATTAAATTAATGGGGAAGTACATTAAATTTTATTGTTTTTTAAAAAAATTTAAAAAAACCGCAATAATAACGACTAGAAAGTTTTTTTAATTAGTGGTGTTTTTGTTTTTGTTATATTAAAAAACATTTTTAAAACATGCGTAAATGTTGCTACATCAACTATCTTATAGCCTGCTGCTACAAGGGAGTATTTCTACATCCACTATCTTATAGCTTGACTCGCAACAGAGTGCTGCTACATCGACTGACAAATAGCCTTACTCGCAAGGGAGTGCTGCTACATCGACTGACAAATAGCCTGACTCGCAACGGAGTGCTGCTACATCGACTGACAATTAGCCTGACTCGCAACGGAGTGCTGCTACAACAACTGACAAATAGCCTGACTCGCAAGGGAGTGCTGGTACATCGACTGACAAATAGCCTGACTCGCAACAGAGTGCTGCTACATCGACTTACAAATAGCCTGACTTGCAAGGGAGTGCTGCTACATCGACTGACAAATAGCCTGACTCGCAACGGAGTGCTGCTACAACAACTGACAAATAGCCTGACTCGCAAGGGAGTGCTGCTACATCGACTGAGGGTTTGGTTTGGGCAGGCAGTCTATCATTTTAAAAAAAAAATAATTTAAGTTTGTAAACTTTTTCTGGTCTGGTTTAATAACGCGCTCTTTAAAACTACAGTTTATGGAAAACTCTTTCTGACTACCATGCAAGAGTGTATATATATATATATATATATATATATATATATATATATATATATACTCTTGCATGTCTCTTGCGTAGCATCAAAAAATATTTCCCATAAACTGTAGTTTTAAAGAGCGCGTTAATAAACCAGACCAGAAAAAGTTTTGAAAATTAAATTTTTTTTTTTAATTGATAGACTGCCTGGCCAAACCAAACCCTCAGTCGATGTAGCAGCACTCTCTTGCGAGTCAGGCTATTTGTCAGTCGTTGTAGCAGCACTCCCTTGCGAGTCAGGCTATTTGTCAGTCGATGTAGCAGCATTCCCTTGCGAGTCAGGCTATTTGTCAGTCGATGTAGCAGCACTCCGTTGCGAGTCAGGCTATTTGTCAGTCGATGTAGCAGCACTCCGTTGCGAGTCAGGCTATTTGTCAGTCGATGTAGCAGCACTCCGTTGCGAGTCAGGCTATAAGATAGTCGATGTAGCAACATTTACGCATGTTTAAAAAATGTTTTTTATTTAATCAATAACAAAAACACCACTAATTAAAAAAAACTTTCTAGTCGTTATAATTGCGGTTTTTTAAAAATTTATTAAAAAACAATTAAATTTAATGTACTTCCGCATAAATTAATTGCTTTGACATTTCGATGACAATCAAAAACAGCTTAAGAGACGAGGTAATTAAAATTGTAGTTGTAAGAGACTTTTTTTACATTAAAATGCTCTTAAAGCGACACTATATGAGTATATATATATATATATATATATATATATATATATATATATATATATATATATATATATATATATATATATATATATATATATATATCTACAATAATGGTTCAATTTAAAAATTTTTCTTTTATTTATAAAGTTGTACTTGATAAAAATAAATAAATAAAGTTGAACATTTTGAATATTCATTGGTTATTATGATAAATTATATAAAATATATATAAAGTATAAATATTTTGCAAAAACACTTTTATTTGCAATAACTACTTCATTGCATTGTGGCATGCTTGCAATTTATTTTTTATAGTTTCTGTCAACATTGGATTATTATGCCAGATCTTGATAATCTCTTCCATAAGATCTTGCTTATTAGTAAGATTTTTTTTTCCAATCTCTTGCTTTACTATTTCCCAAATGTTTTCTATGGGGTTAAGATCATGCGGTTTGTCTGGCTATAGCAATACATCAACTAAGCCATAAAAGTTTTTATTGTTTGGCAAGTTGAACCATCTTGCATAAATATAAGATTTTTGACATTATTTTTAATATTTTTAATTTTTTTTGTCAATTTTTGACTTTTTTGGCTGGACATCAATCCCTTTTCTTTTAGCCTTCTACAAATGGTCCGGTCTGACACAACAATTACAGCTTCATGGATAAGCTTAGTGGCTTTTTTTCTGTTTTCCAGGCAGATATTTCTGATTATACTGTCCGCTCTTGGTGTTTTCTTGCGTTTAGAAGGTGGTCTCCTTGGACACAACTCTTCCCCTGTATCAATTCTTTTTCTTACTTGCATTACGGTTTGGTAAGAAACCTTTGCGGTTTGTGCAATTTTTCATTGAGAATAATTTGTATTTTGTTTATCAATTTTTAATGTAACTATAATAATAATAACAATGTATAATGCAGGTTGTTGACCAATGGTTTATAATCAAAATTTAATATGGCTGGCGGTAAAGGTAAAGAGAAGTTTAAAGGAACAAACGTTAGGTATTTACTTGTAAGTTAAGTGTAAAATTATATATTTTTTAAAAATCACAGTTCGTTTTTTTAATGCTATTTTATTTTTAACTTTTTGATGTATTTGATGAAAGTTACTCAGGCAATACCTTTTTTATAGAGAGAGTTTTGTCAATTAAAGTGACTGCTACAGTTGCCGAAATAAGAAAAGGAATAATGACTTTATTAAAATACGCACTCGACAGATCAAATGGTGGTGGTCGGCGCGTAAAAGGAGATAAACCCGATGTATAACATTCATACTTTTTCCTAGTTGTTCTGGAACTATTAATAATAGTTATTATTGATAAATTGATAAATATATTACTGATAAATAAAACTTTTTTTTTCAAACATTTTATTTTATTTGCATTGTATATAAAGTCCGTTGAAGCAATTTAGTTGTATCTGATTAATTTACGTGAAATATAATATCCTCTGCGCAAATTATTGCTTTTTTATTGTGTTATTTTATTGCAATTAAAGTTGAGAAAATTTTTTAGTTAATTGGATTTAACCAAAATAAAAAACAAAAGTCAACGTTGAATTTACGTTGTTTCAACGTTGTTTTAACGTCTTATCAACTACGTATCAATCAAATATATCACCTATTCAAAGTTGAAATATGGTTGATATGTAGTCGATAAGACGTTAGATCAACGTTGAAACGACGTAATCATCGACGTCGTTTCAACGTCGTAGTTTTCGACGTCGGATTTTATTTCCAATTCAACCAAATTTCAACGTTGTTTCAACGTGGCATATGGTCGGTTTGCGACGTTGTTTCAACGTTATTTCAACGTCATTGTGCCGGCTGGGTAGGCTAATTCACTGTCAAAATATATTTATATAAAAACTTAATAGTTAATAATTTTTAATCAATTATAACAAATTTTTATGTTGTAATTATGTCAATATAATATGGCTTACTCAATATGGCTGAAGGCTGAATCGCAAAGATTATGATAAAAAATAACAGCGCTTAACAATTTAAATTTTGTTTACTATTATGTTATAATGAGATAAGACAAGCAAATTTTTTGTGAAAAAAAAAAATATATATATATCGATCGTGTATAAGAAGGAGGCGATGAGGCTAGGGATGTTGCTCTCGAAATATTTAAAGATTACAACAAAAGCTTTAGATATGTCGTTTGGTATGCTGGTCTTCTCCATAATCTTGCTTCATATAATGTAATTGGGAAAGTTTTTTAGATTATCAAATTGTTTTTTTTTAACCGCTTTACTAAAGTCACCTTCGAAGGCCAACACTCTTCCAGTAACTTCTGGGATACTTCAGGTTACATCCTGGGTACCCTTACTCTTCAAGGTTCTGTTTTGTTTCTTATCTACATTAACAATCTTCCCGACAACCTTACATTTAAAGTAACTCTACTACTGACCTTTCATGGAAATCATATATACAATATAACTAAAATTCGTTAAGTTTTATTAAACTAAATAAAATTTAACGAAGATTTTTATAAAGATTGTATTTATCTTTAAATTTACCAAAATTTCCACTATTTTCATGTACTGAAGAATGCGAGTTATTTTCCTGCTAAAAAAGCAACATTAAACGATTTGAGTTACTTTGCGATTCACTCTTATTACAGATAATGAGCAAAATCTTTCGTTACTTCTAACTTATTTGAGGATAACATTTATGAAATTTATGAAAACATTATACCTCAAGATACGCTAAAAACATACCAGCAAGCTGTCAAATTTATTTAATAAACATTTTAAACCATAACAAAACCTTAAGTAAAGTAAAAGTTTCCATACACTAATATATTAGGTCCGTGACATATATATATATATATATATATATATATATATATATATATATTATTTTGTATGATAATATACATTTAAACATTATTTATGTTCAAATGTTTATTATGATACGCCCTCCCCAGCCTACCCGGGTGTTTGGTTAAGTTAGTGGAGTGTCTGGGCGAACCATTTTTTCATGAAACTTGGCAGGTAGCTAGAAAAAAGGTTTTTGCAGAAGTCTGAATATATTAGAAAAAAATCCCAGCATTTATTTAATATTTATCTGATACACAAACAACAATAAATTTATTATAAACAACATTTTACAAAAAAGAGTTTCGAACAGAATATATGTTAAACTACTCTAGTGCTCAAAAAAAATCTATGTTATACAAATTTCTAAAAAAATTAACACAGCAAAACATGTTCATTATATTCCATTTTTAAAAAGACTGAAAAAAGCGTAACACAAAATTTTGACGAAAATGATTCCATTAAGGTCGGATTTAAGTGTACCTAAAGATATGTTTAGCTTTGGGAAAAATTTGATACTACTGCTGGAAAATTGGGCATTTCACAACAGTCTGTAAAAGTAAAAAAAAGCAAAACGAACAAAATATAACTATACATTAAAAGAAATACCAAGGAAACGAGCAAATTTATACGAAACCATTAAATATAGTTTACAAAGATACCAACGAATCCAAAAATTCAGAAAATTCAGAAGAAACATTGAACATTGCCGACGATATTCTAATACACAAAAAGTATTAGAAAGATTTAAGCAGAGAGGTTTAACTATAGTTTTTGAAAAATATTTATATGGAAGCGAAAAATTCAAATTTTTAGGATTTATATTTTCAAAAGGAGGAATTAAACCAGATCCGGAAAAACTTCATAATATTAAGTACATGCCAACACTAAAAAACACTAAAGCTCTCTAAAGCTTTGTCGGGCTTATGAACTATTTTGAATGTTTCATTCTAAATTAAAGTACAACTTTATGATAAAATTGGAACTTTGAGTGCCAGCATGCATTCGACAAACTTAAAAACACTATTATGTCAGGCTCGTGAGTTGAATACTTCGATCTCAACAAAGTGACTACAGTCTTCACCAACTCTACGCATGAAAGAGAATGTTTAGCTACATTAGATGTGTATATATTAAACAATCCAAATGCTATTGTACTCTTTCACATTGAGCGTATGGCTTTACAATTACAGTAGTATTCTTTTTATCTACACTAAGTCTAAGGAAAAATTAGTATATCTGATTATCCTAGTCGACATCCTGTAGACCCTTGTGACTACAAAGGACTATAAAAATATGTCAATTTTACGATTGAATACGCTTGTACTGAAACCCTTTGACAACTAGATATTTAAAGAAAAAACACAACCAATCCTATTCTACGAATATTTACAGAGTTAGTTGCTACAAATAGCATGAACTATTCCACGCAATTTTGTCCTCTGGAAATAAAAAAATTTCAAAAAGAATATTTTGCTTACCGTAATATTCTTCAGGAATTAACAATTTACATAATAAAAGTAAATCGAATTTTTGCGCATAAAAGTCACATAGGACTCGAAGAAACCAAATCACTATAGTAAACTTTCTGTCTAAGTATATACTTAGTCAGAAAGTTTACTTACGTGGTCTAGACACTAAAGCAGAACAATATATCAAACAATGTTCAATTCGTCAAGCACTTGGTAAACAAAATGCACCAGCCAAACTATTAATCACTCTAACACTAGGGGAAGTTTGGGACACTGTTAATATAGATTACTTTAATTCTTTACCAAATGGGTTTAATTGGCAGTCCTCGTAGATCAAACATCAAAACTGCCGGTAATCCAATTTGATCGATTAATTTAAATCAATTTTTATTATTCATAACCGGAAACGGGACAGAAAATCAATAATATATATTGTTTTTAAAGTTAGTTTTAATTTAAAAATAATATTAAATTAATAAAAATAACTAATAACAGAATCCAACAACTGAAAAATTTTCTCGACAAAAAAGAAGTTTTTCCAAAACTTCCGGATGGACTCTGTTTCTTTCGTTTTAGAGAATATTTCCAGCTGTAGAAAACAGTCTTTCAACATCGGTAGATGTTGGAGGTGGTGTGAGGTACTTTTTTGCCACCTTAATCAACGCTAACTTGATTTTAGAAATTGCATTTTTTTTCATAGCTTTTCCAAACTCAAGGCATTAAGAAGCCATTGTACTATCTAAAAAATCATTCAACGCTTCTTTTATCATTTTGGAAGATGAATGTGCATTTGGTCCTATTTGAGTTTGAGATTGCGCTGCAAAATGGACAGTTGCTAAAACTGCCCATTTGAGATATGACAACATGTTTAGCATTTTGCAAAGCACCTTGAGATTTGAAAAAATACCATTTGTATCTTGGATCGATTAGATTAGCAACAGAATAATGTTTTGTTTTTTCAATTGCTGAATAACGTTTTTCCATTGCATTTTTCACAGCAATTTTCAACTCTTGAACACTGATATTGCTAGAGGTTGTTTTCAAAGCTTTAAATATTGTTGTCACAATTGAAATATAGGAACTGATGTAAGAGTTAACACCTGACAACATTTTTGTTGCCTCCTCAAAAACACTTAAAATGTTCACCACTTTTTCACAGAGGCTCCAATCTTGGACAGAAAATCAAATTTCTACTGAAGGAAATTTGATTAAGGTAGCAGTAAAGGCTGGCTTCAGGTGTAAAGTTTGCTCAATCATATAATAGGTAGAGTTCCATCTTGTGGCAACATCGTTTTTTAAGCCAAGTCTGACTTTTGTATCCATTTGAATTTCTTGCCGAATGTAAAGTTCAGTGTAGAAAGCAGTAGAATGGAATGCGTTAGAACAAAGTTTTTGACTTTTTGCAATCATTCTATGATTGGATGTGAAAATAGTTCTTTGTTGATGACAAGTTGAAGGGAGTGGTTAAGGCATCCAGCTAAAACATAATTACAGATTGGTTCATTAAAGGCTGCCTTTACATTTGCTACATTGTTTTTGCGCAAACTTTAATTTTTGAAGAAATTTTCCACTCCTTTGCTGTTGTTTCAATCTTGTTGAAAATGTTTTTTGCGGTATGCTTTTCATTAAATTGAGAATAAGATGCGGAATTTGACACGGTTCCAATCTTTGGAAATAAAGTGAACCGTCATCCCCAGGTAGTCATGATGAAATGATGACCATGCATCAAGACAGACTGACACACTTTCAGCTACTGATTAAACCAACTTTTCCTTGAGAGCAAATGATCCTCTTGAAACTTTGCCGTTGCATATTTTGTACTTAACTATTCTTGGATTGTTTGCTTCAATTATGAAGTATTTCCATGCTAAACTTTTTTTTTTTTAAAATCATTTTGTTAGAATTTAATATAAAACGATTT
Source organism: Hydra vulgaris (assembly GCF_022113875.1). NCBI lineage: Eukaryota > Metazoa > Cnidaria > Hydrozoa > Anthoathecata > Hydridae > Hydra > Hydra vulgaris. The sequence goes on from NC_061157.1 coordinate 50,322,028, forward strand.
TTTAATGTTGCTGGTTAACTTCAAATACAAATGTTAAAAATAAAATTGACAAGTTTTTTGTATTTCCAATATTTATTGTAATGATTGCTACACAAAAATTCCCTTTGGACAATAATTAACAATAAGCTCTCTTTGGACGAATATTAACGATTTTAACACTACAATTCTCTTAAGAAAATTATAGTGTTGAAATTGTTGTCCAATTGAAGTAGTTGTCCAATTGGACATTATATAAAAGTTATACCCATAGCAACAATATTACCTTTCAAATAATAACGATAAAAAACTTTACAAGATATGAATATTAATTTAAACAAGAAAATTATTTCGTTTTCAAACAAAGCAAAATCTTATTTCCATTAATTTTCAAGCTTATCATTTAATTTAAAAAACTTCTTTTAAAATTATCTTATCAAAATGATAATGCTTAACAAAGCTTTAAGATATATAGAAAATCCATTTTGGTAGCATCCGGTCAGAGTTGTATCCGGAACCGGAATCGAACCGAATTTCGGTCGATCACTAATCATTGTAAAGTCGTTATATAGAAAATAAGCAATAGTAAAGGTTTGTAGTTCATCATTAAATTTTATATGGAAAAACCGTGGCTTTTTCATGGAAACTCCATGCCCCATGTGTTCCAAATACCAATTGAAATTCCATGATTTTTCCAGGGTTTTTTTATGGGTTTTCCATGGGAACTTTTTGTACAGGAAATTATAATCATTACTAAAATTTTTAAAGTTTGAGAATATAGGTTATGTCATAAATTGTTATAGTTAGCCCAGTGAACTCGCAACATTCTCAAATTGTGAACAACTGTATGCTAAGGCTGTGATTTTGGCAGCCCCCGGCATTACAGTTATATTTTTTTAGCTTTAATTTGGTTTCGCCAGTAATAAACATTACTAAACATTGTAGCATAGTAAACTATTAGAAAAAGTTGACGACCTGATGGCCACAGAGTTGTTATGATATAGTAAACTAAATTACCTAAAGAAATAACTATTAACGTACAACACCTTAATGGAGAACTAAGAGTAAAAAGTTAACAATATAAAAAATTGAACGCATTCAAATTTATATGACTAGAACGGCCGTGGCGCAGTGGTTAGAGCGCTTTAGAAGCAAGAGATCCGTGGCTCAGTGGTTAGAGCGCTTTAGAAGCAAGAGATCCAGGCTTCGAAGCGAGCTCTGGGCATATTTCACTCCATTGCACAGTGGGCCAGGTGGTCGAAAAAAGTATTTTCAAAAATGACATTGTTATATACCATTTTATAGCTTAAACATCCGGCTTTTAAGACCAATACCTATTCGAAGACCAATTAAGGCAAATTTTGATGACTACTCGAAAAACCAAAAAACATAAAGTTAGTCACTTAACTGAAATGTATTCTGCTTCTGCGTTACAATTTGCTTCAGAAATTAAACGGAGAAAAGAAAATCCAGTTGAAAAAACCTCAAGGAAAGATTGTAGAATGTCTAAAGATGAAGCTCTTTGCCTCATTTTAGATTCTAGATTGGCAAAAGCTTCCTACCAAATTATTCGATATCAAGCAGTTGAAAAGGGAGTTTATATATACTCTATATAATGATGTTTGGGATGCAAAGCTGTTATGCTATCCTGCAGATATATCTGTCTCAGACTTTTTAGCTGAAATAAAACTGCAAGCTTTGGATGATCATACAGAAAATGAATATGCAAGGTACAGTATGGTGTCCTTAGCACTGAAGGCACTCCAAATAGACTTTCTCTGAGATACAAAATAGACTTTGATGGTGCCACAGGATAGTCCATATATAAACAAATATCGCAAGGAATAGTAACAAGAAATTTAAACAATGAGTAGGCATTTTTTATTACTTGCCTAGTGCTATTGGACTTGTGTGGCTTTTCAAAAGGAAAACGGTACCCAGCTTGGCGAAATCAACTACCATTATCAACAATGTACTGTAGACCTTTGCGTTTGGAAAAAGAAACGGCAGCAGTCTCTAAATCAGAAGAGGATCTCATTAGTCTTGAGGTTTCAAACTTGCAAGATACTGAAGTTGATATAAATAATAAAAAAATCAAAATACATCATATGATACAAATTACTATGATTGATGGAAAAATTCACACTGCTCTTTCAGATGTTACAAATTCTAGTCAACTCTGTAATATATATAAGGAACAAGTCCTAAAGCAATAAATAATATTGAAAAAATGGTTTTGAAAAAGGGTATGACAGGCAGTTATTCATTTGGTTTATCATCCTTACATGCTTGGATACGTTTTTTTGAATGTTTATTACATATTGGATATAAAATGACCTTGAAAAAGTGGCAGGCAAGAACAGTATAAGATAAATCTAAAGTTAAGGCTGCGAAACAATAAATTTAAAATAGATTTAAAGATGAAATGGGCTGATAATATTGATGTTGGACTGATTTTAAATTTGTATAATATATTGGCAACAATTTCATGAGGTTTAGACAGTGACACTGATAAATTTGAGGCTTTCTGTTTAAAAATAGCTTGACTTTATGTTCATCATTATCCTTGGTACTATATGCCACAATCTCTTCACAAAATTTTAATCCATGGTTCTGAGATTATTATAACTTTAGCATTACCCATTGGTATGTATTCTGAAGAAGCTCAAGAAGCACGCAATAAAGACTTTCAAAACAATCGTGAACATTTTTCAAGAAAATCTGCTCGTGTGAAAACTAACCACGATTTGTTAAATCGATTACCATGTTCATCTGCTCTATTCATTGCATCTCTGAGAAAGACAGCAGGAAGTCAAGCCAAAACGAAAAATTTACCAGCTGGAGTTATTGACTTATTGAGGTCATCCACAGATGATATTAGTTTATATATGTGTCTTTTGTATCTTTATAATTTTGGAAATGTGTGTACCTATATGAAAGTGTGACTGTAAATTAAAGCAAATAGTTATGCTCAATCATATTAGAATCATCAAATTTAATTTAACTTGCATACCAAGTCTAGAAACATTTTGCTAAAAATAACCCTTCAGAACTAAGCATAGATAAATGTTGCTATGCAACTGGGGTTGCCGTGGCAACCGCAATGCTCATTCAAATTATAATCATAATTTGAATGATCATTGTATACCAAATTTTGAGGCCTATGAATGAAAGAAAAAAATTTTATTTTTTTTTCCCCCAAATTATGGGATTCTGGCCCACTGTGTATTGGTAAGGAAGAAGACGTAGATTTTCTTGTTAAACACTCTTTCGCGGTGCTCTGTGACAAGACCGTAGGTCTTCTAGGAGCATCTAAAACAAAAATTTAAAAAAGTATTTTGACTGTACTATTTCAAGAGCTAATACATATAAAGCACATGTTTGTTAAACTTAGCAGTTAACCTAAACAAAATGTGAATAAAATGTATTCCCTATCTCCAAATTTTAGTTCCAATATGTATTTTATTTCCAAATTTTAGTTCCAATATGTATTATTAAATAACTTTAACTTTTTTTTCAATTAATTATCACTATAAAAAAAAGTGTCGCAATCAAATGTGAAAACCATAATTTAAAGGTTTAAGTTTATAGTATGATGTTTTATTAGAGTCAAGTAATAATGTAAATAATGTAACCAGCCTTTCAAAATTTAGGTTAAAAAACAAAATCTTTTCAAAGTTTGTAGATTCACATGGAATGTGTAAGCTAATTCAGTAAGGCATTGGTAAAATTTTTCTTTTTGCAAAAAACTTAATGTTTAACTCTTTATAATCAACAAGCTGGCATAAATATGCAGCAACCAGCTTATAACAACTCCTGCACAGTGGCAATATTATAAGAGAGAGAGAGATAGAGAGAGAGAGAGAGAGAGAGAGAGAGAGAGAGAGAGAGAGAGAAAGAGAGAAAGAGAGAGAGGCACATATTACTAGGCCAAGGCCAAGAATACGAGTTTCAAGGCCAAACATTTTCAAGGCCAAAGACAAATTTTTGCCTAAAGTTAATAAAGTAATTATGCAAAATAAAGAATGATTAACAAAAATTTTCAAGGCTAAGGCCTTATTTTTTGCCCTTAAGGCCATATCAAGGCTAAGGCTAATTACTAACAACTCTTACCCCATATGAAAAAAAAATACTTGTAATTAATTATTTTCTTAATATAAAGAGAAGTTTCAAAAAACATCCCGAAATGCTTTGCGATAAAATGACATTGAGGTAAATGTCTGAGTATATTTACTGCGCATTGTGGGTAATTAAAAAATCGCTGATCTGGAAACATTCGCAAAAATCAATAAAACTTTAGCTCTTCGAGTGCAATGTTTAAGATTTATTGTTAAATTTCGCTATTTTAAAAAGATAAAGATTAAGTTAGAGTTCAATAAATTTACTTGCAGGGTTATTTTATAATTTTTGCTCAATTGTTACTTTTTCAAGATTTTTTCTAATTGTTACTTCTATTTTAAGGTACACTTATGTTTAAGTTTTGCTATTTTTTTTTTTTTTTATCTCTGTAAAATTTTTATAGTTAGTTAACTAATGAGATATATTGTATAAATTAAAAATAAAATTTTTTATTTTGCAGAAAAACTCTTAAAATGATTATTGATGGTATGGATGCTTTAAAGCTTTGGCTTTCTAAGAAGTTAGAACCAATGTAAGAATTTAAAAGTATTCCAATATAGTCATGGCTTTTTTATGATAGACATAGGAGTTCTTGTAATTTGTTTTTAATGCTCACTTAGAGAATGTCACTGAAACTTATAAATCTTTTGAAATATTTTAGCTCTGTAAAAATACTTTTACAATTTGTTATTTTATGACATTTAACCAAACTATTAAACCTTTGATTTTTGAATAAACAAATAGGATAAAGGACTTATCTGAATTTCAATAATTTAAAGTTACTTTATAGTAACTTTAACAAAACAAACTTTACTTAAACCTGGCTGCTTCACTCAAAATAAAGCAATTTAAAATGCAAATTGTACTATTTTTGTAATCACGGCTGTTTCAGAGTGAGCTTTACGGCTTCTTGGTTTTTTTTTAAATGTTGACTTACTGGGTGTTACTAAAACATATATACTGCGAACGGGGGTGACTATGAACGCTTTTAAAACATTTTTGTATCATAGAAAAAAACTGTTGGCCTAATCGCTACCTTTTTTTTGTAGCAGAACCTTATATTTTCCAGCTTCTTGGAATATTCCTAGGTCTATATTCCTTTTTCTTTTTTAACTTCGAATCATAGTTCCTAAAGTTTGCAGAAGAAAACTTTAATTATTTGTAGAAAATATCATTTTAAATGACCATAAAATCTGAAAAAGACATGTTATACCATAATTTATAGTTTTATTAGAGCAATATGTGTTTGAACTTAATGTGCGCTAATATTTATAAAGTTCTGATTAGCGGTTCTTATGATATGCTATTTAGTTTAATTGCCCGAACCACAGAACCATTATTTGAGACTTACATGAAATCTTTAAAGTAGGTGAAAAATAAATTTATTTAGGGCAGCCAAAAATTAACTTTTTCATATTATATTTAACACTATTTAGTTATATCGTGCGTTATCCTTACCATTTAGTGAACTTGGTATTGATGTTCACTTTTACCCTGTTGTTCATAGTTCCCCAGTTCATGGTAACTTTTGAAATATTAAAAATAATTTTTTTTTTTTGTAAAAGAAATAAAAACAATAAAATATTTTATCATACAACATTTAATGCAATAGTAAAAAAACTTTTAATACAATAGTAAAAAAAGTTTATAAAAAATGCGACAAACAATTCTAGTAATTTGTTGTTACTTCTTATCAAAAAAAATATTAGAAAAATATATTTCTGATAGTTATTATCAAATACACTCTTGTTTGACTATTATTAGAATAAGAAAACCTTACTTAATTGTTGAAGGTTAACTAAAAAGGGGGGGGGGGATTACTGTTAAATGAGTACATTTTTAAATATATAAGTTCTTGTTTTGGAAAATAATTCAATAAGTTGATAAACTCATTGCATTACAAAAGAAAGCCAGATTTCAATTTTTAGTCTTAACATTTTAAGCTAAAGTCTTTAAAAAACTGAAGCCATTTATTTATTTCTATGCATACAGTTTTAATAATATGGTGTTAGGTTAATAAATAAAGACTCGCAAAGTCTAATAAAATAATTCATGACAAAAACTGGTTAAGTTTTTGAATTAACCTTGCTTTTGGTGATAGAATTATGGCACTTCAATCAATCTCACAAAAAATAAAACGTTTCTTTAAATATACAAATAGCTAATTTAAATTGTTTGATAATGTGTTTTTATTCTCATAAAAAACTGTTTTTTAAGAGTTAATCCACTAATTTCCTAAGTACAAAATGATCTTTATACACCCAGTTGATAATAGATTTATGCACCATTCTAAAGAAAAAAACCGCTAACTTTATTAATTCTTTACTTCAAAATTTGTCTGGCTAGGAAAGTTGTTTTCATAAAATTCATAAAATATTTGCTCGGGACATATTGAATTTAAGATCACGTGATTGTTTTTAAATGTAAACAATGTTTTGCGCATTAAACTAGAAAATTTTGTTTCTAAACTAGCCATGTTTGAAAACATTTTATAGCATAGCTAGAGGTACAGAAAACATATTTTTTGATTTTTATATGCAGAAAGGGTTGAAATTTCAATTATTTGGCGCGGATTACAAAAATAATACAGTTTTCATTATTTAATAATAAAATTAAAAATATAAATGCACTAAAAATAGTTAAAAAAATTAGATGATGTTCCAAATTTCGACCATGAGGTATGTAGCTATGTTATGAAATCTTAGTTGACCCAAGACAGGTTTTTTTGTAAAAACCACAAAAAACAGAAAAGTGATTCCAAATCGTTACCAATATTTAAACAAGTATTTTTATTCTGTTTAATGTAATTCTTTATTTAAAAAATAAAAATAGGTCTTTTATATATTTTTTTATTTGAAGATGAAAGCGCTTATAGGAAAAAACACTATTTTAAAGTTAGTGCATTTTCAAACTTTTTTTGCAGAAACACTTTTTTTTTTTAATAAGCACTAAAATAACTGTGACATCAAGCTCACTTTTATATTGAAACAGCTGTGTAATAGGCACCAATTTATTGAAATTGCAATCCAATATCACAAATATTGATTTTCATATGTATAAAACATAATCAGTAAAGCAAATCACAATTTTTTTGTTGATGAAAAGTGACAACAAATTATGAAAATTTAGCCAAGTTTATCATTTGCGACGTTTAATCTCAAATTGTAGAACATTTTTATTAATTCATTTAATGTTATAAGGTAAAACGTTTTATTGGTGTTTCTATTCTTTTTTCAGAATAAAATTTTCTTGAATATTTCAAAAATTAAAAAACCCTAAATAATTATTTAAAAAAGACAAGCAAGAATCTGTAAAGCTTGCTTGAAACGGCTGTCTCGGCCTGTTTCATGGCTTATAACTTAATATAAATTTTAACTAGAAGTTAACATTTACATAGGAATAAGAAAATTGTATTAAGAAATTTTAAGACATTTTAGTTCTGTATAATTAACTGAACTAAAATATCTGCAGTTCTGTATAAGGAAATCCTTATACAAATATTAAATATTTACATATTTAGTTTTTATTGACAAAAAGTGATATAACATTTATATATTTTTGTTTTGAGAAAATAAGAAATTAGTTTTTTTGCAGTTAACCTCCATAAATCTAAAAATAAAAAAAGTTTTATAACATTTAGCACAATTTTTTTTTTTTTTTTGGGGGGGGGGGGGGGAAGGGGGCAATTATAGTGAAAATTATATAATATTATAAAACTTGCCTAATTATATTTAATTTAATCTCAATTTTTTTATGTAGTTGTGATGCTGATCCTGTGGCTCTTGCAAAGTATGTTATTGCTCTTATTAAAAAAGATAAATCAGAGGCTGAGCTTAAAGCTCTCTGTGAAGATCAGTTAGATGTTTTCTTGGGTGATCGTAAGTTAAATTGCTGTGTTAATTGATTTATACTAATTTATTGATTTATACTATAATACATAATGCAGATACTTTAGCATATATAGATGTACACTGTCCTAAATTTTTTGTGTGCAGAATTTCTAAAATAGTCCTGACAGTTTTTCAAACAAAATAGACAGTAAAAAAGATACTAAATCTATGAAAAAAATGGATTGAATAACTAATGCTTAAGCCTTTTGTGAGAATTTTATCAAAATAGTTTATAAAAAAGCAATTTTGATTTTTTTCATTTTTCTTTGATACAATTAACTTGTATGTTCTTTATTAAATTAACAAAAGCTCCAATTTTTTATTTTCTTCCTAAAAATTATTATTTATTTTCTTCCTAAAACAACTTAACACTATCTATCAAAATTTTTGTAGTGGATGAAAGTAAAAGTTTAAAAAAATTATTGCTCTAGAGTTAGATGTATTGCAGTTATTAATGCAATTTTATGCAAATTTAAGAATAGATTTTCTTCCACGAACAGTGTAATCAGATTTAGGGATCCCAGTTACCAGCAATGATAGTACAATCATGCCCCAGTATTTTTCTGGGTCATGACAGCAAGCAATTTTTTTACAACAGTGCGACCAGCTGATGTGCCAAGCCTTTTTTTTTTATTTAAAACAAGGCCTACATATATATATATATATATATATATATATATATATATATATATATATATATATATATATATATATATATATATATATATATATATATATATATATATATATATATATATATATATATATACATATATATATATATATATATATATATATATATATATACATATATATATATATATATATATATATATATATATATATATATATATATATATATATATATATATATATATATATATATATATATATATATATATATATATATATATCAGGCTTTCACAGGAAGACGTGCGATTTCACATCTTTATATGACCACGCAAAAAAAAATGTTTTAACAATTTGACCATGGCATATTTTTAAAATTTAAAAACGCGCTACAAAAACTTACCTAAACTTATCTGAAAAAAAAATTAAAAAAAATAATAAATATTAACAAAAGAGAAAATAAAGAAAATACTTAGTTAATAATAAACATATATAACGCAACTAAAACAAAACTCATCAAACTAAAATGCTTAGTCTATTTAATTTACGCATTAAAAAACCTTTTCAATTTTTGTTTCAACATTTTTATATATTTTTAGAATATTTTTTATTTAGAATATTTTTTATTTAGCGCATTTCTAAAATGTTTTTTGAATTAGCCGCGGTCAAACTGTCATAGCAAAATGTAACTTGCGTGGTCATATAAAGACGTGAAATAGCACGTCTTTCTGTGAAAGCCTATATATATATATATTATTTAGAATTAGTAAAATGTTTGTTTTTCTGTTTTTATTTTAATTGTTTTGTTTACAATTTAAATAAAAGGTTTGTATTCTGAATTTAAGCAGTATTTAAATAGAACATTTGTTTCTCCGTTGTTGTTTTTTTAATTATTTTTATTTGGAATTTAAATAAAATGTTAGTTTTTCCAAGTTTTTTTCATTTTCTTATTTTGTATTATTTTATTTAGAAAACCTTTGTTTTCCTTTTAATTATTTTAAGAATTTAAGTAAAACGTTTGTTTTGCTTTTGTGTTTTATAAATTAATTAGTTCAGAAAATGTTTGTTATTCCGTTTTATCTTCATTTTATTCAAAATTTATTTAAAACATTCATTTTTTTGTTTTTATTGTAGTAGTTTTATTTAGAAAATAAAACGTTTGTTTTGCTGTTTTTATTTTAATTATTTATATTTATATATATTTATATTTATATATATAGAAACAAAGAATTTTGTGGCTGATCTCTTTGTAAGTTTGACTACCAAATCATATTTACCTGCAGTTCCCGAAGTTGTTAGTGAAAATGTTATTGTAAGTGCTGTGTTCTGAATAGATGTTATAGTTATATTTTTTTGAAAATCCAACTTTTAAAAAAACAGGGGTCTTTTCAATATAATAGCAATAATAAAAATTAATAATTAAATTAGTAATTTTTTTTTTGCTCTTATAACAAAGTTTTTGTTATACAGTAGCAATATTTAAGTAAGTAGCAATATTTTGTTATAAGTAGCAATTATTTGATAAATGAAACTCATTTATTCAAATTTCTCAAATAACTCAATTATTCAAATTTCTTCTCTAAGGCTAAAACTATTAATGAGCAGAACAAAGGAAGCAAACGAAAATCAATAGACGATTCTGACGTAGAAAAAATTCAAAAAACCGAAAATAGAACTGATGTTGGAAAAACAGAATTAACTCCAATGCCAAATGAAGTTTTAGATAAGAAACAAGTTTCTAATGATTCCAAATTAGATTCAAATGAGATAAATAATGATAAAAATAAAAAAACATTTAAAGAATCAAATATTCTTAAACCCAGAAATGGTGTCAAAAATGAAGTAGATTTGGAAAAAGGAAATTCTCAAGAAAGAGCCTTAAAAAGTAGTTCTCCGATACAATCAAGACGAAGACATTCTTCACGCCATGGTTTATCTAGGTCTCCCAATAGAATGAGTCGTCATTCAAGAAGCTCCCGAAAAGATCGTTCAAGGCGTGAGCATGGAGATAAAAGTAGAGAAAGACGAACTAGACGTAAAGAAAAAGAAAAGTGTAGGGATTATGAAGGTATGTTTTTCTTCAATAGTAAATCAATTTAAAATGATAATTTTCTAGTTTTTACTTACATTGAGCCTGCTCAAAATACACAGTCAACCCACAAACACAGCCTGTAAATAATTGATGTTAAACAATTTTTTTTTATAGTAAACTGTTTTTGCATTGAGAAGAAAAACTTATTAATTTTATATTTTAAAACTATGTTCTTTTATTTTTAACTTAAATCTGCGTCCAACTTTTTTTTATCCTATTACCTTCTCAAAGTTGAGATGACCACTACATTCAAGGAGGCTACTTTATTATGGTTACAATCTTCTCCCAACTCTTTAACAAATAACTTTTTCCTCCCAAAACTTTATCAAACTCATTGCGCAAAGAAGCATGTTTCTTCTATAGTAATTTACCACTATACCACTACCGTATTAACATGTAAGTTGCTCATAACATAAAAGGGTATTTAATTTTTAGTTTTCTGTATTAATCCAATCGCTAAGCAAAAAAAATCAATAAATGCAAGGAAAAGTTTTGCCTATCAGTTAGTGAATTTAATGAAGTTTGCAATTTGTGTAATTGGTTTTTGCACAAACTTGTGTAAATGCAACATTAAATAAGTGTAACAAACAATTTTGTATACATTTTATCATCACATATCTTCAACAAGCAATTAAATTGGATTGATTAAAATAGGTTTATAAATTATAAAAAAAGCCTGATTTGAAAAACTTGTTAATTGAATCATGATTATTTTTTAACCAAATAAACATTTATTACATTTTATTGGTATTTTATATTTTATTGTTAAAAAATATTTTTTTTTTTAGAAAAAGGATTTTGTATGCTTGGTGAGGTTTGTCCATATGATCACGGACATGATCCTCTTGAAGTAGATGATACTAATTTACCACAGATGCTTACTTTGGCTGGTTTGCCTGCAGCCCAACCTCATCAAAATTTTGTACAGCAACCTCCGCAACATCTGCAATTTCTGCCAAATATTTTACCTTCTCGACCTATAGTACCGTCTGTTCCTGGTGCCCTATCACTAAACACGGGTTTAACTACAGTACATGTACAAAAACAAACACCAATTCCTTCACCTATTGAAATGAACAGGAACCAGGTTCCAATTTTTCGACCTAGAAATTCAGTTGCCTTCATAAAAAACATTTCTCCAGGTATTATAAATATTTAATTACTAGTCATCCAATGTCAAGTTAGCACACACATTTTACCATATGCAACCCTTGGAGTTAGGGTCGGCATTCAGCAATGCCGACCTTATGCTAATCTCAAAAAGATTGAGGTTGGCAAATTATTGCCGACCTCATTTTTTCTAATTCCAAGGGTTGCCATATGATTTTACTAGTTTTTTTAAAATGTTAAAGAGCATATAAAAATAAGCAAAAGCTTCAAGCCAAATAGTTTGAGTATTCAACTCCTCGATTCTATTCATGTTTAAATTTTTCTGATTTGAACCAACAGCATTTTTGCAGCATTAAATTTTTTTGTCATTTAGTAGCAATATTAGCAATTATATATTATAGTAGCAATATAGATTAACGTATCAATCTAAAATTAGGTACATAGACAATCTTCCACATAAATGACTCTAATAGCAAATAATTTTTTTTTTTTTTGCTGATTTGACATTGAATGCCCTTATTCAGGAATCGCGCATTATTTATAAAAGTTATTTTTAAAACAAAGTTCTTTAGAAAACAAAAATTAATATTTATAAATAAAATTATTATAAAAATGATCTATCTTTATTTATTATAATAAAAATGCTAATAAATGTAACTTTGATATTTGTATCATTAAAAATTAAATTGTGTCATCAGCAAATTTTAAAGTACTGTAATGTAATTAAATTTAGTTTTAAACCACATTAAAAATTATTTAAACAAATATAACCAAAATTACTGATGAAAGCTAAATTTAGTATTTTAAAAAGATTATGTTTCTTATAATTTAATTCTTTAAGCAATCTCATACTTATAATAGTAGTTTGTTTGATAATAACATTTTGATTGTTTTCCTTTTTCCCTTTTTTTTTAACTTTTTTAATATACTATTTTTTAAAATTATAAACAGTTAATAGATTAATTTTATCAGTTATTAGTAAGATATTCATAAACATAATTTATGTTTATAATAAAACTTTTGATAAAAACTATTGATAAGAAACAACAAATTTCTAATCCATTTGTGAAATGAATTCTCTTAAACAAAAATTCTTCTCATAAGTAAATTGACATCAATTTAAATATTTCAGGTAAATTGCATATTATTACATAATTTCATACATAAACCACATACAGCATTAAGCTTTTTAACAAGGCCTGTCACATTTTCCTTCAAATTGTTGATCTTTTTTTCTTTTATTGATTAATTTTGTTACATTACTATGGTTTCTTCGTTTATTTGTTCTTTGATTATGTTTTAAGTTTTGATTAGCATTATTTAGAATTTAACAAAATTTCAAAGTTTGATTTTCCAATTTTTTATTAAAAAAATTTTTTCTCTCAAAATTCAAGTGATATTTGTGTCTGCAGATTGATAAACAATTTTTTTTTAAAGGTATATGATGTATATTTATTTTTCTGTTGAAAAATGTAGTTTTATGAAGTAATTATGATGCCTTCTTTCAATATTTATCATTTTAAATGTAGTGTGCTGATTTTTAATATTAACAAAAATTAATTTTAGGCGCGAAAGAGTTTAACAGGTTTTCACTAGATTTTACTTGAATTTGTTATCTTTTTCGTTGTATATTTAGCTTCAACTCCTGGGTCACAGCAACTTGTTTGTGCTGGTGAAGCATATAACCCTGAAGCTCCTGCTATTGAAGCTACAGAATCAAGTGTTATAAAAAAAGATAATTCTCTTTCTTCTAAACATGAAAAAATTGAATCTGATAACAGAACACACGATGAACTTATTCAAATTGCTATGGGTAATGTACCTTTAACACCTATAGTTGGCTCCCAACCAAATAATATTTTCCAATTAAATAATGCAATGAGTACAATGTCTCAAACTCAAAATCATCAACAAGCTTTCCAAATGTATCAGAATGTTCCTGTTCCTGATATACTTCAACAGGCTTATCTTCCTATGTCCTTAACAAATCAACAGCAGCAGCAACAAGCATTTCATATTCAAATGCAATTGCAACAACAACAAGTTGCTATGATGGCACATCAACAGCAGCAGCAACAGACTCTGCAAATACCCTCACGTCAACCTTTTCATAAGAATACAGTGTTAGAAATTCGCAAAATACCTGCAAATTTAAATAATATTGTTAAACTTAGTGAACATTTCCAAAAGTTTGGTGTAATAACAAAAATACAGGTTAGTAAAATTATTTATAATAATTTATCCAAAATATTTTTTAGAATTTTGTCTGTTTAAACATTACTTTTATATAGACTCCATTTGATAATGACCAACAAGCAGCTCTGTTAGAATTTGCAACATACCAACAGGCAACAGCTGCCTACAACTCTCCTGAAGCTATACTTGGCAATCGATTTATCAAAATGTTTTGGCATAATCCTAACAAGCAACAAAAAAGTTCAAACAGCAATCAACAAGCAGTATGTTGAATGTATTTATAAGTTTAAGCTTTTTATAAACACACATCTTTAAATCTAAGTCTTTAGTCTATAAAGTTAAATGTTTGTTGAGAAATATATCTTTTATACTAAGTATAGATCTTTGACACTATTGTGATTGACACAAATTATTATAATAAAAATTTGTCAGGATATCTGCTTTTTGTTAGTGATAGTTTAGGTTGTGTGTGATGTGTGTGACTTTTTTTTAAATAATTTTTGGTTTTATTAATAAGTTCTTTGATATTGTAACTGGTATTGTATTGGTATTAATTTACTGCGTTAATATTAATAATTTAGAGTGCTTGTATGTGGAATAGCTAGGTTTGTATGTAGGCTTGTATGTGGAATATCTAGGTTTTTTTATATACTGCAAGATAAAAAATCTGTTCAAGAGGCTTTATAATGTTTAATGTTTTTTATAGACTGTTTATTCTACTACTACTGATCCTTTACTGGTTTAAGTTATAAGTTTTTAAGTTTTAGGTATGGTGTTATGACTTGTCTAGGTTGACAATCTACAGATACATATATCTTAGATAAATCTTAGAAAACAAGATGATAGAAATAACTTTGTATTATTTATCAAGACATTTTTAAAAAATGGTCATTTTTAATCTTATTAGAATTATTAATAAGGAAATAGTTTTTAAATTTGTAAAATTCAACTTAATGTTGTTTTTAGAAAAATACAATGACCTGGTTTTTAAGAAAAACAGTCTTCTCAAATATATCTAAAGAACAGCTCACAAAATAACAGGCAGTCAATGGTCAACAACCTCCCAAAATTTATTCTTGCTGGTCAAAGTTTTAAAAAATTAGTTTTACAATTAACTATGATGTGTTTTCAAATTACTAAGGATTCATAACATCTAAAATATTTTAGACTCAAATATTTTAAAAACGCTCTAAAATCTAAAATATTTTTATCCAAAACATTTTTTAATTAATGCAAGTTGAGGTATATACTTTTGTAATATATTTGTTTTTTAAGCTTTTTTACTCATCACTCAGAAAAATTATGAAAAAAAATTAAAAAAATTAAAATCAACTTAGCTAAAAGCAAAATTAAAAAGAAAATAAGGGAAAATTCTGGATTTTTTCCAGATTTTATCCAAACAATTTTCCGTATTTTTAAATTATGACTAGGATGATCTATGAATAATGTTTATCTAATCATCTTGGTTTGCTATATATGGTATAGGCATTAAGTGGATTGTTGATCTGGTAGGTGTTTAGATTCAATTATTTGGTTTTACAGAAATTTTAAAATGGGCAAATTTGTGTAGAATTTGTGACAAAGTCATTATCATGACTTAATGATCCAGATTTTTGTTGGGTGGAGATAGTGTAAATAAATATGGAATTTGCAGGTCGATATTCATTTGTGTTAATAAAGTTTGGTAAATTTTAATCACTCTGTATTATATGTGTAAACTTACAGGATCCATGCAAATGAAATATTTAAAGTGGATTTAAGTTTTAATAGCAAATATGTATTAGCAAAGGTTTTTTTTTAGGTCAAAGTGACGAATAGCCAAGATGCAGCTGTTGAACAACAAGCCCCTAAACCCAAAAAAATTGCATCTTCAGATGAATTAATTTATAGAAATCCAAAAGTTGATCCTCGTTTTATTCAACAAGAAAAAAAAAAAGTATATTATTTTACTATTTTAATTTAAATTTAATGTTTAAGAATTTATACTGCTTTATCATTTTCAATAAAACTTTTTTAAATATCTCAATATTTCTCCATAAATATTCTTAATATTTCTCCATAAATTTTTACTCAATCATAAATATCAGATTTAATATGGATGATTTAAGTATTTAATTTTTTTATTGAAGGAATTAGAAAAGCTGAAACTAGATCTTGTAAAGAAAAAACAATTCCATTATGAAGAATTGCTTGTGAAGCAAAAGGTTTGTTACATTTAATTGTGAATTTAATCTTGAAATATATATACAAAACTAAAATGCTGGATAGTGAACTTTTCTAAAGTTCTATAAATGTTAATGAAGAAAAAACAAGTCATGCTAGTCTACAATAAATAGTATTCAAGATCTTATTTTACAAAATCAGTGAAAATCTGTATGACATGATATATGTGCTGCCAAAGTATAGAAAATAGTAATTAAATAAAACAAAATTTTGGCTATAAAAACGATATTTCTTTATACATTATTAACGCATATACCTGTGTTATACCAGTTTTTTTATATATTTTATTTTTTAAAATCTTGAACACTATTTATTGTAGAATGGCAAAACTTGGTTTTACTTCAAAAACACTTATAGAACTTGAGAATAGTTTGCTATCCGGCAAAAATATCCGGTACACCTCTAATTTTAAATGCACACTATTTGCCATTTAATAATTGAATGAGCTATATTAGCAATAGTTAAAACAATTGTTAATATGGCCCAATTTAATTATAGTAACTTATTTCAGCCTTTTTAGGATTTTAGAAAAAGCTTGATTTTAACATATCAAATGCTGATTTAATCGTATTTGTAATTTTTTCAATAAATTTATTGAATTTATTATAAATATAATTTCAAATATAATTATAAAACTATTATAAATATAAATATAATTTATAGACTTTTCTATACTATAAATCCAATGATATCAAAATTGATCCCATTTAATTGAACCCCACCTTTAAACCCACCAAGAAATGTTTTGCCTTTAATTGATATTTGATTGTCTATTGAACTGTGGTGGTACTCCATTTTGCTAAAAAAAATTATAATTGTTGGTTATAAATGTGGCTGTAGCATTAAGGAATGGTTTTCTAAATTAAACATTGTATTTAAATTAAAATACGGTCCAATAGTTAAAAATGAAATGGCATGATACATAATAAGGTTAAACAAATTTTTTCAAAAAAATACAAATTGTATAAAATAATTTAAAATAAATAATATTTTTTTTACTTGTATTTATTGCTTCTTTTTGTTGTGATTGTTTTATACTAATATAATGTATAAACTAATTACATAGGGCATCTTAAAAAAATTGCAAGATGGAAAGTCACTCTCAAAAGAACAAAAAGAAAAATTATTAAAGGTAACTTAATGTAATATATATATATATATATATATATATATATATATATATATATATATATATATATATATATATATATATATATATATAATATATATATATATATATATATATATATACACACACACACGCGCGCGCATGTAAACATGTAAAAAAATTTTCCACATCAATTCATATGTTATGGCTGGTTATTTTAATTGAGAATATCAAAATATAATAATCAAAAAATAATAGTTAAGTAAAAATACAACAGTACCACAGGCCTTCTCGTAAGAGGCCTGCAATCGCATGCCTTATAATGACCACACATATAGTTCTTTGTTTTAACAACTTGACCACGGCTCTTTGCAAGTTTTGATAATTAGCGCGTTTAAAAAATGCGCTAAAAAAAAAACAAATGCAATTTTTTATTTAATTGATTCCACAATTACAATAAAACTCCCACAAAATTTCCTGAGTACTTTAATGCAACTTAATTAAAGGCAATCATTGAAAAAAAATATTCAGATTAGATTTTAAGGCAAAATGAGTACAGAAACTAATTACAAACCATTTTATCATGGAATTATATTTTCTAATATTTTATAGTAAATAATAAATTATTTACTAGAAAAAAGGAATTACAATAATCTTGAAATGATTGCATCTGCCAACTATTTTTTATCCCAGGGCATGACATATCGTTATTTTTTTAAATGAACGTTGGCTTGCGTATCTTTATTTATTGACGAACGTTTAATTTAAGAGATTTATGTCAAATAAAATTCAAATAATTCTAGTTAATAAGTTATTAAATATATCAAAGATGCTTGGTAAATTTATTTAATTTTTATTTTTCCATAAATCTTTTTTTTTACACATTTGCAAAGTGCGCGCAAATTAATAATAAATGCACAATAAAAAATTTTTTAAAAGTGCAAAAGTTTTAATATGCAATCAAACATTTCACTTTATGGAAAATAAGAAAATTTTTAAAAAGCATGCTAAATTTTATTTATAATGAATACATTAGCTTTAAACTTTTAATGTAGTTGCTAAAAATATAAAAGAAACCATCGTTACATGTTATGATTGCTTTTCTCAATAAAAGAAAGCAATTGAAATGTTTGAGTATGGTTTCTTTTGAGGTTTTTGCAAAAGCATTCATTTTAAGTAAAATTATGTATGTATTAGTGGGTGCATGCAAAAACCATGCTAAAACATAACTACTTTTTTCTATAGCGTATTTAGTTATTTTACTTAAAAGTGATGCTATTTAAAAAAGTTTTGGCATTAATTTAAGTCTGTGAAATTAATTGTTTTTAATATATTAAATTTTTTAATTTATTAAATATGTGTTTTTTATAATAAATAAAAAACTAATGATTACAAAATTATTTTGAAAAAAATTGCTGAAGTGATACATTCAATTTGAAAAATCCTAATCAAACGGCAATGTTTGCATAAGCAAAATTAAAGAAACGTGATGTTTGTTTTTCTGTCTGTCTTTTAAGAAATGCGCGCACTTTTGTCGATTTGTCGCACCCTGTATCCTATTAATTTTTTAATAAAATTTTAAACTTGCACAAAATTTTATTAAATTTCATGGCACTTTTAAACAGCCTAAGTTACTTTTAAACATCAATTTCTGTTTCAAATGTTTTTAAACATCAATTTCTGAAAAAATAGATTAAAAAACTTAGGGGAGGGGGGACCCTTTCCCTCACAATGGATTCGCCCTTGTATCAGCCTAATTATTCATGGGAAGGAATGATAAAGATTATTAAAACTGTGATTATTTTTTACTTTCATTTACAATTAAGTTTACATTAGTTAATAAATGTTTTGATTTTTTTTTTTCTGGTTATTTATTTATTTTATCATTCTTTGAATATTTTATATTTTTAGGTTAATTTTTGTATTATATATTATTTTAGGGACTTTATTTTCTTTTCAGTTTATGGATTGTTTATTTTAATTTGCTTTGTTTTTTTTTTAGCGCATTTTTTAAACGCGCAAATTATCAAAACTAGCCAAGAGCCGTGGTCAAGTTGTTAAAACAAAGAACTTTATGCGTGGTCATATAAGGCGTGCACGCCTCTTACAAGAAGGCCTGGTACCAAATAAATCCAACAAAAAATTAATTGTTAAGAAATTTTAAGAAAGTTTCAATTGTTGAATTGGTGACAAGAGTATAGGCGATTTACACACGCACTAAATAGAAGGAAATTTTTTTTTGCTATTATGATATATGTAAACTCCTAAATAAAATGCCCAGAAACTCATCTGTAACAATGAAAAGAAATTTATCCATCGTTTTATTCAAACAGGCAACTCCTTAAAATGTTAAATACCATTATTGATAAGTTTGCTCTTTCTGAAAAACCTCTCTTGATTCTTTATAGCCATTAATAGCCTCTATTTTTCTATGAAGCTCTTTGTGTTGTCTTATAAAGGTATATCTCTAAAACTCAGTAGTTTGGTGGCTAGCTGATACTAAGGTTTCCCAAACTGGTTTGTAATTAAATTTAGTTTTAAATCTTATTGAAATCATTTTTACTATAACAAGTTACTGATGAATTTTGGTATTTTAAAAATATTATTTATCCTTATTTCCTTATATATATCCTCATTTATATCAGGCTTGTCCAAGAAGGCGCGCGATTTCAAGTTTTTGTATGAACATGGAAATAATTTTTTGTTTTGACAGTTTAACCATGGTTTTTAACAAATGTGCTGAAGAAATCGGTTTTTAATTACGTTGAAAATTAATAACTTTGACATGTTTATCTTTCACTAACATTTTTATATTAGCAATTAGAAAATAAATAACTTCGACACGTTTATCTATCACTAACATTTTTATATTAGCAAAAGGCTTTTAAATAAAGTATCTAATGATTTTAATTAAAGTATTGTTGAAATTTTTAGCATTAATTATATAAAATTTATTTATAAGTAAAATAAATAAAAAAAAGTAATTAAAAAAAAATTGAAATTTTATAAGTGACGACTTTAAACAGCAATTGTCTTTTTGCTAAACTTTTTATAAGAATCATTAAAGTTAATACACTCGAAAAATACAAAGATTTTGTTGAGAAGAAAAGAAAAGGCTACCTTTTTGAAAGTCATTTGAATTAAATAACTTTGGTTTTTACTTATGTTTTTATATTATTTAAATTAAGTAACAAATCTCTGTTAATGATTTTTTTTAATTTTATGGTCGTGGTCATATTATGGTCATAATGTGAAATCGCACGCCTTCCTGGCTAAGCCTGTTATATATATATATTTATATTTTATATATATATATATATTACATATGTTATATATATATCCTTATATATATTGTCCTTTATTTACATATGTTATGTATATCCTTATACAGTAAACCGGTTATTTGAACTTCCTAGGGGAATAAGGATTTACTTAGAATAACCCAAAATTCGAATAACTGAAAATCCTGTATTGGATAAAGTTTGATAAGGAAAATTCACGGGGAATGAAAATTTCTTTGAATAAGCATTGAATTTAACTAAGTGCTAGTTCAAACAACCAGGAGTTTACTGTGTATATATTTATTTATATATATCCTTAGATATATCCTTATTTATTTCTTAAAACAATATTTTTCATAACAATAAACTTTAGTTAGCTTTATTGCATATTATTTTTATATTTTTTTATTTTTTATTTTTAATGTTTTAAATGGACTATTTTTAATGATTATAAAAATTTTATAAATTTATGTTTTTAAATAAATTTTTATTTATGTTTATAAATGAATTTTTGTTTATGTTCATAAATAAAACTTTTATAAGAAAAACTTTATGTAATATATTCAATTAATAAGAAACAAAAATTTTAATTACATTTGTGTAAGGAATTCTCTTAAACAAAAACACTCCTTTCTTAAATAAAGTTTTTTTGTTGCTTTTACACATTTTAACCTGATGGAAAGTTTTAATTTTTAAAACCATATTTAAAGTTTTTTTAATTTAAAAAAAATTTCAAAAATCTGTTTTTTGTTTTTGTTGTTTTCTTACTACTGATTTTGTTTTCTACCTTTATAAATATCATAGTCGCCTTGGTATTGAAAACTGTTGTCATTTTTTAATTAATTTTCCTTGTTGGAGTTAAATTTTAATTTAAATGAAAATTTTAAATAGACAAATGGAACACAAGGTTGTTATTCACCTTGTGTTCCACATATGTTCTTTGTCATAGTTGAAGAATTAGAAAAAAAAATAGAAAGTAACACAAGCATGTTCAATTAAACCCAGTTTTTATTAAATTATTGATAATAAAAATAAAATTTTATTAAATTATTGGTTTTAATAAAAATAAAATACTAAAGTAAAATTTCTTTTTTTTTCTAATTTATTTTTGTTTGAATTTTTTTAAGTTAATAATACTAATAAGTATAAAACTCAGATATATTATTGAAAATTATATAGTTAAATTGCTTTATTTAAAAGGTTTTCCTTTTACAAATACTCTGCTGCTATTGGTTGCAAAGTTTTTTTTTTTAATTTTGGCTTCAAATGCCTTTTAAGTTTTACAAGTTTGTCTTTCTTGAAATTTTCAAATTTTATTTACCCATTTGCTCAACCATTTTTTTGAAGTCTAACTCGAAAAAGTCAGATTTCAAAGTACCAGTCGAACTTTACTCAAGTTTTCTTCTTACATTCCACCCTTATTGACCAAAAGTGGTTAGCTTGCTGCACTTTTGGAGTTCAATTGAGGGTTCAAATCCTATCGCTTGCATAATAATTTTTTAAAATCTTTTCCAATTTTTTAAAAATTGAATTAAAACATTTTTAAAGTTTAGTTGATATATAAACATATAATATACTATAACAAACAAAAGGTTAATAGTTTTTTAAAAAAGCTCAAAATTGCAATAAACATTAAAATAGCGGTATAAATAAAAGTAAAAACTTCAAAAGAAAAAAATTTAGATCCATTTTTTTTATAGAAGTTTTTAATTACAATAAGAAAGTTATAAACTATTGAACATTAATTATTAATTTATACCAAAGTTTTGACAATTTTTATTTTCTACTAATAGATAGTGGTTTGCGCAACGACTGATATAGCGTTTCGAACTTTTTAAAGTTATGTTATAAATTGTTTTTTTAATATGTATAGTTTTTCTGCCACTTCCTTAAAAATATTAAACTAAGGTATAAGTATAGAAATGGTCAGTGTAGAATAGACTTACCAAGATCCGTATTTTATGGTTCTCAAAATAAATGCTGCAAAAACAATTTAAATATTTCGAGAGAATTATGTTTAATCTGAACGCGTAGGTGAAATTGCCATTTTGTATTTAAAATACTTGCATCATAATGCTTCTTAACAAAGCCTACAACTATTTCATGGTCAACAACATTGTGGGTATTATTTTGATTTAAATAGTTCCTTTTGTTTTCTTATGTTTACAAAGAATAAAGGTTCAGATTAACTTTATGTGTTTTTTTAATTATTTTCAATAATTTATGTTGTGCCAAGAAGACATTCAAAAATTTTTTTTCTTGGTTTCTTGCTTTAAAACATTTTTCAAGAGCAAGTCTTTTTGGTTTTATCTTCTTTCAAGAAATAGATAAAAAGCAAATAAAGTTTAGTTTTATAAAACATTAAAGTATATATATATATATATATATATATATATATATATATATATATATATATATATATATATATATATATATATATATATATATATATATATATATATATATATATATATTGCTATTACAATTAAGATATGATTGAAATTGTCACTTTAAATTAAAGCTAGTTAGTGCCTGGTTACAACAAGTAGATACTAAGAATTAAAACCTTTTTTTGTTTTATTGAATATTCAAATTAATTTTCTCATATAATTTTTTTGTATGATAATTTTTCTTTATGCCTACAATTGAGTTTTGATAGTTATTAAAATGCTATTATGGCATACCTATGTTAAAGTATTTAATTGTATGTCTATATTGATTTCAAAAAACAGGCATTTAAGCATTGTGATGTGGCAGTGCAAAAATTAAAGAAAGAACTTATAGAAGAATCTCAAGTAAAACCCAAAACAACCAGTTTGTTGCGTCATATTAAAGATGTAAGTTATTAGATATTAATAAGCTTTTTTTTTTCTTTTATTAGCAATAAGAAATATTTTAATTGTATCTTTGCAGCCAAAAAAAGAAATTTTGGATCGTGAAATAGATATATATCATGGAAATTTGGACGGTGATGAATTAGAAGAAGCCAAGCGTGCAATAGTGTTGCTTAAAAGACAGGTATTAATTTGCTATATCATAAAGCATTTCAACTTTCTGGTTTTAAAATAGTTTTAAAAAAATTTCATTTCAAGGCTTGAAAGGTTTACAACATTGTTGAGAAGTTGATTCATGAAAATAACACAGCTTTATATCCACAAAATGTGGTTTTTAGTGTTAATTGTTACTTTAGTCTTATTTAATAATGTCATATGTCCTGAGATGATTGTGTTTCTAGTTATAGTAGATGTTAAACTTATCTTTAAATAACATGGTTGTATTAAATTTTTTATCTGGATAACAAATAAAAAGTGTTATTTACAGTATTTTTATTTTTATGTCTTTAAATTTTTATTTTTTTTTATTTAAACTGCTTTTAAACATTATTTTAAGGATTTCTCAATATAATTTCTCTATTTGAATTTGATTTTTCTTAAAAATTACGAATAGTATTAATTGTAAATTTTAGATTGGATTCAATCCAAGAGGACGAGGAACTCATAAAATACGAGGGCGTGGTTCAAGTATGTGGCAGCGTGGACGAGGAAGAGGCGGATTTAAAAGCAATATTTTAGATAATCGTCCAAAACAACTTCAAGTTACTGGGTTTGGCATTGATGAAAAGGAATCTGTTATAGCACATTTTGCTGTAGGAAAAGTTATTTTTTAATTTAATTTTTCTTATTTGTGTCTGATTTGTTTCTTTTGATATAGACTGTTGTTCAATATTATCAGGTTTTTATATCTAAAAATTTTTCTGTTAGACATTTTCTCAAATGGATCGTATTGAAGAAACAACTCCTGATAAGTTAATTCTTACTTTTCCCACTCGACAGTCAGCTGAGATGGCTGCTGCTCGTGGTGTGAAGTTTAATGGTAAACAGTTAGCATTATCATGGTTTTATGGTCATCCTAAAACTTCAATAAACAATGATACTCAAGTAATGCATAGAAGAACAACACGTTCAATGAGCTTATCAGAAAAAGACTTAGAAGATGAATTGGTATTTATTTCTTCTGTGCTAGTGTTTCCTTGTTATGTTTGTATTTTTAAGAATTTATGGGATTTTAGTTGCTTTTTCCAGCTATTTTTTAAGGCAAATTTTAAAACAATAAATCTAGAAAATGCTTTATTTATTTTAATACAATTTATAATTTTGTATGATTGCTATTTAAAATAGGATATTGCATAAGATTTAAATCATTAATCTGCATACATCTTGTAAAATACATGGTTTTTTTTTTGCTCTTGCAAGATTTAAAAAACTCTTTTTGGAATAAAACATTTACTTGAGTAGATTATTTATTTACTAGTCAAGAAGGAAACATCGTAGCTGAGCAAACAGTGACAAGTTTCCTTTTTACCGAAGTACTACTCATCCGCTGAGTAGGCAGAGCTGGGATTTTTAATGTGCAATTCTGTAGCTATCACCAACAATTATTCCAAACTTTTTTAGCAGCGCTTTAACCAATTGAGCTATCCTAGCTCATACATGTGTATACACATACACACGCATTCAGGGTGTTAGCAGAAATATTTTTCACCTCGTTTTTGCAATATTAGGAATAATTATTGTTATTGTGCTTCAAAATATCGGGAATTTTTATAGATATTTTCCTACTAATTCAGAAAAATATAAGGTCATTGAATTTTGGGAATTTAAACTTTAGTTATTGGGCTGGCTAACATCTTGGCATATTTAAGCACCATACTAAAATAACCATCTGTGCTGGCTTTAGTACATTTCATTGATTAAGGATTTGGGCTTAATGTATGTCTAACCTTTGAAACCTTTGGCAGGTTATAAAGGTTAGACATCTTAAAACTATAAAGATATAAGCTATTTTTGGATTGCCAATCTAAATTTGCATATGAATGTATTTTACAAATGATTTATTAGCTAATTTATTATTACTTGTTATTAGTAATAGTGATCTATACTACTATTACAAATTAAGTCCAATTTTACTTTATTTTTAACATTACAATTACAAATTAGGTAAAATTAAAAAGTTTTGCATTGAAAGGAAATCATGACATTTTTTTGCTTTTTTAAATGAAATAAAGGAGATTTAAAAAAATAGCGTTAATAAAAGATGGGTAATAAAAGATTTTGAAAATATCTTTTTTTTAATTTGTAATAACTTTTTTAATGATAGTTTCATTAAATTTCTCAATTATCTTTTTGTATCAGTATTAAATTTTGTATTAGTATAAAATTCAGTATGAGGTTTTTGGTTTTGCTACAAAATCTATGGTTTTACTAAATAATATATATATATATATATATATATATATATATATATATTCTTTTTGTTTTTGCTATAGTTAGAGCTAGACAAAGATGAAGAAGAAATGTTATTGGCAGTTGATGATGATGATGAAGATGAGGTTATAGAAAGATCTTGGAAGCGATGATTTTATTTTTATTTATGGAATTTACTATTATTTATATTAAAATGTTAAAACATTTTTTATAGGTTTTTTTAAATAATGTTTTCAAACTTTTCAAATCTAGTTTCACTTTTCGATTGTTATTTATTTTTGTAAAATTTGTTTTTAAACTATATAAGGCCAGTTTTGCTTATTCATTCTGAACCTTTATAGCGTTTTCATTTTAAATCCATATAATTTTTTGATATTAAATGTTTATTGCATTGTATATATATAAATATATTATTTTCTTGAGTTTGTAAAATAACAGTGAAGGGTGACCTGCTTAAAAAAGAAAAATGAAACAAAATGAGAAAAGAAAGAAAAGAAAAAGAAAAAAAAATAGCGAGTCACCTAATTTATTGTAAACTGTTGTTAATTAAAAGAGAATGTAAACATTATATTAGAATAATAAAAGCCTAAATGGCTTAAAAGATTAAAAGATATAAAGAAAATATAATTTCAAAAGAGGTTACAAATAACCCTAAACTTTTAAAAACATTATTTGGCATTATGTTGGCTAGTCAAATGTGAAGATGCATTGAAGTTTCCAAAAGAGTGGATGTAACAATGGTATTTTTTTTAGCAACTATTAATTCGTATATGCAGTTATATATAGTTAATGCATGTGAGTATGTTTTAACATTACACTTAATGCATGTGTGTGTGTTATTAAATTATCTTTTTTAATATATTTTAACATTTAAATCTTCAATTATTTTTCTCTATTTGAAATTAAAAATTAATATATAAATACTTAACCTTCTTTGTATTTTTCTATTGTCTGAATTTTTTGAGATAGAGAAATTCTATTTGGTGATTCTACAAAAAAAGAAACTGGCAGTAGAATAAATAAATTGTTAGATAAGTTATATTTTTATGTTATTAGTTAGATCAGTGTTGTGGTTGTATATGCTGTACACATACACTATACTACCCAAGTTAAGTCTTTTAGACGTCTCTAAGACTTTTTCTAGTGTGTTAACTGTGTACTCATGTGACATTTAATGCCGTATAATTTTTTCAACTGTTTATAAGAATTTTTTTTTTCGTAATACATATTAAATTTTTATTTTTGTAATGCATAAAAAATACAACTTAAAAATATTTTTCACCTTTAGTTCTCCTGAGAGCATTCAACAGTGCTACTTGTTTAGTGAGCGTAGCTCACTATAAATAACCAGGTATTTATTTATTACATTTATTTTACTATATAGTTTATAATATTGTCTAATTAGTATTGTTTTTACATTCTTTCTAAACACTCTAAGAAAAAATCCGTTATATACAACGAACTGGATCTGTCGCTATTGCACCAACGGGTTTTCCGTTATGTTAACGGATTAAAATTTTAAAGGATTAAAGTTCGTCGATATTAGTCCGTTGAAATTAAGGATTTATTCCGTTCATACAACAAACAATTCGTTAAAATTAGCGCTAGGCGCCTTTCGCTGTTTTGGTAAAACAAAGAATTAACTACGTCATCGAATTAACTACGTCATCCCTTTATTAAAATTACAAAATAATCCTTATTTTTTATTATAGATTATCTTATGATATTCAACATCTGATAAAAGCAGTACTACTTATACAAACTAACATGATCGGGGGAGATTTTTTAGCAAGCTTTAAAAACGTTTTAACGTTGAAACCTAATTAAAACCTAAACTGAAAATTGAAAACTAATTAAATATTTACAATAATTTAATTCAATATAGAAACTTTCAATAACAATAAAATTATGAAAAATTTTTTGATATATATTTTAATAATACAGTTATTATATTTAAGGTTTAAGAGCATATAAAAACACTGACATGTATACAGTTGTTACTGTAGGTTTCAATTTTTAATACTGTTGTAAATTCATGTGTGCGCACATTTTAATTCCAGCAGCCTGTTATCGATTATTTTAAGATAAACAAACCTTAAAACAAAATAACGAAATTATTGAATATAAATGATATACCATAATACAAAATGGAAATAAATTTTTACTAATAACCCTTAAGGAACATTTGTTGCTATTCTTTATTTCTAAATTGCTAATAAGCTATGTTATTTTATTAGTTCTACATTTCAATGTATAAAACAAGAATTAAATGCGCTATATATTTATAGCGCATTTAATTCTTGTTTTATACATTGAATTATTGAATCATTTTATACATTTTAATTCTTGTTTTATACAACCTTACCTGCTAAGGGAAAGGTTCTAAAATTTTTACAGATCAATAGTTGTAAAAATTTTACACACATCAAGAATAAAAGAAAAAAGTCTCTTACCTTTTTATTTAATAATAATAAACACGTTAATATTTGAGTTTAAATTTGATACATTATGCCTGAATGCCACATGTTTAAAGTAGCAATTTCTAAACAAATATAAACAAGCAATATGTAAACTTAATTGTAACTAACATAAAAAAATTACAAGTAAAAAAAAAAATAGTTTTACAACTAATTTAAATTTACAGAGTGATACTGCATGACACGTGTCTAAAATAGCAAATTATAAAAGCATATACAAACTTAAATATACAATTTATAACAATCTATATATAAACTTTGCTGAAACTACCCTAAAAAAATACCCATAAAAAAAATTCAAGTAAACATTTTACAACTGATGAAACTTACAGTCTGATATTGCATGTTACGTATCTATTCAAATAGCAAATTATAAAAGCATATAAACTAGCTTTATGTAAACATAACTGCAACTAACCTAAATAATGTTACCCATCAAAAGTAATGTTAACATTTTCAATTTTACAACTCATTTAAATTTATATCGTAAGTTACTACATGTCACGTTTAAAATAGAAAATTATACAAGAATATACACAAGTCATATAATCTGTATTATAGAAATAATTGTTTAAC
Organism: Hydra vulgaris; assembly: GCF_022113875.1. Taxonomy (NCBI): domain Eukaryota; kingdom Metazoa; phylum Cnidaria; class Hydrozoa; order Anthoathecata; family Hydridae; genus Hydra; species Hydra vulgaris. The sequence goes on from NC_061157.1 coordinate 50,350,970, forward strand.
TAACCCTTAAGTTTATCATATAAAAAAAATTTAAAATATATTCAATGCCTAATATATAAAATTTAAATAAGTTTAACAACCTTCTAAGTTACAAATAACAGAGTGTAATTTAAACTGTGTTTATTAATTTGCTTTCTCTACTAAAATTTAGTTTAAAAAGCAAATGGATAAACACAATTTAAATTGGGCTTTTTTTAAATAGCTTCACATTTAGTCGAAATGCGTAGCTATTTAAAAAATGGAAAATTAAACATACTGTAACAAACCTATTATCTACGACTTAAATGTTGTTTAAGAAAAACGCTTTTTAAACTTTATCATTTATAAATAACTATAATACGGTACTTTCTGAAAGTATAAGCGCATTCGTAATTTTTTTATTACAGACAACTTTAAATCAATAGACTGATCCCGAATTCCAATGATGTAATGTTACGGCATCCTGAAGACGAGGCGAACCATGACAAAAATTAAAAAAAAATATTTGTTATTAAAATTAATTAAACGATGTCGACTGCTAATTTAGAAGATATTTTAAATGCCGAAGAAGTTATTCCTATTGTTTTATTACAGGGTTTATCTGAAAATGTTTGCTCAGAAGAAATCAATGTTAATATACCTTATAAAGTTACTAAGATAGATCTAAAGTATCAGGTACATAACAAATGGGGGAAAAGCTTGATAGAAATGCCCTTATTTACAATTAATAACATTCAAAATCATCGCAAACTAAGTGGTAAATCAAAAGGACTATCTATTAAAAAAACACTCTTAAGAGGTAAAAAATTCCAAGAGGAGCGGTATATTTCATCGGATTCAATATTTACATATTCTGCAAACAATGTATTTAAAACTAAAGGATTATGTAGAGCTAGCATGAAAAAAGATATATGGGAAGTTACTGTCCACATATCACAAAATTCGTCCCAAGTTATCTATGCTTGCTGTTCTTGTCCAGCAGGAATGAGTGGATATTGTAACCATGTAATGGCTGTTCTTGTCCAGCAGGAATGAGTGGATATTGTAACCATGTAATGGCTTTGTTGTTAGAATTAGCAGATTACTCTACAAAATTTTTAAAAAAAGTCCCTACTGAAATATCTTGTACAAGTAAACAACGACAATGGGGTGTTCCTGGTGGAAAAAAAAGATACAAAGCTCCTATAATGAGTTCAATTGTTAAGAAGGAAAATAATAAGCGTGGTATAAAGTCTACATTGTATGACCCTAGACTTCTTTTCAATGAACAATATATGAACTTAAAAGTTTTAGAAATTCAAAAAAAACTTATTGAAGTTAACTACAAAATTGGATTTGCCCATGTTGTACCACCCATTCACACTTACAAATATGTCAATACAAGATTTGGTCAATTTCCAACAGGCTCACCTCTAAGTATGCACTTGCAAGTTGTGGAACCACATTTTGAAATATTATCAAATATACAAGAACTACCTAAACACAAAACTGATATTCAAGAACCCAAAATAGAATTTGAATATTTACCTTTAAAAGAATTAAGTGATGACTATAATGACATCGTTCCAGATTGTATATTTTCTTTTGAAAAAAAAAATTATTTAAAAAAAATAGAAGTTACATACTTAGAGGCTAAAAATATTGAAAAGGCAACAGTTTTACAAAATTTTTCGGATAAGTGGTTTGCCTTACGAAGAAACAAAATTACTTCAAGCAACGCTCATAAATTATATATTAAAACTAAAAACTTTGACAGTCTTATCACCATATTTACACAAAAACTTAATTTAATTGATTCTAAACTTTTTCAAAAAGCTATAAAACATGGTAAAGACTTTGAACCTATTGCCAGGGAAACTTATATCGATGTTATGAAATATAAACTTAATCATTCTATAAAATGCAGAGAAACAGGGATTGTTATACAGCCTAAACTACCATGGCTTGCAGCATCACCTGATGGTATGTTAATTAACGGAGAATTAAATAATGAATTTGGATTGATAGAAATAAAATGCCCTTGGTCAAAAAGAAATCGTACCCCAAAAGAATTAGTACTCGACGAATCTTTTTATGTTAAAATGAAAAATGATAAACCAGTCTTGAGAAAAAAAAATGTAAACGGCTATTACACTCAAATACAAATGGCTCTAGGAATATCACAAGTAACATTTTGTGATTTCATTGTTTATACGTTTAAAGGATGCATTATTATTCGAATTCCTTTTGATATAATGTACTTTAAAGATGTTGTAAATAAACTTAACTTATTTTATATCAAATATCTTTTACCTGCTATTGTTGAACTTGAGACAAGTCAAATTGAACAATAAATTATAATACAAATAAAAAATTGCATTTTTAAAAAGTAGGTCGTTAGTAAAAAATATATTCTTTTTGTTAATATCATGTAGTTTTTTCTGTATCATTTATTAAGGGTGACTGGAAGTTTGTAAGTAGACAAATAACCGTCCAAATCTGATTGACTGAACCATGTAAAGATAGTGTTATTTCATTACGTATTATTTTATGTCGCTTTATTCTTTGGATAGCACGCTCTATATGTATTCGTACAGATGCAATAGTTTGGCTTTCTTTAACCTCAGCCAATGTAAATTGGTTTCGACCTTCTAAAAATGAAGGAATGTTTAGACGTACATTGATGTTTTCTAATTCCTCTTCAATTGTAAACCCTCTATCTGCAATTACTGAATCATCTTTATCCCAAAGATCTTTATTTAAAAATCCGCTTCTTATTACTATTTCTTTATCTGATACTGATCCAGGATACAACTGACTTACAAATATTATAGCACCAGAAGGAGATATACCTAGTAATCCCTTGTATGTAACATGACTTTTGTAACTTGAATACAAACAACTCTGAATATTTAAGGATGATGGTATTTGACAAAACAACTCAGTGCAATCAATAATGCATCTTGTACTTGGGTATGTTATTTTAAAACATTCAGGCATTGTCAAATCAATTTGTTCTCTGGAAGGCCAAATAGGTATCCTACCAAGTGTAAAATACAAATAGTTAATCCATGATATCATCTGTCTTGATATTGTTGATTTTGGCAACTTAAACAACCATCCAATATGAGAAAGTGCAAATCCATTTTTTAAATAAACAAGAGTCATAAAAAACTGATCAAGTGCACATAATTTTGGTTTCGGACCTTTTTTTGGCATCGATTCTATGTTGCTGTGTTTTTGTTTTTTTTCAATACTTGACTGAGAATCATAAAATTTTAAAAACTCACAGTTTTCACCTGGGTCCACCAAAAAAAATACATCATTGAACCTGTCTAATTCTAAACCAGTAAAAGATTTGAACAACTTTGGCTCAGTAGAAATATTTTTATAATTGAATTCGTTTTGTTTTTTACTTTCAATCTCCTTATTAATCTTGGAGTTCATTATTGTTAATGTTAGGTTTTCATTTTTAAGGAAATCGTTTTCTTTTTTAAGTTGCTCTAACTGCTCTTTTAAATGTTGACAATTTTCACAAGCAACGTTTTCTTTGGGATGCTCGATATGAAAATTTATATCTGTTTATATATTAGAACAAGTTCCACTTTCTAAAGCTTCTGTTGTTATATTGCAAGGTAATTTTTTTTTTGAAATTTTTCTATTTTTTTTAATAATGTTTTCTTTAAAAACAAAAATAGACGGTATAGCATCTTTATGAAGTGTTTTTCTTCCAGAACAAGGTTTTAAGATAATATCACTTATATTAAAATGAAATTCGCAGACTAAGGTATACTTCTTTTTAACATTAAAGTTATCTACTCCTCCTTGTCGTCGAATGCTATTAAATACATTAATCCACTTTTTTAACAATTGAGGGTTGCTTTTAGGAAAAGTGAATAAACCAATATTTGTTTTATTTTTATGCTTGTCATATCTAGCATTTTTACACATTGGTACACAGCAGTATTGACCCCTACCACCACTTTCCAGCTGCCTAGGACGAGTTTCAGATGAACCAATATAAACATCCTCTTCTGCAACTGCAACACTTATATCCATATTTTTTAATTTCTTTTTTTTTTAATAAAAAGACAATATATATAATAAAATATTTAACAACGTTTTTCAAAGCAACTAACTTTTTTGTAAATAAAATGTAAATAGCATCGAAAACAAAAAAAGTTTAAAATGTTTTTTTTTTAAATTTTATATTTTGTCATGGTTCGCCTCGTCTTCAGGATGCCGTAACATTACATCATTGGAATTCGGGATCAGTCTATTAAAATTCTAAAGTAACTTTACGAACTAGTTTTTTTTTTTAATGAAAGGTGTAAAACCAATTAAATTTAATTAGAATGTCAAATATTTGTCAAACTACCTGTTTTTTTGATAAATTAATTATAAGTTTAATGACTACTCTGAAAAATGTGTAAAATTACGCGTGCAAAAGTATTAGCGCACTCATTTAAAATGTATTAGTACAATTGTTTACTTCCTTTCAGAAAAACTTTTTTGGTTAATTTTTGTTAATTTCTCTCTGCTGGTTAATAATAGTCAATAAAAAATATAAGAAGCTTAAGTTGAAGTGACAGATATATCATTTGAAATACAGTTAGTTAAAACTTTAAAATTTGAACAACAAAAATATGGGTTTAAAGAGCATATCAATTGAAACAAAGTGGCAAGTTGTTAGCATATATAAAAGTGATCTCAGCAATCGAGAAATTGGACGTCAACTTGAAATCTGCGAATGCAGCGTTAGAACAACGCTAAAAAACCATAATGAGTTTGGAGTAGTCGAAGACAAAAGTCGCTCTGGTCGTTCAAAAAAAATGTCAAAAAGGGACAAAAATAAAGCAATTATGCTTGCTAGACGCAACACGAACATAAGTATAGCTGAAATTGCCTCAGACTTGAATATAGCGATGGGTACACATCAAGTCAGCCGATCAACAATTAACAAGCTGATGAAGAAAAAACAACTCAATTCATACCTTGCAACAAAGAAGCCACTACTAAACATCAAAGACCGTCTCAAGCGAAGAAAATGGTACAAAGAGAGAGCTGCATGGACTGTAGAGCAATGAAGAAAAGTATTTTCTCAGACGAGTCAAATTTTGAACTTATTAATCGCAAAGAAAGAGTTGTTGTGAGGAGATACAAAAACGAAAAATATAATAAATTATCATGTCAGGAGTTCAAGAAGGAGGAGGTTCAGTTGGCATTTGGGGCTACATTGCTGGATCTAGCAATGGCCTGGTGCATCTTTACACTGATCGCATTAATCAACATCGATATAGAGAGATATTAAAAGATTATTTAAAGCCATCAATGGACATTTTCCATGCTGACTCCACCTGGCAATTTCAACAAGATAACGCCTCTTGCCACACAGCACGCTCAATTAAGCAATACATGAATGAAAAACGGTTGAACCTGATGCCTTGGTCTGCTCGCTCACCTAATTTGAATCCTATTGAGAATCTTTGGAGTTAGATGGACTGCAAATTATAAAAAAGCAGACCCACTAACTCTGTGCAGCTTAAAACGCAAATGCAAGCGTTGTGGAATACCGTACCACAAGAGCTAATCAAAAAACTTATAGATTCTATGCCGCGTAGAGTCTTGGCATGCCTTAAAAACAAAGGTGGTCACATAAAATATTAAACTTTCCTAAAATCTTTGAAAAACTGTAAGTGCACTAATACTTTTGCACACTTTTTTATTATTGGTTTTATCACTCTTGTATTCTAATTAAATTCAAGATAATAATAAAGAAATACTTTTACACAGTATTAGACAAAACATTTGCAACCAACATCGAACAATGCTAAATAGTGTTCCTAATTTTACATGTCTTAAAAACGAAACGAACTATACTACCACAGCAAACAGTTCAGGAGTCTGGAGTCATAGCATGCCATAATATGAGCAATCAGCTGACAAGTGACAGCACACAGATAGAATTTCGTTGACAAGTGCCATTTTACAGCGGACAAAACAAGTGCATTTTTTTTGGTCTGTTTCATTTTCTTAAGTCTGGTCCGTGTCAACGTCACGGAAGTTTTTTAATAAATAAAGGAAGTATCACGAAGTTTCCAGAAGCATGCAGAAGCTTTTAGAAGTTTCTAGAAGAAGCATCTGGAAGCATCCAGAAGTATCCAGAAACATTCAGAAGCATCTAAACGCATCCAGAAGCTTCCAGAAGCATCGAAAAGAAGCATCTAGAATCTTTCAGAACAGGTTCACACAGGTTCATTTTACTATATAAGAGACACGTAAACCGACATGTAATTCAGTCAGTATATGGAAGTCAATCAGTATTATCAAGACAGTTGATCGAAGTGAGTTTTATCAAAGTGTTTTATCGAAGAACATCAATACAAGAAGTGAAATACAACAAGTGTTTCATTACATCAATACAGTCCACATCCAACCAAGACGTTGTGTTTCACAGAGCATTATTGTATCATCACTAGGTAAATGTAAGACGGTAAGCCTTGAGAAGCGTGATTATTTATTTTTATTATTTTTATGACTTCAAGTGCAAAAATGGCTCCCGACAGTCTTGGATTGAAACTAAGAAAGAAAATTATTGGCGATTACGTAAGTGGAATGTCACAAAAAAGTATTTGTGATAAATATCGCGTGAAAAAATGGACCGTATCAAGACTATGTTCCAAAAACTGTTCTACGGGGAAGTTGGCAGCAGATAACAAAGGTGGAAGACCGCGTTCCACCACTTCTAGAGAGGATTCTATGATCGTCAAATCCGTCAAGAAGGATCCCTGGATATCATCAGTCGAGATACAAAAGCAATTAGAGCTGCCTGTATTGGACCGAATAATCAGAAAACGTGCTGTTGAAGCCGGATTGTTTTCTCAACGCCCTGCAAAGAAACCGCTGATTTCACTAAAGAATCAGAAGAAAAGGCTCTAGTTTGCTACATCTCATATTGACTGGAATGTGCAGAAATGGCGAACTGTCCTGTTCAGTGATGAATCGAAGTTCAATATCATTGGGAGCGATGGCATTTGCCGTGTACGTCGACCGGCCGGAATACGCCTCGATTTACGTTACTGCCATAAGACCGTGAAGCATGGTGGAGGTAATCTAATGGTTTGGGGTTGTTTTTCTGCTAACGGTCTAGGTCCAATACATCAAATCGATGGAATAATGGACCGTTTCATGTATAAAAATATCCTGAACGATGTTATGTTACCTCATGCTGAATGGAATATGCCAATAAAATGGGTTTTTCAGCAAGACAACGATCCGATACACACTGCAAAAGTAGTCAACCAGTGGTTTCAAGACAACCACCTATCGGTGATGGATTGGCCGCTTTAATCGTCGGATCTTAACCCTATTGAGAACCTGTGGGAGATCGCCAACCGCAGAATTAATCGTGAAGGTGTTCGTAATAAAAATCAACTGTTTGAACAAATCCAAAAGGCCTGGGCAGCGATTCCACAAAGTTTCATTGATCACCTGATCGAATCTAAGCCTCGAAGATGCAAGACTGTGATCGAAACAAAGGGTTCGCCACGAAATAATGATAGCGAAATACAGCTTGGTCAACATTTTGTGGAGTTGCACTTGTTTTGTCCAGAAGGAAATCAACTTTTTTAATACTTTTGATCAATTTATTAACTTTTGTGTACAAATAATGAACTTTGTGACGAATAAAACTTGAAGAACATTGTCTTTAAACAGTTACATTGTTATTTCTCTAAATTGATAAAATGCAGCACTTTTATATAAAAATTAGCATTATTTGGTTGCACTTTTTTTGTCCGATGCTGTATATTTTACAATTAGTAATTTTGCATTATTTTATGAATTAGTTAAAAAAAAATTATCAATTAGTCTTTTATTGTTTTCTAAATGCAATCCTTTAAAGTTCTCTCAGGTAAAAAAAATATGAGTGCGCTAATACTTTCTGGAAGCACTGTATATTGATAAATCTAAATCAAACAAGCAAGATTTTAAAATATAATCTACAGAGGAAGCATTTCATAATTTTTTATGGGAACCTTTGATGAGGTAAATACCGAATTCAAGAGATATTTAGAAAAGATTGTCTCTAAAAACAGGTAACTTTTCATGAATTTCAACAAAATAGATGATATATTGGATGAGTTTTTTCTTTTTAAGTTGGTGGTTTAGATGATTATCCGGAACTGTCTAAATTAATCAAAATGGTGTTGACTATTTCATGGTTAAGCAGCGGTTGAAAGAGGGTTAAACAAGAATATGTTACAACCTAAGAGGGTTTGACAAGAATATGTTACAACCTTATTTAATGAGTAAAGCATTAATAAGCCAGAGAATTGTGTATGACCATATGAAAGCTCTTGACTTAAACCCGGAATCTATAGTTATCTCTAAGGAACTGAGAAAATCTGTCGAAAAATCAACAAGTGTTAACAAAAGATTGAAATGGCTGCTCAAAAACAAACTGAGCTTACAGATGCACGAAAGCGAAAAAGTGAATTGCTATAGACATAAAGGACTTACAATCTAAAAAAGTTATTCTGGAAAAAGTAAAAAAAAACACTTAAAAGTGATTTTGAAGCAAGTCATGTGAAAGCAAGTGATACTGAAAAAGCTCATACTTATGCTATTGAAGCAAACGTTATTCTTGAAGAGAGGAAAGAGAAGAAAGAAGAGATTAAAAAATTAGATCAAATAAATGATTTATTATTTAAGAAAAGTAAAGAACTTTGAAATTTTAAGTGTTAGTTTATTATTATTTGCATACAGTAAAATCTAAATTTATATAGATATTTAAAAGTATATTATATAAGTTATTATTTATTTTTGAAAATATTTTAAATATTTATGTGGCAATACTTTTTCAGTTTTTTTAACTAGAAATAAAATTTTTTTTTAAACTTTTATCGTTCTTTCAGTATTAATTTTTCTGAACCATTTAGTGTATGTCTATTTTTCATATTTTAAATATATGTAGCTTTATATTTTACTTTTAAATTATTTGTGTAATTCAGTTTATTTTGTTCTGAATGTTATTTATCAAAACAGTTTATAGAGTCAATAAAAACATAGCATTTTTATATTTTACTTTGATTAAATTTTAAATGTACTTTAATAACAATAGTAACAATTACCAAAATATTTTAATAAATGTAATAAGGATGCTTTATTTTGAACTGTACATGAATTTTCCTTGTATTATTACCCAATCTCTTTTAAGTCTGGAAAAGCTCATAATAACAGAAATAAAAATCAAGAAAAAGAGGTGGACGATCAGTGAAAAGAGATCCATTATCAGGGAAAAGTCAGGGTAATCCAACTTAAGATTTTGGCAGACACCTTGTTACTCTTGGTCCAAATTTTGTTCGATTACACAAGGATATCTTTTATTTGGACATAATCACTAATATCGAATAATTTGCACATTCGTACTCGAAAAACCAAATAAACCAACGCTTGCAGAGACTCTTCGTCAAAGCAGCTCTAATATTCTCATCAATTCGTTGAAATTGAAGAGACAATTTTACAAAACAATGACTCTTTTCTTTATATAACCTAAAAAATCATTCACGTATTAATATAACCGTTTGATAAAGAAACAGGTTTTGTTTTTCGATACGTAAGTTATTGATTACGACCCAACACCGACATTTGCTTTTAAATTTCAAAAGCTATCACGCAAATTAAGAAAAGAGAGAGTAAGTTAAGGTAGTACACCAATAAAATGAAAATTTTTTTTTACTCTCTCATTATTTAACCAATATAATCATCGCAGATTTCAAATTTTAAGTTTATTTAACTAAATAAAAATTTAAGTCCGTAAACAAGAGTCTTAAAAAAAGCTATTATTAGGGCCCTAATAAAAGTAATAATTGTTTTTCACTTGCTTGATAAGAACATATAGTTTTGGTTGCTTAAAAAGCACTGCTAAAATGTTAATATTTTTGTCTTTTTAAGGGTACCATATATTATTAACTTTTTATCGAATTTTTATACTTCTGAAGGAGAAAAGCTTTTTTTTGATGAATAATAAAAAAGATTCTTAATAATGGAATCTATTGAATTCCAAATCTGCAATACTGTCTTCTTCATCATTAGACTTTCTAAATAAACTCTTTGCAGCGGTACTCTTTTTCGATAAACATTTAGGTAAAATTATAATTGATTTTTTACCATCCACGATGCACTTATATTTACTGCATACTGATTTCATAACAATTAGACTTATGGGACATTGTTTTAGCTTTGCAGCTTCACAAATGCCATTGTCTGAAATGCATCTTTCCTTGCACCTTTAAAACTACTCAGTTTCTTCACTCTTTTTTCTTTCTCTGTCTTCTTTGTCTTGCACTTTTTTTTCCTTTGAACTGTTAATAGATTCTACAAGTTTTAACACATCTTGACCTTCCATGGAGCCATGGGCTTAAGTTGCTCTTGTAGTTTCTTTATGCATACTATTACTTTGAGTTGACTTTACTTTTTGGATTGTCAAAAGACCTGGTATGTCATTAAGATTTATGCTTTTTTCATGATAGTCTGCGATCATGGCCTGCAATGACAAACATTTGTCTTTCTAGTTTGAAGCTTTTTCTCTCCAATACATTTGGCTATCATTTCGATTTATTGATATAGGAGAACTTAAATTGCTATTTAGAACTGTAGAAATATCAGTAACGTTGGTGAAGCAGCTAATAAACATAATGTTGTCTGTTGTTGAGGTGTTTCTATCATATAACTGTTTTTTTTCTAGCATAGAAGCTTGTTGAAATTTATCATTTTGCATAAATGCAACATTTAAACTTTCATTAGTAATACCAACCTTCTTTCCAGCTTTTTTTTATCGATTCTGGCGTGGCCCACTTTTCCCACATACTTGCAAGAGACAATATAAAGGCTTCTCTATTAATTGTTTGATGTTGGTTGAACAGATGTTCTTTTGAATTTGCATAGTGTTCATGAAGTGCCTTGTTAATTTGATTAAGTAGTTGTGTTACCCGAGTAGTGTATGAAGGTGAAATAAATAAATTTATTTCTTTTTCTCTAAGAAATCGAAGTAAGGTATAATGGAAGCGAGAACTGTGACCATCGTTTAGTACAACAACAGGGCGAAGTATTTCTTTTTCAATCAAGTGTCGATCAAATAATTTATAAAATGCAAGTAAGGATTTGTGATCTTGTGATCCATTCTCGGTTGTTGAAACTAATAAGTTTCAACAACCGAGTTTCAAACAAAAAGTTCAGGAATATTTTGAAGCACTCGGCGGAGCCATCTGACTAGTAATTCCTTGAGTATCAAATATTACATGGCAGATGCATTTTTCACCTAAATAAAAATAAGCATAGAAAATGTGAAGCTTTTAGTAATAAAATACACGTGTTGTCTTAAATTTTCAAATTTGTTAACTTTTATAAAATCCCCACTTTTACTAATAAGCGTTTATAGTAAATCAGGGTGTTATATAGAATACAAAGTATAATAAATATGTATTAATTAGTTAAAACTAAAGTTTAAAGTTTAAAATGTGTTTTGGTATAGTTTACCTGATAACGACACCATTGGATTCATTGTAACACATTCACGATTTTGCCGAATCATCTTTTGACATCTTTCTCCACGACCACTATATACTAAACCGCTTGCTGAACCATTAACACCAAAGTTAACAAATTGTGGAGTTTCATCGTGATTAAAGATCCAAGACAATTTCAAGTCAATTTGCCCGGTCCAATATCCAGATGCTTCTTGATTTTCTTTAATCATGATGCCACATTCCACCAACTCTTTAGCAAGATCATCTGAAAGTGAATAGTTTTTAAAATTACTTTTTAAAAATCAAACTGTAACAGATTTCAGAGTTTTAACTCTATATTAGCATTTCTTAGTTATTTGGCCATTTACAGTCAAAGCAATGAACTTTCTTCCTCCTTTCATCTTTTTGTAAGCATAATCTCAAATTTTTAACACATTTAAACGTAGTTACTTATTTTAAAATTTATCAGATTTAACTTAACAATTCTCTAGATTCTTGTTTCATCTAGAATCTATGTGATGGTTAAAGCTCACAAACCAGAAAATAACTACCCAATGCGTCCTGTTGTTTCCACGATCCTTAAGGATCGTTTATAAATTACGCAACGCAAAACTTATTTAAAAAATATAAGTAGGAGATCATTTTGCTCTTTTGCGCGATGGTATTCGTTGGACTTAAAAAGTTGTTTATATACTTGGTTTAATTAAAAACTCTGCGAAAGAAAATTTTTAATCCTTTGTCTTTTGTCTATAAGTTTAATTTCGCGTTACGTAATTTATAGACGATCCCTTATGGAATATCAGAGTATTCAAAAATTATTCAACCAACGTTAAATACAAATAATCTAATAAAATTAAGACTTATTGGCAATGCTAAAGAATGGAAGATAAATTCTAATGAAATTCGAGTTTCATTTAATATAGTTAATTTATATTCATCCCGTACCAATTCCTGTTATTGTTGACATGGAACAATAATGCTGAGAATAACTCGATCTAAATTAACTCTTGGATATACATCAGCTAATTGAAATCTCGTTAAGCATGTTTTTTTTTAAACGAAAATTCCGATTTGTAAAAAAAGTCCGATTTTTACGTAATTCAGGTCAAACTGGTTTGTCGTTGATGGTAGTTATAGAGGAAGCGGTTTTACAGGTTATTGAAAAAGAACCTCGATGTAGCTTTAATAATTCATTCCAACTAATAACTTACCAAAGGTGTGTAGATGATACCCATACTCGATTTTAATTCGAAAGAAAAGTATTTCTTAACACTTTTAATAAGCAAAATCCTTCAGCAAAATTAAATATTAAACTTGAAAACCAAGGAAAACAGCTTAAATCTTTAAATATTTGTATTACAAATACGGTTTTTTGAATCGTTTTATCTCAAAACAAAAAGATGTGGAGATAAAACAAAATAATACTAACCTAACAATTTGTATTACAAATACGGTGAACTGAACTCTAGCATCAACCCAAGCATTATCACTGGTGTCTTTAATAAATTTTTATGTTGGGCAAAATGAATCTGCTCTAAAAAACATCTTGAAAATTGACTTCTTGATACATTTTTTGAATACGACTATTGCAAAAAAATCGTTTTATTAAAATAGCTTACCACTATTTATTATTATTAGACCGCCCATCAAAAAGTATCATACCTCAACAAATTAATAAACAAAAGTTCGTTAGACTACCTTGAATACCTTCCGAAACTACAAGGAGAAAAAAAAAAAAATCAAAGTTATATTTACATCGGATTAATTTACTATGCAACAACAAAACAAATCTCTTGACTCAAAAAGATGTTCTCAATCGAAATGATGGCGACAATGTGGAAAGGAAAACTTGACAGATGAAGTTTTTCTTTCCACATTCATCAGTTAAAATTTTGTCATTTTAATCAAAATTTTAACTTGAGTCACAATAAACAAATTATTTAATTTATAAAATGTATTAAGTAAATTTTGATTATTAAATTAAAAACATTTTGTAAATTAAAAACCAAGACAAGAAAAAAAATGTTTGGATTATTATTTGTAATGATTGATTGATAAGATCATATTACTACAGAGGTAGCCAGTTTTTTATTTGTTATAAATTTTCTGCGGTAAATAGACTTTTTAGATGTGAAATAATATTCTGGCTACCTCCGTAGTAATATAATATAAAATCAATTCAACTGAGGAGGCTTTATTAAAAACCGGTTAATTAATAAGCATAAAAAACAAAACTGGATGTGGAGAGGTACATTTGTTCCTTGTCTTTAAGTTATAACTTCGTGGTTTAATATTTCAAAATGATTATTTCTAATCTCAGCAAACTATTTTCCTCCATGCCATATTTTCATAAGGTATTTTCAAGGCATATTTTTACAAGTAAAAATGTATTTGCATGTGCTATATTATTGCAATCTATGTTTTTATCGACCGTATTTGGGCGCTGCCCAAATTAAAAATTGAGAACTTTTTTTTTTTTTTTTAAAGTTTTTTACTGCAAATATTGTTTTTTTTTCGCGAAAAAACCGCTAAATTTCGCCGGGACGGGGGTACCACCGCCCAAATTTTTTTCCTAGAATAGCCCCTGTATATTAGGGTGACAATTATTTTGCAAAAAAAAAAAAAAATTACCCTTGCATCTAATTTTTTTCTACACCCATCAGTGGTAGTTAGACTATTTTTGTTTAGTTATAAGGACTATTCTAAATCAGGATTAACCATTATTACAAATTTTTCTTAGTACGTCGTCAATATTTTTTTACTTTATCAAAATGATTTTAAAAAGTAAAATGTAATTTAATGTTATATTCATTGAATATAAAAATGTTTTGCAATGTAGTGTTATTTTATTCATTGAATATTATTCATTGAATAAAATAAGACTGCATTGCAAAACATTTGAACAGTTTTAAACTGTTAACTAATAAAAAAAAATTATATATAGAAAAAAGGCAGAGTAAATATAGTTTCAGGAAAGGTTTGTTAAAGGTATTATTTAGTACACTATTTAGTATATGACATCAATTGAATTTAAGGAGTTGTTTTTAAATTTAATATAACTTAAAAAAAATATTAGCAATTATTAATGTAATTGCTAACATATAGAAACAAAGATGCAATCAAGTATTGAAAAGAAGGCGAAGTATGTTGTTCATCGGAATGTCAGTTTTAGGAGGCCTCTTTATCTTCTTAAATCTCCAATTTCATTTTTACTTCAGAATCAGCTTCCAACTAACAGGTTAATTCTAAGGCATTATCAATATCTAATTAGCGGTAGACTAAAACAATTCAAAAGTATTTATGATAATTTTTCTTGTCCTATGGGGTCAGATTTTAACATGAAATGCAAAGGAAAAACAATGTGCTATCAGGAAAATAGAGAATTGTGTCTTCTTAGAAAAATTGTGAATATCTGGGAGTCCTGTGGTTTTAAAAACTATATTATTAGAGAGGATCAAATATTATCAAAATTTGTAAAAATTCACAAAAAATGGATAACAATGACCAAGGGAAAGTCGCTAGTTTGGAAGAAAGACACCAAAGAAAAGTTAGTTAAAGAATTTCAATCAATCATGGAGACTCTTTTTGACATTAAAAAACCCAACATTAAAGAGCTTATCCAACTCAGTCAAGATATGCCAAGAAACAGAGAGAGCAAAGAAGAAGATTTAGCATTTTTGGATGATCAAAAAAATTCCAGAAAACAGTTCATGAGTGGGCATATAGATAAAGAACTTGACGCAAGGATTGAACGTAGACAAGAAAGATACCGTAGGTATACAGATTATAAAAAAAAAAAATGTCAATAGAGGCCAATGGAGATGTCCAATATGATAATGATGAGTGCTATGATTACTTGGATTTAGAAGATTTAGAACCCTCAATTAAAAATGCTGATGAAAATGATTCAAATAAGATACAATTGAGATCTGAATCAGGTAATAATTTTTATCATGAAAAAACTAAAATGTATATTGTTACATGCGTGTTGTATATTCTTTATAGAATAAACTGTGAATATACCTTTTCATTTTTATTTTTTATTAATATTATTATAGGTCTTTCGAATCTGGCATTGATGGTAGGTAACACAAGATATAATTCTGATGATGATGAATATCAACAAAAAATACCAAACAACGCTAAAAAAAAAGAAAAAAAACGATGTGCGAATTAAGCTTCGATCCGATTCAATCCTTGTCAATAAAGAAATTACTCGAGATAGCTTAATTGCAGCTACAACTCCTCTCAGTGTAAGAACCGGTTTAAGCTATAAAGATCAAACAATGTTTATAGCCAATATCATCAAATTTATTAGAATATTTTGAAGTTTTAGACCAAGTATTTGCTGTGTGTGTTAATACTACAGCAACTAACACTGGTAGAAAAGAGGGTGCAATCATAATATTGACAAGAATATTTCAGAAACTTTTATTGTGGTTATTATGTCGACATCACATAAAAGAAGTACATATTAAACATATTTATAAAGCAATATCTGGAGATAACACCAAGGGTCCACGAAAGGCCCTTTACTCAAACTGTAAAAAACAATGGAAATATTTTCTACCGTTTAAATCTACTTGTGGTGCCTCTTTTAGTTTTAAAAAGTTTTTATTTATTTATTTATTTGCATTCACTCCCAACAAGGCTGCAAGCAACTACTACTAAGTTGGGAGTTACTAAGAAAAAAAAAAGAACAGAGTTATAGAGCAAGAAAACGGTTGACAGAAGACTTGAAAAGTTGAAGGTTGTATGAGTCAGGAAAACATGAAGATGGGAGAGAGTTCCAAAGAATTAAAGTGCGGGGAAAAAAACTAGATTAATAAAAGTTTTTAGAGCATCCAGGGACAGATACTGTAAACGAATGAGACTTAGCTGAATGACGAGTAAAACGAGAATGAATTTTAGTTAATGGAACTAGAGATGATAACTCCTTTGAGCAGTGACCATGATAGCATTTGTAGAAAAGAGAAAGAGATCCAACTTTACGACGATGGGAAAGAGGTTCAAGCTTAGCAGATAGTCCAGGTCCAACAACATTTACAATGCGTTTTTGGACCTTGTCAAGAAGAGAAAGTGAATCGTTAGAAGAACCAGCCCAAATATGACAACAGTATTCCATGCAGGGACGAATAAGAGATTTGTAGAGGTAGAGAATAGAATCAGAAGTAAGGAAATGGCGAGCACGATAAAGAGAAGCAACCTTAGCAGAAGCTAATTTAGTAATCGATTGTATATATGGTTTCCATGAAAGGTCAGTAGTAAGCGATAATCCAAGAAGACGTAAAGAGGAGGACTCAGTAAGAGGATTGCCATTCATTAATATAGGAATGTTGACCATATTACGGTAGTTGTTTGCAGTAAACAACTGGGTTTTGCTAAAGTTGAAATTCACAAGCCACTGTGAACCCCAATCTATTACTGAAGTGAGATCGGATTCAAGATCATCTGCTTGTTCTAGGCGATCAAAAAGAGAAGACTTTTTGTCAAGATAGAAGTATAAAGTTGAGTCATCAGCAAAAAGAGCGACTTTAGATGAAAGGTTGTCAGGAAGATCGTTTATGTAGATAAGAAACAAAACAGGGCCCAGGATGGAACCTTGGGGAACCCCAAAAGTTACTGGAAATAAAGAAAAGTGTTGGCCTTCAAAGATGACTTTAATAAACCGGTTAGAAAGAAATGATTTGATAATCTCAAAAACTTTCCCAGAAACACCATATGAAGCAAGCTTATGGAGAAGACCAGCATGCCAAACTTTGTCGAAAGCAATAGCCCTAGCCTCACCGCCTCCATCTAATGCACGATAAAATCTTTCAGTTACAGCAGTTAGCAAGTCGGCCGTAGAGCGAGAGGATCGAAAACCGTATTGATTGTCTGACAGTAGTTTAATTGACTCAAGATGAGATGTGAGGAATTTATTGATCAAAGACTCAAAGACCTTGCTAATACCAGAAAGAAAACTGATCGGACAATAATTGGAGGGGTCAGAATTTTCTCCAGAGTTTTTGAATATTGGAACCACAGATGCCATTTTCCAACAAGCAGGAAAACAAGACTCAGTCAAACACTTGTTAAATAGTTTAGAAAGAATTGAAGAAAGTTCTGGAGAACAATTGTGCAAGACTGTGACAGGAATGTTGTCTGGACCACAAGCTGTAGACGAGTTTAATTGAGATATGACTTTAGCAACACAAGCCGGAGTGATTTGAATGTCTAACAATGGGTCAACCTGTTTAACTGGAATGGAAGGAAGAGAATGTCCATAAAATTCAAGAGTGGAATTAGAAGAAAAGTTCTTTGCAAATAGTTCTGCCTTATCCTTGGGAGAGGTAATAAGATCACTCCCATGAATGAGAGATGGAATGTTAGATCTACCCTTGTTAATAATGCTGTTAAAGATTTTCCAAAAATCTTTAGAGCCTAACTTCTGTGATAAGATGCGAGATTTAGTGAACTGAGTATAATGGAGTTTAGCATCAGAAAGCACCTTTTTACATCAATTTCTTGCAATAATAAATAGCCGTTTGTTCTCAAGAGATTTGTTCTTTTAAAAAAGATAAAAAAGATGATTACGATTGGATATAGCAGCCGCACAAGAAGGAGAAAATCATGGAGTAGAATGAGGCTTGACTTGAAACCGACGAGAAGGAATAAAAGCTTCCATTCCAGCCTGAATCCAGGAGGTTACGTAGGAGGCGCATTTATCAGCTGAGAGAGAAAAAACATCAGCCCAAGGACCATCACAAAGAAAATCACGAAAAGAATCCCAGTCAGCTTTAGGGTAGTAGTAGGTGGTGCGATGATAAGGTGAGCCCAAAAAAGAAGTACGAGAAGAAAGATTTATAGAGATCATGGCATGGTCAGAACCACCTAAGGGAGAAAAGGGAGAAACTGAACATAAGCTAGGGTCAAAGACAAGACATAAGTCAAGGGGTGAAGGTAAATGATTAGGGTTGTCAGTAAAACGAGTCACAAAGTTAACTATCTGAGTAAGAGATTGAGAAACGCAGAAGTTAAAGGCTTTAGTGCCAGCAGGATCAGTGGTGTTAGAGCCAAACCATTCAGTGTGATGGGCATTAAAATCACCAACAACAACAATATTGGCAGAGGGGTAAAGAGAGAGGGCATGGTCAATTTGATCAGAGATAGCATCTAAAAGAGTGCAATCATGGGAAGAAGGAGAACGATAAAGAATAAAGAGAAAAGTGATAGAGTGAAGAGGTGTTAGGCGAAAACACATAAAAGAATGGTCAAAGGATTCGAACCTGATTTCACGACAAATAGGGGAATTAATGCGTATGTATAACCCTAAACCTAGCATGTGACTATTGGAGTCTTTACGAATCAAAGGATAGTACCCATCAACAATGACATCTGAAGAAGGAATTGCAGAATTTAAAATTGTTTCACTGAGTGCAAGCAAGTCTGGTGAATTTTGCAGGAGGTAAGACTCAACTGACGGAAAGTTGCTCCGCAGACCGCGAATATTTTTAAAAGATATATTAAAACAATTAGGTGGTGAGAATGGTTTTTTAGGTTTAAAGTTTTTGGTTACTTTGGTCATGATTTGGGTTTAATGAGAACTTGACTCATTCATAGATAGAGCACAGCCTCCTAATCAATGAGCTATGCAGTTGTCTCAGTCCTGTTAATTAACCCTAAGCCGTGACATAGGGCTCCTTATGTGGCCTTGACAATGTACACCAAAAGCATTAACAGGGACACCACTAAATTTGACGAGACCCTAAAGTTTGACAAGAATACTCTCATACTTGGTTCTGGAATTCATCAGATGTACTTGGAGGCGAAGACCTATATCAAATTTGTTCTTGAAATTGAGATTTTCCCCTGAGAAGATTACAGGCATCTTGAGGAATACTTAGCTTTCTATCTTAATATTCCGTCTGAAAAACTAAAAATTTTTTAGATTCATCAACCAGGTGCCTGTCATGAAGCTAGATTCATGGAATATGCTTTGTATCACATGGTTTTAGAATTGATATCGCCAGTTATAAACTACTTAAATCATAAACTACTAAATTACAAACTACTTAAGACTAGCAGATTGTCATGGCTCTTGCTGATTCTAACCTTGAAATTCAAACAAAGTCAGACATTTTGAAGGCCTTGTTGGAACACGAGCTTTAATTTAGCAGAAAAACAACCCCAGACCATTAGATTCCCCTACCATGCTTTACGGTCTTATGGCAGTAACGTAAATCGAGGCGTTTTCCGGCCGGTCAACGTACACGGCCGGAATGCCATCGCTCCCAATGTTGAACTTCGATTCATCACTGAATAGGACAGTTCGCCATTTCTGCACATTCCATTCAATATGAGATGTAGCAAACTAGAGCTTTTTCTTCTGGCTCTTTAGTGAAATCAGCGGTTTCTTGGTTTGGTTTCTTTTCTTCTTGCAGTGCGTCTAGAAAACAGGCAGCTCTAATTGCTTTTGTATCTCGACTGATGATATCAAGGAATTCTTCTTGACGGATCTGACGATCATAGGATCCTCTCTAGAAGTGGTGGAACGCGGTCTTCCACCTTTGTTATCTGCTGCCAACTTCCCCGTAGAACAGTTTTTGGAACATAGTCTTGATACGGTCCATTTTTTCACGCGATATTTATCACAAATACTTTTTTGTGACATTCCACTTACGTAATCGCCAATGATTTTCTTTCTTAGTTTCAATCCAAGACTGTCGGGAGCCATTTTTGCACTTGAAGTCATAAAAATAATAAAAATAAATAATCACGCTTCTCAAGGCTTACCGTCTTACATTTACCTAGTGATGATACAATAATGCTCTGTGAAACACAACGTCTTGGTTGGATGTGGACTGTATTGATGTAATGAAACACTTGTTGTATTTCACTTCTTGTATTGATGTTCTTCGATAAAACACTTTGATAAAACTCACTTCGATCAACTGTCTTGATAATACTGATTGACTTCCATATACTGACTGAATTACATGTCGGTTTACGTGTCTCTTATATAGTAAAATGAACCTGTGTGAATCTGTTCTGGAAGATTCTAGATGCTTCTTTTCGATGCTTCTGGAAGCTTCTGGATGCTTCTGAATGTTTCTGGATACTTCTGGATGCTTCCAGATGCTTCTTCTAGAAACTTCTAAAAGCTTCTGCATGCTTCTGGAAACTTTGTGGTACATCCTTTATTTATTAAAAAACTTCCGTGACGTTGACACGGACCAGACTTAAGAAAATGAAACAGACCAAAAAAAATGCACTTGTTTTGTCCGCTGTAAAATGGCACTTGTCAACAAAATTCTACCTGTGTGCTGTCACTTGTCAGCTGATTGATCATGTCATGGCATGCTATGACTCCAGACTCCTGAACTGTTTGCTCTGGTAGTATTGTTTGTTTTGTTTTTAAGACATGTAAAATTAGGAACACTTTTTAGCATTGTTCGATGTTGGTTGCAAATGTTTTGTCCAATGCTATATATATATATATATATATATATATATATATATATATATATATATATATATATATATATATATATATATATATATATATATATATATATATATATATATATATATATATATATATACATATATATATATATATATATATATATATATATATATATATATATATATATATTTATATATATATATACATATAAATATAAATATATATATATATATATATATATATATATATATATATATATATATATATATATATATATATATATATATATATATATATATATATATATATATATATATATATATATATATATTTATATATATACACATAATACACACGCACAAATTATTTTTACTATATTTCTGTCTGGGTGTGTGTGACACACAAAGATAAATAGATATGTGTGTGTTTGTGTGTGTGTGTGTGTGTGTGTGTGTGTGTGTGTGTGTGTATATATATATATATATATATTTCTATATATATATGTATATATATATATATATATATATATATATATATATATATATATATATATATATATATATATATATATATATATATATATATATATATATATACATAATACACACAAATTATTTTTAAATATTTCACAAAAGCATTTCTAAGTTTGACATTTTGTTGGTGTTGTATATGCTTTAATGTATTTTTTTTTATTATTTATAGGGTACCAGGAAGAGCACCTAAATCAGAATAAATAAGTTATTTCGTGACTTACTGATTGATATGAACAACTACAAGACCGGATATTTTGATTTTCAATTAAAAATCTGAGTATCTATTTGCAATCATTACTAATAACACATTTAAAAAAACCAAACCTTTGTCACAATCTGTTTATAATATAATAATTCATAGTACTTCTTTTATTAGGTATTTTAAGCATCCTCCAATAGGTTCTTTGTCTAAAATTGCTATTGAAGCCAGAAACAAGGAAAGCAAAACTGCAAGAGTTAGTCATGCACATCTAACTTTCTTGGTAGAAAACTCTAGGGATACAGCTAATTATTTGTGACATTTGATATGTACCTCTATTGAGTGTTTTTTTAAACGTTATGCTGTTGTTAATAGTTTTGACTATTTTGTTGGACTATTATTGTTAATTTTTTTTTTGTAAAGAAATCTCAATATAGTTTATAATAACGTTTTATTGTTTTTTTTTTTGTTTTTTTTTTTTTATTTAATTTAAGAAATAATTTATTAAATATTATTTAGTAATTAACTAATCTAGAAAGATCTATAATATGAACTGAAATGTTATATTAATAAGCTTTTCTGCATTAAATTTTAAAAACCATCTTAAAAACATCTATTAGAACGTTGAGAAACTTTTTAAGGAGCTAAAGAACGAAGAATCAGATGATAGCAGATTTGTTCATAATTTTAATATGTTTATATTCAATGATATTGTTTATTATTAAATCATGTTAATGATATAGTTTGTAAAGTTCTATAAAATATTGCTTTCTACTGATTTTTAATTAAAAAAATCCGGACTTTTGTAATTTTCCAGATTAGTCAGGATTTAGTCGGGATGAACCGAAAAAAATACAGTAAACTGTTTTTTCTTCAATGATTTTTACTTTGATTGTAACTGAACTGTTAACTTCAACAATGATTTTGATTGTAACTGAAATAATAATAATACAGTATATTGATAATACAAACTATAAACCTCAAATAATCAACTGAATATACATAAAACACTTATTGAACATACCATTTTTAAAAATACGCAGTACAATATTATTTAGTAGCGTAGAAAAAAAATGGTATAATGATTTAAAGGGAAAATGCGGCAGTGACCATCTTTTTAATTAAATATAGGATGGTGGCTGTGACCCCCTCCAACTTCTTTTCTTTTGCCTGTGGTTTTATTGATAGTCAGAATCAACACACATATTCAAAGTTTATCTTAACATACTGAGCTAATTTTTTCACAAGACATTGAATTTTTGTTTATATTTCTATATTTAAAAGAAAAACATCTGGTTTTTATTATTTTAGGTGTTTTATTTATATTCAGTTAATTATTTTCAGTTCACTAATATCTCTTTATATTAAAATGCTGAGCCTAATAATGCTGTTAGTAGTGCCCACTCGTGCGTGTTTGACACGAAACTCACGGCAGCCATTGAACCCCAGTTAATGGCGATAAAGAGTCGCAATACTTTTTTAATAAGAAAATGTGAACGAAAGTGTATGCAAATGTAAAACTTATGAAAACTTCAAAATATGTAATGTTAAAACATTGTGTAAATTGGGTTTAAATGGAATAATTAACAATTTAATTATTAGTATTTTACGGAAAAAAAAGTTTTGAATTTTTTTTAGAGAAAATTGAGTTGTATTTAAATATGTAAAAATCAAATAATTTTTTTTTTAAGTTTTTTATTTGATTAAAAAAAAATTTATTCCATTCTACACTGACATTCAAGGAATATAAAATACGCAAATATATGTGTAATTAAAACAACACTTTATTAAAAAAAGCAATCAATAATAACAATTTAAAAGCAATCAAATAAAATAAACTTTTTTATTGTTGTGATAATGGTGAGTCGTTTAGAGGTTGAGTTGAGTCTTCAGTTGTGCGGTACTTTTTGGTGCAATAAAACTCAGCGCTTTTTACATATCGCTTTAGTATGGATGTTTGACAAAGCAAAACTTTGTAATTTCAATTTTCACACTTGTACCATTCCATATTTTGACTTGTTGAAGCTTCGTCTAAAATTTTTCAGGACTTTTTACACTTAAATTGGTTTGCAGCTAGTATTTTCGTTAGACTTGTTGCTTGGTTTATTTGCTGTTCACCTTTAGAGCTAAGCTTACGTTATTTTCAGCTTGCTTTTCTCCTTTTTTGCTCTCAGCATCTTTAACTTTTCAAATATTTCTGGTTTATTGAGACATTCTCCTTCAAGTCCTGGCACATCTACATTTTTTTGTGTGAGTGCGTGTCAACGTGTTGGATTCAAAACATTTGTTGCAAAGCTGCTGCAAGTGATTGGACTGATTGCAGTTATTTTTCAACCTCTTTTTGAATTTTCTTTTGAATCGCCGAAGTTACTTCAAGATTGAAGGTTGTTTGCAGACAGGGTGACATTTGAGTTGATTTTGAAGCTGATGCTATTTGACATATGCTGATGCTAGATGTTGGTGTAGATTCAGAGGGCAGTGCTAAGGTAGTGTAGATGGTACCATCATAGATTTTGGTTGTTGAGATGATGAAGGCTCAGATCTAGATTACGGTGTTTCAAACTTACCAGCAATTTGCAACTTTGACTGATCAATTTTATCGATGTTGAGCGGAAACAAGCCAGTATTCTGAAACCCAGTGACTATTTAAGTACGTGTAAAAACTTTACCAGAGCTGAAAAGATTTTTTTGCAGGTGACTAAAACATTCTTTTGATAAGTTGCTGAACTTTATCTCTGTATAAAACTGTTGAAGTAATTTGCGCCAAATTCTTTTGACATAATAAACACCGACATCTAATGGTTGCAGAATATGTGACGAGTGAGCTGGTAAGCAAATAACAAGATATTGTTTTTGATGCAAATAAGTACAACCCGATAAGTGACATGTGTCACATATCCATCTATAACTAAAATATGAATACCTAAAATTAAATAACTATTATTAGATTGATGTAATTGTTTGTGAATGTAAAATTAGATAAATATAATTAGATAACTAAAATTAGATTGAACTAATTACCTGGAATTTTCATAATGGCGGCAACATACACGTTAGTGAGTTACTGCACAAATTGCTTATCTTCTACCCATCAGGATGGAGATATAGTCTATATGGTATTATCTGGACCACTTAAACATCAATCTCTGTACAGACGTTTTTTTGATTTAAAAATATTGTATGGAGCAAGACGATTACCAGCAGCATTAATGCAATATCCAACTGTACAATGGATTTTTTCATTGTTGGCAACCAATTTCAATGGTTGTTTTGCACCACGCTGGCATACTATATTTTGCTTACCTTGATCACCAGAGAAGCCAATTTTATCAAAATTCCACAAATGACATGGAGTATTTTTGTTGATACCTGCTACGTTGAATTCTCTTTACAGTGTGTTGAAATACTTTGCTACTATTTCTTGCGTGCAAGAAAAGGCTCTGAGTGATGAAATATTGCCTATGGCTCTGATGCTCAACCTAAGACTCCACCGATTTATGAAAAGGTTATATCAATCTCTTCTTGATGTACCATTTGGAAACAAATGAGATTGGAGTTGCAAATAATTGGTAACTAATGTGATGATGTTATTGTAGTTCTACCAAAGCCCCAATCGGATAATTTGATGAGCATATCTACCAAAACTGATTCAAGTTGTTTTTGGTGTTTATCATGTCAAAAGAATTCGGCGCAAATTACTTTAACAGTTTTATGCATCTCGTACTTGAACCACAGCCAATTGTTTCACTTAAACCGTGGACACGCCTGTGAAGAGTTGCTACAGTTATGTTAAATGATTTAGCAGATTTGTTAAGTAAAATTCACCGCTTGTACTTTAACCACCACAATCGCAATTTGCTCTTTGATGTATAGTTTTTTTTTTTTCTTTGCATGTAAGTTGTTTGAAGGCATATTTTATATTAAAATAGATTTGACAATAATCGATTTGAAATTTATGCATAAAAATTTATAGAAATAGCTTGATCACTTTTGACTTAATTAATTGATAAAAACCGCATTTAACAAGAGAGTAACTAGCGTATTTCATTCATTTATTAAAATCATTTAATAAAAGCAGTCAGTAAAAGTCAATGCAAAATATTTATAGTCAGAGATTTACTATTTACGGAGTTGAGATTTAATAAAAAAAGCCGCATTTAAGAAATGAGCTATTGCTTCACTTATTATTAGCGTATTTCAACCCAGGGCCGCCGAGAGCCGTCACTCTGCCTGGGATAACAAGCCATATTGGCGCCCTTATTTATCCAGATTTCCCTATAATATAGATGAAGGACCTATTTTATTTTTAGGTACCTTTTTTTCATTTGGCACTCCTTGGATATCTGCTGCCCGAGACAAACTGTCTCTTTCGCCCCTCCACCTCTCGGCTGCACTGATTCAACCCCACAATTCTCCTTTTCCGTTTTTTACTCATAGCTTTTTATCCCAAATAGAAAGTTTAATTTTGAAAAAAGATTCTTAATCATTGTAAAATGTTATATCGGAAAACTTTTTAAGGTCAATCATATCAAATTTAACTTCCAAGAGTTTTACGATCATTTTTCGAAATAATAAAAAAAAAATCTTATTACGCATACGAAAACTTAAATATTTATAACAAATTTTTTTTTATCAAAAATAAAATTTTGTATCATCTTACTCAGAAAAGTATTCTCTACAACGTGATTTACAAAAACGAAAAGAGTATCCAATAGTTAATTAAGAGCAAAAGAATAAACATTGTCATAACTACTTCATTCTACCCGCTATTTCATTTTGCTCTATTATAGATTTTACTCTATTATAAATTTGATACCATCTTACTCAAATTTTATTTTATCCTGTTTTACCATATTATAGAGTAAAACAGAGCAAAATGAATTAGCGGGTAGAATGAAATAGTTATGACAATGTTTATTCTTTTGCTCTTAATCAATAATTGGATAATTTTTTCGTAAATATTTTTAAATCACGTTGTAGAGAATACTTTTCTGAGTAAGAAATTTTTGGCATTTTGGCATCAAATTTTATTTTTGACGAAAAAAAAAATTGTTATAAATTTTTAAGTTTTTGTATGCGTAATAAGATTTTTTTATTATTTTTAATTATTTTTTTTATTATTTTTATTATTATTATTTTTAAAGTAAATGTAAAACTTGATATTATTAAATTTCACTTTTACTTTAAAATTGAATTGCGGCAACATTTTCTTAATTTTGATCTCTAACATAGTCATAAATTAAATAGTCTTAAAATTTATTATTTATATTATAATATATGTCCTTCAACAAATTTTTTTGAAATTCTATAGATATTATACACATAACATCTATATAGATATAAGAAATGAAAGAGAGAGAGTTTTAAAAAAGCCTAAAACTTTGAAAAAAAACACCGGTTTTGTTTTGAAATTCTTTTTTCCTTGACATCAATACGACACAATTGTGAAAGTAATAATTCAAATATGAGCTATAAAAACAGTTTAAAATTAGGAATTTTTTACTTGCTAACATTTTAGAAACATTTAAACACAGTTTTAATGTTTTTATTACTATTGAGGATAAACAATTGAGGATAATATTTATATTTAATGGGTAAATACCTTTTTTTAAAATCAGCTACTAAGTTGCTACTTACCTTTTGATTTGACAATTATAATGTTTATAATTTAATAAAATTAATAACGAGAGAGATTTATTATGTTAAATTGTATTTTTTTGAACTTTTTTTGAGATTTTCGGTTGATCAAGTAACTAATAACTTTTAATAAAATAAAACGTCAATAACTTTTAATAGGCTCATAAAATAAAACGTCAATAACTTTTAATGGGCTCATAAAACGTCAAGAAGCTGCATTAAAAAGGTAGAGTTAGCAGTTAAAGAACAAAATACTATTTTCTTCATAACACGAATCTTTAGTTAAAATAAGTTCAATGAAAAGATTGCTTAGACTATTACTAATAAGAACGTTAATTTCTGCAATTTGACAAAATAACAATTACAACCCAGTCAGAAAAGTAAACCGTCCTGACTTTGATTATATTGTACATTAGGCAATCCACTTTCGGTTCTTGTTGTTAATAGATGGTCAGCTTCATAAACATAACCAGAGACCACTTGACCAGAGGCACTAAACATGATTGACCAAACATAACTCTTGTGCGATTGCTAAATTTTGCATATTTGTAAAAACTATGGAATTTCCATTTGTTTTTCGATTAATTTTTTAAACATCAGTTATGCAAAGTAGCATGTTGTACCCAGTAAATATCTGATAATTTTTTGTATGGTAAACTACTATTGTATTTACCATAGCACTTGAAATTTTGCATTCATTATAACTTATATACCGCCTTGTATTAATTTTTTTTTCTTTTAATAACGTCGAATAGTACTGTTATGAAATAGTAAATAAAAAAAAAATTAAAGATGAATAATAATACTTTCAACAAATTAAATTCAAAACAGTGTTGAGCATAATTACACACATATTATATGGCATATTTTTTATATAAGATTGAAATTTTGTTATTGTTTTGGAAGAACAAGTATACACACATAGATACACACACAGAATCCAAAATCTGTCATCCAAAATCTGTCATTAGAGCTTCAAAATATTAAAAATCTTTCCACTACTTGGTGTAGTTAAGGCGATTTTAAAATATAACAACGTCTGTATGATATTTTGCTGACCACGATATTTTTCAGTTAAATGATCAGGGCTGTGAATTATCAAAAGACGAATAAAATTAAAGTGATAGAAATTTTTAAATTTTGACGAAACATAAAATAAAAATGTTTGTAGCGCTAAAACCTAAACCGAAGATTTTTTTTTTAAATCTTCTATAAACCACGATTACTTGTCCAAATTTAAATAAGATTTTAAGCTCTTTCTTGATCGGAGTTCTTAAATTTATTGTTAAAATTAAAAGAAATGTTGTATTTTGACTTTTTCAAAAAATATTTACTAAAATCAATGTTGAGCAAAATTGATGTAAAGACCCAAAAATGAAGTTATTTAAGTTTACTATTAAGGGTAGTAAAAGAAGTTATGATTCTTCCAAATAAGAGAATTTGAATAAATTAAAAATCGCCTTCCCTAAACTTCAATTAACTACACCGAGTAGATATTACTTAATAAAAAAAAATAACCAATTAACAAAGTAAAACTTTAAATAATCAAAATATAAACGATTTTTAATACTTTGATTTTTAAGGTTTAAACAGCTTCATTTTAAATTTTGTCACAATTTAAAAAAATAGATTTGTTACTCCGCTATTCAAAGTAATTATACATATTATACATTACCAGTTTGCGGTAATGTGTACGGTAATTACGATACGTTATAATTACATTATGTTACAATTACATTAATTAATCATAATACGGTAATTACCGCTACACATTACCGGTTTGCGGTAATGATATAGATTTTTGACATTAGATGATTCTATTTTCAAAATGATCATAACATTTTTAAAAAATTCAGTTGTTAAGTAAACATTAAAGTCGATGAACTGTATTAAACAAAAGCAACCAAATATTTTGAACATTTAATGGATGAACAGCTTAAAATTCAGTAGTTCTATTGAAATTGTTATTGTTGATTGATTTTATAACTATCTGTTACCCATCCTCAAATAATGGTACGATGTTTTTCAACAGCAGCTTTTTTTACAAGACTGAATTGATACATTCCCAGCAAATATTTTTGTAATAAATTTGTAGTGGACATACATAGGCATTTTGAACAGTTCATTAGAGATTTGCTCATCGTTTACTTAGCGGACTATTAGTGGCATCCGCTAAAAGTGGCCTAGTATTGGCTAGTCATCATTTTGCAGTTATTGGAGGCTGCCACTAATGGCCTACTAAATAATTGATGAACAAAACTACAGCTATTTCTCAAAATGTTTATTTAGGTCCTCTGAAATTTTTCTATAAAATGTTTGCTGGATTAATGTTATTTTTTGAAAAGAAATGATAGAAACCATTAAACTAGGTTCGCTATTTAAGCATTTTACAATGACACTTAGTATAAAGTAGCTATCTTTTTTTCTGAATCATTCTAATTTTGAATCATTTTTTGTCATCCCATTTAAAACTAATAAGCAATTGTTTCAGAAAGCATTCTTTAGCGGAACTTTTTTGGACCTATATCAACATTTTAAACAGTCCGCTGTATGTTGCGCATTGTTAACTTAGTGGACCACTAGCAACAGCCTAAAAGTGGCTAGCCAGTGACTAGCCACTGTGTCACATGTTGAAATGTTATCGACTGGTCACTTTTAACCAATGCCACTGATAAATATATATATATATATATATATATATATATATATATATATATATATATATATATATATATATATATATATATATATATATATATATATATATATATCAGTGGCATTGGTTAAAAGTGACCAGCCGATAACAATTTTTTAAAGTCACTTTTATAAGAATAAAAACTTTCAGTGTAATCAGGCTTCAAAAATCGTCAACCTATAAAAAATCTTGTAAATTTCAATTTGTCAAAATTTTGATTTTTGTTTATTTCTCACCATAGTATATATTATGTTAAAACAGCTGTTAAAAAGCTGTTAATTATAACAAAACAGCTGTTTTTTTTTATTCATGTTCTGTAATAAATTTCCAACCACCTTTTTATTAGGACCCTCCGTTTATTAGATCCGGAGTAAAATTTCCACCCCTTTTATTTTTGCCCTCCCCTAGTACTTGGAAGTACTAAAAAATCACGAAGCTCATTGTAATTGTTGTTATATAAAGACTCAATAACAAAGCAGTAATCAGCTAGACAAACTATTTTGTTCCAAAATAGTTTGACTTGCCTTTAAATAAAATTTTTAAATTATCCTTGATAGCTTGATAGTATCCATCAATTTTAATTCCTAATCTGAAAGAACAATTGTCCACATTTCAATATTACTATTAACATGAAGATTATAGTCATAATCAAAATTAATATCTTCAAAAAACTGTGAGTAGAATATCAAGCCATTATTGAGATTCGATGATTACTTAATAAAACTCTAATGACATATTTAAAATCAGAAAAACTTAGTGGTGAAAATAATATACACTTATCACAAACAATTATTGACATAAAGCTCTCTTCAAACGACATCTTCTATATAATATTGCCAAACTTAATAGTAGTAATTTTTTAAAACGTTTTTTAAAATTTTTAAAAACATAAAAACGCTGTTGGAAATTTGTTGCGCATATATCATGATAGAGATACTTATGTTTTAGGTAATTAGTTAAAACTGCGAGTTCAACACACATTAAAGAGATAAATTTCTTTCTTATATATATAAAAAAAAGGTTTTACATGCAATCTGAAATTTTTATTAAAACTAACTGGTCAAGAGTCATAAAAAGTACGGAAAGGTATGAAAAAAAAATTGTAATCTGAAACCTAAAAAAAAAAATTTAGTTACTCCAGAAGGTGACAAACAGAAAACCTACAAAATTTCGCCTAATCCGCTAATAGAAATGCTCGAATATTAAGATATAAACAAATATTAAATGATTTTTGTATTACGAAACGTACGCCAACTCTTAAACCACTGTAAAACTACCTTGCGGTTATCTAATTAAATCCACCAAATCCGTTAATAAAAACAGCTTAATTAATAGATTCAAAACCATCTGATTTTTGTATTATGATTTGTGCGCCAACTGTACTCTAAAACCAATAAAACTCGGCCATGTGGTCTTCATATCGATTATAACAATTGCAAAGCGAGGGACGACAAGTAAGTTGTATCTACAAGTTTAACTATTGTAATCTTCATTTAAAAAATTAAACTTATTTTATAATTACCATGTTAATATGTTTGAAGTTAATATGTTTTTGACCCAAGAATCAACATTAAGATTATTTTTTAGAAATGAGCAGCCAAGATACAGAAGGTATTCTTTTTATTTTGTATAACATTAATTAATTAAAGAGATAAAAAGAGATGCTACGTCAATAATACTGAAATATTTAGCTTATTATTTTATTAAGAAATTATATTGAGATAATTTTGTATATCTTTAGGGCGACGAAGAAGTTTCTGCATTTTTTCGAAGAAAACCATTTATATATATTATATATAGTAGCAGTTACATATGTTCTAAAAGTGGCGGAGCTGTACTTGATTCACGTGTGAATAAAACGATGATTTATTTTAGCCGTTTTTAATTGAAATCAGCCAAGATATGCCGCCCTCCCCTAACCCCGTGAATCAAGTACACCGCCCTAAAATTTAACTAAAATTAAAAAATGTAAAAATTAATTCTTAGAACTTTAAAAGGGTGGACCCGAAACTCAGTTTTTGTTTATTCCGCTATTTTGCTTGATGTTTTTGTAAAGCAGTGAACCTTAAAAACGCGTATAAGCATTATTTAAGGTGTTTAAGCTAGAATTTTATAAAACGTGTTTAAGCTAAAACAGACTTTTAAGTCTTTTAACTACTAAACTTTCACGTAAAATGAAACTTTTTGTCATTTACTGATTAATTCATAAATGCTAAATTATAAAACTGTGCAACAGTTTTATAATTTAAGACAAATCTTAAATGTTTAATTGAAAAAGTGAGTATTTTGAAAATTAATTTTGTCTATATATATATTAGATGTTCAAGAAATCAGAGCCGAAGAGCTCTTGCCAAGTAAGCTAACTTTGTATGAGAAGGATATGTTATTTCACCACTTTCAGCACTTTGTTAATTAGATATATATTTCACCACTTTCAGCACTTTGTTAATTATAACTTTTTTTTAATGTTTAGCGGAAGTAATGGACAAGCTAAGTCAGGAATTTTTTGTTGTTGTTGTTGTTGTTTTTTTTTTTGTATGTGCAAATACAGTTATGCTTTTTTAGTTTTTTTAAAATTATTTAGCAACTGACTTTTGTCAGTTGTGACAGTTTGTCAGTCAGCAAGTGACTTTTGTAACTTTTAAATTTATTTTATTTAGAAAAATTAGAAGATTCAGTTGAGAATCTAAGTAAGCAATTTGTTATTGTTGTTGTCATGCTCTTTATTTTTTTTATTACATATTTATTTAACGTAAAGTTATTCTATATATGGCAAGTTAGTTTATTTTAATGTTTATAAGTTTTTCATTTTATTTAGAAAAAGTAGAACATTCAATGGGTACACAGAATTTGTTTAAGTTACTATAATGTTCTTCTTTATTTTTATTTTTTATTTTTTTTTTTTTGTCACTTTTTTCTTTTTTTTTTTTTTTTTATGGTTTGTTTTGTTTTGTGATTGTTATTTTTGGCTTTTGTTTTGTTTCAACTTTATTAATAGATTTCCTAAAGTTGACAAATATTCTGCATGTTAGTTTTTTTCTTAATGTTAATGAGTTTTTTTTTTGTATTCTATTTAGAAAAGTTAGAAAATTCAATTGGTAAGCAAAGTTCACTTATGTTTCATTTTGTTTAATTTTAACACACATTTATTGATGTTTGTGTGTGGTTTTATCACTTAAAATAAACTGTTTAATTGATTAGTATATGTTAGTTTATGTAAATATATTTTTTACCTCCACTATAGCGTCATCTACAGTACCATCAGGTAATGTGTTTTGCATTCTTATGCAGTTTTAAGAATGTTATGTGTGTTAAAAATTAAAGATAGCATATCTTATTTTACAGAATACTTTATTTATTTATTTTTTTGTCTCTACAATAACACCTCAAGCAATAATATCAGGTAATCTGTTTATGAGTGTTACAAGTATTGAAACTTAAACATTACTTTTTTCATGTTTGTTATCAATTACATAAATGTTTAACATATGTTACTTTATACACTTTTTTTTTTTTTTACTTTCACAATAGCATCAATATCATCTGCAGTGCCATCAGGTAATTTGTTTTGCATTCTTATGCAGTTTTATGAGTGTTATGTGTATTAAAACTTAAACATTACTTTTTTCATGTTTGTATGCAATTACATAACTGTTTAATATGTGTTTGTTTATATACTTTTTTATTTATTTCAGCAATAGAAACAGTATTAACTGCAGTACCACCAGGTGATGTGTTTTCCATACTTATGCAGTTTTTCCATACTTATGCAGTGTTATGTGAATTGAAACCTAAACATTACTTTTTTCATGTTTGTATGCAATTACATAACTGTTTAATATATGTGTTAGTTCATATTTTTTATTTATTTCTATAATAGCAACAATATCTGCAGGACCATCAGGTAATCTGTTTTTTATGCTTATGCAGTTTTATGGGTGTTATGTGTATTTGTGTAGGTATATATGAAATTTAAACATTGCGTATCCTTATTTTTACATTACTTTATTATTATTTTTTTTTTTTTGTCATAACTTTTTTTTTTTAAAGTCTAAATAGTTTTAATATTTTTATTGGTTGTTTGTGCAGTATTGTATTCAAATTTATTTCTTTTTTTGTTTTTGTTTTTTAGCGATGCATCAAGATTTCCTGCGATGTCGCTTCCAGCACCCAGGTCCGATATCTCAAAGGGCTTTCTACCGGTGGTGTCAATATGGGGGAGATGATCCCTCCTTTAGATGGAGAAGACAAGCCCCATATGACACCATTGGTAGAAGGAGGGGTGCTGGGAAGCAGTTCAACTCTTTTAATTTCTACCAGTAGCTTTTTTAAGCTACTGGTAGAATTATCTTTATCTTCAAATATAAAGAAAATTGACTTTTTAAAAAAATGTTTTTTTTAATTTTGCAATTTTTTATTATTTTAATTTTTATACTTTCAATATTTTATTTTTTTGATTTTTAATTCTGTTCTTAAATCCTAAACTTACAAAAGAACTCTTATGTTATAAAAATTTTTAATAATTTGTCTATAAGTTTTTTTATTAATTTACGTTTTTACATCTTTTTATCTTTATTTTTAATTTTAATAATAGTAAATTTTCTTTTGTATTAACTTTTATTTGTTAAGTGTTATATAGTTTTTGAAAGATTTGGTAAATATATTCAAAATTTTTCTTTTTCTATGATATCTGTTTAATATGTCTAATATATGCACTATACACCTATTAATCTCTTTTCATTATTCTCTTTAGATATATTATAAAATAGTATTTAAAATCAGTTGTCAGCCACATGTGGTCTATATGATGCAACATGTTTGCAATTGTTGGCATGTCATTTTTCATTTAGTATTATTAAAATTAATTTAGTGTTATTAAAATTAATTTGTAACTAATTTTGCTTTTTAATTCTACCATTAATATGACTTTTAAAATAATAAAATTGTTTATTTGTTTCAAAAAACACTGTTTTATTACTTACAATATAGTATGTTATTACAAGATACTTCTGACTTTTTCTCTGTTTCAAACCAGTTTAGTTATAATTTTTGTTCACAAATTTTATTAGACGCTTTACACATAGTTTCATAGGTTTAAACTGATAAATAGCACTTTATTGTTTTTGTTCATTTTAGATTAGTACAGAAAAAAATTAATCAGATATGCGTTTGTATATCTTTATTTATATTTATGTGCTTAAGTTTATATAAGTTTATATTAAGTTGTTTCCATGTGAAAAGTGATGTTTCTTGGCAACGGGTAGTGCAAGATTGTGATTCTTGCTAGCCAAACGATGTTACTAATTAGTGTTGTTACTTGGCACTTAATGCCAAGCGGTGTTACTAAATTGTGGTGTTACTTGGCTGCGTTTAGTGCCAAGCGGTGTTACAAGTGTTGAGCTTGGTTGTGTTGTCTAGCTTTTTAAATTATTCTGGAAACACATCTGAATATTTTGTGTTATGTGCAAATGTGTTTATGTGCAAATATTTTATGCTATGTGTATTCAGTAGCATAGGCAGGGTCTTTTGATGCTTCAGATAGCACTTTCAACCAAACTTAAGTGTATTCACGTTTATAGAATTAAAATACTTTGCAAAAAATTGATGTTGTTAAAGCTTAGGAACAAATGTTTAAAAAAAGTGTTTTTCCTAACCTGAATTTTTTTAGACATAACAAAGTTAAACTCTTCAACAACTTCTAAATATATATCTGAAACAACAAAAATCCTGCCTACACTACTGGTGTTATTGTTTGTCATCCTGTAATGTTGTTGTGATATTTTGTGTTGATAGACAGCTTGGCTTACCTTCATGTTGGTGTCTATCGTTAAAAATGATTATTGGGTAGCTTCATTACTGAAACTTACTCCTAATCATTCACTAAAAGCCAAGAAATTTTTTAAGAAAAAATGCCGAATTTTTTTGTGTCAAAAAGAATTTTTATCTTTAGCAACGCTGATAAAACTGAATTTTTTTAAAAAAAAGAGTATTTCCAGCCTTCTAACCAAATATTAGAGACTTTTACAAAAGCACTCTCACAAAGTAGGTGTTTAATATTTATTTAATATTACTAAATTTCGTTTCGTATTTTTCATTTTTCAAATGAATTAACATAAGACAAATAAATGTGCATTCAGTGTTATCAATAATGATTTTATTTCATTTTTAGATGATGCTTTTATAATCAATTTAAAAGTCTTTCAAATCTTTAATCATTTTCTAAAGGCGAAAAAGAAGAATCATCAATCTTCATACCATTTGATAAAGCTATTTTAATAAAACGCAATACAAATTGTTGTAAATTAGTATTTGAATAATTTTCACGTTGTTACC
Source organism: Hydra vulgaris (assembly GCF_022113875.1). Lineage (NCBI taxonomy): Eukaryota > Metazoa > Cnidaria > Hydrozoa > Anthoathecata > Hydridae > Hydra > Hydra vulgaris. The sequence continues at coordinate 50,387,301 of NC_061157.1, forward strand.
TTATTTTGCAGTTTCCTATCACTTTGTATTGAATTAACTAAATCCAATATTACAGTTCCTTATATCAAGTACTTCACATTTTCTGTTTTTGTTTTATGCAGAAAAACAGATCAAGTTAATTTATTTGACTTGCCTAGCTACTTATTTTACACGCCTAGCCACAGTGAGTGTGCATAAATCAACAGAGGATTTGGGTTTGGGCAGGTTGTCTTGAACTAAATGATTTACCTTCTTCATTTTAAGCTCTAAATATAAATATACGGGAAAGGTGCATATGTGAATATTTTTTTTCCAGCACATAATCTATTGTTCACTAAAAAATATTAGAGGGAGAAATAGAGATAAGGTTAATGTGAAATAGAATTTGTCCTTTTAAGTGAAAAACTATTTTATAATCTATATTCTATATACTAATGCCGAACTTAATAGTAGTGTTAGTAGAAAGAGTTGCAGCACTTTTTTTATAAAAAAACGTGTATGCAAATATCTAACGCACGTAATTAAGTAATGATAAAACATGCTGAAACATTTTTCAAGTTTTATAGTTTCACTTTGACTTAAAAATTGCATTGCGTCAACCTCTCCTTAATTTTTGATCTACAGCAATTCCGTTAAAAACAATTTTTATATATTTTTTAATTTTCGATATTTGATGTGTCAGCATGACCGAGTGGTTAGCGAGCTAAGCTTCTGAACGTAATAGTCGTGGTTCAAATTTACCACTAGCGATTTTTTTCTTAGAATCTTTAAATTACAAAATATTTGTGAAGTTAAACAAGTTAAATGTTATACACTTTAACTGTTTTTTCTTTTAAAATTTTATGAATTTTTAGGATTTCTAAAAACACCAATGAACGGGGCGAAAATTTGTTGCGTGTGTGTCATGATTTTGATACTGTTCTCACATAATTGGTCCTAATAAGCTACGGATAGTTTTTAAAAAAAAGGTCCTAAAACCTAATAAGGAAAGAATTTGATAAAACCGTCCTGCTACTCCACATGGTATTGCAGCGGAGGCAGTGAAAAGGTTTTTTGTTATTTAATTTTTTGCTATAAATATAGCCAGATTAAAAAAATTAAAAAAAAAGTATTGATATTTTTTAGGCGCGGATTTGAAACCTTGCACAGCGACTCTGATGACTGCGCACTTAACTTGTGAGCTATGCAAGTTATGCATGTAGTTAGGCGCTTCAACATTTTTTTAAAAATGTAAAATGAAAACAAAATAAATACCATAAGCAAGAGCTAAATAATAACGTTTAAAATTACCAAACTTTTTGTTATATTATTATTAGTTTTTCAACTTTTTCAACAAACCACAAAATTTATAATTTATTTTTTTGCCATACTTTTGATGCTTTAAGCGACTAACGTTTTAAAGAATTGCATTACCGTTTCCGTCTAATACAAAGGTAACTATAAAAGACCGTTATTATTCAAAACTAAGCATATAATAATAATAAATATAGTAAATAGTAACTATTGAAAATGGTTAGGACGCAATCATAAACCATGGTCCATGGCTGGTCTAAAAGTAGGAAGTAGTTTAGTTCAGAATTTTTAAAAAAAATAAATAAATAAACGGGGTTTAATAAGCTATATACGTATGCGGAAAAAGTGCGTATGTTAAAGTTTTTTTTTGCTGTCAAAGCAAATTTTTTTATTGAATTTTTTTCCACTGTTTACTAAAAAATATTGTAGTAATTAAGGAACAAGTAAAGAAATGATTGGCGTGAAATAGATAAATATAGAAGTTGAAGGAAAGACCTGTATTTACCGATACGGACAGCTAGATTGAGAAAATAAGGGAAAAGGTTTGTGTGGAATAGACTTACAAAGACCCGTATTTTTACGGGTCAATTCAGCTAGTATGAGTTAATCTTTTTGCCAAGATATCATATATATATATATCTATATATATATATATATATATATATATATATATATATATATATATATATATATATATATATATATATATATATATATATATATATATATATATATATATCATATATATATATATATATATATATATATATATATATATATATATATATATATATATATATATATATATATATATATATATATATATATATATATATATATATATATATCTATATATATCTATATATATATATATATATATCTATATATATATATATATATATATATATATATATATATATATATATATATATATATATATATATATATATATATATATATATATATATATATATATATATATATATACATACATACATACATACATACAGAGGGATAAAATGAGGGAGTGGGGGAGTGAATCCTTAAAAAGTACCAACTAGCTTCTTAAAAAAATATAAAAAGATCCTCAAAAAGAAAATTTAACCAACTGAATTGCGTCAAATATCCGACTAGCCGACTAAATTCGTCAAAAAACCGACTATAACTTGAAAATCACCTGTATTTATACAAGAAAAACATAAAATACTTACATATGTTACATAATAAATCAGTATGTATCACTGCTACATAGCCAAAAAGGATAACTTCTGTAAGAATATCACGCGTTTTGAGGAGATTCGATACACGCTAATGTCATTATTCAATTGTGTTTGATGCTGCGCTATTGAAATAGTATTCGATTGTTATACTTTTAACGTATCAAGTTCTTATTGGATAAACTGTTAAAGTTTCTCTGGGGAATATGTATTATAAATATTGTGATTATGGGTGTCTTGTTCTCTTGCAGTTAGCAATCAAACATCAATGGACTTGAGTACTCTACTCTTTTACTTCTCAGTAACTCTTTTTTAGGTTTAAAATATCTTGTATCCTAATAATTTATTGTTTGTACATACAGTAGAAAAAAAATAAATGGCACAAAGTTTTTTTTCTGAAAATTTGTACTAAACGATTAAAAAACGGTTGTTAATTTTTATTTTTAAGGGAAAAACTATCAATTATTTAAAATAACATCATATTGAAACATTGTATTCAAAAATTGTCAAATATAAGTTCATATGATGAAGAAAAATTAACTGCACTTATATTCATCAATTATTTTCTCGCAAAAAAAAATAATGCTACAAATAAATTTTTTTTTCAAATTTAGGCTAAAAATTACTTTTCAATATTTAGTAGGGCCACCCTTTGCCAGAAAAACTGCTTGTAGATGTCGAGGAATCAATTCCACTAGAGATTTGGTTTCTTTTGGAGTTATTTTCTCCCATGCTTCGCCAATGGCTGCTTTTAGATAATTTTGTCTTCTGTAAGCTCGATTTCCAATTTTCCGGTCTAGAATGTACCGAAAATGCTCAATTGGATTTAGGTCAGGGAACTGGACCGGCCATTCCATTAATATCATGCACAATGTTTTGGATCATTGTCTTGTTGAAGTTATTTTCGAATCTAAATTTACAAGCAGAGGGCTTCAAACTTTGCTTCAAAATGTCTATATACGAATTGGCGTTCATTGTTGATTCAATGAAAGTCAATTTGCCAGCTCCTCACCATTGATCCCCACACTATGACGTTTCCACCACCGTGTTTTACTGTTTCTCTCATGCAACTCAATTTGTATGCCTCACTTTGTTTTCGCCCAAACTTTTTGTTGTCCATTCGATGAGATCAGATTAAATTTGGATTCATGACTCCAAATTACTTTTTTCCAGTACTCAATAATCTTGTCAATAGTCATACTTTTTTGAAAATAAAAATTTTTGTTTTTATGTCTTTGAGACAAATAGGATTTTTTGCGACATACTACCATGAAATCCTTGCTTTTGGTTTCTATTTTGAATAGTTTGAGCTGAAATCATAATTTTGTGAGAATTATATTTATGCAATTTTTTAAATTCAACATTGAAAGTGAAAACCTGTCACTCAGCATCGTGGCTACATAGTATATGTTTATAACCTATAATATATATATATAACCTTTTTCATTAATTAGATTCTTGTTTGCGAAAAAATTTGTTAAGAATATTGTATTTTTTACGTAGGTTTACCTAAAGCTTTTTCATTACCCTGTAGGACAATGATATTTAATTTACACAGTCTGCGGCACATGTTTTAAAAAAAAAAAAAAAAAAAAAAAAAAAAAAAAAAAAAAAAAAAGTAAAAAGTAAACTCCGGCATTCCGGCCTTAAACATTGTAATTCCGGCCGGAACTGGAATGACCTAAAAGTCACTAATTTGTGACTTTTAGGTTATCCCTACATTAATGTGAACTCAGACTGTTTTATTTTAGGGCATCCTTACAATAATGCGAATTCAGATTGTTTATTTTTTCAATTGCAGCATAAACATAGGGAACATGGAGAACTTGTCACTTGAATTTGTTTTCATTTAAAATCAAACTGGCAATCTAGACAATGGATTTGTTTTTGAAGATAAATTCTAAACACTTTGACAAAAAATTATAAAAAATATCCTGACCACATTATCAAAATTGGTAACTTTAATGTTGTTTATAATATAGAACATTTCATATTATTTCCAATAAGCAAATAGTATTGATTATTATAAAAATTAAATTCATATCAATTATTTATATCAAATATTTATGTAAATTATATATAATATAAAAAATTAATAAAGTATTTTAATAGATAAATACGATTTTGTTTACATTTTTTAAGTATAAATGTATTTAAGCATTTACTTTTTAAAACGCCATTGGGTCTGCTTTTATCAAAATGAATATATTATATATTTATTCATATTTGATTCTGTTGAAAAAGACACGGCTTATAAATTCTCAAGCTAAATTTTTTTTTCAAAATTAGAAACTTCAAAAACTTAAGTTAAACCCATGAAAGTCAAAGTTGGTTTTAATTCAATAAAAGTAGTTTCTTTTTAAACAAATTTAATTTCAACAAATGTTGATTTTTTTTTTTATGTTTATTTAGATTTATTAAGTTTTTTTTTTTTTTTTGCTAAAAATTGAATTTTTCTCTTAAATTTATTCGAACTTTGTTATGTTGTTAACTTTTTTTACAAAAGTTTATACATCAGAAAATCGTTTGCTTCTACCGAGATAAATTTCATAATTCCGTATTTAATCTGTTACCTGAATACCATTTATTTGTATGATTTAATTTTGTTTACAAGTAGATTTAAATGAAAACTTTGCATTTAAATTTACATTTAAAGCAGTAAGTTATCTAACTTAAGTCTTTTTTTTCAGATTTACATAAAATTCGTTTTTGCTGAATGAAAAACTAAACTACTCTTAGTTGCGCATCAACATAAGTTAATATTTTCCTTATATTCCTTAAGTTACTATTTGCGGAATGAGATATATGTTTATATGAATGCAGTATATATATATTTTTTCTTTTTCTTGATCGATTGTGCCACAACTTTATGATTGATCAAAACTTATTAGTTTAACATTTACCATTTAAGTTTTTAATTTTTTTAAATACTCATATTCTTTATTATTATTTTTTAATTGATTAATTGGCGGAAAACAAATTTAGTGCTTTAATTATCTTGAGAGATGATTAAATTCTTTTTATAATAAAAGAGTTTGTATATTTAGAATAAAATCATATCATAATTTTAATTTGAAATAGTTATACACCATAACATAAATATCTAATGTTAAATTGTTATATACCATAATATAAATATCTAATGTAAAATAGTTATATACCATACTATAAATACCTCATGTGAAATAGTTACTCGCCAAAAATGTTCAACTCACCATAAATAAATATTATTAATTCTTTTACCAACAAACAAGTATCTGATTACATAACTTACGCTGTTCTTGTGATGTTTTTCTTTTTCAAGATTTTAGTAAGTTTTATAAGCCAAATTAAAGTATAAAAAAATATATAAAAAACTATTGTTACGTTAGATAAAGTAGGTATGTTAGTAAGGTATGTGTGTTGGTTAGGTAGATATGCTGTTAGATGAGAATGTTATTAGGTTGATTAGTTTTTTATCTAAAAAATTACAACTAACCTATTATTTCTAAAGGATACCTTCTAAAGAAAACCTTGATTTCTAAAGGATAAATTTCAGTATGAAAATTTTAAAAAACTGTTTACACAATTTTACACAACTGCACAATTAACTAGAATACACAAATTAACTTACACAAATTCATAGTCAATTAGATACGACAAATTTAACTAGATATAATAATCCAGATGTCAATGCAACTATCTAAATAAATTTGATGAAACAAAACCAGAAAAAAAAGTAAAACATATTATCTTTGAACTGCAATAAAAAGCACCTTATAAACTCTAGATTGATCAAAGATGATAAAATATACAATGAAATATACAAAGAATTCAATTTTCTTATAATTGTTATTTTGTGTATTTGAGTAAAATAGTTAATTTAGAACAGACATTTTTAAAACATGGTTTTTTATTAGCCACCTAGAAACTAGGGAAGAAAGTAAATTAAAAATATAAATAACTATAAAGAATTATCACCTCTAGATTTGGATTGGAAAACTTATGTTAAATAAAAGTGCTTAATTTTTTTTTAAACAAAATTTAATGTAAAATGATACACTTATATATGCATTTTGTGTGTAACTTGATGCAACTATAAATGTACTTTTTATGTAACATCCGTATTACATTACATGCAATACGGATTTTTTCAAATATTTTTTTTTGTTTATAACAGAGTGCATATTTTTTTTTAAATGTTTTTATTTGTTTATAGCAGAGTGCATATTTTAAATCATTAATGTTTTAGTTTAGTAAATTTTTTTATTTGTGGTCAAAATATATTTATATTCCTTTATTAAATTATTTACGTTATGTTAGAAGTAAATTTGGAAAAATGAAATTTGTAAACCTATGCATAATACTTATGCTTACTTCGTTGGTATTTTCTGCTTCGTTAAGAAAAATATACGCTCCAAAGTTACCCGAAGAATCAATGAATGTTGTAAGTTTTTTGAAAGTACACACACATTGTTTTTTGAAAGTACACACACATTGATTTTTGAAAGTACACACACACATTGTTTTTTGAAAGCACACACACACATTGATTTTTGAAAGTACACACACACATTGTTTTTTGAAAGTACACACACACATTGTTTTTTGAAAGTACACACACACATTGATTTTTGAAAGTACACACACACATTGATTTTTGAAAGTACACACACACATTGATTTGTGAAAGTACACACACACATTGATTTGTGAAAGTACACACACACATTGATTTCTCATTATTGTTGCAGCTTTAGATTTTTGTTTTAGACTCAAATTGTGTTTTGTTTTTCATCATGTTTTTAAAACATAGTTTACCGTTTTTTATATACTAAAAAATTAAATTTTAGTTGATAAAAAATTATAATTAGAAAAGGTACTTACATTGTTTTTATAATAATAGTAAGTTTAAATATAATGCTTTGAGTTATTTTTTAGGTAAAAACGGTTCTTCGACTATGTGGGTTTTTTTTAAAAAAGTTTTTAAATTTTTGTTAATTTATGAAAATTTTGATTAATGATAATGTAAACATCCCATCAAATATTTTATTGCAGAATTTCAATGGATCTATGTAAGTATTTTGAGCGGTCCACTGTAGTTTTGTTTTTATTTTTTTTGGTTACTTATTTGATCATAAGTGACAGCCGCGAAAGGTGGCTAGCCAATGACTAGCCACTATATCACATGTTAGAAGGTTATCGGCTGCCCACTCATAGAGAATGTCACTTACAATTTATTAAGTAATCACTGAGCGAAACTCTAAAGTACCGCCTAAAATGTCTATAAAGGTCCACTGCAATTCCACTACAAAAATATTTGCTGGGATAACTAATGTTTATATTATGTGTATATTAACAATCAAAATGCATGATAAGAGTAAGTCAAATACGATTTGAATCCATTTTATCTGTTCTATTGGAGGATGGTACAATAAAGGAAGTTGAAGTAGGGGAGATGGGGGCGCATTATTCGCCGTTGCAGTATTTTAAAAACTGCAAATAACCCGATCTAGATATAAAAACTTATTAATTACTAAACTAAACTAGAACAATCTGTCTTTAAATAAAAATAAATGTTTTAATAAAAAACATTAATGAACATGGTATATTTCAACATTACAACAACCCTTGCAAAAGATCAATGTACCCCATGCAATGGGGTACTATGATCTCCAATATGGGGCGCTTTGATCTTATATGAGTAACATTATTTACATGTTTAATACTGCTATACCTAAGTGCTACAAATGCATTAGTTGAAGGGTATTAGTGTATACTATATAATACATCTAAAAAAAAAGTAAAATTTAAAACATATATATATATATATATATATATATATATATATATATATATATATATATATATATATATATATATATATATATATATATATATATATATATATATATATACATATCATTACAACCTAATACACACCAGTGTATAAAGTTTACATTAGAAGAATAACTACAATTCTATCTATGAAAAGCCCGTTATATACTACTAACATATATATGTGTTAAGTTTTACAAAACTTGAAGCTTATAATGTCTATAAGAATACAGTATTTTAAGTTTACAAAGAAAATACAAGATTCATACAAGACTTTTATTAGAACTAAAGTTTACAAGATTATTTTTTTATATTATCATCCTTTGTCAAATTCAAGTCGCGATGCTGCTTTTACATTACATTGTTTTTGTTCCTAAGCCAGTAGTTTTTAACTTTTCCCCTTTTTTTATCTTTTGCGATGAGTTTCTTTTGTTGGTTGATTTGTTTTATGGTTTTCTTTTCTTCTGACAAACGAATTTCATTTCTGATTAGAGTATCAGTCAAAATTCTCGTTTTTAATTGCCTACTTTTAACACTTCTTTTTCTAGCAGATGCTTTCGGGTAAGGTTTCAAAACTTCAGGTGAGAGTAATGAAGCAATGCTTGGTGACACTTTGTTCGAAAAACTTGTTTCATGATGTACTACAGACATTTCAGGCTCCATGCTATCAACATGTGCTACAGTCATTTCGGGTTCCACAAGAATTGTGTTTACTACATTAGGAGCAGCATGATCTGTAACTGATGATGGTAAATATTCATCATCTTTTAAAATTTCTGGATTAAATGGCTCAATGCCAGCTACTTGAAATCCTCTCTGTATATTAGATGGTGAGAAAGCTTTTGTATATGGTTCGCGAACTATTGAAACAATATCATAAATGGTCATAGGTCTTGGATTTGTGACCATCCAATTATTACACGCAGCATTGTAAAACCTTTTTAATGGTCCAAAAACAGTTCTATCCAATGGTTGCAATTTATGGGTACAATGGGGAGGAAAACTTAGCATTGTAATTCCATGTTGAATTGCAAGATCCAAATCTCTAACATAAATATGACTTTTATGGCTGTCCAGAAGTAACAAAACTGGAGATTCATGAGAACAGTTTGAATACCTCACAAAATGTTTTATCCATTCTATAAAAATGTCTGAATTCAACCAACCAGAAGGATTTGCAAATCCCACGCATCCAGGAGGACCTTCCTTTATGTAATCATGAAATTTGACCCTAGGAAAAACAAATTGTGGAGGAGTAGAGTTTCCAATTGCATTTGAAGCACAACATAAAGTTACTAATGTTCCTCGTTCTGCAGATGTGATTCTTCCTACTTATTTACTTCCTTTACCTGCTAACACTTTTACTGGCTTTTGTACTGTTGTTAAACCAGTTTGTCATCAACATTACATATGCAATAAAGATCAAACTTATATCGAATTCTTACTGTTTTTAGATTTTGGAAAAATTCTCCAACAGTGTGTCGGTTAAAGGCAGTTGATCGAGCAAAGCTAGTTGCTTCAGGTGTTCGTAAAGACAACTCTGGTTGTCTTTTCATAAAACCTTGCAACCAATCAATCCCTGCAATTTTATTCTTGATCCATGATGAAGGGCAAATCATATTATTTTTTACAGCAAACTCGTATGCCAATAATCGTGTTGACTTAGTTAAAAGTCCATAGTTGATTTTTGATGCAAGTAATAAACAACTTGACAAACTTTTTTCATCTTCTGCAGTAAAAACTTGTTTATTGTTGTAATTAGGTTTAAAAGATTCATTTGGGTTGAGCTTCTTTTTTTTACAATATCTTTTTAAGGTTATTCGATTTATGCTAAACTTGCAAGCTACAACATTCACTGGTCTGCCCTTTAAAACTTCATTAACAGCTGATTTCATTGTATCACATGATATAGCAACTCTGTCTGTTTTTTTTTTCTATACCTAACCATTTAAAGATCTGAAAATTTAAAAAAAAGTAAAATAAAATGATTGTTTAAAAAAAATATTTTATATAATAATATTATGTAAACTAATTGTAAAACTTATGTAAAACTAAAAACTAATGTTATTAATGTTAGTTTTTAACACTATTACATTTTTAAAATGAAATTTTAAAAGTTTATATAAAGATTTTTTATTCGTCATAAGTTTAAATGTATAAAATTTAAACAAAAAATTTAAGTCTTATAATATAGGTTATATGGGGCACTTTGATCCTCCGATCAATGAGCCCCGCATAGTCAATGATCAATGTGCTCCATTAGGTGCAGTTGATATATTGATGGCAATAACTTCTATAAATACAGTAACCAACTCAAAAAAACAAATTTATTATAAACTTAACACATATGAGTTTACAATAAATTGGTTGTAAAGTCATACGGAAATCTAATTAAAAATTTATTTGAATTTGTTTACATCTTTCAAAAATCACTTTTCATGATGAAAAACAGTCTTTTCAATTTTCTTAACGCTGAAGTTGATTTTATCAAAAGTTATTACGATTAAGCAATGAAGGGTAGTATAATGGTTAATTAAATTGCAATCTCTGTTAAATAAAGGCAAAAGTAAACGAGTAAAAGCTAAAAGATCATACTGCCCCGACGATCAATGCGCCCCCATCTCCCCTACAACATATTGTAAATTTAACAATGATAGGTTAAAAAACTCAAACTTTTATTTCCACGGCAACCAATTCTAATCGTGAGTGCATCTCCAATCGAAATGAACACTCTATTATTTGTAGTTCAAAAATCAAACTTTAGAAGATATACCAGACAGCGTTTTAGCTTTGCATGGTTGGATAATGTTTTTAGAATGATACCAGTTATGAAAATTGAAAACAAAAAAAATATTGCCCATTTGAGGAAGGTTAAAGGCCGAGTTAAATTATGAAAAAAGACGAGTCTTGTCATAAACCAACTATAAGTAGGTGGGGCAGGTATATCAGCTACGATGCTAACTCAGCTAGGCGTTTTTCTCAGCAATCCGATGTCTTAGCTAATATAATAAATATGGATACAGATCTTACGAAAAGATTTCAAACTATTATTGCCACAATGTCATGTGATTATCATAGTTAACTCATCAAAATTTAGGACATTCTGTTAGAAAAGTGCTTCTCTCTATCTAGACCTGTACATAAACGGGCTTGTTATATCAAAATTGATTTCAGAATGCTGAATTGATATAAAATAAACTATGAATTGATATAAAAAAAGAAGTTCAAAAAAGTATGTTTTAATAAAAATTGAGATTTATTTAGTGGCGAACCACTAAAAAAATCTCAATTTTTATGAAAATTATAATAAAAATAAAAAACAATTAAATTCTTGTTTTTGATTTTTTTCAATTATATTTTTGTAATGTTAATGTAATACTTTTTCACCTTTTGTTTATACAGTGAACGCCCAATATCTCGAACCCCGGATAACTCGAACTTCCAGTAGTTCAAAGTAATTGAAAAATCTTAAGGAACATGATAGGAGCTGAGTCCCAGGCTAGATCTCTTTGTTCTCCTTGTCCATTTTTTAGGACAAAATTTAAAACTTTCTTTTTCTGTAGGGGATCATCCATAAATTACGCAACGCTAAATTTATTTCAATAAAAGAAGTAGGAGATCTTAAGTTCTTTTACTTTAAACTTTTTTTTCATTAAACTTTAATGACCTGTTTTAATTCATTTTTAATTAGGGTAAGTTGGCGAATTTCCGGCAGTTTGCTGAACATTTGCCGTAAACGTTATAGAATACCAAACAACCACCAAAAGTATAAGCTCAAAAGTATGAGCTCAATTTAGGAAGCCAACTATTTTATCTACAAAATAGTAATAATTTAGGCAATTATTAAATACTATATTTTATTTATTTTTTGTTTTCGTTTTGAATTTTTTTTTATGATTCGCACAATTTCGTGCAAGTTGATGAAGTAAAATTTAATTTCGTGCACTTTTTTTTTATAAGTTAAATTTAGCAGATTAATTCAAGATTCAATACTTAATTCATATATAGTTTTTTTAAAATATTTTGCTAGTGATTAAATGTCTGACTTAGAGACATTTAATCACTAGCAAAGTGGGGCCCGCGGCTATTTATTTGGCCTAGTGATCGAGCCTATTTTTAGGCTTAATAATAAATGTTTTTACAGGTCCTAACAGTTAAAAAGCCCTTTTAACTTTTAGGACCTGTAAAAACAAGTGATGATATTAAAAACTTTAGAGAATTATATAAGTTACACTAAAAACCTTTTAGGTGAGCATTATTTATAAACATTATTTGTCGAATATTATTCTGAAATGGCACTGATAATATATCTTTCGTAAATGCTTAAAAGAAAACTAAAAAATACTTAGAACTTTTTATAAACCAATAAATTAAAAAACAATTAATTTATTTTAAAGTAAACGCTGAGTTAGGGGTTAGAGGCTTCTGCAATTTGACTTTTTTTGAGTGAAGCCGTTGATGCATTTTTTTTCATTTTCGATTTATTTTCTCTCGTTTTTTTCTTTCTTCCTTTTCTTTATTTTGCTTCTTTTTCTTTTCTTGAACAGCTTGTAGGTGGTTAAAAAAAACGATTCCACTGACAGCATGTGGCGTCTTAACAAGCTTTTTTGGATATTTTCTGCTAATTATTACATTTTTTGAAATTGCTAGGTAGTTTTTAAATAGAGATTACTCCCATTTTTTGTAAAACTTATGAGATAAAGCTGATGGTTTAAGGTATATGTTATTAAAACTAGGTTGTAATATGGTGGTCAAACTTAACGTAGGAAGTACAGTGTCATCATACCCAGAAAAATTTAATTCTCTAGAGATTAGATTATTGGATTCTGTAGTTGTTGGATAATAATATTTGTGGACTGCATATGTTTGACACAAGCTATGTTTGTTTGAGTATTATTATAAGTGCTGGAAATATAGTTATTGCAGGTTTGTTCTTCTGTAATAGTTGTAGCTTGTGTTTCAGCTTCGCATGGTGTTACGGCATCTGAATAAAAACTGATCAATGGTTTAGGGGTGGAGATTTTTTTATTTGAACTAATGTGCACCTACTTAAACATATTCCATTCCCGACCAGAAGTTGTTGCATCACTCTCAACGTCATAGCCTTCTTTTAATCGTCTTCAAAACGTTACCAGGACATTCTCCGGTAATAACGATTCCATTTTTTCAAGCACCTCAAGAAAGTAAACATTTTGTTGAGGAATTAGAAGATTGTGACAATAGGGACGATAACAGGCGCGTTATTGTACAAGAATCAACCAGTTTTGAATAGTCAATTGCTTCTGGATTAAATGATATAAGCCCACATTTCCTAAATCCTGATACAGCATTTTCTGGTTCACTTTTTTCTTTTTTCCATGCAATGTCGAACACTGAAAAAAAGTTTACCTAGATCATTGACATGTTATGAAACTGATTGTTAAAATAATTTAATGCCTCGTTCCAATAAGTTTTGAGCGGCCTGTAGACGGAAACATCCAAGGGTTGCATCAAATGGCTAGCATGAGCCGGAAAACAATGTAGAATAATTCCATTGTCTCTATAGATTTTACTGACACAGACATTTATATGCGTTGAGTGACCGTCCATATCCTTTCTAAAGCAGGTTTGCGATCTTTAAGTAAAAAAAAAATGTTGAATTCTTAACAAATCTTATGCAATTTTATGGAGAATTACATCTAGTATAGTAAGTAAATAAATATTTTAAACAACACAAACCTTTCTTTTGCTTGGCGACACCGTATCTGCCATTTATTCTATCACCGATTGTCTGAGAAGGTACATTATATTTTAAACTTGCCTTTCTCCATGAAAAATGATTTTTTCGAACATCAGCAACAGCGGCCATAACAGCTTCCTCATTATATTTTTGGTACTTCTGTCTTTTTTTAAAGTCCATAGCCACGATAACAAACTTGGTTAAAAAACTATAACTTGTATTTTCTACTATGATGATACTATATTTTTAAAAAGTTGAAATTTGAATTCAAATATTGCTTACTTAAAAAAATCCAACCATGCAGATTTCGCAGCTGTTGCTTTAATTTTTTTGTTTTGTCTTAAGAATGCTTTTAAAAATATTTAAAACCATAAAAGCATTCAAAATCATTGTTAGGTAAAAATAAAATAATGCACGAAATTTAATACTGCGTAAATTAAATTTCGGGTATAATGCACGAAATATGATGCTTTCGATAATTTGTGCTGAAATTTTTTATATCAAAAAAGTATTTGTTTATTATTATTATTTATTTATTTTTACATTTCCGAACATATTTGTTAAACTTGGGTGAACGATTAGTACTTCTTTCAAAGCAATGTCCTGCTACATTTTTGTTCAGTTAAGTATAAAAGTTAAGTGCAAAAAGATTTACGATTTTTCACTTTACTACGTGAAAAACCGATGTATCGTAACATATAGCTTTTTTAACATGAATATTTGGACTACCGACATAGGGTTAACAGTAACTTGATGCGGAAAGGTTGTACTCACTGAAACGTGAAACAACACTTTTATTATTTTATAAATTTTTATTAAATTAGCGTCAGTGTGATTTTTTTGATGCGAAAGGCTGTTCGCACGAAATTCGATGCTGCCGAAATTTGCCAACTTACCCTAAATTGTTTTGATGAAATGAAATTTAGCGCTAAAATTTATTTTTACCCGTTTATTTTATCATCTCCACGCCTCCACGTGACCGGTGTGACCAAGATAAAAATCAATCACTTTTACTCTTATCCTATTAAAATTACTAAAAGAACTTTGATTATTTAAATTTTTATTTATGAGCAATTATTAACTACAAAGTAATAAGTTAAAATAGATAAAAATGGACTAAATTGATAAAGCAATTGGTAACTAGAAATTAATGATTACGTATACATAAAAATTATTTGAATACAATAATGTTATGTATCATTGAAAGAGGATCAAAACAGTATTATAGAGGTAAAAAAATTATCAAAATTGAATAATTTGTTCAAAAATTATGACGGTTTATGTATTGTTTTTTTGATAAATGGATTTGTTGAAGAAACTGTGGTCAAAATTATGTTTTTCTTCACTTAAATTGTCATAACTTTGTCAATTCTTATCGAAATACTAATATCTTGGTATCGAAAGATAGGTGTAAGAGTGGGCAACAAATTTATGTTAAACTCTAACCGGGCATACTGGGTGGGCAGAGGGACACCAAACCAACGCCTTACCCGTATGAACTTGAACATTTTGCTCAGAGAAAATTTCTCAAATGTTAGAAAAATAAACATGCAAAACATTTGTTATAAATTTATACTAAACCACCAAAATATATGAGAGATGTTTAAAAGTAATGGAGGTGGGTGTGGTGGTGATGTTTGGTCGCCCTAGTATCAGAAATAACTTTAAATAGTTTATCTTTTCTAAAATAAGTAAAATTAGTATACAATATAAAATTATTATTATCATTAAATGGTAAATATAAAATTTAAAGCATCTGCACAGCAAACTCTGATGATGGTTGTATTTACTAATAATATATAGCCTCTTAAACTTTTAAAGTTTTAGGCAGCATCCTGCATTTGACTACCTAAAAACTTGCCGAAAGCTAGCATAGAGCTTTTGGTTCCTCAGCTAAATATTTATTATATTCAAAATGTATATATATATGTATATATATATATATATATATATATATATATATATATATATATATATATATATATATATATATATATATATATATATATATATATATATATATATATTTGTATAAGGTGTTGTTAACTTGTTGCCTGAAATTTTTTTTTTAAGCCTGAAATAATTCAATACTATGGTTATCCTTCTGAAGAGCATTATGTTCAAACAGAAGATGGATATATTTTGACTCTTCATCGTATTCCTAAAGGTTTACGTAAGCCCAGTAATGGAAAAGTAGCATTTTTGCAACATGGTATTCTTGATTCTTCTGCAACTTTTCTAATGAACCCGCCAGATCAAAGTCTTGGATTTATTTTGGCAGACGCAGGGTTTTAATTTAACCATTTCTTTTATTTAATTATGAAATTATTTATTATACTACTTTACCCTTCTTTTATTAGCTACTAATAATATATTTCAAAAAGATTTTTCAATTTTCTTTTATCCTTTAGATACGATGTTTGGCTTGGCAATAGCAGAGGAAATACTTATTCGTCAGAGAATATCAAGTTTACTACCAAGGATAAAGAGTTTTGGGATTTCAGGTAAAAGCATTCTATTAATTTGCTATTAATTGTCAATAGTCTTTTAATCAGTTAGTCAGTCTATTAATTGCATTTCTTAGTTTATTACAGCATTTATTTTTTGTTTAAAAAAATATTTTTTTGACAAATTGTTAAAAATTGTAATTAAAGGATCATAAAATTTAATATTTTGTCCTATTATGTCTCGGTTAGTTTTGGTTAGCATATTGTAGTTTTTAAACATATGCTCATGCAAATGTAGTTAACATTGAAGATATGTATAACCATATTAATACATTTTTGCTGCCAAAAATAGATACAAAAATGAGTATGATTAATCCACAATAATTGTTTTTCAAGTCTATTTGTTGTTTTCATAAAATAAAGAATGAATCAAAAGCTACAAAATGAGGTCTTAACATTTTTTAAATATAAATTTATGTTTAATGTCCATGGTTCTACACTTAAGTGGTTTGGATTGTCTTTCATTATTCCATTAACATAAATAACATATATTTAAATAAGAAATTATGGAAAATTTAAAGCAAGATTTACAGCCAGATATTTTTCCTGGCATATACCTATTTTTCAATAAGGACTAAGTATTTTTAATGTAATGCTACTACTAGGAAGACTACCATCTAACGTTTATTAGGGTTACTCTTACCTAGAGTTAAATTTGGATTTATATGCTAGTCTTTCTTTTTCTAGGTAAGTTTTTTTACCACAGCTAAAAAGCTATACCTGCTCCAATATAGGATTAGTTTAATGTCTTTGACCCGAACTATTAAGTTATCAAATTTTTTTTGAAATTAAAAAAGAAATTTCTAAATAATTTTTTAGAAATATTTATTTTTTATTTTTTTAGAAATGTTTTCATATTAATTATAATTTTGAAAAGTATAAAGGTAGCATATATTATCTTATTATAGACTTTGTCTGTAAATGAACGAAAGGATAAGAACTTTCTAAATTTTTTTCCTTTCAACCTAATTTTAGGCTTGCTTATTATTTCAACGTCGAATATCATAATACAATTTGTCTAGATCGCTAGTTTTCTGCTAAAAAAGATGAATTAAAGATTTTCAATTGGTTCTTTAAAAATTTTATGAAATAAATAAATCTAGATATATTTAGGATGTTAACTGGAACTTCCACATTAAAGTTAATAATTATGTCAATAAATAAACGACCTTCTTTTCAAAGAATTTAAGAGCAAAAAAAAACTCTTGATGCTTCTTTTAGGAAAATGAAAACTTTTTTTAACAACAAACTTATAAGGAATAATTAACATCAAACTTTCCTTTTTCAAAAAAAGCTTTTATTCGAAAGGCTTTTAGTAATTTTTTATCTGATAATACAGATATATTAATTATACAGGTTGGTCGGCAAAAATGAAAGAATGTGTATTTTTTAATGCAGTTTAATTTTTTTTTTTTTTTTTTTTATTCAGTATAAACTCTTTCAAACTTTCTTACAAAAAATACTCCAATAATTTTAAACTGTAATGGTTTTTTTAAATGTTCAGTAAAATACTGTTCCAGAATTATTAAAAAAAAATGCTTTTCACAAATAAGTTATTTTAAGATTCTGATTAGCTATTGTTGGCTGGAACCAAATTTGGTAAATATTATGAGTGTTTAAACAAATCAAACTTTAATTTGTTTACTTTACCTGTTGTGAAAACCTTTTTGTCTTGATGAAAAATGATTCTGTAAATTAGATCTTTTTTTTGTTGTTGTTGTCTAACTGGTCTAAAAGATTACAACAATTTGATTTTATTTTATTACCTTTTTAAAGATGGTAGCACAAAAAAGAAAAAAGTTACTAGGTTTAAAATGAAAATTTATTTAGCCCCAGACTACTCTATGCAATTTTTAGATCACACCTATAAAAGTAAATGTAAAGTATGGACATTAGTGAGACAATCAAAATTCAAAAATGCATGCCAAGTATTGGGGCAATCCTATTTTTGATATGTTCGTTTATTTAATATCAATTGTTTTATCAATATGTTTATTTAATATCATATTTGCAAATGATGTTGAATTAAATTTTTTAGAATATTAAATGATTATTATTTTTTTGGATCAAAATGGTACAGTCAAAATTAAATATAGATATAAATATAAAAATAAGATTTTAAATAAAAATAATATAATTATAAATAATATAAATACAGATTGTTTGGAATATGAAAGTTATTTATAATTTTTATTTTTAAATTTAAAAATGCAACTTATGTAATAAAACATCATTATTGTTAAAAAATTTAGTTTCGATGAAATGGCCAAGTATGATCTTCCTGCATCAATAAATTATGTGTTGGATACCAGCAATAAATCAGATTTGTATTATATTGGACATTCTCAAGGTTGTTTTTTTTTACAGTGCATATTTGTTATATATATACAAGCTTTGGCAGGAATAAATAAGTGCGCAAGCTGAAACAAGATAATGTAAAATAGGCGAAGCAAGCTAAGGAAGCCGCTCATCTAAGTAGCTTTTTGCGTGAGCTATTCTTATTTTACCAAAGTTATTAGTTTAAATCATTTTTTTTTAACACCAATGTTGTTTCGATGTCATAGTAAATTATTAATGCCTTTTAAAACACAATGAGTTTATTTAAAATTATATTAGAATCTATTTAGTGACAAAAAGTTTATCATTAAAATATACAAAAGTAAACATGAATATGTTTGTAAAAATTTAAAAAAATTTAAATATATTAAAGAAAACTTTAAAACCTTTTTAAAAAGTATCATTTCAAAAGATCATCGTCATTTAATATTTCAGTGATTTCAAACCAATGATCAGTTATTTTAAAAACTTATTAAAAATTTCAGTGGTTTAATATATCATCAAAGCTGTTTTAAGTTATTAGTGAAATGTAACAATTGTTTGAAAAGATTATAATTTATTATAAAAATATAAGAATATATAATTTATATTATAATTATTCAACAGATAATATTTTCCATTTTTTCTTTCTAATACAAACTTAAAAAATAAAGTAATATATTTATGTTATATGTTTGTAACATATTTGTATTTAATATAATATACTACGATATATTGTTATTGTAAACAATTTTAAAGTTTTGAAAAAAATCTTTATTCAGAAGCAATTTTCACTCATGATATATGAATTGCTTATAATTAAACTTTGAATAAATGAGCTTGATCATTTATTCAAATTTTAGTTACAATCAATTTTTCTTTCTCTCTTGTCTTACCTTTCAATGCAAAGAGCATGTGATGCAATAAAAATGCAAAGTAACACAATAAAAATGCAAAGATATTTTAAATAGCTATATGTAACTGCTCATGGGAGGAAAAAATTTTTGTTTAATTTTATGTTTGTTAAATATAAAATTTTATTCCTGCTAAAGTTTATAATCTCATTTAAATTAAAGTTTCCATCAATGCAAAAGTAAAAAGAAATTTTTACTTTTGCATGATCCACTTTCTTCTCAACTCAATTGTAAAGTTCAAAATTATTTTATTAATTTATATGCTAGTTTGACCATTTCCGGTTAAAGGTGGCATAAAATTGTTTATGATGAACACTTTAGTCACATTAAAGTCTTTAAACATTTTGATACATTCTATAAGTTAAGATAACACATAAATGGGTTAAGAAGCAATAGATGAAGCAACAGTGGCAAATAATAGACATGATGAATGGCTCCACAATCAAAATTCTATAACTTGTCTTCATGCGTGGTGGTTGAAATTTAGAACACTTATTAATAGTCTATTATTTTTATTAACCTTTCGATCAGTTAAAAAAACATCAAAAATATGGGAATTTCTAATTGAAAAGCAGTAAAACATGCAAAACAAAGATTTCAAACAGCAATGATTAATGTTGCTATGGTAAACCACATAAAAACAATTTATGGAATTATGCTAAGTAAGTCAAGCCATGAAGATGGTCATAATGGTGAGCCAGTGATGAAAACACAAAAAACAATGTTTGATTTCATGTCACATTGTAGCCAACAAAAGTTGTGACTAAACTAGCTGTTGTGGATGTAATTTCAATAAGAGCAGTTACAAGATCTTATTTTATACAAGAGTCAATGGCCAAATGTACTAAACATCTGGCAAAAATGAATCTGATGTCATGGGACTTATTCAAAAAAATTATGAAGAAAAAAAGGCTCAACTAAGTATAATATTAATTGAAAAGCTGAAGATTAATAAAAGTTTCAGTATTCACTTGACAAGTTGACTTATGATGAATAAACTTATAATGTTGAACGTGAAACAAGTAAAATGTTAATAGAAAACTTGACAAGAAGAATTGATGAATGCACAAATAGGAATTTAATGAATCTACTGAAAATCATTGAATGATTCATTGCATACTCCATCAAAACATGAATTACATTTGGCAAATGAAATAATCCAAATAATTTTTTTCAATAGTTTTTTTGAAACAAAAAACAACAGTGAAACTGTTTCTGTTGAAGAAAAAGAAATGACTATGGAAGAAGAACTGCAAAAAGTTATCCAAAACTCAGCATCAAGAGAATCACAAATCAGGCATAGCCAATTCTAATTTAAGAATATAAAGCAATAATTTATATTACTTTGGAAGAACTTTTTGATGCTATTTGATCAATCAAACCAACATCTAACAATTCTTAACAAGTATTTTCAATATCAGCATCAAAATCACATCATGGTTATTGATAAATTGTTGAATGCGCTTGTATCTATAAAATTGTTTTATTTAAAATTAAATAAAGATTTATAAAAATTAAATTACAACATTATTTACTGTTTTTGGAGACGTCAATGATTCGCAACACATATGCCAATGGTTGCTAGAGCCTCCTTGCTCTTTTTATAAGGCTCATGAACTCTTTCTAGGCACTACTACATTGGCGGTGCTTGCTTAGAAAATTTCAAGGTTTTTAGCCTGTACTGAGAAGAGTTAGTGGTACTAGAATCTAGTTATTAATTTTGATGAGCATTTAAGTCACCAATAGGGACAATATTGGCAAATGAATAAAGATAATTGGTTGATTTGATCTTAAGCATTAAAAAGAGTGAAATATTAGAACATTATAAGGAGTGAAACAGTTGTAATGGAAGAGAAAAACAATTAACAAGTAGAAAAGTATTCTTATTCAATTTTTAAAATATCTGGAAAACATTCTGACCTGCTCCAACTTATGTTGGAGCAGGATCAGTCTTCTCTCTATTATTACCAAAATCTTAAAGTTTCAACTAAAGTTTCTTATTTCTCATTCTAAGTCTAATAACCTACTCTGTGAAAATCAAAATGGATTTTAATCTTCTTATTCTACAGCTAACTTGCTAACTGCTGTAACTTAAGAGTTCTATCACGCATTAGACAGAGGCAAGACAAAGGCCATTGCTCTTGACATATCAAAAGGTTTAATAAAGTTTGGCTTATTTTTTCCATAAGCTCGCTTCTTATAAAGTATCTAGCAAAGTTATTGACATTATTAAATTATTTCTTCCTAACTGCATTATTAAATTTATCTTTGAAGGCCAACACTCTTCTTTATTTCCAGAATTATTTAGGGCATCGCAAGGTCCTATATTGTTTCTTATCTACATTAATAATCTTCTTGACAATAATAAATCTAAAGTGACTCTTTGTGCCGGCGAATAACCTACAACTTTGAAAATCATCTGTCAACCCTTTCAACTTGAGCACTATTCTTTGTTTTCTAGTAACTCTCATCCTATTAGTATTTGCTTGCAATCTTGTTAGGACTGAATTAGTATTTTAAAAAAAGAAAGAAAAAAAAACTGTATTTAGTCTCGTTCTTTATTATACTAGTCCACATGCGGTATTTGGTATTGTTATTTTATATTAGCTTATTTATCTTTTTTTTTGTTATTCACCTCTTCAAGGCCTAGGGGGCCTACTACAGTTAAGGAGGTTAATTTTTCACTTTTTTAATCATTTTTTATTGTAGTTACAGCCTCTCAACTTTTTAACTTCTAAATACAAAACTTTGATGAACAAGGCTGCTGCCCAGAGAAACACCATTGGTATAAAACTGGATTGATATAATGATATAATTGATACAATGAATATTTTTAGTTATGGTAGCTATTACTACACCAGCAAGCATATAGGCTCAATGCCGTTTAATTTTATTTATTATTTTACTCAATGCATTCATTTTTTTGATTCTTAATTATTTTATTTAAAATTCGCAACCCTAAGTTTAAAAAAAAGTATTAAAACCGCTGAAACAAATGAAATAGTTCTAGAGGAATAGGGTAATACAGTTATTTCCTAGTAAGGTGAACACCAGTTTAATTTTTATTATCTCAAACTGTTTCATTTGGTTCCTTGAAGTCGTTTAATAGATTACTATTAAAATTTTCCATTTAAGTAGAACCTCAGATAACTGGAACTTTGTTAAGTCAAACCATTTTTTCATCCCCTTTTAGCAAATTTCTTCGGATAACTCAAACTTTTTGGATAGGAGTTAAACATATTGACATTTTTTTCAAAAAAAGAAGTCATTCCATATAAAAAAAAATAACTGTAGCCAAACAATTTTTGTTGTTGTTGTTGTTGTGTTTAGAAAAAAATTGTTATAAGACGTAGAATTATCAGGATAAAACGGTTAAAAAAAAATTATTTTATAGTTTAATGAATTTTTAAATAAAAGACCGCTACCTTTTAGATGCCATTTATTACCAAATAATAAAGAAGTCATTGTGTTGCTAGATTTTTTGGAATGTTATCCTTTGACTGTACTTCGTGAATACGCAACTTTTTACATTGAAACATTAGTTTAATGGGGTCAATTTAATGTATATACTTTAGTATTGAATAAAGAAAAAAAAGCTTTTGTTTAACAATTTGTTGTTGAACATTTGTTTAACAACATTTGAATTAACAGTTTTTGTTAATTCAAATGTTGTTAAACAAAAGTTGAACTATTTCCTTAGTCTCTTGGAGGTTCGAGTTATTGGAAATTAACTATGCAAGCTTATAAACTTTATTCATTAAAAGTTTTTTCTTAAAACAATGCAAAATAATGACAAGTTTAGCTTAGTGCAGTCTCAAATTTTATTGATTGCTTTCTGCTAAATCAAAAAACATTTAAAGAAAAAAATATTCAGTGAAAAATGAAAAAAGAAAGAGTGGAGGACTACTTGAGAAATCAGAGAACACTTTATTTCTAAGTCAGCTTGTATAGAAAAATATCCTAATAAATGCTGACACAAAATGCAAGAACTCTAACCATTTTTGAAAACAAAAGTTGGCAACAAAAGTTTTTTTACTATCAAAACAATACTAATAGAATTGGAACAGTGTTAATTTAAAATTAGTGATATTGTATTAGTAATTTTTTCAAATCCAGAGGACAACATAAATTAATTGTTAAATGAAATCAATAAAAGAATGATTTTGGGAAATAGGGTAAGAAGAAATTAAGTTAAATCATAAATTCTCATTTCATCATGAAAATACCAAAAATAGGTTTTTTCATTCCTGAAAGTTAATTTAAAAATCTTTATTTTCTAATAAATTTTCACAAAGTTTCACTATTATGAAACTAGTTAGAACAAATTATGCTATTATGAAACTGATTGAAACAAAAGTTGTTATTATGAGACTGGTTAGAGCAAAATGTTATTCTATTTTTCTAATATCTAATTTTTTTCTAATATCTATTTATCTAATTTTCCTAGATTAAGTTGATTTTGTTGGTTTTGTTGGTTTTATGGTTTTAGAAATTAATTTGATGGTAAAATATTTCTTAGCTTTACTTCTATTTTCACGCTCCTATTTAATATTCAGGAACAACTATTGGTTTTATTGCATTTGGTGAGAATTTAGAACTAGCTAGCAAAATTCGATCTTTTATTGCTTTAGCACCTGTGGCAACTGTTAAATACATTCAAGGAGCTGTTAAAACTATTTCTACCTTTACTACAGAAATTGAGGTAGTTATAATTTATATGTTTGTTTATATATGTATATATATATCCTTTTTTTATTAGGGGTCTTCTTTTTTTATGCTTTTCACACCTTCGCGATTAGTTGTTGTTTTTTTTTAAATGTTTTCGCGATTTGTTTGTTTTTTTGTTTTTTTTTTTATTTTTTTTCTTTACTAATTTAGCATTATTTTTGGCCTTTCTTAAAAGCAATTTTTTTGTCTAAGTTTTTATAATGGGTCATCTTTTTCTTTTAATTTTAGAGTAGAAGTAAGATCATTTGCTCTCTTGCGCAAAGATTTCTATTCAATATAAAGTGTTTTTCAATTTTAATTCCTTTAAATCTCTGTGTGGAAGCCAATAATATTTTTAAAGTTATATTTAGTTTGATTTACTGAATGGATAAATGGATCACAATGAATTTACCTTTAAACCAAATCAAACAGCCAGTTAGGTTACTACAGTAACTTACAGTTTCTCAACTATTAAATTTACTTAATATACTAAAAGATTCACAAAAATTAGCCATACAAATGTTTATATATATATATATATATATATATATATATATATATATATATATATATATATATATATATATATATATATATCTTTTTACACATAATATAAGCTTTTAACTAAAAATTATTATAACAAGAAATCATGAATAGAATATGAAAAATACGATACCATTTTTTTATATTTTCATTTTATTTAAAACGATATCAAGGTTAACCATTTTCTATAGATACGCAATTTGTTTTTAGGAATTTTTTTTTAAAAGAAATTTTTTTCTAAAATTATTTTAGAAAAAAATTTCTTTTCAAAAAAATTTTTTTTAGTCTTTTAAAATTATCTTAGTCATATAATTTTATTATTGAAATTAAAAAAAAATTGGAAAAATTTAAATGAATTTTAACGCTCAATAATTTAATTGCAGCATAATTTAATTGCAGCGGCTTCCGTAATACACATTGGCATAACGAGGATCATTCCTGAAAGTTAAACTTATATCTAGCTAGAACAGTGCAAGTGTGAAAGAAAGTTTTATTAAAAATGTAAATATTTTGAATAGTTTATTGTTTTTTGTTTTTTGAAAATAGTTTTAAAAGTAGAAAGATTCTATTGCAAACTTTAAACAAGTAATTATTGAAAACTTTAAACCAAAAATTAAATTATAAAAAAATTTAAATTAAAAAAATAGTTATTTTACTTTTCTTGAAAATAATTTTGTTCTAAAAAAAGTAATTTAAGCATATATTTGTACTTGAGGAGATATAATTCGATTTAATAGACCAAATATTTTTCTTTCACTTTAATTGCAAAACAATTTGAATGAAAAAATTGAATGGAAACATCACCATAAAAACCATTAGAATGAAAATGTTAATTTTTTATATTTAAACTTTTAATAGTATGCTAGATCAAGAAACAAAAAATTATAAAAAAACTTTTGCTTTTATCTTCCTCATTTCAAACGTGTGAAACATGAATGTGAAAAAGTGATGATAATGTTTTAATATATTAATTACATCAATTCTATTTATTTACTTTGTTTTATTATAAACGAGTTTTATGTTATTAATGTTATAAAACTGTATAAACCAGCATCGCGAAGTTGTTCAACATTAACACAAGCTCTTTATTATATTATCATAATAGTATTAAATACGTTACTAGCTCATTACATTATAACTTGCTCATTCCACTTTAACTGCAATTTAGACTTTAAATTATAACTTAAGCTGTAAATTATAACAGTAACTTACGCTACTTTAAACTCCTCTAAACAAGAAAATTATAAGAAAATATTTAAATGTGAGAGAAGTTATGTTAAAAAAATTAGAGTTACAAATTAATGCAGAAAAGATACAATTTTATAATAACTCAACCCCAATTTTATACTAAACCCCTCCCCCTCCCCCTCCCCCTCCCCCATACCGCAAAGCGGTGCCAGGGATGAGGGGAGGGGGTGTTGAATTTTTTTTTGGGCATTTAGATTTTTTTGCGTTAATTCGAGACCTATGTATATATATATATATATATATATATATATATATATATATATATATATATATATATATATATATATATATATATATATATATATATATATATATATATATATATATATATATATATATTAACTTTTAAAGAAATAAGGTACTTTTAGAACTTTGTCTTTCTCATTGCTACTTTTTATATGAAAATGATATTCATGAACTTGAAAACTCTGAACGAATTGGGTTAGCTCTTATGGTGGTAGTTGCTGAGTGTTTTTTACAATATCATGAAAGTAATGCTCTTTCATCGGCGCTTAACAATAACATCCATGTGAAATCATTTAAAAGATATGTTGATGATATATACTCAAAATTCCAGGTAGAAGAAGATGCGCAAAAGTTTTTAAAAAAGCAGGATACCTACCAGTGTTTAAGTCTCCAAAAAATCTCCAAACTCTACTAATTTCCAAAAATAAACCTACACTACCAGTTAATTCCTATCCCGGTGTTTATAAACTAGAGTGCTCTTGTGGCTAATGTTATGTTGTTGAAACTGGACTAAAAATATTGTCTCAGATATGCTAGCATCAAACAAGTGCGCAACAAGGTAAAGGGGAAAAATCAGCTGTAACTGAATTTTCCAAAATTTGCAAAGGAAATTTCCACTGGAATGTTCACAATACTTTAAAAATAGAAACAAATAGTTTTAATAGGACAGTTAGGGAAGCGTTGGAAATACAACACAACGAAAGTACCTTTCGCGAAAATGGTCTTAATTGGGATGATGGCGATTATGTGACAACGTCATTTTGGAAACCCATGTTCAAATTCTTACATCACATAAAACTCTCTTAAAAAAACTCTTAGTAAGAAGCTTTTACATAGAACATTGTTTCGTAAATTTAAATGATTTTGTTTAATATAGCAGTTTTATTTTTTATAATGGTTTTTAATATACTTGATAACGAGGGTATCAATATTCCCTTGAATTATAGTAAAAATAAATATATTTTCAACAAATAGATATTAAACAATAAAAAGAAGTTTTATTTAAAATATTTATACAAATAAAATCTATTAAAATAAAAAAATAAAATAAAGAACAAAATATATATATATATATATATATATATATATATATATATATATATATATATATATATATATATATATATATATATATATATATATATATATATATATATATATATATATATATATATATATATATACATATATATATATATCAAATATCATTTTTACATTTTTACAGCAAATATTGCGAAAAAACGCAGATTTTAGTGCTAAAGTCCGCCAAAATGGGGAGGGGGCGGGTACCGCCTATCAAATTTTTTTCTTAGCATAGGCCCTGTATATATATATATATATATATATATATATATATATATATATATATATATATATATATATATATATATATATATATATATATATATATATATATATATATATATATATTATTATATATATATATATATATATATATATATATATATATATATATATATATATATATATATATATATATATATATATATATATATATATATATATTTCCCATAAACTGTAGTTTTAAAGAGCGCGTTAATAAACCAGAACAGAAAATGTTTAAAAAGTTAAATTTTTTTTTTTTTTTCTTTTAAATGATAGACTGCCTGCCCAAACCAAACCCTCAGTCGATGTAGCAGCACTCCCTTGCAAGTCAGGCTATTTATCAGTCGTTGTAGCAGCACTCCCTTGCGAGTCAGGCTATTTGTCAGTCGATGTAGCAGCACTCCGTTGCGAGTCAGGCTAATTATCAGTCGATGTAGCAGCACTCCGTTGCGAGTCAGGCTATAAGATAGTCGATGTAGCAACATTTACGCATGTTTTAAAAATGTTTTTTAATAAAACAAAAACAAAAACACCACTAATAAAAAAAACTTTCTAGTCGTTATAATTGCGGTTTTTTAAAAAATTTTTAAAAAACAATAAAATTTAATGTACTTCCGCATTAATTTAATTGCTTTGACATTTCGACGACAATCAAATACAGCTTAAGAGACGAGGTAATTAAAATTGTAGTCGAAATAGACTTTTTTTTACATTAAAACGCTCTTTCGACTACACTATAAGGATATATATATATATATATATATATATATATATATATATATATATATATATATATATATATATATATATATATATATATATATATATATAATATTATAAGGTTTGATAGTTCAAGATAGCAACCCCCCCAAAAAAAGATAAAAGCAGCATTATCTTCAAATTCTTAATAAAATAATTAAAACTAGCTGTTAAAATACAGGTTATGGTAAATCTTTTTTATAATGACCATTTCTATACCTATTTTTTATATGACCATTTCTATACCTATTTTTTATATTTTCTATTAACAATAGAAAAATCTTTGGGTTTGGGGTAACAATTAAAGTTTTATGCTAAAAACTTCTTATAATAAACATAATAAAAAGGAGCTTATTTTTTTTGGCTTTTTTTGACGAAAATAGAATTTATTAGAAATCTCTCCCCAATTATTTATTTTTAAAGAAATAGTTCAAGTGGAACATTTTCCTTTTTTGTTTGTTTCAACAATTTTACTTCCAACAAGGCTGCAAGCTACAATTATTAGAGTTGGAAGCTACTGGAAGAGAAAAGATGAAGTTTATAAAGCAAAAAAATGAACAGACAACTCAAAAGATTGCAAATTATATAAATCAGGAAAACAAGAAATTATATAAACAAGGAAAACAAGGGAGCAAAACTGGTTTTAAACGGTTTTAAAACTGATTAAGAAAATGGTAATTAGTTTGTTTAATTCAAAACTCAAAAATTAAATGGTGGGTGCCATGGTTACCAAAAATATTCCTCTCTAAAAGTATATCAAGTTGGTTCTCAAAAGAAATTAAAAAAAAAGAAATTTCAGAGAAATTAAAAAAAAAAAAACTTTTAAATAACATAACTCACATTTTTAAACAAAAATGGAAAAAAAGCATTTTTTAAGACTTTTTTTTTAAAACATGATATAATTTAGAAGAAAAATATTTTTGGCAAAATAAGAAACTAAACATGGGTGAAAAATATTTATAAAAATATTTTTTCCAACATGATATAATTTAGGAGAAAAGTATTTTTGGCAAAATAAGAAACTAAACATGGGTGACTTGGTGCAGGATTTTTTTTTTTAAACCAGATCTAATAATAATTTTAAAATAATAAGGAGAGGAGAAACTAAATTTTAAGAAACTAAATTTTGCAAAAATTTTTTAGTCATAACCCTATTCTACATATTAATGAAGGTACTTAAGAACTCTACTGCAAGTTATAAGTTGTAAAAAGACATTATACAAGGCCATATGCAAATAAACTCTGTTTAAAAAGCTAATAGGACCTGTAATACATCTAATAATACATTTTTGATGTATCTTTTACTAATATTCGTGGTCTGCAAAGCAACCTTCCAGCAGTTGAATCTTACCTCTCGCAAAATTCATTAGACTTGCTTGCTCTTAGTGAGACTAATCTAAAATCTGCTATTCCTTCTTCTGATCTCAATGTTGATGGGTACTATCCTTTAATTTGCAAAGACTCCAATAGTCACATGCTTGGCTTAAGGGTATACATACGCATCAATTCACCTTTTTTGTCGTGAATTGGGTTCTTTTGACCATTCTTTTATGTTCTTCCGCTTAGCACCTCTTCACTCTATCACATTTCTCTTTGTTCTTTATTGTTCTCCTTCTTCCCAAGACTGTACTCTCTTAGATATAATTTATGATCAAATTGACCATACTGTCTTATTTTGCCCCACTGCCAATATTTCTGTTATTAGTGACTTTAACCAATAAAAACAATATTGCTTTTAGTTAAAGTCACTTTTTATTCATCACACTGAATGTCTTGGCTCTAACGCCACTGACCCTGCAGGCACTAAAGCCTATGACTTCTGCATTTCTCAATTTCTTACTCAGATAGTTAACTTTGTGACTCATTTTCCTAACAACCCTAATCATTTACCTTCACTCCTTTATTTATCTCTGGTCTCTGATCCTAGCTTGTGTCCAGTTTCTCCTTTTTCTCCCTTAAGTGGTTCTAACCATGCAATGATCTCTTTAAATCTTTCATCTCATACTTCATTTTTGATACTTAATACTACCCAAAAGCTGATTAGGACTCTTTTTGTGATTTTCTTTGTGATAATCCTTGGGCTGATGTTTTTTCCCTCTTGGCTGAAAGCTGCGCCTCCTACGTAACCTCCTAAATTCAGGCAAAAATGGATGCTTTTATTTCTTCTCTTCAGTTCCAAGTCAAGCCTCATTCTACTTCATGGTTTTCACCCTCTTGTGCAGGTGTTATATCTAATTGTAATCATTTTTTTAATCTTTTTCAAAAGAACAACTGTCTTGAGAACAAAGAGCTATTTATTAATGCAAGAAATTAATTTAAAAAGGTGCTTTCAGATGCTAAGCTCCATTATTTTTAGTTCACTAAATCTTGTATCTTATCTCAGAAGTTAGGCTCTAGAGACTTTTGGAAAATCTTCAACAGTGTTGTTAACAAAGGAAGGTCTAACATTCCATCTCTCATTCATGGGCCTGATCTTATTACCTCTCCCAACGATAATACTGAACTATTTGCAAAGAACTTCTCTTCTAATTTGACTCTAAAATCTTATGGCTATTCTCTTCCTTCCGTTCCAATTAAACAGGTTAAACCATTGTTAGACGTTCAAATCTCTCCGCCTTGCTAAAGTTGTATCTCAATTAAACTTTTTTACGACTTGTGGTCCAGACAACATTCCTTTCACAGTCTTAAAAAATTGTTCTCAAGATTTTTGACTGAATCTTGTTTTCCTGCCTGCTGGAAAATGGCATCTGCTGTTTCAATTTTCAAAAACTCTAATGAACATTCTGACCCCACCAATCAAGTCCAATCAGTCTTCTTTCTGTTATTAGCAAGGTCTTTGAGCCTTTAATAAACAAATTTCTCACATTTTATTTTGAGTCAAATAACTTGCTGTCAGACAATACGGTTTTTGATCCTCTTGCCCTATAGATGACTTGCTAACTGCTGTGACTGAAAGATTTTATTGTGCATTAGATGGAGGCTGAGAGGCTAGGGCTATTGCTCTTGACATATCTAAGGCTTTTGACAAAGTTTGGCATGTTGGTGTTCTTCATAAGCTTGTTTTATATGGTGTATCTGGGAAAGTTTTTAAGATTATTGAATTTTTATCTGGGCTGGTTCTTCTAATGATGCTCTTTTTTTTCTGAACACTCTTTTTTTTGAAAACGTGTTTTCAAAAAAAAAAGTGTCCTCGTTTAATCGTTTTTTTTAAATTAAAATACCACTAATGCGCGATGATGCTTTCTATAAAAACAACAGTGTTTATTTATATTTTTTTGTTAATTAGTACTATTTATTTCTTATTTTTTTACTATTAATATAATTTTATATAGTGCGGTAACAAAGCAGACGGGACACTATTAGTTTTACATTATAAAAACATTAGTAAAGATTTAAAGTTATTTATTTCAAACGTAATTATCTTATTGTAGGTACTTCAACATTTTTTTTTTAAATGTAAAATGAAAACAAAAAAAATACCATAAGTTAGAGCTAAAGATAAACGTTCAAAAAATACCAAACTTATCGTTATAGTATTGTTAGTTGAAAAGTTATGCAACTTTTAAACTAAAAAATTGATGATTTTTTTGTCAATGACTTTTCACGTTTTCAGCAACTAACGTTTTTGAGAATCGCATTAACGTTTCCATCACGTCCGTTTTTTTACGAAATAAACTAAAAACTAGACCGTAATTATTTAAAACTCCGTAAGAAGACCTTTTTTATTTATTTATTTAAAAAAAAAGACAAAAAACTATAGTAATTGTTCTCTTAATTTCTTAATACACGGGAGGATATGTTTATTAATTTTTGGAAAATTTTTCCCATGCTTGTTATGATACCACCACCTACCCCCTACCCCTGTTTTATTTTTTTTTTATTTGTTATCCACAAAAAAAAATTAAAAATCTTAAAACTAAAATAAATAAAAAATTCAGACAAAATATCACTGATACTGATAGACAATCACTGATAGGAATAAAAACTTTAAGTGTAATTAGGCTTTAAAAATTGTCGACCTTTAAAAAACCTTGTATATTTCGGTTTGTCAAAACTTAAGTTTTCGTTTATTAATGATATTAAAACAGCTGTTAAAAAATGCTTATTTGGCCACCAGCCATACTAGAATTAGTTTGTTTATTTGTGTTCTGCAAGAAATTCTCACCTACTCTTTTATTAAGACCCTCCCACCATGTCGTTTATTAGATCTGGACTTTAAATTTTCACCCTCTTTTTTTATTCTCCTTTCCTCTATATCTTAAGCACATGGCTAGGACAAGACTCAAATTTTACATTATAAATCTGTAACAAAACTTTTTTGAAAATATTTTCTTTAATAGTAATGCAAAAAAAGTCTTACAACAAAATAAATTTATCATTTTTTTCTGGATTTCAAACCTATTTTTATTTAATAATATTAAAAAAATTTTATAAAAAATTCATAGTTCCAGCTATGAAATATTTGTTATGTAACACCTTTAGTAGTGTTAGTGTCTAAAATTAAAAATAAATAACAAAACACATAAATAAAATATACATAAAAATAGGTATACAATTATACAAAATATACTTAAAAATAAATAACAAAAATATTTATCAACTTTCACAAAATATCAAATCTCCATAAATCATATCAGTCAAAACAACATCTAAATTTACTTTATAATCTTCTGCATCCTCTTCTTTTTTGTTGTTTTTCCAATATGCAACAATTAATGTTTTTTACCAGATTTAATATTCTTAACTTTTATAATTTTTCCCATGAACAAAACATTACTATTCTTAACATTCCAAACGTGATCGTGATATAAATAAGAGTTTTCCAATTGTGTTAAATTATTGTCAAGTAGTTTTTCAAGTTTTTCCCTTTGAAAACCAGTTAAAGTATTAAACAGTTCACTATCAGCTGTTAAACCATTGCTTAAACCAACTTTAATAGCTTTAGAAAGTTTGTTTCTTACTTTCATATCTCTCTTTTGAGCTCAATCATGATTTTTTCATTTCTTAATCTCCTTTCTTTTCCAATTTGTTTATATTTTGCTCCTTGCTTAATGCAAAATATAACTATTTTTTCTCTCATATGACTATCTTTTTTTAAAAACCAATCCACAGAGTAATTAGCTTTAGCTTTTGTAACACTATCAATAAATATTATGTCTGCATTAGGCGCTCTTTTAATTAGTGAATCAACTTTCCCAAGGGTCCTCTCTGTCCATATATTGTGTAGTGAGGCACTTCCAGCCTGTTATTTTATTTCAGCAGTTGGATTTGCTAGAGGTCTAATAAAATAACGTGACAATTGGTGGCGCATAACTGATAAGAACGACTTACCTAGAAGAGTTACTATAGAAAAAAGGTTTTCTATTGAGACATCTTCAGTAATTCGAAGTGATTTTAGAGTGTCATCTTCCAATAAGGGACGACCAAATGCATCAGTTAAAGTTATGAAAAGAAGTTTTGGATTGATATCAACAAGTTTTATGAAATCAGTTGCTTTTTTAAGATAGGCAACCTTTAAAAAATTAAAAACAGTTGTTTTATTTACTAAAAAAATATTGAATATTATAATTTAAATCCTTTTAAATAATATTAATTTAATAACCCTGATATCCTTTAAAAACAAATAATAATTTTACCATATCAAAATGATTTCTTTTTGTATCTTTTGAGTAAAAAATTACCATCTATGGGCCAGTCAGAACCTTTCCCCAAAGACCAAGCGCTTGCAAGTCAATAAGAATTTATCGATTTTTTAAGTCATTTAAAATAGATACTCTAAGAGATGTTTGATTGTTACAAGACTTCTAAATACTCTATCAATAAATTCTTGTATTCATAAACTACACCAGCTAAATAAAAAATAATATGTAATCTATTGCCAATGTACCGAGGAAAAATACCACATGACAATCCATGGTCCTTAAGAAAAGTTTTGAAACCTGATGGATCACCTTTTTGTTTATACCTAAAACAGAATGCGATTTTTTAAGAAAAAAAGTCTAAAAGATGACTCATGATAATAGTAAATACAAATAATAAATAATTATATACAAGTGTCATAATTATAGGTGCTATAATTTTTTACATTAATTTTGAAATACTGTATAATAGATTTGCAGCTCGACAGTCAGAGCCAAATGTGATACTTGGAATAGATAAGTTAAACTTTTTAAGAACATTACGAGCTACATTAGCAATTCCTTCAAGTGGATGGAGATGACAGTGCAGCTCAAGCAAATATTTTTTAAAAATAGAGTTAAGTTTAATCACTGTTAAGTGGTTGGCAGAAACTCTGTCTGTTAAAGTGCATAAGAAAAAGCTGAATTTTTTTTTTTTAATTTCTGTAGAATCAATACAGTTTAAAGTCGCATATGTTGTTGTAACATCATTAAATGATTCAAGAATATGCTGGACATAATCATCAGCACAGCCACCAGGAATCTCTACTACACTGACTGTTAAAATTGTCTCCACAGTTGCAATGTGAATCTCATTAAAATAAACACCATTTAAGCTCGTTGCGTCAAATGCCAGTGTAAAACCTTCACTGTGTAAAATAGTTTCTGCAGCTTGTAGAGTAGCTAATATCCCCAATTCACGACCAAATTGTTGACGGTTTTGGTATATCAATTATAGAATATTTTGTGAGAAGTGATATACACGATTGTATTACTTTAGAAACACTGTCAACAGAAACATTACTTTCAAGACACCTGTATATAACAGCTCTCATGTTAGTTATATTGTTTTTTATTGCACTTTGTTACAATATTAGTCTTGATTTTTTTTGTAGTTTTATCTTTCTCAGCATACAAACTTTCTATTATAACATCTTTGTTTTTGCTTTCAAGTGATTGGTTTTTGATAATGTCTTGTAATTTATAATTTTTCGATTCAGTCTATCTACAATCTTATTTTGTGCTTTAACCAAATTATCAGATGTTGAAGTGCCTACTTATTGTTTATAATTTATTTTAGTTAAGTTTTTTTTTTTTTATTTTTATTTTTGTTTTAGTTATTTATTACTAAACTACTTTTTTTTTTTTCTTTGTTTTTTTAATAAATTTTTTTTTTCTTTATTTAAAAGCGCTTAGGGTTCGTCCATAAAGTACGTATGCTCATAAAGGGGAGGGGGGAGGTCTTCAAAAAGTGTACAAAGCGTATGGGGGGGGGGGGGGCTCAACTTAAAAGTACATACTTCGATTTTCTAACTTTACACAACTAACCAACTAGTCAATAGGAAAGTTAAAATTCTGACTAAAGATCCTAGTTTGCCATCATAAAAAGATGTATTTTATAGGGAGTAGAAGGTATAGTTTCTCTCTATGCACACACATGCATGGGCGCCCACAGGATTTTTTGACGTTCCAGATAAACAACTTCCACTCATTGTGCAAACTCCAAACTTAAGTATGTTTATACCTATGCCATTTGAAGAGGCCTTGCAAAAAATTGTTATGGCAATAGCCTGGGAACAAAAGCCCTCAAATGCTTGCATCCCCTCCCCTACCCAAAGGTGAGGGCACTAATGTAGTAAAGTTTTCCGACCCCCTACCCCCAATAAATAAATAATTGAGGGGCTTTACATTTTGCATCAACATAACTTTTGTAATTTGTAATATTTTTCAACGAAATTCCGTCGATAAATTAGAATTTAGTTTTAAATCGTTAAGTTAAAAATTTTACTACATAAGTGCCCTCAAGTTTGAGCAGGGGGGCAAGCGTTTCAGAGCTATTTGTTCACAGGTCTCCGCCATCCCAATTTTTATAAAGTCTCCTCATTTGGCATAGGTATAAACATACTTAAGTTTGAAGTTTGTACAATGTCACTGCCCACAACATTAACCACTTGGCTAAGCAAACTTTACAATGCGGTATGATTAAACTTTATTTAAACTAATATTTGTATATACATTTGATGATTTTTTAATAATTGGATCCTTTGTCGGCGTATAAATACTTTATACGTCTTTCGTAAAAGGTGGAGGAAGTACCCTAGATACTTTTAAAGTATCTAGGGTACCTTCTCCACCTTTTTTTTTTTCAATAAATTTTTTAATTGAAAAAAAAAAATTTGGGAGGGGGAAGATATATGAAAAACATATGTACTTTTTAAAGGGGTGGGGACTTTAAAGTACGCATAGCAACAGGGGGAGGGGGTGTCAAATTTCAGAATTTTTGGCATACGTACTTTATTGACAACCCCTTATTAAAAAGTCAAAACTATAGTGCTTTATTAAAACATTAAAACTGTGGTCAAATCATCAAAACAAAATATTATTTGCGTGGTCATATAAAGTTGTGAAATCGCAAGAATTTTTTTAGTCCCTCTTCTCAAAATTGGGTTGCCTGTAATTTTTAAAATTATGTATGAAATATAAAAAAATATATAAGAAGACTAATATTCATTTAAATGTTTAGTTGCTTATTAAAATATTTGGTATTTATGACTTCCTTCCTCCCTCTGCTATTTTACGTTTTATTGCTCAAGATGTTTGTGGTTTGTTGTACCCTACTGAAAAAGTGTGTAGTAATATAGCTTTTCTTATCGCTGGTTATGATGTTTCCAATTTAAACGAAACAAGACTTCCTGTTTATTTATCACATCTTCCAGCTGGAACATCGTCTAAAGATATAATTCATTTTGCTCAGGTATTTAAACATGAATATTAGTTTATATTATTACAAACAGTTACAAAATTTATGAAGACATTTATTGACTATGATGTTAATAAGTTTTATATATAAATTTGTATTAAAATTTTTTAAAAGAAGCAATATATGTGTGTGTGTGTGTGTGTGTGTGTGATATTATTTATTTTGTATATATATATATATATATATATATATATATATATATATATATATATATATATATATATATATATATATATATATATATATATATATACACCTCAAAACACACAAGTTTTGTGTGTTTTGAGGTATATATACATATATACCTCAATAACAATAGTTTCCTCCTGTTCAAACTCTCTGCAAATTTTTCTAATTACGAATGTCTTTAGTCATAACTCAATTTTTTTTTAATATGCTATTTAGTTAATAAATTACTCTGTAACAAATTTTTATTTTTGTTTTGTCCTTGGAATGAAAATTGTTTTCCTAACCCCAAACTATCTGTTCCCTGAAGATGTGTGTTTCCCTAAGAGGGACCAAACATCTTCAGGAGAAAACAGAAAGTCAAACAGTGATGAAGATATTGGAGATACAAATAAAGTTTAGCAGGTGTGGTTAAGAAAAATTGATCATTCTTTACTAACAAGAAACACTTCTACATTTTAATCAGAGGCGTAGTTTTACCAAGTTCAATGCTGAGCTTCTAATATCCAGGCTCAAACAGTGGAATTTGTTAGATAGAAGTGTGAAAGTCACATTTCAGAGAAAGTGTCACTAATATTTTTAAGTTCTTCAGTTAGAAAGATAAATGGAGAAGTCTTTTCTAGGCTATTGGTATCAGGTAGCCAGAGTATAGAATATAAACTATAGAATATAGACAATAGTGACTATAGACTGTCCATCCTCAAAGCCATGTTGCTTCACAACATAAACAACTACCTGTCTCTTCTGATGGCTCACTTATGGATCTTGAAAAGGACTACTGGCAACAGTGAACCAAATTCTTTGTGGACAAGAGCAATGTAAAGTGAAAGCCTCCTATAGAAAATCAGAAAAGGCTTGAGCCACCACTGTCATCAAGGTAACCCACTTTGTCACTGCTCTTGAGAAGTAGTCAGCGTCTTTTAAGTTTCTTTAAACCTTTTTCCAAAGCTAAGGTTAGAGCTATCATCACAGATCATAGAAAAGTTTGTCCTGAAATGTGAAGTTGGGGAGTAAACACTTTCATTAAGATGTATTGGACTTTAACGTCATTATCAAGAGCAGTATAAACATGATGAAAAATTTGTTGGCAATTTTAAGGTAGTAATTTACATTTGCAAATCTCATTTCTGAAGCTTTTTGAGTGGTTTGTTACTTTCTTTGTCTATTCAATGTTGTTTCTTACCAAACCGAATGAGAGAAAATTTAAGATTTTAAAGTATTTTATCTTTTAACATTTAGTTTATAATTGTCATATAAGTTGGGTAAGCGAGAAGAATTTAAATTAGATAATTGTTAAAAGATTTTTTTTTCTCAAAATCTAATTTTTAAGATTTATCTGTTTTTTGTTAAGTATAACTTTGTAATTAATTTTTTTAGTAAAATAAATTAAATTACTAATATGATTGGAATTATTACTCTATATTGTTTTTGTTTTTTGAGTCTAATATGTAAGCATTTAACTTTAGATGATAAAAAGTGGACAATTTCAAATGTT
This sequence comes from Hydra vulgaris, assembly GCF_022113875.1. Taxonomy (NCBI): domain Eukaryota; kingdom Metazoa; phylum Cnidaria; class Hydrozoa; order Anthoathecata; family Hydridae; genus Hydra; species Hydra vulgaris. Next base: position 50,426,252 of record NC_061157.1, read on the forward strand.
TGATTATGGAGAATCAGAAAACATGAAGCGCTACCATCAGGTGTTTATATTAACAACCATTTTAAAAATTTGTACAAGTTTCAATTTCATCTATTTAAAATAAAAAATAATGCATAGAAATTTATTATCATAAAGTATATTAAAAATATATTAATAAATAAATGAACCAAACATGGTTGGTCTTTAAAACTAAACACTAATAAAGTCTTTTCTCCACAAAATTAATAGTTTGTAAAACTTTACTACAAATAAGATATAAATGACTTTTGAAAAAAATTTTTTAGAAACTTATAGAAATAAAAGTAATAATGTATAAAAAAATCATTGTTACGGTTGTAGTATACTTGAATGTACTGTGTAAGTTTGCACAGTGTTAATATATAATACGCACTTTAACTCTTCTGCACCTAAACGGGTTGCATTTACAGTATGGGACAAAACAAGTGCAACCAAATAATGCTAATTTAGTTTCTTTATATAAAAGTGCTGCATTTTTTCAATTTAGAGAAATAACTATGTAACTGTTTAGAGACAACATTCTTCAAGTTTTATTCATCACAAAGTTCATTATTTGTTCACGAAATTTAATAAATTAATCAATAGTATTTAAAAAAGTTAATTTCCTTCTGGACAAAACAAGTGCAACTCCACAAAATGTTAACCAAGCTGTATTTCGCTATCAATATTTCGTGGCTAATCCTTTGTTGTTGATCACAGCCTTGCATCTTCGAGGCATAGATTTGATCAGGTGATTAATGAAACTTTGTTTGAATAAATCCAAAACTCAGGCCTTTTGGATTTGTTCAAACAGTTGATCCTTATTACGAACACCTTCACGGTTGATTCTGCGGTTGGCGATCTCCCACAGGTTCTTGGTATAAATAAGGTATTTTCTAGTTTAACTTGAACTACATTTTCATCCTCAGTAGTTAATTCTACTGAAACTGTTCCTCGTTTTTTAGCCACATTGTTAGTTTTTGTACCATCAGCCAACTCAATATAATGTTCATCTGGTTTAAAATGTTCATCCAGGTAAATAAAATATTTATCACTATTAACTATATGTGGTTGCTCCGCAATCAACAAGGAATGATTCATTTTCAGATAAAAGTTGCATATTTCCTTCATCAACTTTCTGAAAAACCCATTTTATTGGCAGATTCCATTCAGAATGAGGTAACATAACATCTTTCAGGATATTTTTATACATGAAACGGTCCATTATTCCCTCAATTCGATGTATTGGACCTAGACCCTTAACAGAAAAACACCACCAGACCATTACATTGACTCCACCATGCTTCATGGTCTTATGGCAGTAACGTAAATTGAGGCGTTTTCCAGCCGGTCGACGTACATGGCAAATGCCATTGCTCCCAACGATGTTGAACTTCGATTCATCACTGAACAGGACAGTTCGTCATTTCTGCACATTCCAGTCAATATGAGATGTAGCAAACAGGAGTCTTTTCTTCTGGTTCTTTAGTGAAATCAGCGGTTTCTTTGCAGGGCGTCGAGTAAACAATCCGGCTTCAACAGTACGTTGTCTGATTATTCAGTCCGATACAGGCTTACCATGTTACTTTTACCTTGTGATGATACAATAATGCTCTGTGAAACACAACATCTTGGTTAGATGTGGACTGTATTGATGTAATGAAACACTTGTTGTATTTCACTTCTTGTATTAATGTTCTTCGATAAAACACTTTGATAAAACTCACTTCGATAAACTGTCTTGACAATACTGACTGATTGACTTCTATATACTGATTGAATTACATGTCAGTTTACACGTCTCTTATATAGTAAAATGAACCTGTTTGAACCTGTTCTGGAAGATTCTAGGTGCTTCTTTTTGATGCTTCTGGATGCGTCTGGATGCTTCTGAATACTTCTGGATGCTTCCAGATGCTTCTTCTGGAAACTTCTGGAAGCTTCTGCATGCTTCTGGAAACTTGTGGAAACTTCTGGATACTTCTTTTATTTATTAAAAAACTTCCGTGACGTTGACATGGACCAGACTTAAGAAAATGAAACAAGCCAAAAAAGTTGCACTTGTTTTGTCCACTTCAAAATGGCACTTGTCAACGAAATTCTGCCTGTGTGCTGTCACCTGTCAACTGATTGCTCATATCATGGCATGCTATGATTCCAGACTCCTAAACTGTTTGCTGTGGTAGTATAGTTCGTTTCGTTTTTAAGACATGTAAAATTAGGAACACCTTTTAGCATTGTTTGATGTTGTTTGCAAATATTTTGTCCAATACTGTATGTGACTTCTAATTTAGTTTTAATGAATAAATTTTTGCGTTAGGATTAGTCAATAAACCTTAATTCCGACAATTTTTTCAGATAATAATAATGGACAAAAATTGTTATTAATTTTCTTTTGCTGCAAATAATCTTCTTCATACCTAGGGTACTTCCCGCCTAAACCACCTAAACCTAAACATTTAATTGTTGTATAAATTTAGCATGACGTCAGTGATGTCATACTGAAATTTAATTAGACCTTGAATTAAGATGTTTAAAGTTTCAATCAAAATTTTGTTACGTTCAATAGTTTTGACAATGTAACGTTTATCGCGCCTCTATGTATGAGGGGTTTTCGAAAAATTGATATTTTTATATCAAAAATTATTCTGTTTATTTTTTATTTTTGAGTAAGGTAAATTTAATTTCACCCAAAACAAATTTTTTTAACTGTTGTTCCTAGATACTAATAAACATTGAAACGTTAAAAGACATTTTATTAAGTTTTGCATAAATCTTTTTTTTTTTAATGTAATAAATACTTTTTTTATTCTTATTCTTATATCTTTTCTTATTTATTACAGAAAACTGCACCATTATACTATGTTGATAAAGTTAAAGTTCCTGTGGCTTTGTTTACGGGCTCCAATGATTGGTTAGCTGATCCAACCGACATAAACAATCATCTGATACCTTTTCTTCCCAATATAGTATTTAAGAAAAACATTGATGCCTGGAACCATCTGGATTTTGTTTGGGGTATAAATGCCAACAAAATGATATATAACGATATTATTAATCTTATGAGTTAAGTGCTGCAACATTTTAAAAATAATTAAATTTTTTTTTATATGTATTTTGTATTTGTTTTATATATGATTGTTATTGAAGTTGTTATTAAAAGTGTTATTAAAATTTTTAATAATGAATTTTATTATGAATTTAAATACTATTGGTATTATTATCTTATATTATTATTATTATTATTGTAATTTAAGAAAATTTATTTTATCATTATTATTTTTTGATCACATTATTTTTGACAGTTTAAATATTATAGTTAATATAAAACAAAATATGTAATATTCAGTTTTTAATACACAAAGTATAATTTAAAAAATAAAGTTCATTTTTTGATTTGTAAAATTTTAGCTTATGCACAGTAGGTGGACAAAATGAGAAAAATTTTAGTTGTCTAATCTTGAAAACTTATTTAATTTTAGTATTCATATATTAGGAGAAATTTATTGATAATTTATTTATATTAAATATCCTAGTTACCAGGACTCTAAGCATTTGAGTAATGAAATTAAAAAAAAAAAATTATAAATAAGTAATTTACAGTGGCATCAACGCTGTTTTTTATATCAATTACATCTACGTTCTTAAAACAAATAATTAGTACATGTTATTCTAGAGTATTTAGAGATAAGAAAAATGTGTGAAATAAATGTCATAGCATGTTAACTCAGTTAAACTTTGAAAAGCACAGATTTAAAAAAAAAAATCTCTAAGAAATTTATTTTTTGCTACACTATAACTAATAATTATTACAATTTGCCATGCGCTGTCTTATTTATTTAAGCTATATGGTGCTTCAATTAAGTTTTAATTGATTGCTCGTCCCCTTAAATCCCCGTTCAGATTTTATGTTTTAACTTGGTTGCTATGGTACTAAATTTTGAATAGTAACAACTCATTTTTACATTAACATTGTTTTAACAGTATTTTACTTGCGTTTAAAAAACGTTTTAAATATTTCAAATACAGATAAAGCAACTAAATATTCAGCAGACGAAGCGCTGACTTTAAAAATTGATGTCAGTCTGACAAAAGCTTCCTATCAATTGATTAGAAGCGGAGCCTTGGAGAAACAATATAAGATTTACCCCGCTTACAATGACGTCAGAGATGCAAAATTGAAATGTTATCCTGCAAATATAACAGTGGAGGACTATTCGGCTTCAGTTCCTTTGAAAGATTAAAAGATTCATACTTTGCAAAGAATCTGTGCAGTTTAGGAACCTGTGCTGAGGCACTTAATAATGAACGACAAAAGCAATAAAAATAATGACACTCACGTGTAAGGCTGGTTTTGATGGTGCTACTGGCCAAAGCATTTATAAGCAAGTTTTATCAGAAGATTTAAAGTGTGAAGAATCATTGTTAATTACTTGTCTAGTCCCATTGGACTTGACTGGATTTAATAGCAGCAACGAAAAGGTGCCTATTTGGAGAAATCAAAAGTCGTCATCCACAGCCTATTGTAGACCCATAAGATTTGCATACAAAACGGAATCCAAGGAATTTGTGATCGAAGAAGATCAGTACATTAAAAGTGAGATAGAAAGCTTGGGTATGATTTTATTAGAGGTTTTCTTCTATTGAAGTAAATTGTATTATTGAACTTGCAATGACTGATGTGGTGTCTCAAGGGCCGTCTCAAAGAGATTTTAAAGGGAGGGGGGTGACGTATCTGTTTTTTACCGACTAAAGCCAACAAAAAATTTTTGCCCACTAACTTATCTAAAAAAAAAAGTCCTCGTTTTCCGACATTTGCTGACAACCAACTATAAATCCAGTTTTGCCGACTCCAGTGTCCAATTTGCTGACTAATAAAGTTCGTAGGGGTGTATACACCCCCTCCTCGAGACGGCTCTGGATGTCTCTAAAAAATATGAATAGCCTTGATATCCTTTATATAGATTATACTAACAGAGAGCTTAAATTTAGTCTTTCCAGTCTTCATGCATGGATTTGAATTTTTGAGATTTGCGCATTGTATATAAAAAAGAAACAAGAAAGTGGCAAGCAAGATCTAAAGATTACAAAGAAAAGACATCTCTAGCTAAAAAAAAGATTCAGACTGATTTTATGAACAAAATGGGACTTGTTGTTGATTTCCCTAAAAGCGGTGGCTCTTGAACAAGCAATAATAGCAATAACCCAAGGCGTGCTTTTGCAGCATAGGAACAAACAGTTGAAAATCTGGGTATTGATCAAAACCTTATATTCAGATTTTACACTCTCTATAGGATATGAAATAGACAGCTTAAAATTGAAGAATTATTATTTTGACACTGTTAGATTACATGTGTCCCTTTATTCATGATATTACATGGCTCAATCAGTTCACAAAGTATTGATACATGGACATGACATTAAAAACCTTACATTACCCATCGGATTTATGTCAGAGGAAGCTTAAGAGGCTAGAAATAAAGACTTCAAATCTTATCGCGAAAAATTCAGCCAAAAACCATCCAAAAAAGCAACAAATCCTGATCTTATCAATAGACTCCTGTTTTCCAGAGATCCTGTAATTTCATCACTGCGTAAATCATAATCACACCGAACAAATCATGAAACCTTTCCTTCAGATGTTTTACAATTACTTAAACAATCTTTAAACGATGGTCTTATCATCAAGAACCGCTTTACATTGCCGTAAATATAAAAACATGTTCTTAAAATTTTTACATAAAATCACTACATTATAATGGTATTTAAATGTCAGATAACAAATATATTTTTACAAAAATGTTTTTTTTTTTTTTTTTTAAATAATAATATTTACACATTTATTACTAATGCAATGTTGAAAATATATTTATAATAAAAAAGAAATTATTTATGAAGTTTGTAGAAAATAAATTTAGAAAAAATCACTAACAAAATTTTTATACTTTTTATTAGTTTTTTTAAAACAATTTAAGTTTTTTAAATCAATATTATTTAAAATAATTAGTAAAAACTTATTCCAAATATGAGGTGCACGATAAATCATTTTGAATTGTTCAAGCATGAAGGCTCTCAAGGGTTGAATTAACGCATCGCGATTTGCGATATCTGTTAAATTATCTGGTCTTCAAAGTTTAAGTTTATGGAAAACCACGAAATTTACGGAATAGGCGAATAAACTTTAATTTGTTAGTGAAAATGTTATGAAAAACAAAACAATAAATTTATGACTACAAAAGTAATAATACTACAGTGTTGTTACTTTTATAACACTCTTTTATGTTACATTTATAGCTTATTATTTGATCAAACAACACATAATCAAGATATTATAAATAAAAATGATTTAGTTAAGTAATTCCTAACTTTAATTAAAGTAGTAATGCATCTAGAAAAAATACAATGGATATTTAAACAATGTTAAAAACCTCAGCAACTTTTACGAATACATATTTTTATAAACAGTTTAGCATTTCTAAACATCTTACAAACGGTCCGGAAAAAACGCGCGTTCACTTTAAAATCAACCAATGAAAACACTGGTAATTTACTTCTTAGGAGAAATCTATATTAAAAGGGGAGGGAGGGGGAGGCTAAAAACTTAAATTTTGTTTTATTATTTAATCAATTAAATCATAATAAAAGTAAAGACAAAAATATATATTTCTAAATATACTTCTTTATAACTAAAATTTATTAAATTGAACACCTCTGTTTTTAGTTTTAAGTAAATGTCAGTACTACTCTCAGTGGCGAAACTGCGGTGGGGGGGGGGGGGGGTGAGCAGACAAAAAGTGTCCTGATTTTAAACTAATTTTAGGTTGCATGGGAGATAAGGGGCTCAATTTAAAAATCGTGCGGAGGGGGGGGGGGATTTTGTTACTGACTACTCTAATGTGCTTAATACAAAGGTAGGTGGGGGTGAGAATTTTAGTCAGGATGTATAAAATGGGAGGAGGAAATAATAAAAAAAAGCGGGAGGATTTACAATGAAAGTTTTAATATTTATCAGTTACCAATGTATATTTTTTTTAATTTTAAGGCCAATTTTCACTGAATTTTTGTTTTAAGATATAGTTTTTTCTTTATAACAAGTGACTTGTTATAAACAAATAACACGATTTTCAAAATCAGCCCCATATCGCCCATGCAATCTAAAATTAGTTTAAAATCAGGACACTTTTTGTCTGTTAACCAGCGCCCCCCCCCCGCAGTTTTGCCACTGAGAGAAGTACTGACATTTACTTAAAACTTAAAACAGAGATGTTCAATTTCAGCATCGAGCAACGAAATGGATCAGGTCAATAAGTAATCTAAAATACGAGGAACGTTTAACACGGGTTAATCTAACTACTCTTGAAACTCGCCGCATGCGTATTGATCTTATACAGCAGTACAAAATAGTTAATAGAATTGATTCAATCAATTTTGTGGCGCCACAAACTACACCAGCCTATCGAGGATCTAAATACATTTTAAGAACTAGCCGCTGAAAAAACATTGAAACATGAAGAAAGACGTACTTTTTTCACTAACCGAGTAGTTAAAAACTGGAACTCCTTAACAACTACTACAGTAAACGCACAATCACCCAAATTTTAAATGTAGACTTCGATAGTACAATTTATTCATGCAATTTGGCTGGCGCAGCTATAATTGGAAATACTTTCAGAAAAGAGGGTTTTTTGTCAGCCTCTCTCCGTCAATAATTAGAATATGCAGTTTAGATAAATTCGTACCACGAACTGTTTTTATTGTGCGATTTTAATAAAATTGTAAATAATTATTGATTACTGAATAAATATACATATACATACATACATACATACATACATACATACATACATACATACATACATACATACATACATACATATATACATACATACATACATACATACATACATACATACATACATACATACATACATACATACATACATACATACATACATACATACATACATACATACATACATACATACATACATACATACATACATACATACATACATACATACATACATACATACATACATACATACATACATACATACATACATTACTATATAAAGCTGGAAATTATGCTAAAATAAAAAAATTATTTCAATAATTTAGATTGGGAATTTATATTTGCTAATATGAATATTAATACAGATTTGATTATTATATTAAACATTAAAATATATTATGTCGAGAAAATATACTATATAAAAATCTAAAACAAATAAAAAGGAAAGGTGTGATGACTAAAGAATTAAAACTTTGTATTAAATCAAAAAACAGGTTCTGGCTATTATTTAGAAGTTCGAACGGTAAAGGTGTTCAAATTAAGTACATTGCTGTTAGGCGTAATGTAACAAAGAAAAAATTAATGCTGCAGTACAAAACTTTGAACACAGTACAACAAAAAATGCCAAAACAAACCCAAAACCTTTGTATAGGTATATTAAATCCAAGTAACAAACAAAAACTTTATTAAAGTCATCGAATTCTAGGAAAATACAATATTTTTATTTGTTTATTTTAGGTAATTATATATTATATAAACTAGATGTCTAACTTCGATCCGAAAAGTGAAGCCGCTTTACCCTTTTTAATAATTGCGGATTTAATTTGTAGACAAATATATTTGTCTACAAATTAAATCCGCATAAATTGTAGACTATTTTTCATTTTTCTTTTACAAAAGATTTCACAATAAATTTCATAATAAATATACAATGCAATCACTTGTAACGACGCCTTACATTTGTGAAACAATAAAGTAAAAATTGTTTCGTGAGAATGATTCATAAAAATCAAACAGTTATCATTAAATATTTTGACATCGAAAAGAGTCTAGAAATAGTTTTTGGCATCAAATTAAAAAAAGCTCTTTGCATAAAAAGGGGGGACGATCGCACTCAACGTCCCCCCCCCCCCCCTCCACGGGACGGGTTTGTGAGAAATAAAACCGAATATGAAAACATGTAAGCTTTTTTTAGAGTAATTTTTTAAACTTAAACGTCAAAGCATTTTCTGTTAATTTTCGGAGCTATGGTATACACCCCCCTCATTTTGAGGGTGTGGAAATTTTGTATGGTCATAGTTTTTGTAATTTACAATATTTTTCTATGAAATTTAAAATCTGTTGATAAATTTAAGTTTTATTTAAGATAGTAAAGTTGAAAATTTTGCTACATTAGTGCCCTCACGTTTGGGCAGGGGATGAAAACGTTTTAGGGCTTTTTTTTGTTCCCAGGCCTCCGCCGTCTCAAATTTTTGCAAGACCTCATTTGGCATAGGTATGAGCATACTTAAGTTTGAAGTTTGCACAATATGTGGAAGTGTCCTATCTGAAACATCAAAAAATGCTGGGTACGCGTCTGGAATTTATATTTTTCAGGAGGGATATTGAGGAATTTTTTAAGTAAGGACCACAATATGCTATAAAAAATTGGGATAGCTTTCTTTTTTTCATGGATACTAAATAGTTTCCAATTGCTCTAGTGCTAAATTTATTTACATTAGTTTTAAAAAAGTTATTTATAAATCGACTTCGAACAGTTCCCATTTTATGTTTGGACATAAACAAAATATTTTGGTATATATTGATTTGTAAATGTTTAAACCATTCATCTGTTTTAGTAATGGTAAATTTTAGTTATTAATTTTATTTGAAAGCAAACTATTTTTTACATCTATAATATAATAACTAAAAAATCAAAATTTCAAAATTCTCTTAAATTTTTTTGGCATAATCAGCAAAAATTATTACATTTTGATGAAAATTAATAGCAAACCTCAAATCTAATAAGTCAAGAAAACCTAGTTCATTTTGAATAAAGTTTAGCAAATGTTCTTTATATAAACTGTACTAGAAAATGAGCAAAAATTTAATTAACGGAGCTACTAGGTGGTTCCTGGCATACAATGGTCTCTAGAATTCTTTCATCTTGTACTTCATTTTCGGAATCACCATACCATTGCACTACTTACTACAGTCTTAAAGCTGAATGGGATTCTTTTCATAATTTTTATCGTCATGATTGTTACGATAAAAATTATCATTTATCAGCAAATAGAGAGAAAAGACATCAGCCCAAAAATCAATTCTTGGGCTGATGTTTTTTCTCTCTCTTTGCTGATAAATGCACTTCCAACTTAAGCTCCTGAATCCAGACAAAAATGGAATCTTTTATTCCTTCTTCTTGTATAATCAAAGTCAAGTCTCTTTCTACTCTACTAATGGTTATTATTTATTCTACTACTGGTATCTTCTTGTGCAGCTGCTTTAATTGTGATCATTTTTTATCATTTTTAAAAGAAAAAACCGTCTTGAGAACAAACGCCCTATTAGTATTGCAAGAAATCAATGTAAAAAGGTGCTGTCTGATAATAAGCTCTATTATTCTCAAATTACTGGCACTTGTATCTTATCTCAGAAATTAGGCTCTAAAGACTTTTGGAAAATCTTTAACAGTGTCATTAGCAAAGGTAGGCCTAACATTCCATCTCTCATGCATGGGACTAAACTGTTTGCAAAGACCTTTTCTTCAAACACGACTTTTAAATCTTATGACCATTATCTTCCTTCCATTACTGTCAAGCAATCAGTACAGTAGTTAATCTTCTCACTGTACGGTTGATTTGATAACTGCTGTGATTTTGTAAGGAGGCGAGGCTACCGCTATTGTTTTTTACATATTTAAAGCTTTCGATAAATCATGCTGGTCTTCTCCATTTCTCCAAGTTTGCATCATATTGTCCCCTCAGTATTATCTTGTTCTATGTCATTAAACTACGGTTTTGAGAAAAACGCATTTGAATTTTCAAAAGCCCAAAAAATATTCAAAATAAACTTTACAAAACATTTTGTTTTTATAAAATCGTTAAGGTCAATATGTAATACCTTTATAAACCATTTCTAGAAAATTATTGTGTATTTAGTGTTTAAAAAAATGAATTTTCACTTTTGAGATAATACAAATTACAGACAAATTTTACTAAATCCAAAATTTGTATAATGTTCTATATCAATTTCTTTGAGTGTTTTTTATCATAGTTTGTCTAAACGCAAGAGTGATAGATTGAACATCAGGTTGAGCATTTCAAAAATGCTCATTGCCCTGCTCATAACACTGTTTCTATTTTTCAGAACGCAACAATCTGACCATAAAATGAGGTTCTTAAGTTGTGAATGGTTGGTAAGCACAGATTGTAAAATTTTAAGGATTGTAGATGTCAAATCATTTCCGGCTCTGCCAGATAGGCTTTCATACCAGATACAACAATACACAGACAGCTTCCTGACATAAAAGAAGTTAGATATCTTTGGGAACTGTTAAAATATTTTGTAAATCAAAACAGAGAACAGGATGTCCTGACTGTCTGTCTTTTTTGCGCTCTTCGTGTTAATCTTCTTTTTGTTCAATATGAATTAGATGCTGAGCCCGTTCACTATCACTTAAAATACCTTCAGCACTTATGATTTTAAACATTTCACACTTATCACACCTATCTTTTTTTCTTTGCTGGAAAGAAACATTGAACTCAGTTTTCAGTTTCAATTTCAGAATACAAGTGTTAAATACAAGTGAATAAATTTCAATTTTCTCAGTTTTTAATTTCAGAATACAAGTGCTTATTAGCCGGTTGAAATCGTTTTTGCTGAAAAAATTCTTGGTAAAGCCCAAACAGTCGACTAATAGACAATTCGGACTCAAAGTATTTTCTTTTTGTATTAGCATGGTAATAGTGCGAGTATACTAACCGGAATACTATTTATGTGTTCCCTAACGCCATCTCTGATCGCGTCAGGAGTTTTCTTTTTTGTATGTTTACTTTGTTTTCTTGGGATAGGCGTGTTTGTATCTGTTTGGAAACGTTTATAAAAACATGAAATTCTTTGTTGGCTAATGTCAAGAGTGTGTAAAAAGAAAGGTTTGCAAACTCTTATGGGAATCCTTGCAATGTGAAAAAAGTAGACAAATGAGTACTACCGCCTCGATGAAATTGCAAGTGTTTGTTTAGTTTTTTTCACAAAACGTGTTGTATTTTTACAACAAAAGTGTGCTTTGAAGTTATTGAGTCCCAAAAGTTGTTAAATAGTAACTCCCGTTGCTCTTGCAGAAAATAAATGTGGCATTTAAATTTACAATTAGTACAGTCATTCTGATTATTGATCTCTCTCTTTCTTCTTATCACTTTATTTCTGCTTTCATACTCCTGGCCAGTTTGACGCCTTTTTTTATTGACATTGCATTTCCAGCTATCTGGATTTCTGGCTCTTTTACGTTTAACTTTTTTTTTGTTAAGAGTTGCTTTGTTAGCACAATTATTTCTAAATCCGTATGCAGTAGCTCATAGTGGAAACTTGAATAGACACTGTAGAAATAAAAGGTATAAGCTGTTGCTACATTTAAAAACAACATGTTAAAAAAACATTAAAAAATTAATCGCAGTTGGAATTTCATAATTATCGTAATTAGCAGGGTAATATAACTTACTTTTTTACAGTTAGGAAATAGTTAATATAAAGAATTTACTCTTACTTAAAGACTTGGCACAATATATATATATAGTTATTAAAATGCATAATATATATAGTTATACATATAGTTAGATATATAGTTATAGTTATACACATAGATTTATAGTTAACTACAAGTACTGTGTATGAGAGCTAGTCTAGTGTTATTTTAACCCTTTAATGCACGATATTTATATGATATTTGAAATGCATGATATAATAGTTGACTATTTTATCGTTAAAAAAAACATAAAATGGAATTCAAATATCTGATTAATAAAATTTTCCTTTTTATTTTCAAATTATAAAATTACCATCGTAATAGAAATTAGTTTACGAGTCGGTATTAAGTAATTCAAAGTCAATTGTTTCTTTTGTAACTAAACCAATAAACTTACTTCAAGACATTTTGAAAATCTCTAAATCACTGATCTCAAAATATAACTGGATAGCAGATCCTATTGTTTTTTCCGAAAAAAGTTGAAGCCAAAATTGGCCTCCCAAGATGGCGGCGATTTTAGTTCCTAGCGGTGAAACCAATATACATTCTATTTTACTTTATTAAAATACAAAAGAAAATAATGAAACAAGGCTAATACATTAGTAAAAAAAAAACAAATGAATTTTATAATTATTAGAGAAAAAAAAGAAATTATTTTTTTGAATTATTAAATTTACTATTAAATGGCATTAGTGAAATTTACAATTTTAGTTTTATGTATAATTTATGTACCTTTTAGTTCTAACTAAGAATGTTATAACTAAGAATAAGAACCCAATGCTGTATGCTAGTAGGTTAATAATTGCTGCTGTTTCCGATTCATAACAACATGGTAAACAGCAGTAATCATATCTACCTACAATTTTATACTTTTAAGCAAGATACCAATTTGTACAAATTCTGTACAAATACCAATTACCAAATTATAAAAATAGGTTTTTGAAAAAAAAAAAAAATTGTAGATAGAACAAGATAATACTGAGGAGACGGTATGGTGTACCTGGAAAAGTTTTTAAAATTATCAAATCATTTATTTCTAACCGTTTTATTAGAGTCTTCTCTCAAGGCCAACACTCTTTTTTATTTCCAGTAACCACTGTAGTACCTCAGAGGTTGTACTTGAGGTATTCTAGAGAAAATCTTATGTCTAAAATAGCGACTCAACTTTGTACTCCTAGGTTTGCTTAGAACAAGCAGCCGATCTTAAATCTGATCTCACAGATTTAAAATTGGCCAACAGATTAAGATTATGTAATTTATTAGGGTTTGCAGTGATTGGCCAACAGATTAAGATTATGTAATTTATTAGGGTTTGCAGTGATTGGCCAACAGATTAAGATTATGTAATTTATTGGGGTTTGCAGTGATTGGCCAACAGATTAAGATTATGTAATTTATTGGGGTTTGCAGTGGTTTGTAAATTTTATTTTCTAAAAAACTCAGATATTTACTGCAAACAACTATCGAAATACTGTCGACATTTCTATATTTATAAATGGCAACCCTCTGAGTTAATGAGTATTATTCTTTACGTGTTCTTGGATTATCGTTTACTACTGACCTCTTACGGAAACCATATGTATGATCGATTGCGAAGTTACCGTCTGCTTTTTTTTTATTAAGCTAGCCAATTTCTTGCTCCTGATTCTATTCTCTACCTCTATGAATCACTTTTATCAGCCCTGTACAAAAAAAAATTAAAGCAAATGCAGGAATTAAGTTTTCTACGAAATCTGGAAAGTATATAAAAAACCATAAAAAAAGGCTTTGTAGATGTATCCGAAAAATTATGAAGAAGAATGTCAAAAAATGAGTAAAAATCTTATGAAATGTGGAAAAAATCTAAAAAATGAAAAAAAAAATGAAAAAAACAGAGTTATGTATTGCATTGGCTTTGCGCAATGACAAAACAAGTTATATACAAAACTTATTCATATGATCAAACCGATTTTGTTAAAATGCTAGAATAGATCATAAAAATTAAATTATTTAGAGTTGTAAAACAATTCCTTAAAAAAATAGGAACGTTGTTGGTAAAACATAAACATTGAAGCGATAGATTAAAAAATACATACCAAAAAAAGTTAAAGAAAAAAACAAGGTAAAGTGCTCTAAAGATTTGTACAGTTTGTAAAAAATGGTTTACAAGAGATGTAATAGTATATTATGTGATGTTAATACTATTGGTTATGCTATTGTTATTGTCAATAACAACAAACTAAAAAAACTTCAATGAAAAATAACTAACGACAGATAGATTCTCTTACAGTGTAGCTTCCACAAAATTCACGGTATTATTGCCAGTTACTCTTATTTTTGACACACAGATGGCATGCAATACAAAATTTATTGTCACATTCTATGATTATATACAATTAAAATTTTTTAGACATAAAATTCAAATCATTCAAAGTACTTAAACCGATTCACCCCGTGTTCAGAAACGATTCGCATTACCGTGTCGAGCAAAATAACACGCATTTTTTTAAGTCTTACGTTACTTACTAATTCAGATAAAAATTCAACGAATGGTGAATTCAAGATATAGGGGCCGTCCATAAAGGACGTCATCTAAATAGGAGGGGGGAGGGGGTCAAGTTAAAAAGGAAAAAAAAGTTCAAGGGGAGGGGGAGGTTGTCAGAAAAAGACGTCACTTTAAAGATTTTTTATTTTCGTTTAATTAACATGGAAAACTACGTAAACATGTGCTTTTGAAAAAATAATGTATTAGAATATTTTTAATTTTATTTTTCAAAGGTGTAGCAGCAGATTAAAACATCGTTGCAAGATGAAATAAATTTTTTTGGAGTTAAAAATAGGGAGGAAGGTCAGGATTTTAAGACGTCCTATTCCAGGGGGTATAGGGAAAAAGGACAACTGGTGACAAAGGAAGGGGGGGAAGGGTTCAAAAATTGGTTAAAAAATGGTGACGCCCTTTATGGATGGCCCCATATGAGCCGACCGTAGAAAAAAATGAATTATAAAAACAAACCATAATGGCTGCCACAATTTTAGTATTAACTGAACAGCATTTTTTATATACAGAGCTTCCACAAAGTATTAGCGCACTCATATTTGTTTTACCTCAGTGAACTTCAATTGAGCCTATTTTGAAAACAATAAAGGCGGATTGATCTTTTTTTTTTAACTTATTCAGCAACAATTAGTAAATCTGCTTTATTAAAATAAAGCAGATTTACTAATTGGTAAATACATAACAGTATTTGTTTATTATTATCTTGAACTTAATTAGAATACAATAAGAATAATAATAAAACAATATTATTGATCGGCTAACTTGATATGCACCCAACGCTGTATTCAAGTCTGGGGCGATTTCGGCTATGCTCATGTTCGGGTTGCGTCTAGCGAGCAAACTGCTTTATTTTTGTCCCTTTCTGACATTTTTTTGGAAAGACCAGAGCAACTTTTGTGTTTGTCTGTTCCAAACTTAATATAGTTTTTGAGTTTTTGAGCGTTGTTCTAACGCTGCATTTACTGATTTAAAGTTGACGTCCGATTCTCGATTGCTGAGACTACTTTGCAGGTCAACAACTTGCCACTTTGTTTTAATTGATATGCTCTTTAAACCCATAATTTCGTCAGTGCAGTTATAAAGTTTTAACAAAATGTATTTTAAATGATAATTCCTACACTTTATGGTTCTTACAATTTTTATTGACTATTATTAATCAGCAGAGAGTAGTTAACAAGAATTATTCAAAAGAGTTTTTCTCAAAGGAATTAAACGAGCATGCTACTACATTTTAAATGAGCGCGCTAATACCTTTGCACGCTTAACTTCAGACATTTTTCCGAGTAGTCATTAAACTTCTAATTAACTCGTTAAAAAAAAGCAGGTTGACAAATATTTGACATTATAAATAAATTTAATTGGTTTTACCTTTCATTTAAAAAAAAACTAGTTCAAAATAAGAATTACTTTACAACTTATATTGATTTGAAGTTGTCTATAACAAAATAATTACGAGTGCGCGATACCTTGTAAAGTATTAGCGCACTCGTAATTTTATTGTAAAGTATTATAAATATGTTAGTATTAATCACAACGAAAAAAAGGATTGTTGATATCGGTTAAAACCAATTTAAGCAAGTTTTCACAAAACTAATTTAAATTAATCACAACGAAAAAAAGTTTTCACAAAACTCCTCCTAGCGCTCCAAACTTTTTTTGAATTTTTTTTAAACTGTAAGCGACAAAAAAAAAAAAAAATGCTTCTCAAAAAATTTCAGATCATTCCGACAAATACTGTTAGTACCTCATAAATGCCAGCTTCTTAAAAACATCTCGCGCAGATTGTGTGCGACATGGGGTTAAATATAAATTGGGTAAAAACTGCTGGTTTTTCAATGCTTTTATTCCGTAATTTATTTGGCATTTCGGCATTTCAACTTTTCAGAATTCGGCGCTTTAGGAACTCTTCGGAAATCATAATTGAAATCTGCAACTTACAATTAAGGTGAAAGAAATATATAAACACGCAAGGTTTTTGTGCAGTAAAAGCAGTTTTTTATATGACCTAAATTTCACAATCTTTCCATTATACAAAATATCTTGTTTTGGTTTGCTAATTTTTGCTTTTGCTGTTTTTTACAATTATTTTAAGTTAGCTTATGACTCATAGTTTAATTACTAATCTTTTAAGATCAACACCAGATACTTTTGAACATAAGAGAAGCCTAGATTCGTATCCAGGTTGTATTTGTTATTCTTTGATGGGTCTACATACCACTAATATTTTTTGAACTTTATTTATTTTTGGTTTAATTTTTACTAAATATTGATATTTTACATTTTATCTTTATTAATTTCTGGTTAACGGATTAACAAGAGTAACCAAACCATTAAGAAGGCTTTTTTTTTAGGTGCCCCAAAAAGTCCTTACGGTCTTATCACAGAGCACCACGAAATAGCATTTAATAGGAAGTTCGCGCCTTCTTTCCTACCGACGTTGCATAACTTGCCCAGAGGTGGAGTTTGAACCAAGGATCTTACGTTTCTGAGGCTAGTGCGCTACCACAGCGCCACGGCTGCTCAATTATTTACTAATAGGGAGCGGATTACATCAATCAGATTTTCACCTAGACAAGGATCAAGGTAGAAGCTGCTTTTATAAATTAACACCAGCAAACATTTTTTCTCTTCTCTCTCTTAAAAATCTAGTTTTTGATAGAGAGAAAAAAAGGAAATAATTTAGCATTTACTCTTTGTTTTGTATTACACGTATCTATATACCTTTAGTACTAAGTTTGTTTTTCAATTGGAATTAAATACTATTAAATATATTCTAGACTTTAAGTTATTCTGGTTATGATATTTAAGAAAAGATCACAGTGCCATTTTTTTCACTTTTTTGTTTTTTTGTTTCGTGTTATTTATTTTAAATAAGTTTACATTTAAAAGTTTATGGCTTATAGCATTAACCACACGAACAGAAAACAAATAAGTGTACAGTTACAAGTTTCATACTTGCAACTGGATACTTCATACTTGCAACTGGATACTTGTAATCGAAAATAATTTATAAAAATAGGTTAAACAGATTTGCGGTCTTCCCAATATTGCAAAATTATCTAAAACTAACATTTTTATGATTAGAAAAATTCATAGGTTGAAACTTCTACGAAAAAAATGTTATGTGAACGGAATGGAAAAGTTACGTAGGCGAAAACTTTAACGGCTGGAAAAGTTACGAGCTGAAAATTATTTAAAATTGGAAAGTTATATAAGTGATCTTCCATAAATTACGCAACACTAAACTTATTTTAAAAATTGAAGTATTATTTATTTGCTCTTTCGCGCGTCGATTTTCATTGGACTTAAACGGCTATTCTTAGTTTTAGTTTAATTATAGACTCTGCGAGGGAAAACTTTTGTTCTTTTTTGTTGTCTATCTTCTTGAAAATTTACATGCTACAGATAAAAAGTTGCATAACTTGAAATTCTTAAAAATTGAGTTATTATAAATAGTAAAAGTAAGTTTTTTTTTATCTTTAAAATATAAAATTTTTTTACAATTTAAAAATCAATTAATTTTGAATTAAAGGACAAAAATAAAACTTTTGTTTTTTTTAATTTTTTTTTACATTTTTTCAACAATTCATCTGTTAATGTGTTTGAAATTTTGTAATAAAAAATAAATGAAAATTTAAATTGATTTTCCCTCAAAGATTCCGTTACTGTTCAAATAAATTAGATAACTGTCGCTAAGTGTTAATGGTTATATATTTACATTATATACATTTTTATATATATATATATATATATATATATATATATATATATATATATATATATATATATATATATATATATATATATATATATATATATATATATATATATATATATATATATATATATATATGTATATATATATATATATATATATATATATATATATATATATATTAAATTTGCGCGTTGCTGACTACTTTTCTTATTGACTTGTCTCGATGATCGTCCGTATTTTAATTGATGATTTTAAAAAAAAAAAAATTTGAAGAAATAATAGAATATTATTTTTAGTTTTTGATTTATTTATTGTACTGTATTCACCTGCAGAGCTATTTTCTTTTTTTTCTAAATTGTTGTTACAATTCTTTCTCACTCCTTTAACCCCAAAACTTGACTAATGAGGCGGCTGCGCGGAGTTTTGGATACGGTATTACCACGGTGGTATAAACTATTACATAAAATTTACTTTAATTTTTTGTAATTGAGAGTAACTTTAAAAACAACCTTTTGATTGATTTAAATTGTATAAGGGGTCGTCCATAAATTACGCAACTTTAAATTTATTTTTAAAAAAAGAAGTAGGAGATCTAAAGCTCTTTTACACGGTGACTTTCATGAAACTTGATGAGCTATTTTGATTTTTTATTCAACTTAAGGCTCTGCAAGGGAAAACTTTTGATCTTATTTGTTTTGCTTATGGGTGAAACTTAGCGTTGCGTAGTTTATGGATGATCCTGAAGGAAAAAAAGGTCTTAACTTTGTTTACGGACAGAACTTATTAAAATGTAAATTGATGATATTTACTGATGAGACTTATGAGTCAGTTTTTATGAGAAAGAGGCAAAATTGGCAACTTAAATTAGTTGAGTTCTAAATTTTCATAAATTTTTCGATGTTATATTTAATTTAAACATTGTACATATATAGTATAATAATCCCGGCATGTCCATTATTTTTCTTAAAATATTTATAATTCTTTATAGTGCATACTATTAATATATACTGGCCTAAGCAACCCGTAAAACAAATTATTTGTAAATGGTAATAACAATTCAACTTTATGTTAAATAACAATATTAACAATTTAACTTGATATTTTCCAAAATATAACACAAAATAAATTCATCTTTATATCTAATCTGTTTAGTATGCTCGCTTTTAGTATTATCTAGGCTTTTAGTTAACAACGATATTAATAAAAAACGACGATAATGATAAAAAGATAATAAAAAAATAAAAAAATTTCGAAATTTAAATTCAATAAAATAACACTTTATGAAAACAAAGGTGAAACCCTATTTTTTAAGCTTTTTTAAATAAACGATTAAGGTAAACAAATAAAAATGGTTGAAGTACAAACAAACAACAAAAACTAAATAAATGTAATCGCTTTAAAAGTAAAAGTAGCTCAACTTGTTGCTTGAAAAACCGCGACAACTTTAAAAACGTGTTTAGATTAAAAAAGCCGAGAGACTTACACGAGAAACTTAATCTATCAAAAAAATAAATAAATAAATAAAATAGATAATAATAAAAAAAACGAAAAAGTTTATTTTACAGAGTTAGGGAATCGTAACTAATAACTAACAATCGTAACTAAGCGCATCAAAAACGTTAACTGTAATGATAATAAATAGACTAGCTGACCGGACCCGTAGAATATGGATCTTTGTAAGTGTATTATGTACCGGCCTATTCTATACTTATTCCTTATATATTTTAGCTCTCCTGACCTGTAAAATACAGGTCTTTACCAAACCCGCCATTTCTATATTATGCTATTTCTTACCGATCATTTCTTTACTTATTCCTTATTTACTTCAATAATTTTTAGTTAAATAATTTATTCTAAAAAGTGTAAAAAAAATCAACATACGCACCTTTTCCGCATATCTAATGTTTATCGCATTAACGCATATCTAATGTTATTTATAAAATGGTTTGTTTTTCCTATCTTCGGTAACTAAATGGTGAAATGCGTTGTTATCAGTGTTCTTTCGGAGGGTTCAAATACTCCCCAAGTGTAATAATTTTTAATTAATCTTGAGGTTTATGTTTATCGCAGTATATATATATATATATATATATATATATATATATATATATATATATATATATATATATATATATATATATATATATATATATATATATATATATATATATATATATATATATACTGCTCTAAGACCTAAATTATTTTTAGGATTAGATTTAAAATCTGAGTTTTACGGTTTTAATGTTAAGCTGGCTTTACATTTATAGAAAAGACAACTTTTTTTACATTTTAGAAAATTAAAACAAAACAATTAGATGTGTATAAATCATTTCCAATTGTTTTCGCTATTATTTAACTTGACATTTACGATTTTATTGCGATGAAACATTTCTCAAAAATTTAACTTTTTGAGCAGTTCTGAAGCTCTTTTTTGGTTATACTTTTAGTCAAGTTTTTTCTAGACTTTTTAACTACAAAAAGTACATTTTGAAGGCGACCTTCATCTCTAGTTGCTGAATTAAAATCTTTAATGAGCCTAATGTTTTTTTCTGCACCGTCATTTACAAGAGATATGGTTTTTGATCCATACAATAAAATGAACTGCTCCATTGACTCCGCTTGTAATGCTTGCAGTTGTATCACAGCATATACCAATGATCTGCTTATTAAATCCGTAATATTTTAAAAGATTGTTCACTTGTTCTGATTGGCTAATTCCCTTTAAAGAAGAACATTGAACAACAACTAAAAAATGGTCTTCTATGATATCGTCATCTGGGGATCTCACAGAGATTGCAAGTCACTCAATTTTTTGAATGACGTTAAGGCCAGTGTTAATTTGTTCCAACAGTTAGGTATCAAAATGAAAAATACGCAGTTGGCCTTTAAGATGATTTATTATTGAAATTCACTTTAAGTCTCATTCAAGTTCTACATATTTGAACATTTTTTATAAAGTGTGCTTCGTTAAAACGGTATATCATTAATTTCTCTACCTCTAGCTTTAATTACTTCACTTAAAATTGCCAGATAAGGTCGTACACCAATATTGAACCTTGTTGCTAAAATAGCAATACATTCAATGAGCTTTTCAATATTCACTGCTGGATTTGTTTTTATAATATTTTTCTACCTATTTATAAATATATATTTTTCAATAAAACAGCTTTAGTTTGTGAAAATTGCAACTATGTTATTGAAATAATACTATACCTATGTTTCCGACTGTTATCCAGGAAATCTTCTTCCCCGTTGGAAAAGTCGTTAAAAAATTGGCAAAAGTAGTTAAAATGAAAACAATTTTTTTTAAATCACAAAATACATCACAAACTTCTACCTAACAAAAGAGAAAGTCAAGAGCATTAAATAAAAAATAATTATTTAACATTTAAAAGTCTTTGAAAAAAAATATTTTGCAACATGCTAGGGGCAAATTGGGGGAACAATAACATATGATGTAGACTTTATTTAATGTTTAGGCAAAGTTCACAAGTAAAAATTGGCCTTATATCTTTTTCTTCTTAACCAGCTCACGAAGAATGTGCTCAGCTGAGGCAATCACGACAAGTAACTCAACTATCAACACTAGTCGAGTAATTTTATCTTCCATTGAATTTTTCACCATTTTTCTTATTTTAGATGCAGTGTTTTTTTCATCTTCTTCAGCATTTTTGTTCGTCATTTTGATCCTTTTTCCTTTTTTTAGATGAATTTTGCTCTTTTTTACTCCGGGTGTCTAATAGCGAGGTTCTATACTGAGAAGAGATCAGGATTGCAGTTTTTCCTCCACTGCTTTGGTTTTGGAATGATAAACCTTGGAGATACATTTTGAAATGACGTGGTAATAAAATTGCTCGTAGAAGTGGTTAAAATGCTTGGAGAGGTTGATTGGCTTGTAGAAGCAATTGTATGGACGTTAAAAACATTCAGATTGCTGCTAAAGGCAGATATTTGGGTTGTAGGTACCATTGGTACAACCCAAATATCTAGGATGACTGGTACTAACAGATGATTAGCTGAGAAAAGCACAGAGGGGGCTAGTAGAAATCATGCCATATGTGCCAGCAACAGGGTTTGTTTCAATGATGTTATTATAAGTAGTTTCTGCTTCTAGATAGTCTGCTTTGGAGAAAGCTTTTCTATTATTGTATGCCTGCTTTCTACAAGCCGTTAATGACATTTGTCATTTTTGCAGCTTCCTGGTAGGCTGAGCCAAAAAGGGGCAGCTATTTAAATTAGATGATTACGCGCCCAGGATTTATTCTCAACCATTTTCTGATATTATGGTCAAAATAAGTTCAATAAGAGGCAAACATAGAAGAGTTACACCATTCTCTCTCTCGCAATGTTAATCAGTTCAATACTAAAAAAAGTAGAACTAAAGAGCTTATTTTGGCCCCTAAATATTGAACAAATTTTCTTAACAAAACAATAAACAATTCTTTTTGTATCCACCTGCTTGAATAACATTCAGCCCAGGCATCTGGTAGTGCTCCATCCATTAATTCTGCCTTCATTCGTTTACAAGAAAAGATCATCATGGGCGGCAAGTTCCTCCCACTAACTGAAGAGAAAATAACTGCTGTGACAAGCTGACTCCTATCGGCTTAAGTGAGAGAACCAACTTGTCTCTTCTCTTTGGTTGAAACAATTTTAGTGAGACACTTTGAAACAGTAGAAAATACCTCCTTCATCACAATTCCAGATATTTTCAAAAAATAGCTTGTTTGTATCTACAAGTTCTTCCAGTAAAAAAAAAAGAATTCACAGCCACTTGGTTAAAGCCCATGGCACGAGCGGCTGATGTAGCATCCGATTTACAAAGTGACAAGTGTTTGGAAATGTCTCTCCAACCTTTATACCAGTCATAACGCACAATGCCAAGGTCAAAAATTATTTTATTTTTATAAAAATGTCATTTATAATTAGTTTACAGTTTTTTTAAAACACTTAGGATAAAATAGGAAATACCCCATTACGTTCCAATTATCATACCCCATTATGCCCCATTGGTGGCATATTGCTAAAAACAATGCTACATCTAAGAAAAGTTCACACACCTTTAAAATTAAAAGTTTTAATAATACTCAGTTCTAAATTAGTTAAATGCAATATGAGCTATAGCATATCACATGAAATAATAAAATTCTGCATCATGTAAAATGATGACACGGTTAAATTACATCAAAATTCATTTAAAGTCATATTTACATAGTCACAACAAACTTTGCTAAAATTTTAAACTAATGCAAATGATGGTGGCATTCTGTCATATGATAATTCAAAATCAATTATTATTTAGTTATTTCCACACTCAGAACAAGGTCTTTTTGCAAAAAACACTTTCCCCCAGTACACCATTTTGCACCAGTTTCCCCTACAACAGAAAAATGAGACCTTGAATAAAAAATTTTAATGTGTGTTACAGTTTGATTAAAAAGTACTCGATGACAAGACAAAGTCAGTCTTTTTATAACTACATACAAAATGATCTTTACTTTTTGCACTATTTATCTTAATATTGAAGATAATAATTCCATACATTTGGTATATATTCTATTTCATATTCTAAATTTTTCATAGAAATAATTACTAGAATATTTATAGACGGAATATTTTAAGAAAGTATATTAAGTACCTATAGGTACTATAGGTACTTAATATATACAGATAAATGAATAAGCATAGTACGAAACTTGGGTGATTCATCAATACAACTTTCACTAACAGTTAGCGAGTGTATAATTTATAAATGTTTTATTATATACACCTTGATGACGTAAGTGAAAGAAGAGAAAAAAATTAAATAACAACAACAACAGCAACAACAACAATAACAACAACAACAACAAGCTATATATTTTCCATTTTAAAATCATTTTTACAATAATAAGGTAAATAAAAATAACAATAATAATAATAAATAATAAGCAAGAGTAATAATTTATAACAATAATAATAATAATAACAAAAAAAAAATTATAAATAATAATAATTGCTATAATAGTAAAAGTAAAATGATATGTTATTTCTTATTATAATAAGTTAATGATTAGTATGGATGGTGTCACTCATACAGAAGTCTGATCAAAGGAGAGACACCATTTTTCAACATAGATACACATAAAGTAAACTTTTTAAAAATCATATATGTAGGTAATAATAAAAGTGAAAAGAAAAACAAACAAAAAAATAAGTATAATTATTATAGTAATAGAAAAATATTTTTCTGAGTTTTTTTTAATTGATTTTGATTAAGATTAAGAAAATATGACAGAGGAGTTTGGAGTTGGAGTTTATTGAACTCATTCACAGTGCACACAAGGCTCTTGTTTCATTCACAGATGCACCAATACACAACAGAATTCTTACCATACTTTTGAGTTTTATATGATGGTACAATAAATTTTCCATTATTTATATCCGCGCAGAGCGTGTATGAATCAGTCTACTTTCTATAAAAAAAAGTTTGCGATAGAAGAAGGTAAATATTTATTTAGAGAGTTAAAAACAAAAAAAAGATTAGCAAACTTTACTAGCAAATGAAAATTTGGAATTTTAAGTTTTTTAAAAGAATCTGATGTATCTGGTTTGAAAGATTGAAAGTTTATTATTCTAGTGGATTGGCGTTGAAATGACATTAGTTTGTTAATATGATAGTTGCCAGTTTGACCCCAAACTTGACAACAATAACTAAGATGAGATGAAAATAATGCATAGTAAATATTTAAAAGAGTAACTTTATCGACATAATGTCGAATTACTGAAAGCATATCATTTGCACGATTAAGTTTCTTGCGCAGCTCATCGATATGGAAGTTCCACGAAAGATTGCAATCAGTTAACACACCAAGATATTTAATAACTCTTGAGGGATATAGTTGCTAATTATTTATTTTGATTTTAATTTCAACTTTGTTACATTTTTTTTTGTTGTTGTTTCAGTTTTTTCTAGGAGATGAAAAATAAATTAGTTCAGTCTTTTCGGTGTTAAGACATATTAGGTTGGCATTCAACCAATGAACTATACCTTTAAGATCCGAATTTATATTTTTACATAGAGAATAGTATGATTTGTTGAGATGCAAGAGATTGGTATCATCTGAAAATAGATGAATCGACGAGAAGTGAACAGAGTTGTTTAGATCATTAATGTAAATTAAAAACAAAAGGTTAAAAACAAAATACTAAGAATATAGAATATACAAATAGTAGAATAATAATAAAATATAAAAATATTATTTTATACAATCTTGGACTTTGGCCCGATTTAAAAACTACTTATTTTAAAAAGATATACAAATAATGTAGAGGAAAGCGGGGCAACATAGCGAACGTTTTGAAGGCCCTGAGTTGTTGCAAAACTATCAATCGTGAAGCAATAATACTTTCTGAGTATGTTTATGTTATTAAAATGATTTATTGCCTGCATGAATATTCCGTTTGCAAATTTGAAACAATTTGAAATAAGTATTAAAATAAAAAGTTCATAAATTTGTCATCTGGTCACGTGACCGGGGCAAGATGACTTATTATTATTTAAATTTTACCTCCAATTTTATAAAATTTTAAAAACTACCCATAACTTTAACTAAAGTAACAAAAAATAAACACAAATCATCAAAAACTACTTCTAAAGAAGTTAAACTTGAAGGACACCATCCGTTATGAGAAACCGAAAGTGAGGAATTTATTTTTAGGCGCAAAAAGTAAATTTAAGCGTATAAAATTGCGTTAATAATATTTCAAAAAAGCAATTGGTGTTTTAAAATAACAAATGTAAATACAGTTTTGTTTTCACCCATTTTTTTTAGATTTTTTGTTGAGTTGTTATATGAAAACCCATCTTGCCCCATTCGCCATGTTGCCCCGCTTTCCCCTACTGCGAAATTGTTTCTTATCAAAGTGGTTTCTTTGTATTCAATAGCTCAGTTATATTTATTTTTGTGAAAGACGCTCAACTTACCCTTACTAGACAAGGTGACACATTAATTAGGTTATAAAGAGAACAGTAAGAGTTAGGAAGAAACGGCTAGTTATAATCAAAAGTCCGATAATTGGTAAAATATGAACACCTAAGCAATGACAGACGAAAAAATTTATAAGCATACAAGAAAAAAGTAAATTTTTATTTTGGTCTAAAACAGAAAAAGTGCACGTGTATCTTACTTAACTGCTTTCCAGTAATACTTTGTTGTGTATTTTAATAACATTTTAATTCCCTAACATTCATCCACTACGTGTTTTTTCATGTGCATAGTTTTTGAGCTATTTTAATTGCCTAACTTGCCACTATGCTCAACTAGCCCCGCTTTACCTTATTTATATATAATTATGAATTATATAATAAATTATATAATTCATATTTATTAAACATTTATAATTGGTATACTTTTTTATTTGGAGCAATATAATTCAAACTTTAAAATTTAAAGCAAAGTCATCAAAAAATTTACGTCATCAAACAGTTTAGGTCATCAGCAAATATAATGCATGGGTCTTTAAATGCATTATGATTTTGAATGGTTGTAAACTCGTACAAGCATTTCAGCTCTTCCTTAACCATTGCTAATTTTGCTCTAAATACTGCTTTCTTCTTCTTGACTTTTATCCAAAGTTCTAAATAAATATTGAATAAATTATTTTGTAAGGATATAAGATTCGTAAACTTAAATAAAAAACTTTATTTTAAAGTTGTATTATCTGCCTGCAACTATAGGAAACGCAACAATTTATTTGCGCTTTAGTTTTAATATATTTAAACTACATAATATGTATTTTAATATATTTATTAACATATAATTTGATAAATTCACCTATTTACTAAGTTATTATTCTTATCTAATGCAGCATCAAAAAGTTTCAGCTGTGTACTTATTTCTTTTTTTCTGTATCGATAGATTTTCAGTTAGTCTTTGAATCTAAGGATTAATGGACTCCATATGTTCACCTCTAATGCAGATATTCATAGAGTGATTGCATATATTTTTACAATCTAATTGAGAGTTCAAGCGAGTATAATTTGGTAGCTGTGAATGCTAGAATCTAGAATTTAGTACATACATATGGTTGGTAATGATTACAAAAATGTTTCTATAGTAAGCTTTGTTAAAGACTTGAGTAGAATGAGTAGAGCAACCATATTTTATCAGCTTATGGGTTTCAATTCGCATCAAACAATTTTATACAAAATTTGCCTTAGCTATTCCATTCATAAATTAAACAAAATTTTCCAACATACTTAACGAAGTGCTCCAACGAGAAGGTAAGCCATAGGTCTTTGCACTTTATCAGTGAGCTGTCATGTTGCCTAAGGTAAGTTCTCCATTTCTGGATTCTTTCCTTTAATTGATAGGCCGTTCATATAAAAGTAATAGTAACTAATACTTCTATATAGTTATAACTATTACTTTTATTTTATTAATAGGCAGTTCATATAAAAATAATGTATATTGCAACGAACCTGAAAAAGTATGGTCATTTTCTAAAGTAATATCCATACTTCATCAGGTTCGCTATCATACTTAACAAGGTATGTGGTTCGTTTAGCGTTTAATTGATTAATTTGTATCACTTGCGCACGTTCCTAAGACACTCCAAAAGAATCTTCTTCTCTAACACGATGTTGTATAGAAAAACCTACAAAATCATATGGATTATTAATAAATTTTTATATGGAATGTTTTTTTTGTTGCACTATTGATTTGTTTAGTCTTGCATCCTGATTTTTTTCCATTAACTTTTTGTGCTTTTAACAGCAGCACCACGCACTATACAAGGCTTTAAATTATTACTTATATTAAATAAAGATTGCTTCTTTGGTTTTAAATTTGCTTGAACGACAATAAAGAGATTGTGATATATGACCTCCGAAGACACCTTTATTATTTTGCTTCCTTCTAGCTTTGTTTTACAAAAAAGTTTTTTGTCACATTCGACACCTAAGATTATGCGATAAAAAATTTGGTTAAGAAAGGAGCATTTTGCCTTTTGCCTTTATATTGCATATCTTTAATATTGCATATCTTCAAAATCTATTAGATGTGTAAAATAGTCCATTTTTAAACTATAGATTCCATTTTCTTTTTTCAAATTTTCTTTTCTTTTTAAGCATTTTGTTTTTGCTTTTTAGTATTGTTTCTTTAGGAATTTCAGATGCATTTACTGTATTATAAGGAAAATTTGCCACATGTGGAAAAAAAAAGTTACACCTAACAACTTTTAATAATAATTTTTCGTTGTTTCTTTATTTTTCTGATGGTGTCAACTAATCTATTTATATTTTTGGCTAAAACTTTCTTGCAGCAAACAGTTTAACATTGAAATCCACATATATGTCAAATACCAATTATAAATACTTTGATTGATCATTTTATCTAAATAAATATTGATTTTCTGAAATTAACATAGTCATCATTTCGAACAAATATATAAATTTATATAAAATTAAAGTATTCATTTAATCACCAATAAAATATTTAACTAATTTAAATTAATTTCAAAGTCTTTATATATATATATATATATATATATATATATATATATATATATATATATATATATATATATATATATATATATATATATATATATATATATATATATATATATATATATATATATATATATATATATATATATATATATATATATATATATATATATATATATATATATATATATATATATATATATATAATATATATATATATATATATATATATATATATATATATATATATATATATATATATATATATATATATATATATATATATATATATATATATATATATATATATATATATATATATATATATATATATATATATATATATATATATATATATATATATATTCTAAACTGATAAATTACTAAGACGTGATTATTGTATTGTAAAAATAATTAGTACTTTGTAAAAAAAAGTCCGTCGTTCTGCTATTTTGAAATCAATGATTTATTTATTTTATTTTAATGCTATTTTGATACATCCATTGCGCTTTTTAGAGCACGATAATTATATTTAGGTTGATATTTTAAAGTTATTTTTGTTTTGTTTTTTTCAAAATAGCGTCAGCTTTTGTTTAGATATTAATTTTGATACGATAGTTTTGTTTTTAATTTTTGCGTTTAATAAGTTACTTTAAAACAAAACTTTTAAAAATGTCAACGATTAGTTACCGAAAATTTGTTTTATCCATATATTAAGTCCCACGATTTGTTTTAATATTTTTAATTAGTTAAAACATTTTTAAAATCATTTAAACACGTGAACAAAATAAAGAAAAGATTTAAAAAGGTGTTTTTGAGTTAATCTAGTTTTTATTATATTTTATTTCTTTATTGATACTTTTTATACCAGTTTTTTATTTTCTTAATAAGTTTGTTCTCTAAATAAATTTATTCTCTTAAAATAAAAATTACTCACAAAAAAAACTATTCACAAATAATGCGTTATATAATTATTAGTTTAAGTGTACAAATGTCAAATAGACATTTTATTAGAAATTCATTTAAGATTTTTCAATATATTTTAACATTAAACCTTTTAAAGACAATTAGAAATAAAAAAATATCTCTCTTTAAACACAAATAAATTAAAAAAAAACAAACAAATTATTGATTTTTATGCATTTTATAGCAATAAGTTTTTAATTTTTGCACACACGAAATTCATGCGCCTTCCTCCTCTGCCTTAAATTTAGGGAATTGGCAAAAGTGTGGCAGAGGGGTAAGGCCGCCCACATTATTTTTTTAAGCACCTGCGAAGATTCTTTCTAACAATTTAATTCATGTTTTATAATTTAAACATTCAAAAAGGTTGAAGTCAGAAATACTCATTAAAACTTATAAGTTTTTAACATTTTTTCACAGCCACTTTGATACTACGATGTGTGTTCCAAAGCTTGAAATGTGTTCTATATATTAAAATAACACTGTATTTAGAAATTTACAAAAAGTTTTTCGGGGTCCCC
The DNA here is from genome assembly GCF_022113875.1 of Hydra vulgaris. Lineage (NCBI taxonomy): Eukaryota > Metazoa > Cnidaria > Hydrozoa > Anthoathecata > Hydridae > Hydra > Hydra vulgaris. The sequence continues at coordinate 50,456,997 of NC_061157.1, forward strand.
TTAGGCCTTTAAATATTGACCCTTGAACCGAGTTGATAATAATATCAAACGTTTTTCAAAAATGTCGGGTGTTAAATGAGGCAAGTTGATATGAAAATTTATAAAATTATTTTTTGAAATTTTCATATAAACTTTATTATACAAAAATTATTATGTTAGATTTTAACACATAAAAAATGATGTTTATTTACTAAAAATAAAAAAAAAGTGAGTTTTTACTAATTTTCTTGATGACACTTTTTTTCCAATAACGTTTTTATAATTATCATTTTAAAATTTTTTATATAATTTCGTTTCATTTGAGACTCAACATAAAAGCATTTACGTTGGGTCTGTTTGGAGAGCATTTAACCAGGAGGTTCACGTTTCCTTACCAACCAATGTTACTTATTGGTATCAAATAAATAATTTGTGGTGCTCTGTGATAAGAGACTTCTAAGGAAGTGTCATAAATATGTTTTCTTCAAAAATTTTAAAAACCCAGCGTGATTTTACTTAATGAAACACAATAAGGGTTGCGGAGCCCACATTTTAAATAATGTGTTTAGTTTGGACCCCCTTTTTAATGTGTTTCCATTTCGCACAACAGATACAGAAAAAAAGGGATACGTAAAGTATTACTTTTAATTTCTGATTTATTGTTTAAACAAAAAGTGTAACTTTTTTAGAGAAAAGTAACACTTTTTTTAAAGAAGAAAAACAAAAGATCAAAATCAGACTAAAGACAGTCATCTGAATAAAATGAACGTAAAACAAAGTGCATTGGTGAGTTAATAAAATCCATTTTTGTTTATTAAAATAATATGTTATAATATGTACTTTGTTTAAAAGTTATTAGTTGTCCCACTTTAAAAACGCTACATTTTATTGTAATTTGAATTTGAATAATTAATAAATTTTATATCATTAAGCATAAAATGAAAACACTGGTATTTTTTAATCTATATATTGTAACAATGTTTGTATCAATGGCATCATCTGCTTCTGTGAAAAGAGTATTCGCTCCTAAGTTTCCTGAAGAATCATTGAGTGCTGTAAGTTTTTTTTAGATTATATTATATAATAATAATCACTTTTTTCTGGAAACTAGTTTAATTCTTTTTCATTTTTTAATGAAAATTCATTAAATAAAAAAATATTTTTAAAGAACTTTTAATATTAAGATAAAAGCTCTTAAAAAATATTTCAGATTGATGGGTTTTTAAGTCCAGTAGTAATCAAAAGGATTACTGCTGAACAAAAAATCTTAAAGTTGAAACTGTATTTGCATCTTGTATTTTAAAACATTAATTGGTTTTTTTAAATATTATTAACGCAATTTTATACGCATAAGTTAACTTTTTGCGCTTAAAAAAAAATTCCTCAATTTCGGTTTCTCATAATGGATGGTGTCCTTCAAGTTTAACTTATTTAGAAGTAGTTTTTTGCGACTTTTTGTGTAATTGTAGTTTATTGTGTTTATTTTGTGTTATTTTAGCTAGAGTTATTAGTAGTTTTTAAAATTTTATAAAATTGGAGGCAAATTTTATAAAATTGGATGCAAAAAAATTGCACAATAAGTCATCTTGCCCCGGTCACGTGACCAGATGACAAATTTGTGAACTTTTATTTTAATGCAGGCAATTTTAATAACATAAACATACTGAGAAAGTATTATTGCTTCACGACTGATAGTTTTGCAATAACTCAGGGCTTTCAAAACGTTCGCCATGTTGCCCCGCTTTCTCCTATTCAGTTAATTTTTCTTAATTTAGATTTTTAAGATTTTAACTCGGCTAAAAAAAGACTTTTTTTTTGGAAAGAATATATTTCTGATCTTTTGAATAAAATGTAATATGGGAGGAGCATGATTTGGTAAACATGAAAAATTAAAAACTTTCCTATCCATTATAGCGTGTTGACTAGCTAGCTTTTCCTCATTGCGTTTCATAGAATAATCAGAAGTGCACCGCTATCGGACTTATTTTAAATTTAATTTTTGAATTTACTGCGTACCTTCATTAAATCGGTATGCAGTTGTTGGTAATGACCCGTTAGAAGATCATCGCTTTTTCCTGTAATTTCAAGAAAAATCTGGGTCAAAATTAAACAAAGGTGCAAAATAATGTTGTATCATGTTTAGCTTGCCAGACACGAGTTTGTGACCAACACTACTTGAACACTGCTACTGCTGACAGTAAATCAAGCATTATACAACTGATTTTTAAGGAAAAAGTTAAATACTAACTACTTTATCACAGAGCAGATTAAAATCAATGAAAGATAAATTTGCAAATTTAAACACAATAAAGTTTAGATTTTATTTAGCGCTAAATAGATATTTAATTATATATATATTTTTTTAAATTAACGTCATGTGATGTAGAGTGAAACAGGGAAAAAATACAATGAAGTAGTTATGAGAATGTTTGTACTTTATAGCTTAATCGTGTTTAAGAGAACCTTTTTGATTTTGTAAATTTTTAATAAAAGATTTTTTTATAAATTATTCAATTTTTGGCTGCAAATAATTTTTTTATTCTTATAATAAATTCTTTTTTCTTATATAAAAACCTCGGAAGTAAAGTTTACCACCAGCGAATTTAAAACGTTTTGTCGCATAGGTCAAGAATTTGTTTTTTAAATCAAAATTGCAGTGAACGGTAAAAAGTATTTAAAACAAAAACTATAGGTTTATATATATAAACCTAAGATTGAATAAAAACATGCTACTTCAATTAAAACTTTCACTTGTCAGTTAAAGTAACTCATATAGAAGAAAAATACTTAATTTTTTAAAAACATTTGATTTTTTTTTAGATATATCATTTAATGCAAAATTTATCATTCGTTTAGAAAATATATTTATTTACTAATATTGGTCAGCCTCATTTTTTGCTTTTAATTTCTATTCATATGAAAACATTGTTTATTGTTTTCATAACTTTTAATTTCTATTCATATGAAAACATTGTTTATTGTTTTCATAACTTTATAATTTCTATTCATATGAAAACATTGTTTATTGTTTTCATAACTTTTAATTTCTATTCATATGAAATCATTGTTTATTGTTTTCATAACTTTTAATTTCTATTCATATGAAAACATTGTTTATTGTTTTCATAACTTTATAATTTCTATTCATATGAAAACATTGTTTATTGTTTTCATAACTTTTAATTTCTATTCATATGAAAACATTGTTTATTGTTTTCATAACTTTATAATTCTCGAGGTTAAGATAAGATTTTTTAAATTTTCAATGAAAATTTTCAAATATACTAACTTGATAAGGAAAAAATTTTGTTTTAAACTGACAGATCTAGTAATAGGTTTCCAGTTATAGCAATTTATATTTTAATCATAGACACGTAATATGTTACTTGTTGGGTCGTATTTATTTGAAAGATAATAAACTGAAATTTCTTGATATATCATATTGATATATGAAGAAATTTTCTGTGCAATATCTAGTTTTTTTATGAGCTTTAGAAACTGATAAGTATAAAGAGCTACCGTATTCAATGTGGCTTCTTATTAGTCCTACATAATCCATTTTTAAAAGTTCCTTTAGTGATTAGGTACTGCTATAGATAGTATAGCCACTTTTGAGTTTCATTTCCTGATTACTTGATTTATTTGTTTATTAAAGATGAGGTGTTAATCAATGTGACTTCTAGTAATTTGGCAGATTTTTCTGGTATAATTAATTCACTTTCGATATTAATTGAAAAATTAACTTGCCACTTTTTCCTTTGAGCTTTAAATATTATTAGTGGAGTTTTTTTCAGCTTTTATTTGAGCTTTAAATATTATTAGTAGAGTTTTTTTCAGCTTTTATTTGAGCTTTAAATATTATTAGTAGAGTTTTTTTCAGCTTTTATTTGAGCTTTAAATATTATTAGTAGAGTTTTTTTCAGATTAACTGCTAGTCTTATACTTTTACAGAGTTCTTTGGTTTTTGTTAATTTTTCATATAGAATTAGGTGATAAGTCAGACTGAGTTTAAAGTGTCATCTGCAAATTGTGTTGTTTCAGAGCCAATCTCTTAAGGTAAATCTCAAACGAACGAGTTGAAAAGTTCAGAACTAAGTCCTCTCCCTTATAGAACACCTTTTTTTAAATTAAATTTGTTTAAATTTGCATCTTCGTTGTCTTCTTTCAAAATAACTTCAAAACCTATTTCCTCGTTTACTAACTAATGAGGCACTGAATCAAAGGATTTAGAAAGGTCTATAGTATACTCCTACATATTTTTCTTCATTAATTAGATTAAACCATGAGTTATTTATTGAAGGCTGGTTCACAGTTAAAGTCAGAATCCGAACAGAGACGGGTTTTATCACTCGCCAAGAAGGGGGCTAAAGGTTAAAAAAAAAAAAAACGTCCGCTTATTTTCATTTATAACTTTTTTTTTTAAATCTTTTTTAATTTTTTGTACTTTAGTGTAATAATCAAGTTCATATACCTATAATTACGTATAATAGTCAACTTCATTGGTCAGTATAATAGCCCAATTCTGTATAATAATCGATTTAAAAAAAAAAAATCTGAAAGTAAGTTCCAAGGTGGAGGCGCTACTACTCCCATAGCCCCCCCTCCCCCCTAAATCCCGCCACTGAATCCGAACTGTTGTTTAGGTATGTTTTCATTTATCTTATTATAATTAGGATTTTGTCTGGCGACTATTTTCGCAAAAATCCTCGCAAAAATTGGAAGTATTAATAGTCTGTAATTTTTGGAACTTTTTTCTGTTTCCCTTACTTTTCTATTCAAGATTTAATATTACCCTTTTTCCATATTTCAGAAAACTATTGATGGAGTGATTAAAGATTTTAGTTAAATTAGGAGTAAAGGAATCAGCTTCTAAATTATTTTTGCCTGAATTCTATAATGGCGTGGAGCACTATTATTATTTATTTTGTTCCGCTAAGAAAGTGTAGTCTTTATTAATTTGTTCAAATTTAAAACATTTTTTGATACAATAGCTATTCATTACTAAAGAAAATTATTAACAATTATGATAGAATTTCATTCTAATATTCTATCATATTTGTTTATTATTTTCTTTAGGAAAATTTGTTAAGACTTTTTACTTCCAGGGTTAACGTCACGCTTTTTTGATTAGGGAGACATAACTGTCATTTTCTAAAAAAAAGTGCCACCTGGTTCTCTTGGCGTTGTCAGTCTTGAAGTCAGTTAACCTTCAATATGGCTTTTTCAATAAAACTCCAACCATCTTTAGGGGTATTACTTTTGAAAGCTTCATAAAATTTAGTTTTTTCATTTTCCCGCAAACTACTTTTAATTTTTTTTTTTTTTAATTACTATTTTATCATATATTTTGTTCATCAGAGAGATCTCCCTTTTTTTTTGTTTGTTAACCAAGAAACTTTCTTTGTTGAACTTAGAAAGTACTTGTTTAATAATGCTATCCAATAAATCTAAACAACTAAAGCACTTGGAGTTAAATGGTGCAATATTTTATATAATATAATTATTGATGCAATAATGGTACAATAAAGGTGCAATACCTAATACAATTATTATTATAGTTTGTACAAATTTTATATATGTGCAATTTTATTATTATTATTTATTTATATATGATTAATAATTCATTATTATTCATTAATCTTCTACTTAATTATTATCTGAGAATGAAGTTTATGATTGCCAAAACTAGCTCTTTGAAGCTAATACCGAAACTTTGGTATTAGCTTCAGGAGAATGTTTGCCAAAATATCGGGTTCTTTTTCGGTATGGAAATAGCATATTAGCCCGTTGTATTAACAAAAAAATTACCCCAACCTGGAATAAAATGCTATAAAGCTAAAGTTTTTCACACGTGAACATAAACATTACTTTAAACAATACTTCACCAATCAAAACTTTTTGGCTATGACATCGTGTACTTATAAGCCTAATTAAAAAAGAATTGATAATTTTTATGCTTTTAAACTAAGGGTGGAATGCAAGAAGCAAACTTGAGTCAAGTTCGACTTGAACTTTACTTTGTAACCAATAGCGGCATAGTGTTTTTTGAGGCGAAAACCCATACTCTGTCGCTATTGGTTGCAATGTAAAGTTCAAGTCGAGCTTGACTCAAGTTCACTTCTTGCATTTCACCCTTAGTTTAAAAGCATAAAATGTATCAATTCTTTTTTACCACCCTAAATGTGTTAGTAAACAATTTCAAGTAATAGTTCAAAATTAAACGATTATTTTAGTATTTTATTTTTATTGAAGGTGTAAAAAGTGTCGCACCTATTTTTTTAATTAACAGTAAAAAAATATTATTTAGGAATTTATTTTACTTATTTTAAATTTCATTTACTCCTAATAAAAACTTTATCTTTAGTTATGAATTAAGTTAACATTTTTAATTCATTAATCTATTAATGTAATAGTTGTAAAGATGGTTATAGTTTACATGGTCATTGTGGTTATAACTTCCTTTTGGTAACGATTGTTACAAAGTCATAGAGATGGTATTCTGCATTTTATAGATGCAAATGTATTGATTTATTTTTAGATGGCTCAAACTACAGTTGAAGAAAAGTGTTCAATATGCAAAGAACTATTTTTAATTGACTAAACTTCCAGTAATGAATCACATGTTATTGTCATGTTGAAAGGATTAAAAACACTAATAAAGTTTATCACAAAAAAAAAGAATTGAAAAAATTAGCTTTTGCGGTAGATACTGCCTATTATAACGCATGTATGGCAAAGTTTAGACGGCATGTGCTATTTAAAAATATGAAGGTGTATCAACATAATAGAAAAGATCAAAACATATATTCAATCAAATGGCTTAAAAAGAAACTAAAAGATTATTGCGGAACCACATATTCTTTGCTGAGTTGAGGTTCGTTTTAAAAATATGGCATCTTAATAATAAAATGAAGAAAAAGATAATAAAAACAGTTGATGATATAGTTAGAGCAAAAGCAAAGATTTTTAAATCAGATATAAGGAAAATGCCTCAAAATAAAGACCAGTACCCTACTGCAGATGGTATAATCAGTTTCAAAAATAATCCGAATACATGGGTTTCAAGTAATGACGTTTCTTCAATTGCTAATTATTTCTGAACAAAAACAAATGAGTATTGAACAAAATATTGCGCAGGCGTCAAGATTGTGATCAATTATTATTGATCATAATCTTGAACTCCGTTTTGAATTGGTGTTATTATTAGTTAGACTAGTCTTTAGGTTGTAAGTGGCTAGTTAATTATTCTTCAAAATCCGGATTCTCTATCCCATCGGATGAAACCCTTTGCTTAAAACAATCTGCCATTGTGTCAAATGATACCGCTAATCTACAAGAAAGACTATCATCTGTTGTTAAGCGTATTGCTAATAATTAGACTATAGTATTGCCATACTTTCTAGAGAAATATTTCACGGAATGTGTATCATATTAGTCAGCTCGGTATCTGGATGCCAATAAAGTTCGTTAAAACATTAAAAACAAATAAAGAAACGGATTGTTGTGTTATGATATTATTTTATCTAGGATCTAGTAACCTTGGATTTCAGATACTTAAATTTAAACCTTAGAGAGGAAAGACATCTCTCATTTCGCTAACCGGAAAATTAAATTTGGAATTGTTATGGCAAGGTGGCTGGTTCTTCAGTTCCACCAAGATGCCCCGGCCAAAATGTTTTATACAACTAGTAGAATGGTACAACTAGAGTTTATACAACTAATACAGTGAATAGGTCTTGTTGACAAGACTAATTTTGTCTTTTTTTAGCCCTAGTCATGTAAATAATTGTTTATATAAATTTCAATTGTAAATTATTTTTTTATTGGCAAATACATACATTAACACTAATTTATTTGCAAAATCATTAGTTTTGTTCATTCCAATAATTGATTTGAATCCTTCTGATGAAGCATACGTTTACTTTACTGTTTGTTTTGTTATGGATCAGGATAAAAAACTAAACATACCAATACCTTGTGAAACGTTTGTCCAACCGTTATGGATAATACCGACAGTAGTCTATGTAAAAGAAAATTTAAATATAGTATGCATATTGGATTTCATTTGAATTTGAGAAGTTTGTACAATCAGAACAATATATCACTGTGTCAAGTAAAACAGACAATTTCATCCAATCTCGGAAATCATAATCAAGAACTGCAGAACTCTGATTCAGTATATGGAATATGTTTCAATCGCAAAAAACTTTATTATTGCAAAGAGAACATCAAATTGGTCTCTTTATTTTCATAGAACAAAGCTGATGCTAAATTTATTTACTGCAACTAGGTACATAAATTATTCCAATGAGTGCTAGAATTTATATTCAAGGAACAGTACACTGGTGTCTCAAAAGTTTTTGATTTAATGACTGCTTATATACTGAACCAGACGTTATTAAGCGGGTAGCGAATTGATTTGGTTATAAAAAATACATTAATGCGTTTTATATAAAATAGAGATGACTTAACTTGAGAACGTGGACTAACAGAAAGTGTAAGAACCTTTTGGGTACTTAGTTTAAACTCCAGTGCGGCTATACACAGAGCTATTACAACTCTATCAGGATGTGAAATAGAAACAAGCGAACGATACAAAGAAATGGAGACAGAAATACGTGCACGGAGTTTTTTAGATTGCGAAAAATTTGTAAACTGATTAAAGAGACAAAATCCGTTTATATATCAAGAGTCACACTTGCATTATTTATCTCCAAGTTTTGTGTTCATCATTGGAAATATAAATTAAATTTTGAAAAAGCTGAAGAAGGCTAAATAAAACCACCGTGTGCATTGCATAATGTGATAAAACAGAAGGAAGGCAGCTCTATACATGTTAACCCAACCATGCTGTTTACAAGACTTGCTGCAGTTGTTCTAAGAGGTGACGATATTGAACAGTATTTTAGCTATGAGTTGACTACCACACCTTTAAAGCTATTTAAAAACGGGTTGATAAGGACAAGATGCATTGATGACCAGAAAAGTCATCAATGCATAAAGTACTTTTACATAAATGGCTTAATGCTAAGTAAATAAAGTAAAAATAAGACTTGTCAGATCTGCAATTAATGGGTTTAAGAATTTTAATTCTTAAACCCATATTACTTAATACATCAAGTAACATAGGTAAAAGGACTAAAATTCGGCGGGATTTGCAAGTTGTACTTAAGATACATCAAATGCAATTTTAGTGTAGTAAGTGCCGTGTTTGATGGATATGAAACTTTGTTCACTAAATCAAATGAGCATGCTAGAAGACAAAAATGAAAAAACTCTCATGTGATTAATGTGCATGATTATAATACATTGCTGACTGGCCTGAAACGTATTTTATTAAGTTTTTAGTTTTTATTTTTTTAAATAAAACAAGATAGCGTTTATTAAGGGGCTGTCCATTAATTATGTCAACAAGTTAGGGAGGAGGGTTAGAAAATATTTGACAATTATTAACAAGGGGAGGTCAAGAAAAATTGACGTTAACAATGTTACTTTTTTAATAAACTTAATTACTTAAAAAAAAAGAAAAATGTTTTTTTCCATTTTAATTTTATTTGGGTGGAGAAGGAGACTTAAAGTTTGACGTAATTTTACAGGGGTATCTCTGGAAGTTTGACTAGTTGTTGAAAAGAAAAATAGGTGTAAAAATTGCCAAAAAATTGTTGACATAAATAATGGACAGCCCCTAAAATCCTAGCAAAACTTATGGCTGCAGGGCACGAAGTTCATATATGCTGTTATTGTTTCGCAGTGGAAGCTATTAAAGTTCCACCACTTATATGGAACCATCATGCCGTAATAGTCTTAAGAGAAGGAAGAAATATTTTATATAAGTGCAAGGAAGTGCTAGATAAATTATAATATTTAGACAGATGTCCAGAACTGAGAGTTGGTGTTTAAAAAAAGAGTACTATTCAGTAATACGTTTGAGTTAAGTAAGTGTTGTTTATGTTAGATTTAAGTAAATGTTGTTGCAGTGTTCTGTAAGTTATTGTGTTTTGTGTTTGTACTGTTCTAAACGTTATAGTTTTATGTGTCATTTAATGTCTTTATTGGTTTGAATCTGTGTGTTCGTAAATAATTTGATTCTCAGTCTCGCTCAGTTCCGATCCTATCATGTTCTCTTTATCTATCATGTTCGCAACTAGAACAAGTGAGTATTATCACTAGTTGAACATATTTAGCCGTAAATGCCTAAGATATAGGAAGTGGTTGATTATATTAGAAAAAGTTATTGTTTTTACTTAATTCCAGTTTCGTTTAACTTAATACAGGTTCAACTATATTTCATACGGCTTAGTGGAGTTAATCGTTTTAGTGAATTTGTTTTATAAAAACATGCACCCTTATAATAGAAACATTCGTTTTAAATTTAGTTTATATACTCAAAGATTGACAAACACAATAAGTCTGTTTATTTTCATGCAACCTGAATACCTTCAGCCTCAGATAAAAACAAAAGAACATCTAAGTAAACCTAAATGAAATTATAAGATAAATATTCAAAAACATATTACAAAAGTCAAAATAATTATTAACGATTGCCATCGTTGTGCTAAGCATAATGTGATACACAATTAATCTAATATAACACAATTAATCAATTCTTTATACGTACGACTATAAAGCAGAAGTATTACTACAAACAACAAAAACAAGCATCTAATATAAAGGGGAAACGCGCGCATAATTGCTTAAAGAAAGAAAATAAAAATATATCAGCGTTAAAATAAAATTAAAAATTATGTAGTATAATACCAGATTCTCGTCAGGAAGTGGACATTGTGTTGATTCTTATAAAGATTCAATACTCTGGTATTTGACGTTTCGAATGTTTTAATGCTCATTTCTAGAAACTCCCGTTCATCTAACATCCTTAACTCCCGTTCATGTAACATCCTCAACTCCCGTTCATGTAACATCCTCAACTCCCATTCATGTAACATTCTCAACTCCCGTTCATGTAACATCCTCAAAACAAGTAAATAAAACCCACCTCAAAAAAAATTTTGAACAGCTTTCATAAGGAAAATTTCAGGAATACCATTATAAATTTACCTATTTGTCAGTAATTTAAGTTTTTTTAGAATTACATTGTTTTTTCACTATTTCATTTCTTTAACTTTATTTCAATCCTGAAATCGAGTATATATATCTTTATACTTATGGTAGATTGTTAGGTGGTGTAAGTATATATAATATATATATATATATATATATATATATATATATATATATATATATATATATATATATATATATATATATATATATATATATATATATACATATATATATATATATATATATATATATATATATATATTTATCTTTATGGAAGATTGTTAGGTGGTGTAAGCATTAAAGTTTTGGCGGCAGCACACAAAGCCTATCGGCGCGACAATTACTGAAAGGAGGAAGCGCCGCAACTACGTTTACCCCGGTCTCCAACAACTTTAGGTTGACCCTGTATATAATAAAATGTTTTTGTTATCAAAAGTGCATACTAAATAGAAAACAGTAAATACTGAAGAATCTTATTACTTTTATATTTTTATAATTTGTTACATTAACTACTAATCATATTCATTAAACAATTCATTTTTAACACATAGTTACCATAGTATACCCATAAGTACCACAAATGCTTATCCATTAGGATATACCCTTAAGTGCCATAGTACCGTTGACCCATACCCATAAGTACCATATTTAAAAATTATGGGCCACATGTACAATAGTAATCATAACCTATAGAAATATGAATCAGCATTAAATTATCTTTCCAACAATATATAAAAATTAGACCCTAATGTGTACCTTCTGGTTCTCCAAATATTGCGATTTTTTTGGTGAATTATCATACATTTATGTTCACTTGTACAAAGTTTTACCTTTATAGTATTTTATTCCTGGTTGTATCGAAATTTTACCAGACCACATTTGAACTTCCGGTTTATTTTGGTTTCAGAGTATTTGCTACTTTATGGATGTCTCCTTACTTGTAAAAATGTAAATGATTTGTTAAAATTATTCTTCTTTTATTATATATTTGTCTTTTTCCATTTTAAATAGTTCTGATATCAATTTTTTGCCATATTTAATTTGTCGTATGGTAAGTTCTTATTTGAAGATGATGTTTTTAATATTTTAAATCTCCTTGTAGAATATTATATTTACAAACCCACCAACTCTGATAGAGTACAAACCCCCCAACTCTGATAGAGTACAAACCCCCCAACTCTGAGTTTCTTCTTATTTTTTATTCTGACACATAGTAATCTGATAAATTGTAATTTTTTTCTCTAATGTTTGCCAGACTGTCAGTCTCTTTTATCGATTGGTAAAAACATCTTTGTATTTTTCAGGCAATCGTTTTTATTATTAGATAAAGCTATGATAATTTGATTATCAATATTAAAACCTGAACCCGACTTATTTTTTAGTTTAACTAAAATATTTATTTTTTGCAAATGGTATACATTTATTTACTTTTTTCTTAGTTAAAGGTTTAAGGATTTTCAAACATGTAAAAGTGAGTAGTATGTAAGAAAAATTCTTAGTGTGTTTACTTTATAAAATTCTTAGTGCGTCTATATTTGTAAGTGATTTTTTTTATAAAAATATTTCGGTCTATATTTGTAAGTGAGTTTTTTTATAAAAAAAAACTTACAAAATCATTTTAATTGCATCATCCAGAAAGTGCTGAAGCTAATATAACAAGGAAATTTGTGTAGAGTATAACAAAGACTAAAAGAAGTTAACGCTAAGTCTTACTTTATGCGTTAGGAAATGCTAAGTACGAGTTACTTGAGTATTTGGCAAACCTTAATGAAAACCTTGGGTTAGAAAGAAATGTTCAAAAGCCAGGATTCGATTTTCTATATTAATATCAAGAGCAGTGTTCTGTGTCCGAAAATGTTATAGCTGTACGACCTCTTTTTGGAGCATCGGTTACATCTTAAAAGAAGTCAATAAAACTCAACACAACTGCATTAAAAGTCGTTGATTGATAATATTAAAGCGTATTATCAATCAACGAATGGGAAGAAAGCAACCACGAATTAAAATTGGGATGTCAATGCGACTCCTGATGCAGAAAACGACTATGGACACTCATTATTGCTAACGCTCATAAGACAGTTGGAATTGCGGATTCTTATAGTGCTTCAAAGCTTGAATATTTGTAACCTTTGATGAATTTGTGTTAGACTTATGACTTGTGAAACATTTGTGCTAGACAACACATGTGCGCTAAAGTTGATAATAAAGAATGTGACATTCCGTTTCTTGTTTAACCCCGTATTGCTCGTTTAATTTGGTCACAATTCAATCACCCCAAGCATTAACCCATCAGTATTTTTAATTGGATAAATCAGATTATCTTTTTAATTTAATTTAAGTATCAAGCTTGATACTTATTTTAAAGATTACTTGATTGATTTACTTATTTATTTACTAAGTAAATCAGGGCAATTTGGAAATAATTATTTTTGCTGTAACTGCTTGCTACGTAATAGAATAAAGAAATCAATCAGATCTCCAACTGGTTTAAGTGCTACAAGTTAACTTTAAACATTGACAAAACAAAATGGATCCTTTTCCACTCTCTTGCAAAAAAGCGTTTTTTACCAAATAAATTGCCTAAACTTTTTATTGATAAAATTTAAATAAAAAAGAGTCGGTCACAAGATTTTTAGGCATTTACATTGATGAAAATATTACATGGAAGTATCATATCGACTATATTTCTACTAAATTGGCTAAAAGTATTGGAATTCTATATAAGGTCAGATACTATCTAAGTAAACAAAATTTAATTCAACTCTACTACTCATTTATTCATAGCTATATAAGCTATGCAAATATTGTTTGGAGAAGTACCTCTAAAAGTAAGTTACGAAATCTTTACCATCGTCAGAAACACGCAATGCGTTTAATATGTTTCGAAAATCGTTTTTCTCATTCAAATATTTTATTTAAAAACGTTAAAGCACTTAACGTTTACGAACTCAATGTCTATAATATTTTATGTTTTATGTTTCGTTGTAAAAGTGAACAACCATTGTCCAATTTTAAAGATCTTTTTACTTATAAAGCTATAAACAAATATGCTTTACGAAATAATAATTTATTAATTGAACCCTTTTGTCAAACAAAGTTTAATCAATTTTGCGTAAACTATAGAGCACCGTATTTATGGAACAAAATTGTTGTTCCAAATTTTGATTTGTCAATTTCGTTTTCCGTTTTTAAAACTAAATTAAAAAACTATATTCTTTCTACTGGCAATATATATAAATATTTTTGAAATGTAAAATTCTTTTTTTTACTCTTGATAATTTGTAAAATTATTTTTAGTTTTTGTTTTTTCTACATTGTTAATAGTTATATGATCAATTGTATTTTTATTTTATTATATATACACGTATGATATATTTTATATGGTTCTAGCGACAAGATCATTTGGATCTTCTTTCAGATACCAACTTTATATATTGTTATATTGTTATATTACGATTAATAATTGTAAACTGAAAAAAAAAAAAAAAAAAAAAAAAAAATATTTTTTAGATTAAGAAGTTATTTTTTGAAATATTTTTATTAAACTACTTGTCTGTTGTTAAAATATAAGAGTAACAAGTATTATTTTATAGTTTTGTTATCATTATTAAAAATTACAAGTGAGTGCGGATTTCCATTTGATTTATTAGATTTGAAAATTTGAATACGACTGCTAGGAAAGTATATTCTCTAAAAGTTAACCTTCCAGAAAAAGAATGTTTTATGTTTGTTGGAACTATTTTACCCATTTACGTTGTTCATAAATCAGAACATTTGTGGGTACTTGGATGAAAGGTGGACCTGATATAACTGTTTATAACAGAAGTAAAAGTGGATGGTTCGATACTTTTTTTGAAGATTGGTTTTTCAAAACAATTATTCCATATATAACATTAGTGACAGTTTGACATCACACTTTTCTGAAAAAGTGCTAAATGCCTGTGAAGAGTATGATATCACATTTATCTGTAATATCATACTCTATAACCATTTGATGTTGCTTTTTTTGCTCCCTTAAAAAAACATGACGGAAAGAAATAAAAAAATTTACGTAAATCTTTTTTTCCACACCTTTTGTCTCAGGTAATGGAAAAAAATGATCGAAAATAAAATATCAAAAAAAACATGGTTTCTGGTTTTGAAAATTGTGACATATATCTTTTAAATTAAAATTGTCCGAAGACAAGATTACCACAGCCAAATGTCGACAGCCAAGCAGTGGAAATCAATACATCTAATATAGTAATAGATATACATAAAGATATGTGAAATTTTATGACTATTGGTCGTAATGGAATGTTATATTTATCAGGCTGCCGAGGCGCAGTGGTAGCGCACTTGCCTCAGAAAAAAAAAATTCATGATTTAAACCATACCTCTGGGCATGTTTTGCGACATCGGTTAGGAAGGAGGCATGAACTTCCAATTCTAAAACAATAAATGCTCTTCCACGGTGCTTGTTTTAAGACCGTAAGGACTTCTTGAGGCACCTAAATAAAGTTAAGAAAAAAAAAATGAGTTGAAAAAAAAAAACTTTAAAAATTTCCAGACGTAAACGATGCAATCTAACAATGCAACCTGGAAAACGATACAATGTAACGATGCAACCTGGAAAAGGAATTAGTGAAGTAGTAAAAGATACCTTGTTTCAAAAATCTCCTGTTAGTCCAAAGATAGTGAAAATTAAAGAAAAATTACAATTTTATTCTATAAAACTTTAGAAAACGTAACTGCTTCTTTTAACATTATAGGAGAGATAGCTGGTTCTAGCGAAGAATTTTTTTCCCAAATAAAAGAGTAAGATCAGCATCATTTAATAGTGTTGCTAAAAGTCTAAATAGAAGCTCAGAAAAGCTGGACACTTTTAAAGAAACTAAAATATATTGTATTTGTGAAACTATTATTGTAAAAATTGTTTCCAAAACTCACACTCTATTGTTAACATAGATTTTGATTGCAGCATCTATTGAGGCAATTTTTTTAAAGGAAAGCTATAATGTAAAAAGGAATAAGATTTATTTTGGCAAAAAAAAAGGTACAGCGATTTAACAAGAAAAGATATAATAGTTAAACAAGTTCGTCTAACTGAAAGTGGGAAAAGTTTTTTTTTATTTATTTATATAAAGAAGATGAGGAGTTTTTTAAAAGAGATTCAAACATTTCAATATCAGACTAAACCTTAAATATTTTTGGTGGTTTTAAATATAGATTGTTTTTATTAGGATTTTTGTTTTTTCTTATTATATTAGCTGGAATTACATGAGTATAATATGAAAATGTTCGTAAATAAATTTCATAGTAACAAAATTTATTATCATTCTTAGTTAATTTATTTCAAAATATTGATATTTTAATGAAAAGCGATTCATATAGATCTGCGTTTCCAAATTAAAGTATAATTAGTCAAATCTTGAACAAAAACATTGCTTGAACTTAGTTCTATCCAAAAGAACAGATTTTTTCGATTGTAATTTATTTTAACAAGTTATCTTAACTTATATTTATATTTCTTTTCAAATTGCCCCGATTTACGGTACTTAATACGTCTCCATGGAGACGTATTAATAAAACATAATAAATATGTTAATGGATTCAATGACTTATAAACACTTTAAAATCCATTAAGAAATTCCAAATACATTGTTACAAATCCAAAACACATTCAGATTCACAAACTTCACGTCATTTTTCAACATTAAATATGATATCACTCTAAAAACTCTTTCAAATGTGGTTTCTTACCCAAAAAAAAATGTTTTTGCTTATTTTTAACTTTAAAAAAAAAAAAATTCAACTTATCTTTAAAATTTCTAATTAGTTCTGTTCGAGTTCCTGCGTTAGATTAATGCGGCCATGGCGCAGTGGTTAGAGCGCTTGCTTTAGAAGCAGGCGATGCAAGTTCGAAACGAACTCTGAACATATTTTCGCATCACGGTAAGGAAGGAGGCGTGAACTTCCTGGTTAAATGCACTTCCGCGGTACTCTGTGACAAGACCGTTAGGTCTTTTTGGGGCACCTAAATAACAAAATCAAAGAAAAGATAATAGTAGAATAATCTAGTTTTTTATAGTATTTTGAACTTTAAGTTCAAATTTTGATAACAAGCAACCAATTTATGTTTTCTTTTCACCTCTGATATGGCCACTGACTGCTTTTTCGCTATTTTTTTATTAATTTATTTAACCAAAAATTGAAAAATTACAAATTTTACAAAACTAGTGTCACTCATGTAGCAGGGCCGACTACACCGAGGAGATTCGGGACACGCTTCCCCCTGCCCTGTCCCCGCCCCATTTTTTTTTCTCAAGGAGATTTCTTTTTTTTTTTTAAATATAGAGGAATTTTTTTACAAATTGACGATAACGCCCCTCCACTTCAAAACCCGTGTCCTAGTTAAATACTAACCCTTTCAGTGACAACTAAATAAATAAATAAAAAACAACAAACCGCTTAAATAAAAGTAAACCTAAAATAAATTAATTAAAAAAAAATAACGATTAAGCTATAATAAATAAAATAATAATACAAAAAAAATATAAAAACACTCAATGAATTCAAATATGAAAACACTCAATTAACAGCGAACAACAATAACAACTTTACAAATAATAACAAACTTTACGCAAACGAAAAGACAAAACACAAAAACTACAAAACGAAAACAAAAACTATAAAACGAAAAGGTAAATACAAAAACTTATACAAAATAAAATGAAAAATACTAATCTTTTGTTATTTTTGGCAAAAAAAGAAAGGCGTAGAAACCTTAATAGCAATTTATACAACAATAAGTCCAATAGCATAAGATATTGTACTTTGTACTGACAATACTTTTTTATTAGTTTTTGAAAAATTTTTGTTTTTTTATAATATTGCTACGCAGTTTGTCTAGATAGTAGAATTGGTAAATTAAGTCAGCTTCTATGATTTCGTTTATCAAGCTACTCCAATGAATAATTACTCTGTTGCAAAACTACTTGCTTTTGCAAAAGGATTCATTCTAAAATGCATTTCTTTTGATGTAGGTTGAAATCATATTTAAATCGTTCATTTTTGGGAATCCAAATAATATTAATCCTAAAAATAGGCATACATCACTAATAAAACAGTTTAATACTTTGTGGCAGTACACTTATGTTTAAGCACCAGTTTTAATCTCTTTGGCATGGAGTCTACAATTTTTTTAACAATTCAACAGTTATTTCAGTCAATACAAACTCATTTCAGTCAATAGAGGAGATCCTGCATATTTGATGGAGCATGGATTGCCACTTTTCTCTTCATGATATACCAAAGATTCTCAAGTGAATTTAAGTAAGGAGAGTTTCCAGGCCAGTCTAGAAGCTTTATTTTGTTTTTCTTGAGATTTATTTTGTTTTTCTTTCACGAAGCCAAGTCCTGCTGGAACGTATTACACTTCTGTATGGACATGTTGGGTTTCAGCTTGTTTTCCAAGATTACCTTGTACTTGGCTGCATTCGTAGTTTCCCCTTTTGGAATGAAATGTATGCTGCCACAGCTAGCAGCAGACATACATCCCCAAACCATGATTTTTGGTGGATGTTTTATGGCTCGATGTAACGTGGTTTGTACCCTGCACCGGATACACGTCTAAACATTAAACTGGCAAAATATCGACTCATCACTGAAGAATGTTTTTTCCCACTGGGCAGGCATCCAATGTAAGTGCTTCTTGCAAAAAATCACTAATTTCTTCCTCTAGACATCATTCAGCAATGGTTTCTTGGCGGGTATACTTCGACATAGCCAGAAGTCATCCGCGAGTTGTCAACGAATGGTAAAAGAACTAACTGCAACAGGCAGGGATGCAGCAATTTCGGATGATGTAGCAAATGGATTGGTAACTATTATATTGGCACATTTAATGGCATTGTCATTGCATCAGCTGGTTTCCCAAGCATCTTCTGCAGTTGCGACTACTCGTTTTTCTGAATCTCTTTACAATACAACCCACTGTAGATTTGTGAATATCCATTTTCTCAGCAATATTCTGATATGAGATGCCATTATTTGCATAGGCAATAACAACAGATGCTTTTCTTGGAGTAATGTCTAAGGTTTTTTTTAAATAAACCCATTTAATTGTAAATAAACTAATAAGCAGTAATACTGACTAGAATAGAGTCCAAGAGAATATACAATAAGTCACTAACACAAAAAATGATAAAAAGTAAAAATATGAGCGGAAATCAATACTCATTCTCCTTAAAAACAGTATACTGGTGGCTTAACATAATTACTATTAATTTACCAAGGTCTAGAATAATAAAAGAATAAGACAAAACTATAAAAAAGTTTTTATTGTTGTCTGTACTTTTTTCGCCATGACTGTTTGATTCGTGTTCAATTTTAAATTGCTGGATCAATTCACCTGGTAGTTTATGCTCTAGCAATGTTGTCAAATTCATAATTTTTAATAGCTTTTTGTTAGGAGTTTTTTAAGAGCTGGTTTGAGTTTGGTTGCACTCTAATGAATTTTTAAATTTTTTTAATAACCTCTTAAAGATAAGGAGACCAAACTTGTGTAGTGTATTCAAGATGTGGATGTACAAATGTTGTGCATAATTAATTAACCATATTTATATCTAAGTATTTAAAAGTTTGACAAATGAAAACCATAATTAAATTAGCTTAACAAACTGCTGTATTAACTTGAAATTCTTATTTTAGATTTGATTGAATAATATCACCAAAGTTACTACCAAAATGTGATTTTCCTCCATATTGATTTTCATTTAATACACTATTTTCAATTAAATAATCCTTAACTACATCATGAGTAGTTGGTTCAATAATCTTACATAATATTGATGATAGAGATATTGGTCTGTAATTAAATGCATCATTTTTATCTCCTTTTTTTTTAGAAGAAGAAGAGTTATTTGCACATTTACATAACTGAGATAATTTCTTTTCTGATAATAACTTATGGTATTATAATGCTACGGTATTATAATGCTATGGTATTATAATGCTTAAAGTTTTATAACACTTTTTAAGTACAAAAAAAATAATTTCATTAACATTGATGACTTTATTAACATCAAGTTTTTACAGTTTGTTTTCTACTATCATTTATCTCAATAAGAAAAAAACAATAGAGCGCTATTCACTTTAGGTACTATATATGGAATGTTGTATGTATCTTTGTATTGAAAACATGTTGAAAAATAGTTTTAATACAAATACTTTATTAAAACTATTTTTCAACATGTTTACAATATCATATCCATTAAAACGTTTCCTTACATACATATAGAGGTTGTTCCTTTTTTTTTTTTGGTGGTATTTGCATAGTTGAAAAATACTTTATGTTATTTTTAAACAAATTTACTGACAAATCTATTATTTTTTTGTAGTTCAACTGTTTATGTAAACTGCTTTACTAATTTGTTTTCTTATTGTATTGTTGCTGCAGAAACAATGATTTACATTTATTTTATACTAATTTGCTAAATCGTTCATATTTTAATCTTATAGCTTGTTTAACTTATATATAGATATTATTATAGATCCACAGTTGTATATAAGATCCTTTTATTGCTCTTTTAGGAATATATTTTTTACATGCTTTGTGGTGGATGTTTGTAAAAGTTTGATAACACTTATCTGTGTCCTTGCTAATGAATATTTCAGGACAATTAATTTGTAAAAGTAATGATCTAACTGAACATATTTTCTTATCTATAATTAAATAATAGTTTACCATAATTTGATTTCGATTTATTACTCTGGTTGTTTAATAAAATTTTAAAATTAATAAAAGTTTAAAATGTAACATATTATGTGCTGTATAAATAATGCTCATGGGTGAATAATGAATTAAATTTTTTATACATTCAGGGCATTCAAAAAAAAGTCAAATGTATTACTAATTATAATATAATTGGTGACACATTGGCATTAACAATTTTGTATCTATAGTAACAAAACACTACATATTTTACTATTAAAATGTAAATTTGATGTCTCTATATCATTATTTCACTCCAGAAACTTATTTGAAAAAAATGCTCTCTTGTAAAATGTTCATATTTGGCGTATACTGTTAACACCATGCACACCAGATATAGTTGTCAGAATTAAATGTTGGGTGTGTAACATTTTGATTCATATATACTTAACTTGCTGCATCTGTAAACTCTTGGCCTTGTTGATTAAATTTTTTTAGAGTTTGAATACCTTTTTCCAATTGATATTAAGGTAATTGAAATCTCCAGCAACTATAAGACCAGAAAGAATATGTTAATGGATATACTTTTTTGCAGCAGTTACTGCATTATTTATTTTATGATTTGTTAACACCATATAATGAATTAGGAGGTAATGAATACATCCAACTAAAACTTGATTGTATTTAGTCTCGAATAACAATTTGCTCTATTGTAGTATCAACCAACTTAGCAATTTTTGGAGTAGATACTGCATACTTTCCTTTAATATATATGGTAATACCTCCACCTCAACACTTTAAAGAGTTTTATATAGATTTGTTTGTGCAGAAAACATAGTCAGTCACATTTTTTATAGAGGGTTTGCAAACCATATTTTGGTAATTATAGAGATATCTGGATAAGAAGGTATTTCAGTATTTCCAGTCATACAGTTATCAAAATTGTGGAATGTAATGTTATTTGTATGACTTAAATTTAATGTTAATATAATTTCTTTACTTAACTAATTGTACTGATGACTATTAAAAAAAGTATACATATACTCTTAAAATTTTTTATAATAAACATTTAATTTAGTTTTATATGTTTATGTATTTATGTTTAAATAAACCTTTATTTATACATAAATATATTAATTTGTTTTCTATTTTGTTTACAACTTTTAGTCTGAAATAATTGCTTTCTATGGTTATCCAAGTGAATCGCATTACGTAAAAACTGATGATGGATATATTTTAACGCTTCATCGTATTCCTCATGGATTATTTAAACCTAGTAATGGAAAGACTGTATATTTGCAACATGGACTTCTTGATTCTTCTGCTGCATTTCTAATGAATCCACCACAGCAAAGTCTTGGATTTATTTTGGCAGATGAAGGGTTATTTATATCATTATGATATTTAAGTTCTTTTCTAAAAATAATTAATAGTTGTATTAATTAAACATTAAAAAAAAAGTTTTCCTTGATTTCAGGTATGATGTTTGGCTTGGTAACAGTAGAGGTAATACCTACTCGTCAAAGCATATCAATTTAACAACAAAGAATAAAGAATTCTGGGATTTTAGGTAATTCAAAAATGAAATAAATTTATTTGAATGTGTACATTTTTCTTTTTGTTTAGTAAAACATATCAAGCAAGTTTCAAAAATAACCGCTTTTATAATAAAAAAATTTATTTTTGTCATTTAGTTTTGATGAAATGGCCAAGTATGATCTTCCTGCATCAATAAACTATGTATTAAAGAAGAGCAATAAAACAGATTTATTTTATGTTGGACATTCTCAAGGTTTATACTTTATATAATACGTTAATACTTTTTGATCATAAACAAGACAAGTAGACAAGTTTTTTTTGTTTGAGAAAACCTTTAGTAATAAAGCAAACTCCAAACTTGTTTAGGCTTATATCTTTATATAATTTATATATCTTTTTTATGCCTATATATTATAAAGATGATGCTTTTCTTAAAAAAAGTCATAATGGTTGGAGCCTGGGAACAACAAAAACTCTGAAATGTTAGTTAAAAAAGTTTTTTTACAAATATAAACT
The DNA here is from genome assembly GCF_022113875.1 of Hydra vulgaris. Lineage (NCBI taxonomy): Eukaryota > Metazoa > Cnidaria > Hydrozoa > Anthoathecata > Hydridae > Hydra > Hydra vulgaris. Next base: position 50,479,789 of record NC_061157.1, read on the forward strand.
AAATGTATACTCATTGACAGGTTTTAAATTTTATCAAATAATTTTTCAGTGTTTTGAAGTTATGAATATATTAAATTTAACCAGCCTTGATTTAATGGTAATAGTTTTTCAACAAAAGAGAAATGTGAAATGTTTGAAACTTGTTATTAAATATAGATATAGTTAAATATTGTAAAAAAAAAAAACTTTTTAACTCTCAAGTTTCTCTCACACACAAAATAAATGTGCCAATGTTTGTTGATAAAGCTGATTAAGTTGTTTGTTTGATAAAATTGATTAAGCTGATATGTTAGCTCTTACTTGATTTGATTTGTTAGCTTTTCTTTTTAATTAGTTTTAATTAGTTTTTAAATATTTGTAAAATAGTACAATTATACAATTTATTTTAGGGAGAAGGCTAGCTTTTTTTTCCCTAAAATTAAAAAAAATACAATGAAAATAGAGAAGAAAAAAAGATTTAAATTTTTAACCTTACGGTTTCAATTGTTAAACAGATATTAGAAAGTATATCTTGGGCATTACAAATAGAAATGTTTTTTCACTAAAAAAAAAATTAAATTATTGGGATGATTTTTAATTAAAACACTAGAATATTGGTTTGATAAATTGATTACTGTTCATGAATTGTAACCTTACCTCAAATAATAAAAAATTATTTTTATAATTTTTTTTTTATCTAAAGTTTTATAAAATTAAGATATAAATCCTTCAAAATGACATCATTTTATCTTAAGAAATCTATAGAGATAAAGCTTTCTAAGCTTGTTTACTTTTTATTTTGATAGTTGTTAATTTGATTTACATAATGAAAATTTTCATTATCATAGTTTTGCATGTTTCCGCAATTTTTCAATTAGATGTTTCTTATTATTCTATTTCTCTAATAATCATCATTTTGAATATTCTCTTTCTTTACCTGAAGCCTTTTTTTAACATTTGTAATGCACTTTTTCCAAGTTTTTCTGCATTTACCTTTACATTTTTCTCCTAAAACCGCTAAGTCTCTACATGCTGATACCCTTATGTTGGCATTTTTATGTTCTACATGCCCAAACCATACTAATCTTCCATTATACATTCTTCAGATAAACTCACTGTTTTCAATCTTTGTCTAAGTTTATTTCTCCCATTCTTATCATTTAGAGTTATGTCAAACACCTGTATGATTATCTAGCTTAGATACACCTTGCCCTAGCCATTGATACCTCTTTACTAGCTGATACAATGGTATCTCCAAAATAAAACTTACAAACACTATTTTTTTACAACTCTTTATTTTTATTACTTATTTAAATCATTCTTTACATTCACCAAAATTACATTTTCTACCCTTTGTGAGCACCAATATTAAGAGCTCCCTTTGTAAACCGATTGCTAACAAACTGCACAGAGAGTAGAGTTTGCTGCAGTTCCTTTTCTATACTCTCCACACAATCACTTTCCAATATTCTCTATTTACTCATTGTTTATCCTAGGTCCCTTCTCCTCTATTCCATCTTTTCAACACTGAAATCATATCATAGACAGAACAAGAATTTTTCTTTTTTCTCTGCATTCAAGCATAAGTTATATGCATAGAATATTTCCCTTGGTAAATCAACTCGTTTCTCCGCGCAGCAGCCTTGTTCATCAAGGTTCGTGTTTCACGAGTTATAGAGTTGAGAGAGGGTTATAGCCACAGAATAAGTAGCCTCCTCGTCTGTAGTGACCTTCTCGGCCTTGAGGAGGTGAAGTAAAATAAAATAAAAAAATAAATCAACACTGAGCTCTTTATAGAGAGCTTTCAATAGAAACTGTTCTTTCAATAGAAATCATTATATTTTTTATCTTAGAAAATAAATGAAATTTGTTATTTAAATTCCTTACATTTCATCCATTAAGAATACAGCTATACGAGTCTTATATACTGAAAAATAATTTTTCAAGATGTTTTTAAGTTACTTGTTTTCTGTATGCCTAATCTTTACACTGGTACCTTGAAGGTTGGGGTATCTATGTTTATCATATCCTATGAATTTTTTTATTTATTTAAAAAGCGGTCCATCTAACCATTCCAAAACTTGCAAATTTTTAAATATTTGCTGGTAATTTTTTAGAGAAAACTTACATGCAAGAAAACTTGGATTGTTACAACATTACAACATGCTTGTTGTAATAAGAGCTTAATGTCTGACTAATTAATTTATTATCCTTTTTTCTAAAAAGAAAATAATAGCTTAATACAAAATATTATAAAAAATTCTCTGATTTATTTAAAAATTAATTGTATAGAAATGGTAAATTAGAATGTTGTTTACCATTATTAGTATTGCTCACGCAGATGAATTTGAAAACAACTAAGTTTATTTAGGAATCTTGAATACATTTTATCTAATCTAAGTTTAGTTTAATAAAGCGATTTTATGTGTTTAGTTTAATAAAGGTAAAAGTGATTTTAGAAAGATAACTATTTACAAACTAAAATTCTCCATTAGCATTCTCAAAAAAAAAAAAAAATTCAATATTGGAATGAGAAGTTGAATTTTTGGTCAACAAAGGAGAATTATACATTAATAAAAATTTTTTGGCTTCTTTTTTTTTTTTTTTTTGCTTTTATGTTTCCCCCAGCAGCCATCCATTTATTATACCATTTATGCAGAGAAGATAAATAGTATGATTCAGCTCTCTACATAATGAGTGGGTCTATTTCATAAAATGAACAATTTTTCTGAATTGAGACTTTTTTCCCTATTAAATATGCATCTATCTTTGGCTCCATATTAATTAATAAGGTGACTTTTAGATAACCCTGGAGATTGATTTAAATTTTTATATTTAAATATAGTTTTTTTATAATTTCTGCCTTGTACTAGGTAAATATTTTTAAAATGTATACAGGAAAAAATTTAAAACATTTAAGTTTTTTCAAAATAGGAATTTTTGGTACACTGGTATTTTCCTGGATGCCATTCACTTATGTCTGAAATTATCAGATCAAATCCAAATACTGTACTATTTTCATTAATTTATATTGTATCTATCAGCAAAAAAGTTACATGCTTTGCTATAAATTTAATTTAATACTACTGAATACAATATACATAAGTGTGGGTTTGAAGTTATATATGAATTCCCACTGAAAATTTTATATATAAGAATAACACTTCCGTTATTATTGTATGGAAAATCATTTTTAGGTCTACATGTTCTATATTGTTTTATAATGAGTTTTAACTGACTATGAATAATAGTTTCTCCAAGATGAGGTTATCTTATTGAGCAAGCCCATATATACGACTTCCATTGGTAAGATATTGACCTCAGTTGGTAGGATATTGTTTTGTTAGATTTAAACCTATTCAAATATACAAAGTATTGTTATATAAATACCATTAAAAGGTGTTTCTTTAATAATGGAACTCCACAAATTGCATTTGCTTATGTAAAATGCGTAAAACAGGGTATAGCATTTATTTATATTAAAAAAATATATAATAATATAATAAAATAAATTATGTAGTGAAAAAAGTGGTCTAGCGGTAGAGCACTTGCCTTATAAGCAAGAAGTTCTGAGTTTGAACCCCACCACATCCCTGGTAGTACCGCGCTCAACTTGTTTTTCCGCATAGCAACCTTATTCACCATGGTTTGTGTTTTGGAGTTATAGATTTGAGAGAGGATTGCAACCACAATTAAAGTAGCCTTCTCAACTGTAGTGACCTCCTTGACTGTAGTGCCCTTAGGGATATAAATTAACTTATAATTAAAAAAAAAACTAATTGCTCTTGAATTATAAAAATTAGTTCAAAAATGGTGGAAGTAGCTACATATACAATATGTAGCTACTTCCACCATTAGTTATATTTTAAAAAAATGTCAAAATCCAGGAACACTATACTTTTGTTATCTTTGTTATTTACAAATGATCATTTTAGCTCCCATGGTCATGTGTAACAGAATTATGTTGATTATTGTTTTTAATGATTATGATTATGTTGATTGTGTTTGATTTTTTCATTTTTTTCATACTTTTTATGGAAAATAGTACTCAGTAGAAAATTTTGATACAAATTATCACATTCTGCCTTTAATCATCAGGCAAAAATGTATTCTTAAATAAGGCAAATACTTCTTAAGGCACAGTCATTTGTTACTTGCATGTTTTTTACAAAATGCTCAATCTTTCTGTAGCTTTCCAAATTGTTTTAACACCAGAATCTCTCATAACCCATTTATTAACATCTTTAAAAAAACAAATAATATCAAAAAGGATACAGCTTACTGGGCCAAAAAATATCAGGAAGAGTCAGACTACTATCCAAATCACAAACATTTGTGGGTGAACTGCATCTGAGTATCTCTAGCTAGACATTGATAAGTGAATTTTTATTAAAATTTTGTTTCTCCAAACAAAAGAAATGTAAAATATATATAAATATATATATAAATATAGAAAAAAAATATTCTAAGAAATATGAAATATGAATTCTATTTAAATGATTCCTACAGAGAACCAAAGTATGTTGGAGTCAATAATTACAGGAAGAGTTGCTATACTCCTTGGTATTTGCCAGTATTGCTACTGGTTATATCTCAGTTAACCACAAAAACCTGATCCATACAATCATAATATTAAAGACTGTTAACGATGTACATGAGATTAAGTCTCATGTTCAAGGAAAGCTGTTTTTTTATAAATATTTTTAATTGAAAATAAGACTTGACACAAGGAAATCTGTTTACTTATAATTATTTTAAAGTAAAAGTTGTCCCGGAAAGCAGTCATATAATTTAATGGGATTTTTATATTAAGTGTCAATAGTTTAACAAGACACAAAAATGACATTAAGTAAAACCAACCAACTTGTTGTTTATCTTGACAATATCCCAAAGCACCTATTTATTTAAGCACCTATTTATTTTCAAAATTTCAGCAACACATACAAATTATTAAGAACAAAGACAAATATTAAATAGCATCTTTGGAAATCATTTGAATTTATCATTTGGAAATCATTTATCATAATCATTTTTTCAATTTATCATTTAATGTTTTAAAAATCTAATGTATTGCATTGCAACACATTAGATTCTTAAAAAGTCACAATTTTCAAAATGGTTTGACTTTTTACTTAGGTACAACTATTGGTTTTATCGCATTTGGGGAAAACAAAGAACTGGCTACCAAAATTCGTGCTTTTATTGCTCTAGCGCCTGTGGCAACTGTCAAACACATTCGAGGAGCTATTAAAACTATTTCAACTTTCACCACAGAAATTGAGGTTCAAAATATTTTATAGCTATTTTAAAATGTTTTAAATGCCTGATATTAATTTTCATACGGATAAAAATTATTTGTGTTTTTGATAGTTTGTTACTTTATAATTAATCTTACTAAGTATTTAATAATTTTAAAATAAACATTTAATAATAAATTAACAGTTTTATCTCACATATACTAAGGTCAGTGAATTGGCTGAATGTTTTCTGAATAACTGATTTATTTAAAATTTTGTATCAAAAAAGGTGTTAAATGTTGGCAATGATTTAGAGAAATAGATTGGGTTTGCATTGCTAGTTGGTTGCAATTAATGTGTACTATACTATAATAATTGTATGTACACACATACAAACATATATATATATATATATATATATATATATATATATATATATATATATATATATATATATATATATATATATATATATATATATATATATATATATATATATATATAATTTTATAGAGTATATTGTTTTTACAATATACTCCATAAAATTGTTTTTTTATGTGTGTTTTTAGCTTCTTATTAAAATATTTGGTTTAAATGACTTTCTTCCACAGTCTTATTTTATGCGCTTTCTTGCTCAAGATATTTGTGGTCTGTCGCATTCTGCTGAAATAGTATGCAGTAATGTTGCTTTTCTTATTTCTGGTTTTGATGTTTCCAATTTAAACAAAACAAGACTTCCAGTTTACATGTCACATCTTCCTGCTGGAACATCATCTAAAGATATGATTCACTTTGCTCAGGTATTTTAAAGTATTTTATTATTATTTTTGAAACTAAGTATTTATGTTTTAACATTCAAAATATTTTATACTATATATATATATATATATATATATATATATATATATATATATATATATATATATATATATATATATATATATATATATATATATACAGTATAAAATATTCCTTGGGAATCAACCTAACTGCCGACCTCAAAGTGTTTGTGGTTAGCAAAAATCATTGACCTTTTATTTTGTTCTATGGTAACCCCTTTGTACCAAATTAGTATAAATTTACTTTAAATAAATTTAGAAAGTTTTTTATATTTTTTTTAATTTTTGTTTTTATATTTTCAATTAATAACTTTTTAAAAAGAATTAAGAAAAAAAAGTAAAGACTCAAAGAAAATGGAAAAGTTAGATGCATGTACAATTAAAATAAAATCTGTTTGTCATAAACAGTCAAAAAAAAATCTTTGCTATAGTTGGAGTTTTATATAACATAAAAACAATATTAAAAATATAAAAAAAATCTGTGCAAATGCTGATCAAAAAACCCTTCAGGATGGGCACACTATGCGTCATTCAAATAAAAATGAGGAAATAGGCTTATAAATAAAAAAACATTCAACATATTGATCTGATTTTTTTACAAGACATTGAATTTTTGTTTATATTTCTATATTTAAAAGAAAAATATCCAGTTTTTATAAAAAAAGTTTACTCTATTTTTTTCGGTTCATCCGGACTAATTCCTGACTAATATAAGTCTAAATATTTTATTCAAAAAACAGTAAGCGCCAATTTTTTATAGAATTTTATAATCTATATCATTAACACAGTTTAATAATAAACAATATATTTGAAAAAAAACTTATTAAAATTATAAACAAATCTGCTATCACATGATCTTTTGCTCTTTAGTTTCTTACAAAGTATCTCAATGTTCTATTAGATATTTTTAATAACTTGTTGCTATGAAAATAGTTTTTTTTTTTTTTTTTAATACAATGCAGAACAGCTTATCAGTATAACATTTTAGTTTATGATAGAGATCTTTTTTAGATTTTTCTAAATTTTTTTTAAAAACAAAAAACAACACAACTTTGGTTTGTTATTATAAACTATATTAAAATCTCTTTACCAAAAAAAAAAAAAGTCTAACAAAAATAGTCAAAACTATTAACAATAGCATAATATTCAAAAAAATACTCAACAGAAGTATATATCAAATGTCACAAACAAATAATTAGCTGTATCCCTAGTGTTTTCTGCCAAGAAAACACTAGGGATACTACTAGTTATTCTCTTGCAGTTTTGCTTTCCTTGTTTCTGGCTTCAATAGCACTGTCAGACAAAGAACCTATTGGAGGATACTTAAAATACCTAATAAAAGAACCACAATGAATTATCATTTTAAGTACAGATTGTGACATAGGTATGGGTTTTTTTTTAATGTGTTTTTATTAATAATTGCAATTAGATATTCAGTTTTCTTATTGAAAATCTATATATCCAGTCTTGTAGTCGTGTTGTTCATATCAATGAGTAAGTCTCAAAATAACTTATTCTGATTTAGGTACTCTTTGTGGTACACTATGAACAATAAAAAAATACATTTAAAACATATGCAACACCAACAAAAATGTCAAACTTCGAATTGTTTTTGTGAAACATAGTAAAAACAATTTGTGTGCGTTTGTGTGTGTTTATATATATATATATATATATATATATATATATATATATATATATATATATATATATATACATATATAAATCTCACTCTGCTCGAAAAGTTGATTATCCTGTTTAATCAGATTTTCTTATTAATTGCTGTTCCTCTTCAAATGTCTTAATCTCTATTTCAGGATTCTTTTTCTAATCTTTATATAATTAATGCTAATTTTCTTTTGGTTAAAAAATATTTGAAATGTTAAAATTGAAATTTTTCTTTCAGAAAAGTAAAATCCTATTTCTGCTTCGCATTGCATAGTGAGGCAGCTTGCCTTGCCCACCAAGTCTATTTAAGATAAACTTGGTGGAATATATGTATATAACATAAGGTAGTATTTTTTCGTGAAGCATAAGCTGTAAGATTTACCACCAAATTTGAATGGCTTCTCTTATTCCTCTTTAGGATAGGCTCTATACCCAAAATTTTGTATTTTTTAACAAATTTCGAAAGTTCTGTGGAAATGGCCTTCCTTTTATAAAGAAATAAATTTTTATGCTTTTACCATTAGAAAGTTTTCTCAATGAGTTTTTAAAATACAAATAAGGTTTTTTCTAATGATTTTCCATTAAGTGGGAATGAAGTGGTTTTTTGGCATAATTAATTGCTATATTTAGAAGGATTAGACATTCTTATTATGAGATGTAAAAGTATTCTGATGCTTTAAAAGCAGCTAACCTTTAAGCATTCCAATGTTGAATGGGTACAAAGAGTTAAACTAGATAATGTTTTGTATTCTAGATCTTGCATTATATTTTGGTTTGGGATGAACCCTATTTTATCTCGTGAAATCCACAACATTTTGAAATAAAATCACATGGATTTCTGGTTAAAGATATATTACTGATGCATTTAGAGATCATCTTCTGTATAGATTTAATTATATTTTTTAGGCAACATGAATTTCATGGGCGTATTAGAAATATACAAGGATAAAGTTATTCATAAATTTTTTTTGTAAATACACTTTAAACTGGCTTTTTTATTTTTTTGAACAAGTTTTTTATTTTTATTTTTTGAAACCACTTCTTTTACTTTTTTAAGGCAACTTTTTCAGTGAGAACTTTGCCACATTCTGCTTGGACTCATTTTTTTCCTTATCTTTTATTACTTATAGCTGTTAGAGTATCTTTGGAAGGAGTTAGCTCAACACTTTTAATAGAGCAGCTCGAAGTTCATGATGAAAAGAGTCATTATCTTTTGTATGCTCTGCCGCCGCCAGCACTTTTTTGCCAGCTTTTGATTGATCTAACAGATGTAGACCTAAGGCTCCAAAACTAGATTCTAAATTTTTTCTGTTTACTTTCAGCCAAGTTAGTCTTGTTAAAATTAGAATAACAGCCTTGTCAACCAATATATGGCAAGATTCTTGGAAGAAATTGTGCAAAATGTCTCTCCAAATTTGCTTTATTGATTTGAAGAAACCAAAATCTAAAGATTGCAAAGCCTGACAGCTGGAAACTCAAAAGCAACTTAAATTGTAGAAAGTTATCAATAAGCATAAATAAAACTAAATTAAGAAAATGTTGTTATATTTAAGATAAAGCCGCTAACTTTGTTGGATTTTACTTTTGATGCGAGATTACTTGTAAGATGGCTGCCATGGCCATCCATAAATAATGCTATATATACATCTTTTCTATGTTGACTAATTTTATAAGGAAGACCTTAATTATTCAAAAAAATAATAATAATAAAATCTACTAAATTAAAAAGGTAAAATAAAAAGATCTTATCATGATAAACCAATTTTCAAAATGCTTTCTTCCACCCTGACTTAGATACAGCATATTGGGCGTCATTAGGACTCCCTATACACCAAGTGTGGTAAAGATTTTTGTCTTTATTTATTAACTACAAAATGGGCATAAAAATACCAGTACTGATTTTTTTGAACTTAAAATCTTCTTGTGGCAAAACTATGTTCTCAGTATTAATATCTGGAAACGCTACTTAACAATTCCACATATTAATACTGAGAACATAATTTTGCCACAAGAAGCTTTTAAGTGGGAAGTGAAATGTATGCCGCGCCTTAAAAAACGTCTAAAAACTCCAACTATAGCAAAGATTTTTTTTTTTTTTGACTGTTTATAACTAAAAGATTTTATTTTAATTATACCATTTTCTTTGAGTCCACTTTTTCTTAATTCTTTCTAAAAAGTTATTAATTGAAAATATAAAAACATTGTTTATTTATAATATATTCAGCAAAGTATCCAAAATAAAATAATTCTTATTGCACAAAGATTTGTATACCATAGTATGTTCACATTTGCACAGCTAAATTGTCGCAACTCCCTCTAATTTGGAATCGAAAAGTCTCTATTAAAAATACTGCAGTGTGTTCAAATTTGTGCAGCAAGACTGGTATTTAAAACTAGACTAGAAAATCATGTAAACAACCAGGAATTTAACAAATTGCATTGGCTGAAAATTAGAGAAAAATATATATTAAGGTCCTTTTGATAATGCACAAATCTATTATACTGGAAGCACCAACTTCCTACAATTTAATTCACTACTCGATGTCAAAAAAAACACTAAAGTTAAAGGAAACAAAATACAACAATCGTTTTGGTAATCGAGCATTATCCCACTATGGTCCTAAACTTTAGAATATACTTCCAAATAACATCTGTGACGAAAAAAACACAATTATTTATAAGAAAAAACTAAAATCTTATTTAATGATGGGTGAACTATTCCACCAGAAAACTTTTGAATGTTAATTAAAATCTCTTGAAATTTAATATTAAAATTTTTTTACTAATATAATAATTTGTTGCACAGCTGAGCAAGTGTTTTATCCACTATTCTGGCAAAACAAAGTAGCAGTGGAACAGTTTCAAGTACCAAAAAATGGAATACTCCAACAAATTTCACGTAAAATACTGATATTAAAAGCTGTCTTTGTAAAAAACTTCATAATAAATGAATGGGTTATTTTTTAAAATTTAAAACATTAAAAAAAATTTAAAAATTTAACCGTTATGAAAAAATGGACTTAAGTAAAAAAAAGTATGTGCATATATATATATATATATATATATATATATATATATATATATATATATATATATATATATATATATATATATATATATATATTTTTTTTTTCATATACTACCGTAGTAACTACTTAAATCTTATGATCTATCTACCAAAACATAATCTTGTTGATTTGGCAAAGTTGCATTCTTATATTGTAACTGTTTATTCATGCTCAAGAAACACTTCATTTATCTAGTTTTTTTTTCTTGAACATAAGTGTTTAAGAATTCTCTCTCAATGTCATGTTTTCCTGACTCGCACAATTTACACTTTTTAAGTTATGTCATTTGTTTTCTTGCTTTTCTATTCTAGATTAATTCCTATCTTAAATATAGTTAACTGCAGGATTAAATTTTATATTTTTAGGACCAATCTGTACTTGAAAACAGCTAATAGTTTTTATTTTTGGATCCTTTATTATTTTCATTTTAATTTAAATGCTTTAATTTTTACATAGATGATAAAAAGTGGAAAGTTTCAAATGTTTGATTATGGAAAGTCAGGAAACATCAAACGGTACAATCAGGTGCTTATAACTTATATCTTTTATTATTTATTATTGTGACGAAAAATTTTTATATTTTGCTTTTTAAGTATTACAAAGACTATTCTTGGAGTGAAAACACCTAAACTTAAGTTTCAAATTTAAATTCTGATGTTCTTATCACTCACATGATAAAAATATTAGGGTATTAAATACATTTTCTGAAAAAAAAAAATTATAAGAAAACAATTAATGCAAAATTATTTTCTGATTTAAAAATATATTGCAAATAAAATAATATTAATAAGATGAATAATTGTCATATTGACTATTTGACAAATCAGATTCTTAGTAATAGTCACATAATTTTATTTTTAACCTGATGTGGTGGTGTTACAAGTGGGACAACTGAATTCAAAACTTCCGTTCCATTTTTAATATGCTCTTGTTTACCAAGAGCATATTAAGCAAATCTATATTCGTAGAAATAAATGTGATTTTTTTTACTGAAATAATGTTCATGGAATCAACACAAATCTTTATTTATTTAGCTTCTTAAGACTTTTCTGAGAATTGCTCAATTTGAAGTATGTGTTTTAAATAACTTCCAAACTTTGGTTTGTCTAAAATAAGTCCCATACGGTTTTTTTAAATTTTGCTTGATATCTTTTAAACGTTACTGGATACTAAATTTATTTTAATTGCTTCTAATTTGCCACTTTTTTATATCTAATATAATTCACCATTCATTGTTTTGTGAGTTACATAGCATTACATATGAAACATTTTTGTTGAAAGTGTATATCAGTTAAACTGTTGCACACTTTTTTTATCTATCATTGAGAGTATAAGGTTGTGTTTAACAATTTCTCTAAGTCTAATAGGTATTGAAATAAGTTAAGACATTTTTTTGTCTTATAGCTGTCAAAAGACATTTTTTTAAACTTTAGGTTCGTTTCTCTTGTTGTAATATCATTTGTTTTGTTTTTTTTTTGTTTTTTTTTTTGAAAAAACAAGCCTATTTTAACAGCACTAGAAACATTTTCAAGCCTTTTTTTGTTTTAAAAAACGAGTTTTTAAATTTTTTTTTTTTTTTTTTGTGCCATCCCTGACTACCTTTAGTTAATGAAAAGGACAGGGCTGAAACTTATTTTAAATTCTTTAACCAATTTTTGTTTTCATTTGAAAAACCATCATATGTGCTGCAGACCATTTTTATGGGGAATTTTGATGAAAGACATTCTTAACTGCAAAGATCTCTCTGAATGTTGAGTTACATCAGTAACATGAAGGTAATATGCGGGTAATTCTTTTGTCTTTATCTATGTTTCTGCCATTCTTCAAATAACTTTATTTTTGAAGTGCACACAATTTGGAAAAAAAAAAAAGTTTAAAAAACTTGTGATTTTATTTTGTGATAAATTATACATCATTGTACAGCTAAGGACTTAAGCTATACACTATTGAAAAATTAGTTTAGCTACATGTGGCTATAAAAAGCAGTATACGTTAAAAAATTAAAAACGAAATAAGATTTTAGTGTCATTTTTTCAAATCATATTCACACATTGTTTTTTTTTTTTTTTTTTTTTTTTTGAATTAATTAATTAAAATGATTAAAACTTATCTTTTTAAGTAAAATCCTTTAAAGCAAAAAAATAGGTCTTTTCTTATAATCTTGTTGAATATAAACACTGTAAATTTGTAACTAAAATATTTTCATAAATAAAATGATATTTTAAGGTCATTTTAATTGCTTATAACTTTGCTATAGAATGTTTGTTGTAATACTACCTCGAGTTGTAATGAGTGATTGTTTTTGTAAAAATATCACAAATTAGTCAAATCCTTGAACTAATTTTTTTGTCCATCTATCTTGCATAAAATAATTCACTCTGTGTTGTATGAGGCTTAAATATCTTAAATCATTTTTTCAAAATACAATTTTAAAGCAATTATAAAAAGTAGAATATTAGTGCAATTTTTTTAATGGATAATCCTGTTTTATAAATTATATTACAGTATTTCAAATTAGTATAGATACCCATGTTATCAAGTGTATGATTCAAAATGTTACTTCAAATAAAAGATGTTTACTTGATAACGAGGTTATAATCTCCATTTACTTTAAATATTTTAATAATTGTTTATAAATATTGTTTATATTAAATTTTTTTATATTTATTTCAAAAGTTAACATTTTAAAATCACTAATATTTTTAAATGAAAATCAAGTTGTTTCATTTTATTGTTAATCGATATTTTGCATGTTTTTTTTAATTTTGTTACTTTTTTTTTTCCATTCTTTTATAGGAATTTGCACCATTATATAACATAAGTAAAGTTAAAGTTCCTGTTGCTTTATTTACGGGCACCAATGATTGGTTATCTGATCCAACTGATGTAAACACCAATCTGAGACCTTTTCTTCCTAATATAGTGTTTAGTAAAAACATTGATGCATGGAATCACGTGGATTTCATTTGGGGTATAGACGCTAATAAAATGATTTATGAAGATATCATTAAACTTATGAACTAAGTGAAGAAAAACTTATATTTTCACATATATATATATATATATATATATATATATATATATATATATATATATATATATATATATATATATATATATATATATATATATATATACATATATATATATATATATATATATATATATATATACATATATATATATATATATATATATATATATATATATATATATATATATATATATATATATATATATATATATATATATATATACATATATATATATATATATATACATATATATATATATATATATATATATATATATATATATATATATATATATATATATATATATATATATATATATATAATCTGTGTTTCTAAGCAATGTATTTTAAAGCAAAAAAAATGGAGCATACATAAAACTACGTGTAGTATTTATTATAATTTTATGTTGATAAGATTTAAGTCTTATTCTGCATCATATCCTTTTGATTTAGGACCTTGTGAGTCTTTAATCTAAAACCAAAATTGTCTGCTATCACTAAAAAAAATAACTTGTTAAACGTGTTATTTATACATAAGAGTTACCTGTAAACAGTTTCCAAATAGCTCTTCAAAGTATTTTTTAGATTAGAAAATTTTATTCAAAAATGTTGACAAAACTTGCTGAATGAATAATATTTTATTCAAAATGACTTTAAATGATACAATTTGTCTAAGAATCTTCTGTTAATATTGTTTTTTAAGCTCATACCTGATTTAAAATGTCTCTAAGCTTTTTTATGTTAATGATTCTTCATCTGGTGCTTTTTTATAGTTTTTAGTTATAAAAAAGATTGCAGAGTAAATAAGCTGGTTGTCAGCTGACTATCGTTTAAAATATATAACAACAAAAAAAAATCTTAACTAAAAAACTTAAAATTCTTTCTTAAAATAAAATACGAAAATGTTTACTAATTTTATATTATACAGGGTGGCCACTAGTCATGGAAATCATGGAAATGTCATGGAATTTTATTTCGTCATGGAAAAAGTCAGAGAATTCCTAAATTTTCATTGAAAATCATGGAAAATTCATGGAACTTTATAAATTTTCATTGAAAATTATGGAAAATTCATGGAACTTTATAAATTTTCATATAAAATCATGGAAAATTCATGGAGCTTTATAAATTTTCATTGAAAATCATGGAAAATTCATGGAACTTTATAAAACGATCTTTATTTTTTTCTACTTGTGATATTTTTAGGATGCAAAAAAAAGTTTTAGTATGTCTAGTCTGAGTCCTTTTTAAAAAAGATATTTTTGCAGAGTAAGTTATTAGAGCAGTAAAAGAGTTTTTTTCAGACATAATTTCGGAACTTTCTACCATAGAGTTTTTGGTTTGCATGTTTTATAATGACCAAGTTGTAAATGCTTCGTGCATGACAAACACTGAATATTCTACTCTAGTGATTTGTTATAAAAGTTTATGAAGAGTCATGGAAAAGTCATGGAACTTCGTTTTCAAATTTGAGTGGCCACCCTGTTATAAATTCGCACTAAAAAAGTTGTTTGAATCCTCCACCGTTACCTTCCTTCCTTTCCCTCCTTCTCCTATCCACTCAAATTATATACCCTAATATCAAATAGATGAAACACTATTCCTCGTCTATTTCAAAAAAGCAAACCGTATTCTAAACATTGATATAAAGTAGTAAAATGATGGTATTGGTATTTTTTGAAATTTTCTATGTAACTGCTACGCCCCGCTTTTTAAAGTATTGTGGGTAAATTTAATAAATAATTACTGTTTTAATACGGCACTAATAGTTGTGTATGACATAAGATTATTGAATCTTCTTTAGTCTTTAGCAAACAAAAATATTACCATTACACTCTAATAGTTTCATTTTTTTAAATACTACAAAAACAAGCTTGCATGAGGCTTTTTGTTTCGTTGAGCCATACTTACCTAGTAGCCCGATTTCGCTAAGAAAATTCTTATTTCCATTTCTTATTTCCATTTCAAAATAAAAATTGTTTAAATGTACAGTATTATATCTACCGATTCAAAATATGTCAGAAAAATATGCTTCTATTGTTTCTTCAAAGCTTTTTTCATGCCTATCATTGCTTTGTTATTTAGAAGAATTTCAAATGACTTCATCAAATAAGTAAGATAGAAATTTAATATAATATTTTTCATTTTTCCTTCAAGTTAACTTAAGGACCAGGAAGGGGGATATTTTTAATATTACATATATGACACTTTTAGGAATTGTCCAAGCTTATGTATGTTCATACTTAAGCCAAATAAAAATGTTTTGCAATCTCCCCAAAATGAGGCGGTTAACTTTAGGTGGTCATAATTTTCAAACAATAAAAGATAATAATTTCTAAAGTTTTTTTTAAATAAAAATGATCAAAAAAACGTATTTTGCATAAATTTACAATATTACTTGTTTCTGATCCACAAGTTCATGGTTCATTAGTTCTCAAACCAAATTCTTTAAACGTCCTATCAAGAATCGAGTATTAGATTGCTCATTGTACTAAGAATGTTATTATAAATTAGACAACATTGCATAATTTGAGCGGCTTGATGGTACATACCCCAACCACTTATTAGTATTATTTAATCTTTTTTCAGAGTTTTTTTGTTATCCTTTAGATCTTTTAACTTTTTTTTTAATTAGGTCGGTAAGATCCTGAAGTTTAACTTTAGCTTTTGTTTGAGTTCGATCGATATTTTTAAACCACGTCTCTGGTAGTACCATGCTCAACTTCTTTCTCCGTGAAACGGTCTTGTTATAACAAGGCCGCTGCACGAAGAAACAATCTGAGCGCGGACTATAGTCAAGATATAAATCTTGACTATAGTCCGCGCTCAAGTTGTGTTTTGGAGTTATAAAGCTGAGAGAAGGTTATATCTACAATTTTGTACCCTCTTTAATTACTGTGGCCTTCTTGGCCTTGAGGAGGTGAATTGAGATTTTTTTAAAATAGTGTTTATGAAATGTACGTTATTTGTGAAAATAACAATATTTTTTCAACAGACTCTATGTCATATTTGGCATCAATCATTTTTAATGCAAGAACTCAGTTCATTAAGTTTTTATTTGTCGATCTGTTTTTTTTTTATCTATTTATTATTATTATTATATTTTCTTAAAATTTATTTATTTGAATTTTCATGCCATATTTTTCTATACAATGTTTTTATATCCGAAGATATTGTTGGCTTAGCATAGAAACAGCCACAAATAGTCATTAAGACTAATCTAAAGTAGCGTCCGTTATTGACCAACATGGTGAACATGACAATGTTATACAGCTATATCATAACTATGTGCCAGTTTTTCTTACATTAAAATTTAACGGATATGGATTTTAAGTTTTTTTTTTTTTTGTGTGTGTTTTGCTATTTATGTTGCTACCGAGACAGTTTGTTCCGGTAGCAACATAATATAGGTACCTAAAAAAAAAATAAAGGTCCTTCATATATAGTTTAGTAAAAATTTAGTAAATAAGGGCGCCAATAAGGATTGTTGTCTCAGGCGGCGTGACAGCTCTCGGCGGCCCTGTATGTTTGTATAGATAAAATAAACAAACAAAAAAAATGTCCGCTACTTCCGTTAAACTAATTAAACGTCAAACAATGTATTTTACTGATGACGTAAAAGTTTAATCGAGTTAATTAATAATGCATTTGTCACACTCGATATACTTAATTACCGCTATAAATTATAAATATCAAGGGTAGAGTAAAAGTATCGCAAACTGGATACTCTTCACCATAAGCTAAATAACTTTTTTAATATTGGGAATTTGTAGGATTTTTTTATGGAATATTGTTGTTTATTAAAGGAATTCTGCCGTGTAAAAAAAAATAATTATAACATCAAGTTTCTATCGAAAATAAAATTTTTATTTTTTTAAAAAGTGTCCGCTTTTCGGAAAATTGTCCCTAAAAGCGGATACTTTTTGCACTTTTTTTGGCTTTCTTGGCAGGAGTTTCTACTTCTGCTGCTGCAATTTCAACATATATTCGTTTTAATAACTTTGCGTCTTCTTTTTCTTTTAACTTGTTTAACCATGCTTCTTCTGTAAAAGCTTAATCAGCCACTGTTCTAACATTTCTGGCTTTTTTTGCAGAATGATTGTAAGCATTTTGGAATTGAAATTACTTAAAGAGAACTCTTTTAAAACTGATTTTTACACGAGTCGCCAATTCTTCTTGAGAAGTTAAATTTAAAGTTGAAATTGAAGTTGGAGTTGGAGGCGGAATTAAGGTTTGTGTTTGTTGAGCAGTTTGAGGCAAAGAAGTTGGGCTGCGTGGTGATTTTGTAACTACTGATAATGTTATTAAGGTGTTATTAAAAGTTTGACAAATATGTAATTTTGATTTGTCAATGTTGTCTTAATTTAGTGTTTTTAAAACCAGCAATAATTTGAGTACGAGTGACGAGTGTAAGCTTTGTTGCTTCTATACAACTGTGTAAGGAAAATTGTTTTTAGACAAATGGCTATAACCACTTTAAGCATCAAATTTTCTTAAGGTATCACTGCAAACATCTTTAACATGGCAAAATACACCAACATCTAGAGGCTGCGGAATGTGAGAGGAATGGGTGGGAATGCAAATTAGTTTTATATTGTTTTCTTTACATTTAAAAAAGATTTAATTAGATTTAATTAAATTTAATAAAATTTAATTTTTTTTGAAATTTTGTAATTTTCCACACACTAAAAATTAAGAACTTTTTTAAATTTTGCAAATATCTTTATTTTTATTAAAGATATTTAGTTTTTTTGATGTGTCCGCTTTTGGGCACTGTCCGGTTTGCTGTACTTTTCCTCCACTCATGATTCTTAAATAAAAAAAGTAACTTTAAAATTATTAAAAAAATATTTTAATTGTAAAAAATTATCAAAAGAATAACTGCAATATTTTAAATTTCAATTTGCTTGCAAATGGGCAGAAAAGCAGTGTCAGAGAGCATCAAATGGTAAATTATTGGACTGGTCAAATTAAAGAATCATAACAACGTTGAAATTATAAACTCATTGGTGCTTCTGAAATTTGCGTGCAAAAAACAGTGAAAACCTTGGAGCTAATAGGTAACATCGTTGACATACCTCGTTCTGGAAGACCACTGAAGCTTAGTGGCCGTGACAAAAATTGCATATTTAGAACAAGTAGAAAAAAATCCTAGGCTCAGCAACAAAAAGCTAGCCCAAATATTCAACCAATCCTTTTCTCATCAAAATATAAGCAAAGAACTTGTCAGAAGAACATTAGGAAAAAAAGGTATTGGGTCTTACATTGCAATAAGAAAGCCTATACTGTCAATTATGGACCAACGCAAAAGACGAAAATGGTGAAAGTTAGCATTTGGCAGTTGAAGGTTGGGAAAAAGTGATATGGAGCGATGCGTCAAATTTTCAGGTAGTGAATCTCAAAGGAAGAACATACATTTAAAAGATTTGCAATTGAGAAATATTGCAAGCACTATTTACAAGCAAGCCGACAAGGTGGTGTAGGCTCAGTAGACATATAGGGATGTTTTTCTCACAAAGGCATTGATTTTTGAGAGCTGTATCATGGCCGTATAAACCAATATACCTACAAAAACAAACTTAAAAACGTTTGATTTCGTTCTTTAAACACGTTTGGATTGTGCGGCAGAAGCAAGCAATACAGCTTCCAGCAAGACTGGGTTCCAGCACACACAGCAAATAATATAAAAAACTGGTTTACCACAAAAAAAATCAATTTGTTGCCCTCGATCTCCAGATGTCAACCCAATAAAAAATATTTGGTCACGGATCGACACTCAATTGGTAAACCATCAAGCTCAATCAACTTAGCATTTGAAGCAACTTCTGAACAAGTACTGATTAAAAGTGCTACATAAGATGTGCATGAAATTGGTCAAATCAATGCAAAAACGAATTCTTCTTTGCTATCAAGCCAACTAAATATTAAATTTTTTTTTTTAAGTTTTTTGTGTTCTAAACCTTAACTCGATTAAACCTTTATACAACTTATTTTATGTTTGTATGATTATTTATTTAATTTTTTTGAATTATTTTTTTTTAACTATCTTATCTTATTAATGTTAATTGTATGGCTAACAGTTGTTCTTTTAAAAATAAAAAAAATTAATAAAACTCATTTTCCAGATTTTTTTCAGTTAAAAAACCCCTAAAAAGTTTGATTAAAATTACAATCTCGGTTTAACTTTTGTGCATAGCTGTATATATTGGTTTGTTGGTAATTTAACTAAACTATTTGTTTCAAAACCTGAAATAGGCTAAACCTAATTTCTACTATCAAACATATTTTTTGTTCCATGTGATGCATTGTATCACATACTTTACAAAGGTTAATTTCCATCTATTTCTTAATAAACTTTGTCTTCTCTGACATAAATTTCTGTCATAACGTAATTAAATCCACTATCTACATTATTAAAAGTATTTTTCGAAATCTGAAAAGATTGCACAATTAGTCTTAATTAAAGTTAATTAAAATATATTTTCTCCGTTTCTTAGTTCACATCAATATATTTCCAAAGTAAATAAAAGTTGTTTAACTATTTAAGAAATTCTTTCTATTTTTCGATTGACCAATGCATATGGGTATAATAGACTAGGTGGAGGGAAAATGAAGCCAAAAATCTTTTAAAATTGTGGTACAGGCTTAATAGCATAATTATTACAGCAGCTAGTCGAAATGGTGCCTTTGCATTGAAAAAGGAAAATTTTAAAATATAGTTTGTAATCTTAGATAGGTGTAACCGAAATGGGTTTTTCTCTTAAAAGTTGACTGGTTAGATTTTTAACAAGAGTTCAAACGGTCAAGAAGTTATCATAACAAAAATCACGATGTACGTAAAGTAATCTTTTATTGAATACCTCGATACTAGGTATAATGTCAAAGTTTTAAATAATCTCTACTACTTGTTTAAACTTTTTCTTTTGCTTTCTTTTTAGTTATTGGTTTGTCACATTCTTAAAGAACGTTTTTTTTCTGCAAGGAGCTTATTATATCTCTCCAGTATTTATTCTGTTGTAGTATTTTTGCTGGATTTAAAAATGAATTGTTGTAATTGAAATATAGGGGTATTAACAGAAGCATCGAATAAGAGAAGGAACCGCTTTGGGGACTCGGTAGACAACTGATGGGGATATCCACCAGCAAAAATGAATATAAAATGAGTTCCTTATTACTATTAGGGGCCTGCTGACGTATCTGTTTTTTGCCTATTATGATCTGAAAAAATAAAAAAGGTCCTCGTTGGCTGACATTTGCCGACTGCTAACTATAGATCCAATTTTCCCAACTCCAGTGTCCAAATAAATTTCATTGGGGCGACTAGACGCTCCCTACGCCCTCCCCTCCTCCCCCATCCTTGGGAATTTTCTCTGGATATAAAATATTTTTATGTAACTCCGGTTAAAATACCACCAATTCTTATTTAGACATTAAATTTCTTATTCAGGTATTAATGACATTTCTCAGGATAGCAAGTAGCAACAATAGACTGAATAGTATCAAAATACTGAAAAGGTATAAATTAGAACAATCAGACATTGTATTTGTAGTGTCACTTTCTCAATTTTTGGCTATTTTTTCCCACTGTAATGCATGTTTGCGGACCGTATTGAGCAACATTGAATATCAATATTATGTATCCATAAGCACATCGATTAATTAATATGATTCATTCTTTTTTACTCATATATTAATTAGCAAACACAAGTTCAATGTCCGCTAGAAAAATAGTAATTGTTATTGATAATAATTAGTGTTTTTATTAATTTTATTGCCACGTCAGGCGTGCAACCATAATGTGTATTACCTATGATATATAATGTAACTTAACCGATATCCACCAATTAAGTATTAATTTTATAATACTATTTATGTGTAGAAAAAAATGCAAATAGAAAATAAAAATAATTTGAAACCGAGAATGTGATAATTTTTTTAGATTTTTTTTGTTTGCAGGTATCCGGCCACAAATTCGACCATTATATATGATCATATAAAAGGAAAACCTGAAATTGTTCGATAACAATTAGCAGTATATAAGATATTTTGAAATAAAAGTCATTATGTTTCATAGTTATTCACAAGTATTTCGAATACTAATATAAACAAAGCACTACTTGGATAATAATAGAAACCATAATAATAAAGTTAAATTACCGAAGAAAATTATTAAATAGCAAAATTACTGTAAATATAATAATGACAATAATAATTACAATAATAGAAATAGCAACAAAAACAACAGCAATAATAGTAGTAATATCGATTAAAACACACAAATAAATACTAAATGATATTAGTAAGTATTAATGGTAGTAATAACAGTTAAATTAAAAATAATAATAATAACAAAAAATAATACCATTAATTTCCAACTAATTGGGAAAGGAAAAAAAAAACTCTAATAAATAGGCAAAAAGGTTGTGTGGTAGAATTTAATGATTAAAGATGTAAATTATTCCATGATGTTATGCATTAGTTTTTGATAAATTTATGACCATATTTTATTGAACAATGATTTGGGATAAATAATTTATTGTTACTAAAAGATTGAAGATGATAACAATAATTTTTTATTTTACTAACATTTAATTATATTTCTCCTTTTTTGCATATAATAAATATTTTTTGTACTTATTATTCAAATGAAATTTTTTTATTATTGTATATGGTTGACATAAAATATTAGTACTTTCATTTAATAGTAAATAAATAACACCTTTAGGATAATTGTAAAAAGATAATGGAAGTTATAAGTTTCAGTATTTCATTATTGTTGATAACTATGGTATCGTCTAATCCTTTGAAAAAAGCACTTGCTCCTAAGTTACCTGAAGAATCTATGAGTGTAGTAAGTTTCTTTTTCATTTTTTTTTTTTTAAATTTTTTAATGCGTTATAACAAAATAACAATTTTGTCAATGTTAACAAGGCTGCAAATTATAAATTAGGTGACCAATATTGCCTATCTAAGCATAGATATTTATAATCTTAATTTTAGTTTTTTGCTTTATAATAGTTTTAGCTTTATAATACTTTTTGAAAAATAAAGGATGTTAGTTATCTTCCAAAGTTATGTATAAAAAAACTTATGATATTGGCTTTTTAAAGTATTTATGTGTTCAGTTTGTTTTATGCATGGAATTTTAAACTCAAAAAAAGTTGCACTTGTCTGTTTTTAACCAAATGGGTATAACTTGGTATCAAAAGATAGGTGTAACTGTGAGTTACAAATTTATAATGACTTTAACAGACTGGGCATACCCAGGGGCTAGAGGGGGTGCTAAACTGCCACCATCAACCTTAAAAAAACATATTTTTTTCATAAAAAAGTGTCTGCCTTGTAAAATAGAGGTATTCGTTTATAAAAAGTAAATATAATTTGCTTTTAGACCACCGCCATATATAAGAGGTGTGAGTAAAATTTTTTTAAAAAACAAGGGATTGCACCCTCATCACCAAATTGGCTGAAATTTGGCACAAATGTGTAAAGATGTAAGTTAGGAAAGACTGAGTTTTTTTTCAAAAATTGTTTGTCTCTTAAAGAATTATAGCAACTTAAAGTTTGTTAGATTTTGACTGAAAAATGAGGGGGGAAAAGTGACGGAAATGTGTCTGTTTACTATTACCTTTATAAGGTGCTTGTAGTAATTTTGCAAAGCTAAAATTTGATACCAAAGGAGTTTGAATCCTGTTATATCTAAAAATTATAGATTTGTATCTCTCAAAACAACAAAATATATAAATTTATTTTAAAATTTACAAAACACACTAATGACAATAAAAAGATAACTATAGTTCTAGAAAAAAATATGACTGATAGAAAAAACTTTTGGTTTTAGTTTTCTTAAAGATTAGACATATATCTACTTTACGAGCCAATTTCGTTTTGGCCTTGTTTGGCCATGTTTTGCTGAAGAGTTATTGATATTTTGGTTTTTTCAATTTTTCTGAAGAAATAAAAATAATAAATAAAAAATAAGTGAGCAAATTCATTTTGATATTGAATTAAATAAAACTATGTTTGTTTTTAATATAATTTTGAGTCAGTTTTTAAAAAAAAACAGTATGTGTGTTATGTGATTTAAATTTTTACAAAGTTGTTACAAAATATTGAAAAATACTTTGAAAACTTATAAATTTGTTATTTAAATTTTTCATTGTTTTAATAATAGTATAGTTAATAATAGTTGTTCATTGTTTTAATAATAATTGGAACAAACATCAGCATCTCTATCTGTGATTACAATGTATACTGTATTAGAAGAGAAACTGTAGGTTTAAATCTTATACCTGGAAAAAAGCTGTGTCCAACCTGTAATAGTAAAGTTATGAAACATTTATCGAAAAGTATGTGTGAAAATAATGATGAAGATTTTGATATTGTTAGTGAAACATCCATTCAAAATAAAAAAGAGGGTGTAAATACACACTTTACAACTGCTGGAGTATCTCATACTAAAGTCAAAGGATTCCATAAGTCAGGTAAAATCAGAGAAAGTGAACGAAAATTGACAGCATTAACAACCTCCATTAAAAAAAAGTAGCCACTTCCCTTAAGTTTCGGTACTGAGTATATAGAAAAAGCAAACTTTTTTGATAACCTAATGGTATTGTTAACTAATAAAATTGCAGAGTCTACAGCAACATCTACAAAAATACAACTGACAACACTTGCTCCAACTGATTGGTCAATAAAAAAAGTTTCTGAAACACTACACGTAACAAACTATGTAGCTCAAACTGCATGTAAATTAGCATTAGAAAAAGGTATTTTAGCCATGCCTAATCCTAAAGTAGGAAAAGTTCTTCCTGACGTAACAGTTCAACTGGTCAAGTGTTTTTATGAAGATGATGAATATAGCTGTATAATGCCTGATAAAAAGGACTATGTAAGCATAAAGAAAAATGTTCACATGCAAAAATATTTGCTCTTATGTAATTTAAAGGAATTGTTTGTTGCTTTCAAAACTATGAACCCAGAAATAAAAATTTGGTTTTCAAGGTTTTGCACATTACAACCAAAATGGTGTATTACTGCTGGTGCTTCAGGAACACATTTAGTATGTGTCAGTTCTATTCATCAGAATTTAAAACTGCTTTTACATCCTCTTGGTGTGACATACAAATAACTGTTACCTTATACTGTATATGACATGACTAATAAAGACTGTATGCTGCGTAAATGTGAAAGATACCCAGCAACTATGAATGCATTGGTTGAAAAACTTTATAATTTAATTGGAAAGTTTGATGATGATGATTAAGTAGAATTTGATCAGTATACAACAACAGAAACCTAAAACATTATAAAGAGCCAGTGTCTGAATACATTGAACTAGTATGTAAAATACTGACAAAACTTGCACCACACTTGTATTTAGCTAAGTGTCAAGCATCGTACCTGAGATCAAGAAAGGAAGATATGAATGAGTTAACAATGTTATTTTTGGGTGATTTTTCAGAAAACTATAAATTTGTAGTTCAGGATAAAGTATAAAGCTTTCATTGGACAAACTTACAATAAACACTTCATCCTGTGATTATTTATTTCAAAAAAGAAGGTTTTCTCAATCACAAATCTTATTGTATTGTTTCAGATGATATGATGCATGATGTGAACATAGTGTATAAAATTATTGATGTTGTCAGCAATGAAATTAAAACAAAACTACCTCAAATAAAATATATTGAATACTTTACAGATGGGTGTGTGGGTCAATATAACAATTGTAAAAATATTTTTAATCTTTATTTCCATCTTGAAGATTTTGGTCTTTCTGCTAAATGGAACTTTTTTGCAACTAGTCACGGTAAGCAACCTTGTGATGGGATAGGTGGTACAGTCAAACGTTTAGCGGCACTAGCGAGCTTGGAAAAAGATTTAGTTAATCATATTTTATCTCCACAAGCAATGTACAAATATTGCAATGAAAACATTGAAGGTGTTCGTTTCATTTATATATCATCACAAGATTTAACTTTTAAGCAATGATTGGATACTGCAAGTACCATACCTGGAACACGTAGTTACCATCAGTTTGTACCACTTGGTGATCAAAAGGTTAAAAAACATTCTTCAAAAAACATTCATAATTTTTATTGATAAACTCAAATTAGATTTTTTATATGTGTGGAATCATTGTCAAAAGTATTTTTGTTTTATTTAGACTTACAATTTTTTTTTAATGCCTTTAATAAAACATGTTTAACAAAATAAATAAAACATATGTTGCTTTTTTTTTTAGATTGGCGCAAAGCTATGCAGTGTTGATGAAGATTTTGCTTTTATTCATGACTTTGAAAACATCCCTGTAAAAACTGTATACTTAGTACCAGGTGATTATGCCTGTGTTTCCTATGAGCAAAAGTGGTGGATAGGGGTCATTGAAGACATTAATCTAGAAGAAAAAGATGTGGTTGTCAAATTTATGTGTCCAAATGGTCCTGCACGGTTGTTTAAATGGCCACCAGTGGATAGCCAATGCTGGATTTCAGATGTTCACATAATTTGCAAAGTTGAAGTACTGACTACAAAAACAGGGCTTTACTACTATTTAGCCAAACATGGCTTGAAAAAAATTGTTTTCCTTAGGAAATAGAGATTTTTATATTTAAACTAATTTCAAGTTTGCTGAGTTTGATCCATACTTTTTTTAAATTTTTTATTTTTTGTACAATTTATAAATAATGCGAATGAAAAGCATATATAAAATCACTTAAATTGAGTATTTAATTTTCAAAAGGTTTTTTTATACCTTATAATTTAGTTGTAAAAATTAATAAAAACAATTAAGTTATTAAACTGTTAATTTTTAATTTGATTAATTTGTAAAAAGTTGGAATAGATGGCCTGATTTTTAAAATATCACAAAATTTTGTTTTCATATCAAACCTTAATAACTCCTCAAGTAAATGTAAGGCTAAAAAAAATTTGGTTCGTAAAGTTGCTATACATCTTATCTTTGAGAAACTTAAAATAAATTTTTTTTCTGTCAGTCAGATTTTTTTATAGCTAATTGCAGATGCCCTTTTTTATTGTCATTATTAAAGGGATCCCAAACTCCCAACACATGTTGTGTTTATATTAAAGATAATGTTGAAAAAAAAGGTTTAAACCAAGTTTTTTTGATTAAAAATAAATAATGAATGCATACTAAGAAAAACTAATAATGTTGTTTTAGCTGAAGCTCGTCTTCTCCATTTTTTTCAATAACTCGGAGTCTTTAAATAATACGTCGCAATCTACAGACTTTGGTGATTCCTTCGAAGCGCGTTTAATTCATAAAAGTTTTAGTATTTGACGTCACGGTAGACTTTTAACAAATAAAACTCTGGAAATATTTTTATCCGAAATTTTTTTGAATTTTTTTGAATTTTTTTTTTTCTATTTTTACCATTTAAAAAGATATTAAAAACCTCAAATATTTTATGCTGGTTCGTTGCTATAAATTGTTATTACGCCATATATTTAATGTTTATAAATTATGAATATTTATTATCTCAATCAAAGTTGTGATAAAAAATTGTTTTACATTAATTACCCGTATAAAATTAGTAACAGCATTTTTATATGGTTAGACGATATTTTGTTTCAATTTGCTTTGCATGAAGTTCGGAAATTCAAACGAAAAAAATTAGTTTGAATAATCACGTCGATGTATATTTAAAACAAATTATTTTAATGACAGGGGTTCTAAAGTTTTTTATAATAAATGTAGATAAAAAATAAATAAAATAAAGTTCAACATTAAACATTTATTTATTATATTGCAACTGTAGATATTGAAATATTAACTTGAACTAAATTTACTCACTATTTAGAACGACTAAGCAATAAAAATAGAATACCCCTAAAATTATGCGATATTGTGTTGTTTATTTGATAATTGTTGTTGGTAATGTTGATTATTTTCATTAATATCAAAATAGTCCTAGATTAATCAGTTAGTTGCTTTGCTCATTGTTGATTTATTTCTACTTTAATTTTATCTCAAAGTATTATTTTATGTTAAAAAAGAAAAGTTTTTATTTCATCGCGCACTCTTATTATAAAAGAGTAGAACAAAAGAGAAAGAAAAGTTTCACGTCATTAAACTTTGAATGAATAAGAGTTGTATAGCATATATATATTTTTTTAGATAAGAGAAATAAAAGTTTAATAGTAACTTTTCTTTGAATAAATGAGAATTGGAAGAGAAAATTGCTTGAAAATTTGTATTTGTTAATTGTGTTTTTAAAAATATTTTATTTTTCATGTTAAGAGACAAATGCCAAATACAACACAAATTGGGAAATACCAAATATAATATGTTTTTTAATGCGCGTTATGAAATTTTGACAATTTAAATTTCCATCTATCTTGAATTATTGCCATTAATTAATGTGTTAATTATTGCATTACTTAATAATAATTTGTCTGTATTTTTGTTAAATATTAGTTGTATAAAACGGGCGAAAATATACCAACTTCATGTTTTTAATTTGATGGTTATAAATATTGAACTTATAATCAAAATTTATAATGCCGACTTGTGTTGCTATTAATTATACTTTTAATGCAAAACCAGGATCTTACATATCCTTTCACGAATTTTCATATCTGATACTTCTGTCAACTGCAATGTTTAGTGTATTCTTGTACTTTTTTTTCATAACCTTAACATGTTTTTTTTTTTTTTTTTTTTTTATTTGCATTCACTCCCAACAAGGCTGCAAGCAACCACTATTAAGTTGGGAGTTACTAGGAAAAAAAAAGAACAGAGTTATAGAGCAAGGAAACGGTTGACAGAAGACTTAAAAAGTTGAAGGTTGTATGAGTCAGGAAAACATCAAGATGGGAGAGAGTTCCAAAGGATTGAAGTGCGGGGAAAAAAACTAGATGAATAAAAGTTTTTAGAGCATCCAGGGACAGATACAGTAAACGAATGAGACTTAGCTGAATGACGAGTAAAACGAGAATGAATTTTAGTTGATGGAACTAGAGATGATAACTCCTTTGAGCAGTGACCATGATAGTATCTGTAGAAAAGAGAAAGAGATGCAACTTTACGACGATGGGAAAGAGGTTCAAGCTTAGCAGATAGTCCAGGTCCAACAACATTTACAATGCGTTTTTGGACCTTGTCAAGAAGAGAGAGTGAATCGTTAGAAGAACCAGCCCAAATATGACAACAGTATTCCATACAGGGACGAATAAGAGATTTGTAGAGGTAGAGAATGGAATCAGAAGTAAGGAAATGGCGAGCACTATAATGAGAAGCAACCTTAGCAGAAGCTAATTTAGCAATCGATTGTATATATGGTTTCCATGAAAGGTCAGTAGTAAGCAATAATCCAAGAAGACGTAAAGAGGACGACTCAGTAAGAGGATTGCCATTCATTAATATAGGAATGTTGACCATATTACAGTAGTTGTTTGCAGTAAGCAAACATGTTCTAATGTTATGAAGTTGCTGACATTTTAAAAATTTTAATATCAAAAATCAAATGTAAAATAAAATTATATTTCCTTTTTATTCGTATCCAGTTCCACAAAAACGAGAGACCGTATATAAAATTCTCTATATAATGTAAAATACTTGTATGAAAATCATAAGATTAGTAAGTAAAGTTTTAATATTTGTTTTAATTTAAAAACAATAGAAATATAAGTAAGATATATAAATCTAAAAATTATTAAGATATCTGTAAAAAATAAGTTGCTTCTATAAAATAAAAATAATTAATTGTTTTTGCTTTTTACAAAAATTTTTTTGCAATGTTTGGAAAAATAATACAAATAAATTTGTTTTGCTGTATGTTAAAAAAATACTACATCGTACTTTTTGAATTTAAGTAGAAAAACACAGCTTTGTGTAATTACACTTTTCATTTGTTAAAAGTCTACCGTGACGTCAAATACTAAAACTTTTATGAGTTAAACACGCTTCAAAGGAATCGCCAAAGTCTGTAGATTGCAACATATAATTTGAAAACTCTTTATTATTGTTAAAAATGGAGAAGGCGAGCTTCGGCTAAAACAACAACATTAGTTTTTCTTGGTATGCATTCATTATTTATTTTTAATCAAAAAAACTTGGTTCAAACCTTTTTTTTAACATTATCTTTAATATGAACACAACATGTGTTGGGATCCCTTTAAGTACCTTTTATGAATCCTAAAATAAACTACATTACCTTGCTTCGAGAGATACAAAACTAAAGTTTTCAGACTTAGCATGTTTTAAGCTTTTTTGGTACCAAGTTTCAGAATTGCAGCATTACTAAAAGCACCATATAAGGGTAATGATAAACGGAAACATTTTTGGCACTTTCCCCCCCCCCCCCCCCCTCATTTTTCAGTCAAAATCAAAAATCTTCAAGTTGCTGTAAATCCTAAACAGATAAGATTTTTATAAAAACAATTTACAGACCTTCCTAAGTTATGTCTCAAAAAATACATTTGTGCTAAATTTCAGAAAATTTGGTGATGTAGAGTGCAGATTTGTGTTTTTTTGTGTTTTTTGAAAAAATTTTACTTGTGTTTCTTTGTGTTAGGGTGGATATGGAGGTGGTTGATTAACACACCCTATTATTTTAATAATGTTTTTACTTATCTTTATTTGAAACAAGAAATCTAGTATTACAAATAAAAGTGGCTTGAAACAACAAACTTTTTTGTTGTGAACAATGTCTGATAATTACTTAAGTTTGGCAGTTATGTCTGCCGAAATCTAACAAAAAAATTTACTTAAATATAGATATACTTAACTCAAGTTTTTTTTTATTGACAACTTGACCAGAAGTATTTAGATGTTTTGATGATTTAAACATTTCAGAAATGTGCTAAAAAAAGAAGTGCAAAGCTAAGAAAACTAGAAAAAAAAAAATTAAAAACACTACAGAAAAAAACAAAACAATTCTTTACGAATAAGAAAGTATATAAGCTTTAAAATAAAACTTAAACTCAAAGCGAAAATTACTTTTTGTTACGTTTTTAATTGCACTTGAAATATATTACTTTAAAGCATATCTTTTGAAATGTTTTATTAAAGTTACGGAAAACGCTTTTATAAATTACTTTTAATGGTTATCTAATAAATAAACAAATTTTATGTAAATTATTGTTAAGTGAAATTAAATTAATGAAAAGAAAAAAATATTTTTAAATTGTATAAACATTTTTTCAAAGAGTTGCGAGAAATTATTTTTTTAAATAATAACAGTCTTTTTAAAATAGTAATTGTTAATCATTTCATTTGTCAAGTTTAAAAAAAAAAAAAAAAATTTTTAAACAATTCATTGTAAAAATAGAAACTAAAAAACAAACAAATTAAATCAATTCCCATTGCAATGGGAAGATTTTAATTTAACTTTTTCATAATTCATAATTTAAAGTAACTTGAAAAAAAAAAAAAAAATCTTTTAAAGTATTTTTAGAAAGGCCTTGAAAAATAATTTTAACTGTTTAAATTTTTTATAAAATACATGCCTATTAAAAAAAAATTAAATATAACATTTGATTTAAACAACATGTGTTTATTTTAAAGGATCATTATAATTAATTTTCAATTTATTTAAAGTTTTTGTAAAATAAAAACTTTATAAAAGATCAATGATTAAAAGTTATTCTTAATGTAACGATTTTTTTAATTGCATTTAAATTGTTAAAACAAAAAAAGCTGTGATCAATTGTAAAAAAAATAAATTATAAGTGTTGTCATTTATAACGTGCAATCGCACACCTATAATAAGTCTATAATCGCATTCCTATTTAAGTCTGTCAAGAGCTATCACAAAGAAAATCACTCAAAAAGTCCCATCAAGGTAGTTGTAAAAAAAACAATAATAGAGGGATTCTGATGATGAATAAGAATGAGGTAATAATTTTAGAGAGATCAAATCATAATCAGAAACATATAAGGGTGATCAAACCATAATCAGAAACATCTAAGGGTGAACTCCAAGTAAACTATCTAATAGTCCAAGCAATTGTCTCATTACTATTAATAAACTCTAAGCTGTAACAAGGGGTTCCAAGTTTGGCCTTGACAATTCACACCAAAAGTATGAACAGGGATACCATTCATACACAACAATTGTTACTCTGATATTTTACAGCTGTTGATGAAAAGATCCAGCATTCAACATCTTAAACTGGAAACAATATATTATAAATACATCTACGCCAGCCTAATAGATAAAGACGAAATGTGAGGCTGGTCAACCAATAGAATTTGTTTTCCCTATAAGTCTTTGGTGTAGTAGGCCTTCTACAAGACAGTAGTCCAATGCATTTAATGTCTACCCAAATTGAGTATTCCTTTATAGGATATGCTTTTTTGAGGTCTATGCCTCAAAAAAAAAGCATATCCTATAAAGAAAGCAGGATATAAAACAAGTTGTACTGGTTTATATTTTATCAGTAGCAGGATAACCTGACCTGACATGAAATAAGGTTTATAATAAATTTTTTTATTGTACCAACATTTTCAACTAATAGAAAGTTATTTCAAATATAATTTTTTTTTTTTAATTTTTATTTATTAATTTAAAAATGTTTGAAACTATATTTGAGAATCAAAATATAGTGCCTTAATTGTAATGATAGAAATGTTATTATAAGGTTAAGTAATTCAAACTATTTTGTAAGATTACATAGTACAGGTATTATCTTTTTCCGGATATTTCCAGAATTCCTGATATTTTTTTCACCTTTTAGTTTTTCCGGATATCCAAAACATTTTCCATACATAAGTATATATTTTTGTAATATATTTGTTTTTTAAGCTGTTTTACTCATCACTCATAAAAAAAATATAAAAAGTTTGAGCCTAGAAAGCTTTTTATATTTTATCAATAGTGAGTATCACATTAGCGCAAATTAAGCTGACATAACAGTCAATATTTGAGTTAATAAAGCTGGATTAAACATTTTTGACTGCAGATCTCAATCATATGATAATTAATATGAGTTTTAACATGAGTGGAAAGTGCAAGGAGATGCAGAAAATTGTTTTAGAAAAAAACAGCTAAGCAAAGTTTTTACTATGTGCAGAACATTTGCTAAGTTTAGTCGCATTATATGAAGGTGATGCTTGCATTTAATCTAAATTATTTTTGAATTGTGTAGCAGATTTAATTTTTTTTTTCTTTGTCTGCAAAAAGATGAGGTATTCTACAAAAAATATCCGAAAAATTAATTAAAACTTTATCAAAGACAAGATTAAGTGCTTGAGCCGATTCTGTCAAGGTTATTAAGAATAATTATAAAAATATGTGGGATGCATTATCGAAAATTTCTGATGGCGATGTTTTTCATACAGCAGCATGAGCAGAGTTTTAATATAAAACTTTAGAAAGAATGAATGCAGTATCTAAAAAATTTCAAAATTCCAAAATAGCATTAGATGTAAACTGCTAATTGCTGTTATCATTTGCTAATTACATTCTTTCCTTAAAATATTGTTACCATGTTATTGAAGTTATTGCTACCTGATGTTGACTGTAATGTATTGAGCCCTGAAGAAATTTTAAATAGTATGTATTTTTTAAAATGTTGAGCACTATCTATTCACATTTAAAACAAAGAGCTGTGGAATATGAAGAACCTGGCATAGCTTTTGGATTTTTGATTGTTTATTACCATTTTGATTGTTTATTACTCATATTACCAATAAGAATTTGAAGAAAACTGTTGAAGAGGTTGTTAAGCATTATCATGGAGATATCAGTGATTCAATATTTTGTGAAATTTTGCAAATCTACTATCTCATTAAAAGTAATTATCCAGAAACTACTTTGACACATTTATTCCTATTTGAGTTTATTTTTAAAAAATGGACATTTCTTAACGTAGAGATAGTTTTGAGAATTAGTTACTAAAATTTTGAAGCTTTTTTTTATATGTTCCTTAGGACCTCAAAAAAATTCAGAGATGCCAAAAGTTGTATTAAGAAAAGGACACAATTTGTTATAAAAAGACGCAAGTTAATAAAAATTAACAGTTCATTGTTTAAATATAAATTTAGCTCTGGCAAAGGTGATGCTAGGCATATTAAACACCAATGTACCACTAAAATGACATTATAAAACATTAACTTTTTTTTTATCGCCTTAGTAGTTTATTATTTTAACCAATTTTTGGTTAAAAGTATATACAACCAGTTCAAATATAGTACATTTAGATAAAATAATATATTAATTTAGTGTCAGATTTTCTAAAAATACACAATTAAAATTTCTCAAGTAAGATTTTATTTGCAAAGGTTTTATTTGCAAATACAAATAATTTTGATTCTAAAAAATACACAATCTCCTTATTCAATATTACTTGGTTGAGTAAGAAGATTATTAAGATATCTTGGAAAGAGAATCTTTCATATGACAAGCATAGAATCTAAGTTCATATTGTATAACTTGATATGAGCTTTTCAGTTCTTCAGCTAAAAGGTTTATTTACAATAACTTTGCAGTGATTCCCATATGTTTCTTAACATTTTCAACAGTGACATCTATATCAATGCTTGCACAGATATAGATGTCACTGATATAGATGTCACTACCATACTATTAATATTCTAAACCACTTTTATATTATTTTGATCGAAATGTTTTTATTGAAATGGTAATGTTGTCTTTGACTTCCTTGTTAGCATACAAGTATATATATATATATATATATATATATATATATATATATATATATATATATATATATATATATATATATATATATATATATATATATATATATCAACCCTTGGAATTAGGAAAATTGAGGTCGGCAATAATTTGCTTACCTCATTCTTTTTGAGGTCGACATCAGGTCGGCAAAAAAATTTGATACAAAGGTCTTACTCTTTATCTATATCTTGGTCTATAATCTTTATCTTTTAGAAAAGATAAAGATTATAGATCAAGATAACGATTGACAGACGACTTAAAAGATTGCAAATTATATGAATTAGGAAAGCAAGATGAAGGAAGCAAATTCCAAAGAACTGATGTTCGAGGAAAAAAACTAGAGAAAAGAGTTTTTGGGGCACTTAGGAACAGTCACAAAAAAAGTATGAGACTTAATTGAATGACATGTAACACAAGAATGAATTTTAGTAGATGGCACAAGAGAGGCTAGCTCTTTGGTGCTGTGTCCATTATAGTATTTGTAGAAAAGAAAAAGAGAAGCAACATTAAGATGATGTGAGAATGGTTGAAGGTTGGGTGCAAAAGCAGGTCCAACTATGTTTACAACGCTTTTTTGCACTTTGTCTAAAAGGGAAAGGGCATCATTAGAAAATCCGCCCCAGAAGTGGCAACAGTATTCCATACAAAGCCAGATAGAGGTAGAGAATAGAATCTGGAGTAAGAAAGTGTAGAGCTCAATAAAGAGATGCAACTTTAGCAGGTGCTGATTTTGCAACGGATTTGATATATGGTTTCCAAGAAAGATTAGAAGTAAGAGTTAATCCTAGAAGATAAAGGGTAGATTACTCATTGAGTACATTACCGTATATAAATATAAGGTCTAAATTATTGCAATAATGATTAGCTAAAAAAATTGAGTTTTATCTGAATTAAAGTTCACCAGCCACTGTGAGACCCATGCTGTAGCAGAAGTGAGATCCTTGTCAAGCTCAAATGCCCCCTGCCCCCCCCCCCCTCAAGTAATCAGAGAGTGTTGGCTTCTTATCAAAACAAGTATAAATGGTAGTATCATTAGCAAACAATGCCACCTTAGATGTGAGAATATCTGGAAGATCATTAATGTAAATTAAAAAGAGTATAGGGCCAAGGATTGAACCTTGAGGAACCCCTGAAGTTACAGAATATGAAGAAGAGTGCTGTCCATCAAGGACAACATTTATACTATGATTGGAAAGGAAGGATTCAATAATCTTACTGGTCAAGTGTTTTTATGAAGATGATGAATATAGCCGTATAATGCCTGATAAAAAGGACTATGTAAGCATAAAGAAAAATGTTCACATGCAAAAATATTTGCTCTTATGTAATTTAAAGGAATTGTTTGTTGCTTTCAAAACTATGAACCCAGAAATAAAAATTTGGTTTTCAAGGTTTTGCACATTACAACCAAAATGGTGTATTACTGCTGGTGCTTCAGGAACACATTTAGTATGCGTCTGTTCTATTCATCAGAATTTAAAACTGCTTTTACATCCTCTTGGTGTGACATACAAATAACTGTTACCTTATACTGTATATGACATGACTAATAAAGACTGTATGATGCGTAAATGTGAAAGATACCCAGCTTAGAAGAAGCTTATGGAGAAGACCAGCGTGCCAAACTTTATCAAAAGCTTTAGAAATGTCAAGAGCAATGACCTTAACCTCTCCACCTTTATCTAATGCACAATAAAACCTATTGGTTATTACTGTTAGCAAATCAGCCATACAACGAGAAGATCAAAATCCATATTGATGATCAGATAGTATGTTATTAAATTCAAGATGAGAGATTAAGTGTTTGTTAATTAAAGATTTTAAAACCTTGCTTATGATAGGAAGAAGACTAATAGGATGGTAGTTAAACGAATCAAATCGCTCTCCAGAAAATTTGAAAATAGGGATAACAGATGGTGCTTTCCAGCAGGCTGAAAAACAAGACTCTGGTAAGCACTTGTTAAATAGTTTTGAAAGGATAGACGACAGCTCCGGAGAACACTTCTGCAAGACTATAACAAGTATGTTGTCCGGGCCACAAGCTGTAGAAGAGTCTAAGCAGGAAATCAATTTAAATACAGAAGCTGAAGTGATACAAATGTCAAGAAATTGATCAACCTGTTTGATGGCTATATCAGGTAGAACGCAAACTAGTGGAATCAAGAGATGATATTGGTGAAGCATTCTTAGCAAACAATTCAGCTTTGTCTTTAGGTGAGGTGATGAAGTCTGAACCATAGAAGAGAGGTGGAATAACAGATTTGCCCTTATTATTGATACTATTAAAGATTCTACCGAAGTCACTAGAGCCTAATTTTTGTGATGAAATACGAGATTTCATGACCTGAGAATAGCGGGCTTTGGCGTTAGACAAAACCTTTTTACAATGGTTCCTAGCAGTAATAAACAGACGTCTATTTTCTGGAGAATTGTTTTGCTGATAGATATGGAAGTAATGGTTTTGATTGGAAATTGCTGTAGCACAATGTGAGGAAACCCATTAAGAAGAGTGAGACTTGACCTGGAATTATTGAGAGGGAATAAATGATTCCATGCCAGCCTGAATTTACGAAGTTATGTAAGAAGTACATTTGTCAACAGGAGAAAAGAAAGATTTCTACCCAAGGGTTATCAGAAAGAAAATCACGGAAAGAGTCCCAATCAGCTTTAAAGTAGTTTTAGGAGGTACAATACTAAAGGGATTCAGATGATGAACAAGAATGGGATAATAGTTTGAAGTTACCGACAGCAACAATATTGGCTAATGGATAAAGAGAGATGGCTTGCTCAATATGATCAGAAATAATATCAAGAAGTGTGCAGTCTTAAGATGAAGGAGAGCGATATAGAACAAAAAAAAAGGCGATAGAGTGAAGTGGTGCTGAATGGAAGCACATAAAAGAGTAGTCTGTGGATTCAAACCTAGTTTTCCGACTACTGGGTGAATTCTTATGAATGTAAATGCCCAGCCCAAGCATGTGACTATTGGAGTCTTTACGAATTAAAGGAAGATAACCATCAACAAGATAACCACAAGATGAGACAGCTGAACTCAAATTAGTCTCACAAAGAGCAATTAGGTCTGGTGAACTTTGCAAGAGATAAGACTCAACATAAGAAAAGTTACTTCAAAGACCATGAACATTAGTGAATGATAGGTTTAGAGAACTTGGTGATGAAGATAGTTTTTTGTGTTTTATAGTTTTTGGTACTTTATTTATTTTTTAAATTTGTTAAAAAACTTGAATTGAAGCATAGATAGTACTCAGTACACTGTTTAATAGCCCATGCAATTGCCTCATTACTATTAATAAACCCTAAGCCGTAACAAAGGGCTCCAATGTGGCCTTGGCAATTCTCACCAAAAGCACAAACCGGGACACCATCCATGTTCAACATGGCACTGTTAGTACTTTGATATTTTTCAGCTGTTGATGGAATTAGCCTCTCTGAGAGCTATCACAGAGTTCGGGAAACCTGACTATTAGCCGGCCTCAGAACCATAAAACTGTGTTTTAGAACTATACCCTCATTAGGAGATAATATAATGATTTGACATCCTAAACTGGAAACAATGTATTAAAAATGTTTATTAAGAAGTGGTGCAAGGCTGGTTAACATATAGAATCTGTTTACCCCTTAAGTTTTTGCTCAGGAGGCCTTCTACAAGACAGTAGCTGGATGCATTTAACATCTGCCCAAGATGAGTATTTTTATCGAGACACCATCTCTAGCCTTTACCCAAACAAGAGCCCCAAGACAGGGGGTGTTTTATGTTGGAGTTTGTACCTCTTAGCTTTTGCCTAAAAAGGCATACCCTACAAGGTAGCAGGACATAAAGCAGATTGTACTAGGTTACATGTTACCAGTTGCAGGATAACCTGACCTGACCAGTAGCAGGATAACCTGACCTGAACATTCTTGTTAAGTTTATGAAATTTTTCCTTGAACCTTTTAAACAACTAATCTCTAGGTGATTTGTTCGGGCCACAAATAACTTATTTTTATTAACTGATTAATAAAATTATTATTAATAAAATTAATTATTAACTGATTAATAAAATTAGATGTTACTTTTTTTTAAAAAAACAACATTTTAAAAATGGACTAAAAAGTAAAAAATAAAAAATATAAAAAAAATTTTTTAAAACAACATTTTAAAAATGGACTAAAGAGTAAAAAATTAACTTTTTCACTGGACCCAAGTACTTTGTATACATACACAACCTGAAATATCCAATAAAGTCAATGACTGAAAATGTCAGGCAAATGAGTACAACTTGTTCCTATTGGAACCCAACATTTTCTATTATTGACTTTAATGGATATTTCAGGTTGTGTACATATACAAAGTACTTGGGTCCCGTGAAAAAGTTAATTTTTTACTCTTTAGTCCATTTTTAAAATGTTGTTTTTAAAAAGTTTTTTTATATTTTTAATCTTATTATTATTAAAATGTTTGTTTTTTCGTTTTTATTTTAATTTTTTGTTTGCAATTCAAGTAAATGGTTTATTTTTAAAATTTTAATTGAGCATTTATTTTGTTGTTTTATTTTTATTATTTTATTAGGAATTTAAAACAAAAATTGTTTTTCTATTTTTATTGTAATTATTTTTTTTTTATTTTTTTTATTTTTTTATTTCTGCATTAAGTTATTGATTAAAATTTTAGTTATTTGTTTTTACTTCAATTACTTTATTTAGAATTTAAGTAAAACATTTGTTTTTTGTTTGTTCTTCAAAATAATTTGTTTAGAATTCAAGTTAAACATTTGTTTTGCTGTTTTTATTTATTTTATTTTGAATTTTAATAAAACATTCTTTTTCTGTTTTTATATTATCTAATTTTTAGATTTTAAATAAAGCATTTTTTTTGCTGTTGTTTTTTTGAATTATTTTATTAAAAATCAAAACAAAATGTTTGCTTTTATATATATATATATATATATATATATATATATATATATATATATATATATATTAAAATTCTTAAATTTGTTATTTCAAATAGATTAAAATAGGCAAAGCCAACATTTTGTTTTGATTTTTAATAAAATAGTTGAAAAAAACAACAGCAAAACGAATGCTGTAGGTATGTTTATATGTATATATGTTTGTATGTATGTATGTATGTATGTATGTATGTATGTATGTATGTATGTATGTATATACTATATATATATACTATATATATATATATATATATATATATATATATATATATATATATATATATATATATATATATATATATATATATATATATATGTATACATTATACTATACTTAATCCATTTGTAAGGACACAATTTCTTAATATCAATATGCGCTCTTAATATAAAAAAGTGTGCTTTAATTTTTTAGAAAAAGAAGAAAAAAATGAGGAATAATGAAGGAAAAGATGTCCCGTGCCAAACCCTCAGTTGATGTAGTAGTACTCCTTTGCAGTTCAGGCAAAAAAACATCAGTTCATGACATCCATGTGCGTCAAATATTGCATTTATATATGTTTATATTTGTATATATATATATATATATATATATATATATATATATATATATATATATATATATATATATATATATATATATATATACATATATACATACATATATACATACATACATACACACACATACATACATACACACACATACATACATACATACATACATACATACATACATACATACATACATACATACATACATACATACATACATACATACATACATACATACATACAACAGGGTTCATAGCACTCAAAGAAAATCAGGGAAATGTTTTGGAAATTTAGAAAATCGTGAATACCTGGAAAAGTCACTTTTTCTGAAATTTCTCAAAACTCAAGGAATATTTTAAAAATAACTTCAAGCTTAAAACTAGTTTTAAATTTAGCATGAATTTATTTTGCAATATACAAGTTTTGAATCTTTATCAATATTGGAATTAAGTTTTTTTTCACCCATTTAGCATATTACATTTTGGCATTTGAAGGACATTAAAGCAAAATATTTAGAAGTGCAAAAGTATTTTTTTAATTGTTCAGACTGCTTTTCATTTTACTTTATCCTCATTTGGCATCAATGTCTGACATCCTTTTAAGTTTGGTTTTTTGCAAATGTAATGGATCATAAAAAAAAAACTTATTTAGTTTAAATATAATTAACACAAATGCTTGAAAATTAAGTTTTTGATTTGTTTTAAATATGAAATGGGATTTAGTTGATTACTAGTTTATTATTGGTTGTTTACTTATTAAATCAGGAGTTAAGGACTTGAGACTTGACAGAGACTCTGGTTGTGAAAGTATTATATCCTTCAATATTATCAATGAAAATCATATATTTTTCACCACCTAAACTCAAGGAATAAATACTTGAAGCCAAAGAAATTCAGGGAATAAATACTTCTAAACAGGAGAAAATCAGAGAATACTCAGAGAAAAGTAGATAGTGCAAGTGTTATGAAGAAACTTGAAAAGTTTCTAAAAATTAAATAACAGTTATAATTTATCCACTCACTACAACTGACAGTTATATAAGTAATTTATAGAAAAGACGTCATTTACCTGGAAGTTGACAAAAATTTAAATAGCAAGATTTTTCAAATTTTGACAACAACTTTGCCATACCCAAAAGGCTGTCTACAAGAGTAGAAAGTATAAATACTAAAAATCAATTTTAATTACTTTGTAATTTTAAATATTTCTGTTCATTATAGAACTATTTATTTTATACAGGTTGTATTATTTTTTATACTGGTTTTATACATATAAAAAAGTTAGTTTTTCTTGGTATGCATTTATTCTTTTGTTTTAATCAAAAAAATTAAGCCCAAAGATTTTTTTTACCGTTCTCTTATGAACATATATCTTGGAGGTTTCGGATCCCTTTAAATAAAGTGAAAGGTTTTTTTGTAAAAACAATGTAGATAAGGTCTTTACGATCTGTCTCTTTAGATTCTAATGAGTCAATTACAGAGAAACAAAGACATTGAATTCCTGTGTTGTAAAATTAGATGCAACTAAGCAGAATTTATCTGCGAATGTAAGATTATGAATAGTGGGTTATCTTTAAATTTAAATGATGACTTAAGCATTGTTTTTTCTGTTTACTAAGTTTAAACAAGGTTACCCAATCTTCTGAAACAGATAGTTATATCTGTTTCAGAAGTTCGGATACTGGGATGTAATTAATAACTATGTGAGTGTTCATTGTTTTAAATCAATTTGCTTGGAATATACAGCACATCAAGACCTATTGACTTGTTTCAGTAATTTTGTTTAGTTGGAGTTACCAAAGCTATATCAAATATCAGCGGACAGTCCCATTGTCAATTTTATGTTTTTTGATGAATCAAACTGCTTTATATTTTCATAATTAATGTCACAGAATAGCTCAATTTGGTATTTTTAATAAGTAACATAAATAATATAATTAAAATAATTTAATATGTTGAAATTTTAATTTTCTTTTTGTAATGCTTGCTGAAATCTAAACAGTCTAAGTTTAACAGCAATAAGACATTAAAATGTGCATGTCGAGGCCATTTAATGCTAGGCAACTTAGATTTCTTTACTTACATTGCTATATTATATTATGTACTTGAACCTTTTCTGAATAAATACCAGATAGAGTAATCTATTTTCTAAAAAAAATCTGTTTATATTCTTGAAATGTTCTATTGGTTCTCAAAAGCAACTTTTTTAAATTTTTACAAAGTTTATTGGATTTAGGGGGAGCACAAGACCCTTAAACACTTACCGGGTTTTAAATATTATAAAAAAAAGATTTTCAAAAGTATTTCATGTTGGGTCTCGAAAGAAGCAAAATTTCAATGATAATTGTTTTATTAAAAAATTACTATTTTAGAGTTTATTGCAGAAAAGTTACATTTTTTAACTAAAAATAAAAAAGTGTATTTTTTTTGATAATAATTCCAAAAAAAATCTTAAATAATAATTTTTTTATAAAATGATAGTTGTTTTTAAAATTTTTATGTAATTTTGGTAAATTTGAGAAACAGTATAACGTTTTTTGTTAAACCTTATTTTTTTTAAATATTAGGGACCCAGTAATTGTTCAAGGGTCTTATGTTCCCCTTAAATCCAGTTTTTAAAAAATTAACAAAGTTGCTTGTGAGAACTAATAGAACGTTTTAAGAATATGAACAGTTCTTTTTTAGAACCTAGGGGGCAGATGGGACACCCTACCCACCATATTGTGTTGTTATTTATACTTAATATTATGCAGATTAAAATAAATTTTTGTTCATTCAACATTTGGCTTCAGCATATGTTTAAATAATTCAAACAATAGTCAATTGGTGACAGGTAAAAGCATTTAATTTTACCTTTTAAATCTCAAAATTTTAAAAGATAGCATAGATATGGCAATAAGTTCATTTAACTCATTATGTGCTCAAGTAACATTTGATCAACCAATTTATTTTTATCGACTCAATTAAGGCAATAGATTCAAAAACACTGGATGATTCAAAAACACTGGATGCTTTTATCAATGAATAATTCAATGAAGATTTAATAAAAAAAATTTTTTTCACCATAAATACAACAAATTTTCTGACCATCTTGAAAAACACTTTGTTTTGAGACAAAATTATCAAGTTTTACTTTTTAAGGTGATCTAGTTTCTAAGCAACAGCAAATCCAGCAGTAAATTTTGTCATCAGACAACAGATTATTGGTCAAGGGCAACTTCAAGCAACTTAATT
Organism: Hydra vulgaris; assembly: GCF_022113875.1. NCBI lineage: Eukaryota > Metazoa > Cnidaria > Hydrozoa > Anthoathecata > Hydridae > Hydra > Hydra vulgaris. Next base: position 50,523,017 of record NC_061157.1, read on the forward strand.
ATTATTTCCCAAAGACCAAAGTAGAAAAACAGAACCATAAAATAGTCTATCTATAGTGTTGGGATACCCTAACAGTGGGCATATATTTTTTGTTGCAGAAATAATTTAGTTAAAACATAAGTAAAGCCATACTATAATATAATTTTACATATTTTTATGATGTTGTTTCTAAATACTAAGCTTTTAGGACTTTTTTGTACCTTTTTTTTTAAATGCATATTTTAGCTTTAGAGTAACATTGACAGTTGCACACTAACAACACAAGATTAACAATCTATTACATTAACATCTATTAATATTACATAACTAATTAATTTTTATATCAGTTATTGGCAGCAGTATCATTATGTTAGCAATAGCAGTTATGGCAGCAATATCATTAGCAATATCACGTAAAAATATTTGAGCTAAAAATTTTGGCACAACAAGAGAAAAAAAAAACTTTCTAAAGTTATGTCAATTTAATACCACTTTACCTTAAGCCTTCTGCTAACTTTAGATTGGTGCTAATATATAATAAAAATGTTTTCTCTATTTTGTTTTTCAAAATTCCAGTTATAATATTATCCCTTATGATGTAACTTTAACGTTTACAATTTAAAACATACTACTATCAATGTTACACCATATAGGGTGTAACATTGACAGTTAAACCCCATCAACAAAATTAATTATCTATCAATAATATTAGATAACTAATTAAATTCTTCATCAGTTTATGGCAGCAACCCTCGGAATTAGGAAAAATAAGGTCGGCAATAATTTGCTGACCTCAATGTTTTTGAGGTTGGCAAAAATTATTTGACACAAAGGTCTGACCATAAAACATAGAAACGAGGTCGGCAATTTTTTGCCGACCTCAAACACTTTCATGTTGGCAGTTAGGCATTGCCAACCCTAATTCCGAGGGTTGTAGCAGTAATATCATTGGTAAACACATAAAAATTTTGCATATCAAAATTAGTTTGTCACAGCTAAAATAATTTTTTTTTTTTAAATGTATCAATGTTACCCCACTTCATGTTTACCCTGCTATATTTACCCCACAATGTTACCCCACCTTATTTGTGCTTCAGTCATTGTTATGAGAGTTTCATTAAGTTTAATTTGTTTTATTTTGATATTTGTTTTCTATAAAAAATGTGTTCTTGCTTTTGTTGTTTTTATTTCAGAAAATATAATAATGATGTTGAGTATGGTATTCATAGCATTAATACTTTATTAATTAACAGTTTTTTATGGACTATGTTGTAATATATAGATATATAGTATATAACATGTATATATAAAAATAGATCTTACACAATTTATTTTATTTAAATTTAGTGTTTGATTATTTCTTAAAAGTTAGTTCTTTGCCAGATTTGCTATGGGTGTACTTTTGTTTTTCATTTTGTAATTTTCTTGAGACAAGTTTTTCAATCCTCAAATCCTGGAATTGAGAATGTTTGAGTTTTCTCCCATAAAGCTCAACATAAAGAAATCTAATCCTATGGTAGCTCAACATAAAGAAATCTAATCGTAAAAAAACTTTTTGTTATTTAAAATTTTTTTTGCCATTCAACATAATTTGCAAATTGCAAGAAAGATTATCTATCGTCATAAGTATATAATTTTATATACCTGTGATAGCAAATTTAGGTACAATACTAGTATTCTGTTCAATTTATAGTTTTTTGTCAGTTCTGTTTTTATTAATATTGAGCAGTCTTTTTGTGGATTCAATAACTTTGTTAACATCAAATGTATGATTTAATATATTATGAAAATGATTAACAACCATATCAGAAATAATATACTTTTAACATATAATTATAACATAACTGCAAAAAATATAGAGTAAAAATATACTTATTTTTAGCTATATTTGCATAAATTATACTTATTTTTAGCTATGTTTGCATAAAGACATTAAAGTTTTATAGTTTTTTTTTCTTCTAATTTTAAGATTAATACAAAAAGCATAAATGTTTTAAAGGTTTTTTTTTTTTTTTTAAGATTGAAATAATAAAATACTATGGTTATCCAAGTGAAACCCACCAAGTAAAAACTGAAGATGGATATATTTTAACACTTCATCGTATTCCTCATGGTTTATTAAAATCAAGCAATGGGCAAGCAGTATTTTTGCAACACGGAATTCTTGATTCTTCCGCTACTTACTTAATGAATCCACCACATCAAAGTCTTGGATTTATTTTGGCAGATGCAGGGTTAGTAATTACTTTTTTAATGAAAAATTAGTTTTAAACTATTTTTTAATGATAAATCTTTAGCATGGATAATTTTTTAGTTTTAGTATTACATCCTTACTTATATCTTTAGCTATAATATGTATAAGTTTTTAATTATTATAAGTTTTTTTGAATGTTGAAAATTTGTTAGGTTATATTAGTAATTTTTTTGCTTCTTAGATACGATGTTTGGCTTGGAAACAGCAGAGGAAATACTTACTCATCAGAGCATATCAAGTTTACAACTAAAGACAAAGAATTTTGGGATTTTAGGTAAGACAAAGAGTTTTGGGACTAAGGCTAAGTCAAGGAGTTTTGTTAAAGAGAAAAGTTAATAATAGTGTTTCAATTTGTTATTCATTATTTTACTTTTAGCAAATTCATTTTCTCGTGAAAATGAATTTGCTGAATAAACCTTTAAAAATGTATCATTTAAGCGTTTTTTGTAATTGAAAAATGAAAATAACGTATTTATTTATTTTTGATTTAAGCATTGTAGCATTGCTATTTATTCTGATTTTATAAATAACTTTAATGGAAAAAAAAAAAGAATAACAGAATACAGAACTTGGAAAATACATTAGAATGTCAGCTACACACAAATGAGTTCCATTAAAACATTTGCTTAAACAAGTTTATGGTCTAACATCTGCCAGAAGTTTGTGTACAAGATCAATTGATGAAGTCATTCGGATATGAAAAAAATTGATAATTGTAAAATTTCAACTTTTACTATAGATAGAACCTGTTTACTTCAAACCTGTTTACTTCAAACCTGTTTACTTCTTACCTGTCATCAAAAGAAGCACTTCTCAATCTTATTGAAGATCAGCAGTTTATTTACCAAATTAGTTTGCCATAAGATTGATACCTAAAAACCTAGATGTCACAAATTTAAAGTTACTAACTCAATTCTTCGTTCTTCACTACGAACCAATTTGGCTTGCTATTAAGTTTGAAGCTCTCTTCTTTAATGGACTTTTATTTGTAGATATTTAATGAAAATTGTTTAAAGTATTTTAAATATTTAGTTATTATATTTTATTAATTTTAATTTTAGTAGTTATTAAATGTTTAAAATACTTCAAATAGTTTTAAATCAATATTTACAAGTAGCATAGTATTTGTAAGTTATTATAGTCTACATATAAATGCTTCTTGTAGTCAAGTTGTTATTTTCCACATATAAACACTTCTTAAAGTCAAGTTGTTGTTGTCTACATATAAACACTTCTTGTAGTCAAATTTTTATTGTCTACATATAAACACTTCTTGTAGTCAAATTGTTATTGCCTACATATAGTATAATATATTATATAGACACCGTTTAATAAGTATATTTACAATTATTTTAATTTTGATGTAAGTATTGGCAATTCTGTTTGTTTAAATTTTACTAAAGGTTAATAATTTTCCCAGTGCTTTTAAATAAAAGAGATGATTACAATAAACTTAATGATTAAAAAAATATATTATTAAAAAAATATGTGCATTATATAAGTTAAATTTACTAAGGTTTTTTTTTTTTAAATTAAAGACATTAAAGCTGAAAAATAACTGAAACAAAACTTTATTGTAATCATTATTTTTATTATTATTAAAGCCAAAAAGAATGTTTTAAAATTAAATAAAAGATAATTTTTATTGCTTACATTATCTATATATATGTATATTGAGTTTTAATTCTATTAAGTGATAAATGTTTGGTTGAAAAATGTCCTTTTTATATCTGACCTTTTTTTTTGTTTATTTGCCATATTCAGTTATACCAAAAACCAGTTTTGTATAACAAATTAATTTTTTTTCGTTAACTTATTGTATCAACTTTTTTTGGTAAATAAGGATTATATAGTTTAACAATTTAATTTTTTCAGTTACTTTAAATGATCACCTGTCATCAAAACAAATAAATGGTGCAGATATTCCAATTTCAAAGATTTGTTAAAATTTTAAAAAAATTTTTAAATGCAATATAAAGTTGCATTAAAAAATACAAGAAGTTAAAGAATAACTGCAAGTTATGAAAAAGAAAAAAAAAGTTCAGAAAAAGAACACAACATAAGGTCATCAATTCAACATTTGTTGAATTGATGACCTTAATTTTTAAAAGTTGCAAGAGTTACATAGTTTTTGATCTTTTTTCGTAAAAATTTGTTTTTGTTATTATTTTTCAATTAAAATAATATGATCACATTAAAGATTTCTATTGAATTATTATCTTGTTAATTATTGTTTATACTGTAATATTTACACTTTATTATTCAATAAACAGTAAATAATGCTTCAAAACAAATAAACGTTTAAAGTTATTAAATAATTGTCTATTTGTTAGGGATGTGAAGTCCAAAAAAAATCTTTTTAAAAATGTTTTTAAAGGCACCGAATCCTTAGTCTCTGGCTACCATTTTACATTATACCTGTGTTTTAAATGTCCTGGACTGGAGTCTGAAAGTTTTTGAAGCTGCAATATAATAAAGACCAAAAATACTTGTTTTTAACTTTTAAAATAGAAATCTTTTTTAGGACTTTACATTCTTGATTTTAATCAAATAAATGATTAAAGTTGCATAAAAATAGTTCAATTTAAAAAATACAATATAAAATTAGATAAATATAATACTTTAATTTCAAATATTTAAAAATATTTTTAATTCGATAGTTTTGATGAAATGGCCAAGTATGACCTTCCTGCATCAATAGATTATGTATTGGAGACCAGTAATAAATCAGATTTGTATTATGTTGGACATTCTCAAGGTTTTAATTTTTATTTAATTTACGACTGATATTGTTAGTTTGTAATTGTTTTTATAACATTTTTAAATTACTAATCAAAACAAAGTTCATACTTCATCACTGAACCTACTACAGATTTATTAGCTTAATACAGTTTTAGTATTTTGTGTGTGTTTTTAATGATGGATATTCAAATGAAAAACGGTAATTTACTTTTAGTTTTAATTATTATTTTCTATTTGCCTTGTGTTATTTTTATACATTGCAATTTTTCATTTTAATATATGTGCATACATGCACATATATTAAAATGAACAATTAAAATGACAGAGACATTGCATGGTTTAGAAACTTTAATTGAATTCAATTCTAATTTAACTTACCAAATAACCAGATAATTAACCACAAAGAAATGGTAAAAAAGAAGGAGAACTTGGAAAATCAATTATATTTAACCAATAATAAATCAAAAGTGAAAAAAAATAATGTGTGCCTCTAATAGTTATTGGTTATAACAATAATAAAAAATTAATATAAGACGCAGGGAAACACTAAATACTCTAGTCACTCTGTGTGTAGATCATATGCAACAAAGAACAAATTTGGGATTTACTGCTATTAGAGACTGTTAATGTCTACAGTAATGTTTGCAATCCCGAAATCCCGGGATACCGCCTAATTTTATAACCCCGAATTCCCGGGATTATTTTTAAAATATCCCAGGATTTAGAAGTTATAAAACTACGATTAATACCTGCGTTTACCAATTAATTGTTTGGAGATTTAGGTATGTTGACAAATCGCCTCATAAATAACACAATATAAATAATTACAAACAAATTTTTAATTTTATTCTCATTATTGTTGTTCTTATTATTTATATTATTATTGTAATTTAGTTTTAATAACCAGGATTATTTTTAAAATATCCCAGGATTTAGAAGTTATAAAACTACGATTAATACCTGCGTTTACCAATTAATACCTGTGTTTAAATTGCGTCAAATAAAACAAAAGTAACAACAAAGCTATAAAATTTAGTACCAATACTATAAAAGCTATAAAATTTAATACCAATATTTTCATTATTGATTTATAAGTTTAAAGTAAGTTTAATTTTAATATATTGTGGCTTTTGTATATTCTTTATATATTGTAATAAACTCGCGCGTTTATTTGGAAATAGTAAGAAACTAATTTTAATTATTAAAACTAAATTACAATAATAATATAAATAATAAGAACAACAATAATGAGAATAAAATTAAAAATTTGTTTGTAATTATTTATATTGTGTTATTTATGAGGCGATTTGTCAACATACCTAAATCTCCAAACAATGTTAAAAAAAATGGTACTAGATTTCTCTAACAAAATAAAGAATGTTATAAGAAATGAATTATAACAAAAAATTAACAGTAGAACTAGGTGGTCCTCAACTTCTTTTGATGAGTGGACGTCGATTTAAAATACCCGATATTTGAATAAGAATTTATACGATAATGACAATTTTTGGAATTTAGGTTTAGTTAGGATCGTAGGGACAATGCCAGCTGAAAAGTGTGTAGTTTTACATAAAGAAAAACTCTCAGCGTAAGGTTTAGTATTGTATGAATGACAGACAGAGCAAAATGAAAAAATTGAAAAACTATATTAATTACAGATTAATCAACAGCTATGATTTACTCACGGTATTTAACTGGTCATTCTTTCAGTTTTATATAATACATCAGCATCAAATTGCACGCAGAAATATTTAGTCGAGAAAAAATGATGATGGTGATGAGAGTTGCTTTATAGTTGATAATCAAATAATTGAAGACGTAATAATTACAAACAAATCAATTAGCCTAGTGATTAATAAAGTTAGAAAAATCGTGATGGTTTTTAAAAGATCACCAAATAAAAATAATGAATCTCTTCAAAAATATGTAAAAAATTGCTTTCAAAAAAACCTTAATTTAATCAAAGATTGAAAAACAAGATGGAACAGCTTACTATCAATGCTTGAAAGTTTTTCTAAGTTAAAAAATTGCATAAAAAAGGGGTTGTCGATATCAGTATTAATGGTTCTATAAAAATGTTATCTATAAAAATGATAAGGATTATGAAATTGTTTCTGAAGTAGTAAACATGCTAATTTCAATAAAAGCGCTTTGTCGATGCGATGCAAACTGGTGATATTGCGTTAGAGTTTATGCTAACTAAGTTAAAAAAACTGAATACTGCAACAAGTTGTCAACTTTTTAATGCATTAGCCTCCAGAATCAAAGAGAAAAGGACTGAATTAAGTAGTCTACTGCACTATCTACATTATGGGGAAAAAAATTAATGTCCATGGGGAAGTTTTTAAAACATCTTCAAATTTTAAAATTAAAAAAATAATGTTGAAGCTTCTAAATAAATTCAATGTAACAAATTTAAACCACCCTACAAATTCCTTGAATACAGTTGAGGATTTAGTAAGTCAAGAAGATGATGAAATACTGAAAAGCGCAGATAATGAAATGCTGAAAATTATTAGTGAGCAGCTAAATGAAGCCCTCTAAAAAGTTTTTCTAGCAACTTCCAGAAATTCTTTGTTATGATTAGGCAAAACTCTTACTTCTAATTTATCAAAAGAAATATCATTGTTTGAAATTGGTTGTACTCGGGGTGAAAGTGGTTGTTCTCATGGTGAAAGTGGTTGTGCTTGTGGTGAAATTAGTTGTACTTGTGGTGAAAGTGGTTGTACTTGTAGTGAAACTGGTTACATTCGGGGTGAAAGTGGATGTACTCGTGGTGAAAGTGGATGTACTCGTGGTGAAAGTGGTTGTACTCGGGGTGAAAATGGTTGTACTCGGGGTGATGGTCTTCAGAAAGTTTATGATTTTTTAGTGACGAGTAAACCAATGAGCATAGACTAAGAAATTCAGAAGGGTAATTCCACATCAAATCACCCAGTCCATTGAACCATGTGTCTTCTTTTTGTTTTATATTTTGACACATTATTCCTAATTATAAAAAAAAATTGCATGCAAAATTTCAGCCAAAAATGTTGAGCGGTTGACAAGATACTGCGATTTTAATATTGACCTGGTTTCCCAAAATGACCCGGTTTACATAACATTCTAAAAAAATATTTTTCTTAAAAAAATAAGAAATAAAAATGGCAAAAATATAAAAATAAACATATATAATATTTTTTTGATGCTGAATTCAATAAATGTACTTAAAATGCTGAAATATAAAAGAAACAAGCTTAAAAGTTAATAAAACAACTAGTTTCTATAAACCAACTTTGGGGCCCAATATCTCAAAACACCCCCGTCAAATTTTTTTTTTTTTTGCTGTTAATATATTCAGCTGCTTATAATCTTACTAGGCACAAAATATCTAACTGGAAAAACAACTGAAACATATAAAACTTTAATATCTAAGATGTATTACTTTTTCAAGAAATTCCCAAAAAATGTTTGTAAATAAAATAAAAATAAGTTAATCGTAATTTAAAAATGTATTTAAATATACAAGATTTTTCAAGATGCAAGTTATTTTGACTGTGTTTGTAATATTTATTTTAGCATTTTCAAACACATAGTTTCTACCGGAACTAGAGCGAGCTTGTGGAACAGATAGTTTTTTCAATATGTTGGTGTAAGGAATAAAACAGTAGTCCTCTCTTTCAGGCCAGTTAAAACAGATTGATGGACCTTTTGGGTGAAGAAACTTAACTTTAACATTAACTTCTTCTAGGTTAGTTTCAGTTTCAATGCCGATCCACCACTTATCATCATAGACTACAGCTACATAACCTCCTAAAGTGAGAGTATCAAGTTGAAATATATCTTGTTTCTTTTTAAGGTTGTGAATTATTGTATAATTAGTGGCTGCACTACACCTCTTTGCCCCAACCCTGTTGGGGCAAAGAGGTGTAGTTTCATCAATTTATACATCTCCAAGATGTATAAATTGATGAAAGCTACGAGTACCAGGTAGAGTTGTTACACCAGTATACCTTTCTTTTTGCTCCTCACGTTGCAATTGTAAGTCTATCCCCTTTATGTAAATGAAGTTAACAACCTTGATTTTCTCAATACAAAATTCATACATAGCTTCAGATGTGAGAATTTAATTTCTGTATGGTCGTTTTATACTTTCTTGTGCTGTTAACCTTTTTACAGTGCCGCCAATCCCATCGCATGGTGACTTTCTGTGTGACGTGGCAAAAAAATTCCATTCAACTTTAAGGGAAAATTCGCTCTCTAGTTGGCATAGATTGTAAAAGCTTTTACAATTTTTGTACTGTCCTGCGCAACCATCAGTAAATAGATGTAATTTGGACAGATTGGAAAATTTTGTTTTTAATATTGGTATGATTAGTTGAAATATTTTGTACACATAAGTTACATCATGTTTAATGTCGTCTGATATAAAACAACAAGAAATGTGTTTCAGTACACCTTTATCATCATTATAGTATATCACTAATGGATGTAAAGAACATTGTTGGGTGTTCCAATGATAGCTTTGTATTTCATCTTGAACTACAAAAGTATAATTTTCAGCAAAGTCGCCAATAATGATAATGTTTGATTGATCCATATTTTGTTTTAGTTGGTTAAGGTACTGTGATTTAGAGTGAGCAATAAAAGAATGAGCTTGTAGCTTTTCAAAGCAAGATACTAATAGTTCAACAAATGTTGAAACATCTGCTGTTAAACTCAATAGTGTTGCACGATCAGTAGTTTGCCATTGCTTGTAGTGTATCTCAAAATCATCTTCGTATTCTCCGAAAATCTCATACATATATTTGGTGAGGGTTTCTTTACCAGGACAATTATCACACTGTGCAAGCATGCATTCTTTGTTTTCTACTGAGCAAACGGTTTTCGAAAGTAAATCCTTATACTTTAGTTAAATATTTAAGGCATCTACTAGCAATATGGCATTTTGATGATAACAACAAACACAAACAGAATGTGTACCATTTGCACCTGGCAAAATGCACCACTTTGGTCTAAATGAAGCGAATTTTGAGTAACTTATTTGTATTTCTGGATTGTTTTTTTTTGTATAATACATATAGTTCTTTTAAATTACACAAAAGCAGTTTTTTTTGTTTATCGACGTCCTTTTGAATGCTAACATAATCTTTTTTTCCAGACATAGTTCTACATAAATCACTTGAGTCATAAAACAATTTAACAGAATCTTCTATTTCTTTGTGTAAGACTTTACCTTTATACAATGGAGAGATAGCTAACAATCCTTTTTTATTAAAAATTTGTCTAGCCATTTTTGCTTGTATTGTATTCTGTAACTGCAAAGTTATTTTGTACTTTTAATATTGACCAACTTGGGGGTGCCAGTGTTAGAAGTTGAACAATTGTCCTTTTGTCAGAACATAGAATTTTTTCTTTTATCAAGCTCATAATTTCATCAAAGTTTTTAGCCTTCTTTTTCATGTTATTTGTTTCATAACACAGTTTTGAGGGAACATTGACTTGACTTTCAGTTTTTTTAGTAACGTTATTTACCATTTTGTTGATGCGCGCAATTTTTCGCTTTCTTTCTGAGAGAATATGTTTTGATGACTTTGAATGAGATTTTAGAGGAGATATATTAAAAATTTTGAGTTGTTCATTGATCTGCTGTCTTTTTGATTTGAATGATGATATTAGAAAATCCTCATCTTGTTCCTGGCTTTGTTTCTTTTCTTTAAGATCTTCTTTTATGGCAATCTTTTGCTTACAAGGTTTGCAAAGTTTCTTCCCACGAGCAATATTCAAACTACTTCTCATCGTGACTTGTGACTCATTTATTGTAACTACTCTAAGATTTTCTAAAAGTAATTGAATTGTATAAAGCTTATCTGCACAATTGTTCAAAACATTGTTTATGTTTTAGAAAATACAAATTAAAAAGGTATATATATATATATATATATATATATATATATATATATATATATATATATATATATATATATATATATATATATATATATATATATATATAAATATATACAATATTTAAATTCTACATCTATTTACTTGTGATTTTCTTTGTGTGTTTATTGAATGGATCACAACATGCTTTCTGCCATATAGGATACAATTTCAATATTTTGTAGTATGTCTTTCACATAATATCGTTAAGTTTGATAACTCAATGTTACAGCGTAATGATATAGTTATTTTTTCTTCATTGCTTAATGTTTCAATAACATCTTGTTGGCCATTGCATTCATCTGATGTCAATAAACCAATAGAACACATCTTATAATAAGTTACTTAGTATGAATGTATTTCCTAAAAGAAAAGGAAAAAATTGTTCTTTCCTACATAATTTTGAGTAAAAACAAAAAATGAATATAGAAATAATTCAAACCTTTTCAGAATCCTTTTGTTGTATAATTTTTTACATTGATAGATAATGTTAATTTTCTTTATAAATACTTATATATATAAATATATATGCAATCTATATATATCAAATTTTTAAAATTTAAATAAAATTTTACCGATAAATGTTGTTATAACTGAACTTTTTATAAACTAGTTTCTATAAACTTTTACAAACTGTAGTTGTCAAAATTTTAAAAACAAATGCACTTCAATATCACACCTTGTCAGATTTTAAAAACAAAACAGGATGTTTTTTTCAGTTGTTAAGATCAAATAACAAATTTATTATATAATTAAGACTTCCTTAAATATAACTAAATTTAATATTTTACAAAATTCTATTTGCAAGTTTTTTAAACTAATTTATTGAAAATTTGATATATCTTTAAAATTAAAGTTACATATGTTTTAGTTGTTTTTCCAGTTAGATATTTTGTGCCTAGTAAGATTATAAGCAGCTGAAATATTAACAGCAAAAAAAAAAAAAATTTTGACGGGGGTGTTTTGAGATATTGGGCCCCAAAGTTGGATTATAGAAACTAATTGTTTTATTAACTTTTAAGCATGTTCCTTTTATATTTCAGCATTTTAAGTACATTTATTGAATTCAGCATCAAAAAAACATTATATATATTTATTTTCATATTTTTGCCATTTTTATTTCTTATTTTTTTAAAAAAAAATGTTTTTTTAGAATGTTATGAAAACCAGGTCATTTTGGGAAACCAGGTCAATGTTAAAATTGCAGTATCTTGTCAACCGCTTAACATTTTTAGCTAAAATTTTATGTTTTAACTTTTTTATTAAAGATGCAACAGCCAAAGAAGTTTTTAAAAAATTTGAGGAACCATGGTTCAAAATTTCCTAAATTTTGGGTGATTTGATGTGGAATTACCCAGAAAAGACTTTTTTTTTTAGTTTTAAAGCATAAAATAATGCCAGGATTTCCCGGGAAATTCCGGTAATTAATTATACAAAACCCGAATCCCGGGAATAGAAATTTCCCGGGTTTTCGCAAACCCTTGTCTACAGGTGTGATGGTGTAATGCATTAGTAAGTTCAGTTTGACTGCCTGGTATGTTTTCATTATGTTTTCGTCTGCTTTCAAATCGGGTGAATTAAAAGCTAAACACACTCACTTCTTGCACTTATGGGCTAGCACATCAGAGCCAGACATAAGACCTAAAGAATGGATTTCAATTGGTCAAATACACATTAGTCATGGTAGGCCACAAGCTATCACTCTTATTCAAAAGAGCTAAGACTACGTACTGGTGTGGAATGATGTGTTATGAAATGAGATTTTAGATCTGAACTCATTGTCAGCAAACGCTGATCTGATGTGCTTTGTGAAGCTTCGAATAAATGTAACCACATCCAGTGTGATAATCTAATGTCCGTTTTGTCGTTGTAGTGTACATTTGAAGAAATCAGTGCTCAATAGCTTAAAAAAATATATTTATAATTGTTTATGCAACACAATGATTGCAAAAAGTGATCAACAGAGCCATCCGGTTAGACCTGGGAGATATAATTATAGAATCAGATTGTAGAGGATGTTTTTGGGTTACAATCAACAATGAATGTAAAGACTATTTAGTAGGAGGAAATAACACATACTCAGGAGGAAAGGAGGTGAATTCGTCATTAATGATGTTTCAATTTTTATTCAGATAGTCCGAAAATGGCACCAAAAATGCATAAGATTTGAATTTTTTTTTCGGGTAGTCTAGTCATACTTAGCAAATGTCTAAATTTAAAATTAAAATATAAAACAATAAAATAAAATGAGTAGTTAATAAAGTTGTAAAAAAAATAATGATAGTTCAGATAACTAAAAAATAAAAATAAAAAATGCGCGGCCTACATGGTTTGAACTCTGGATCTTCGGTTTATAACGCAGTGTGCTAATCTGCCATGCTGTAGTGTCAGTATTAGGGTGGGTCATACTTTTAAAATTTTTGATTTGGGAACGTGTGCAATGTTTTATTTTATGTTTTAGGATATTAGAAGCAATGTGCTCAGGGCATTTGAAAATGTAAGTTTTACTAAAAACTCATCAAAATGGCATTTTTCTGCCTTTTTTTAAAAAGCTTATGGGAATACAATCATCAAAAAACATTTAGACATAATATAAACATAAAAATGAAGTATAACCCAAGATGTTACTTTACCTAAAGCCATACAAACACAGTAGTCGTAAGAAAATGTGTCTACCATTATGGATTTTACAAGAAAAAAAAAAAAATATGGTATAGCGGTAATAATTTAGTTATGTAATAGAATATTGGAAGAAACATAAATAATTTTTTTTCTCTTTAAAAGTTAGTGTTGTGGGGACTCAGGGCATTTAAAAAATGTAAATTTTATTAAAAAGTTAGTATCAAAATCTTATTTCTTATTTTCAATGTACATAATGCAACAATATATAAAATGAGGTGAATCATAAAACATGGTTATCAAAATTTGTGGGCTTAGAGCTAATATTTCTATCAGTGGCGGATTCATCATAGGGCGTGGGGGGGGGGGGGGAGCAAAACAACTGTGATTTGATGTAGTAAAACAACTGTAAAAAAGAAGGAAAAAAAGTTTTTAAATTAACTGATTTAAACATAATAGAGCAATTTACCTGTTTTGCATCCCCTCCTCACTTGAAATCTACTCGTTCCGGCCCTCTTTCAAATATGTGTATGCATCAATATCTCCAGCAATGACAACTGAACTATAAATGAACGGCGTACATCCATTCTTAATAGAGAAATAGATGACATCAAGTTTTCCTACTTTGTCTATACTCTACAAAAACAAATTTACTCTTCCTTTTACATATGATTATGATGAAAGAAGTTTCAGTAAACTAAAGATCAAAAATTATTTGTGATCAACAATGACAAAGTAACGTCTTTTTGCATTAACATTAATTTCGATTGAATTTGAGCTTGCTGAGGCATTGACAATCATTTTATTTCAACCCAGAGGGCACAGTCATCCGTATGACATCTATACAATGCCTTATGAATTTCACTAATCGTTATGATTTCTTAAAAAAAAAAATTGTATAAACTAGCAGGAGAGTAAGTTTTTTTATTAAAGCTTGCTTTCAGTAATATGTATTATGTAAATATATCTTTTTAATTTTTTTTTTCTTTTGACGATAATTGTTAACCAAGCAAACTCAAACTTTAGATTGTTTAGTGTTTTAGATGTACTTGTACTTAATAGTTAAAATAAAAGGCACATAAAAGCATTGATAAAAAATATTTATCACAAGTGGGATTCTCAAAAACCATTTCTAGGGGTAATGTGCCACCTCTAACCAATGTCGCCCCCCTACTTATTCCCATGCCCTCTCCCACACACACACACACACACACACACACACAACACTAAACCTCAATCCACCACTTATCCCTATCTCCAATTATTATTAAAAACCATAAAAATTGGTCAATAACAGGAAATGGTGTATTATTTTTTATATATTATAAAGTTGGTCTTATAGTTTATTTGTAGGATAATTACTAAAATAATAGTTTCCTGAACAATTTGCTTTTTAAACATGTTCTACTTATTTGTCATCACTTTAGCATCATAAATATTGTAATAAAAAAAATAAAGAAATGATGTAATTAACAAATTTATTTATAACATATATATAAAGATAGTCTTTATTACAAATAGCTACCAATATTTTTTAACAAACATAATATTAATTTTATTGTGATAAATGGGTAAGTCTACTCGAGCTCAAACAGTATTAAAATGCCCTAAATTGCATGAGCTATTGGGTAATGGACTCAAACTTTGTTTATCAGAGCTGCCTACGCTGAGAGATATGGAATTTTATTGCGTGAAAGATCAGTAACACATTTGAATACAAGATGTATGTGTATACAAATATTTATTAAAATAAAAAGTATTTGGATGTCAGCAAATTTTACAATCTCGTTGGTCTCAGAAAAATATGCATTCAATAAACTTGTTCTTGAATGGAACATTGCAAAAGACATTGGAAAATTGAGAACTACGTCATAAAGAAATACGTGTACAGAAATAAAAAAGACGTATACAGAATAGAAAAGAACCAGACTCTAAAATACCTGGAACAAATAGTGAAGATATAGGTAAATGCTAAAATATCACAAATATTTTTTCAATTTATGTGGAAACTTGAATTAAAAAATATAATATAACTGTTTTATAAAAATCGATTAACATAATTAGAACATTTAATTTCTCCTTTAGCTGTAGAATTTTAAACAACAATAGACAATTTGGACATTGGCAACGAAAATGTAAATAATTCAGAAAAAGATTAAGTTTGAAAAAAAATTGCAAAGATATTGCTAGGGTTTCTCAAGCAGCTATTAGGTATGAATTATCAAACAGAGCTGCAGCTGCTTTGGTTTCTGAAAGAGCAGAATTTTTAAAAGAAAAATACTGATATTTTTGTTGATCACAACAAAATAAAACGAGGTAAGAATAAGTTAATGAAAGAAATTAGAGCTGAAAAAACAACAATGAATGATAATATCCTTTTTTTTTTTTTTTTTTTCGTTGACGAAAAGATTTAACTGAGTACATGAAAGAAGAAGATGGAAAATTACATCCATTAATTAACATTGGTGCTGACTCAGCAAATTTAAACACTGGTTGTAAAAAAAGTGTTATCCACTACCTTGAACATAAGTTGGATAAAAAACTAATATGGATAATTTGTGCTCTAAATACAAATACACTTCTTCTCCGACATCTTATGATTCAGCTTGACAGAAAAACTGCATCAAAAAATAACTTTTCCTGTTCTATTAGAAAACTTATAGGTAAGGTTACTAGCTTCAAAGTCAAAGTTAGCATAATAAAAATTGGATTTTCTAATGTAATGATAGATCTTGACTCTGAAGTTGTAAAATCGCTTTCAGATGATCAAAAGTATCTTTATGAAAATACCCATGCAATTAACGCAGGAGTTTTTCCAAGCAATCTTAAAGGCAAAGAAATTTAGCGACATTCACATGCAAGATGGTTGAATTTTGCAAATAGAATATGTTTACTTTGGTGCTCAGAAACCTTACTTTCAGTTGAAGAAACATATAATTTTCAACATCTGATGGAGTTCATTGTTGGAGTTTATGCACCAATTTGATTTGAAATCAAAATAAAGTGGAAGTGGACTGAAGGGCCTAACCATATACTCAAGCAATCAAAACTTCTTTGGCATCAAAGACTTAAAGTTAAAGACTTTGTAATGCCCTATGTTTTATCATCTTCATGGAATGCTCATAGTGAAAATGTTCTTCAAGCATTGTTATGTAGTCTAGAAAAAACAGAAAGAGAATTTGCAGTTAAAACAATTTTAAAATTAAGAGGAGATTCAGAATACGGAAACGCTAATGTAAGAAGTAGAAAACATCGTATACATAATGAAAATCCTGATTCACTTTTTGATCTAATTAATTGGAGTTTAGATGTACATGAACTTTTATCTACATTTTTATTGTCAAAGGATGAACTTTTAAAATACAATGATATCTCGATGTATTTACCTTGTTTTCCTGTTCATGGGCAAGCTATTAAAAGAAGTGTCCAAGAAATCACAAGAGCTTCTCAATTGTTATTTGGAAATAATAGAAGAGATAGTTTCATCAGAGCAACATTAGCACATCGAGAAATCCTGCCCGCGAATCAATCAAAAAAAAAGATTTAAGTTAATTTAGGCAATATAAATTTTTTTAGTTGTTTTCTTTTGCTTTGGCATATTATTTATGATCACATTAAATAAATTTAACATTAAATATATTCTTTCTCTTTTATGGCATTTTTTAAGGACCAATAAATTTTTAGCCCTTCAGAAGTTTCTGAACTTCAGTTTGTGAATTATTGTAGGAACTATATTATTTATTATTTATAGAGCAAGTTTTCCTCTTCTTTTAACAGCCAACACGGTATACTTACGTGTCCGTTTTTGTATGACTTTATGAAGAATAGCACCCAAAATTATGTTAATGCCTATATTATGTCTAATTGTTTTTGATGATTAAATCCCCATAGGACTAAAAAAAAAGAAAAAGGTGCAAATTTGATAAGTTTTGAGGAAAACATTTTTCAAACGCTCTGCGCCCACACATAACAAAATTTTAAAGAGAAAATTTTTTTTTTAATTTTTCATGTTTCTTCCAATATCCTATTACATAATTGAATTATTACGCGCTCTTCCATTTCTAACATTTATAAATTTTTTTTTTTCTTGTAGAATCCATAATGGTATCCAAAATTTTGAAAGTATGACGTACCCTAGTCAGTATGCGTGTATCAAAAGAAATGATTATAAAAAGAATTTTATAAATGTATTACTATTTGCGGTCTAAACACTAGAAAATAATTAATTAAAAACTGACCACCTGTGTCACAGCAAATATTGTTAATATTACAAATATATCATTAATATTACAAATATATAATATAAAACTAAGAAAGTGCTAAAAATCATGGCTGTAAGAGGTAAAAAAATATTGGTGCCATTATAACTAATTAGAATTAAGTAGTGAATAAATGGTGATCCCCCTCCTCAGGAATGCACTGTTATCACCAATGACGTTTTGAGGAGCCTGAGACCTGCGCTAACACCACTCGCCAGGGGTGTGTCCTTGAGGCAGATCTCACCACCTGTACTCCACATCATGCTAGTCAATGTTGCAATATACTAGGAATACTCTCGAGTCCTTAATATACGTGGGGCATTTTAGTCAAAATCTAATAAACAAGGGGGGGGGGAATTTTTTATGTTACAGTATAAGTATTTTTTATAAAAAATTTCAGTTTATAAATCCTAACTAATATTTTTTACAAACACGCATAAAACTATTTAATTATAGTATGGCTTGCGGTTAAATGTGCATTTTCTAACAGCTGTTTTATCATAATTTCCATAGGATTTAATGGCTGGTTTAAGTTTTATAACTTGGTGAGAAATAAACCAAGAGTTCATTATTGACAAATTGAGATTTACGATTTTTAAAGCCTATTTACGCTGAAAGTTTTTATTTTTATTGGTGATTGAAATAATTATTTTCTATTTTTTAAGGCCAATTTTCACTAAATTTTTTTTTTTAGTTTTGAGATAAAGTTTTTGTTGATAACAAGTAAAAATTAATGTTTCTCTTCCTATTATTAAAGACTCGAGAGTACACTTAAAAATGCCAAAAGTCTCAAACCCTATCCCAATATTAATGCAGCTCCAGCATTCTTACAAGATATCGTGAAGGTGGTGAGAGATGGGCGTGGTGTGGTCATGAATAAGTACATCAATACCTACACATATAAATATTGTGTGCACTTACACTAGAAGAGACAAACGTAAACACATGCATGTATGTACATACATTAAAATGAACAATTGCAATTTATAAAAATAACACAAAGCAAATAGAAAATAATAATTAAAAATGAAAGTAATTTACCATTTCTGTTAGTGAAGAGTGTATAGTGTAAACCACAATAAACTAACTTGTGATGTCAAATCAAGAAAATTAAATAGTAATGAAAAATCTAACAAGACTGTCTTTAATTGAACAAAATACAATTGCAATGAAAGATTTCAGCATAGTCAATATTAGTTTTGTCTACCTTTATCTAGTAGAATAGTTCAGTAGATTCCAAAGCAAGAATACATTTTTTATAAAAATACGCTACATATATCTGTGTTATTCTTGACATGTTTGCTATCCAGCCTAGTAATTGTAACAAAGGTCTGGTGTCAAGTGTGAGTAATTTTTAGCATTTTTTGCATATATATTATCTGGTATTTGTATCAAAGTTATCTCTTTGTTTTTAATACTTTGTTTTTGATTTTAAATACATTTATATATGGTTACAAAATGATTATTTATTCCTGGTTTTTTTTTATCCAGGAGCTTCATAAGTATTCCTCTATAAAGAGACTTATGGACCTTTTTTGAGAAAAATTAAGACTTTTAGGTTAGAGAAACAATGAGTTTGATCTGTAGTCCTTAGGTATAATGATGGCAAGGACATATCCTGTTGTCTTTGGATACTATTTTTTTGAATACTATTACTTTGAATACATATCCTGGTGAGTACATATCCTGAATATCCTTGAATACATATCCTGGTGAATACATATCCTGAATATCCTTGAATACATATCCTGGTGAATACATATCCTGAATATCCTTGAATACATATCCTGGTGAATACATATCCTGAATATCCTTGAATAAATATCCTGATTCTTTTGAATATTATTACTTTGAATACATATCCTGGTGAATACATATCCTGAATATCCTTGAATACATATCCTGGTGAATACATATCCTGAATATTCTTGAATACATATCCTGATTTTTTTGAATACTATTACATTGAATACATATCCTGGTGTCTTTGAATACTATTTTATATTTTATAATTTTCACCAGGATTTTGTACTAAAAAATAATAGGTTTCAAATAAATCTCATGAATTTGTTTCTTATTAGAGGTTATATTTCTCTTAACATTTTTAGAGCCTTTGACACCAGAGACCAGGAAATGTATGTAAAGTATGAGGTTTAGTGTATGTATGATTTGGCTTCCTCTATGGAGTATGATTTTTGCATTTTTATTGCATGCCCGTTGCTTATATAACATTATTACTTTTGTTACACAATTTACTTTTATTTTATTTCAAATGTTTTATCACTCTTTTTAGTTTGTTTTCTTATTTCACTTAGGTTTGGCAGCTCGGTTTAGTCATTTGATGCAACTGTTAGCATTTTTTTGAATACTATTTTATATTTTACAATTATTTTTAATTATAATTAATATTTATAATTATTAAAAAAAAATTAATTTAAAAGCTAAAAAATTGTAAAAATTGTAAAATTGTTTTATTAAATACAAATTATATTTATTTTTTTTTATTTTTTTAATTACAGTTTTGTTATAGAAATTTTATAATCACTTCAGCTTAACTCATTTCTGTTATAAATAATCAAATTTAACTTATTTTTTCAAAAATGATGTTATACTAGAGTATAGTTTAACATAAACTTTCGCAAAATTCTATTTTTGTTTTATTCAGGTACTTCAATTGGTTTTATTGCGTTTGGAGAGAACAAAGAACTAGCAAAAAAAATTAGAACTTTTATTGCATTAGCACCTGTGGCAACAGTTGGTTATATTAAAGGTGCTATCAAGGCAGTTTCTGTTTTTGCACCAGAACTTGAGGTTAAAAATATAATTTATTTTATTTTATTTATACTATTTTTTAAAATTTGATTTACTAATGATTTGTACATAAATATATAGTTGTGCTGAGGTGAGGATCTACTTAGATGTTGACAATATAGTTGTGCTGAGGTGAAGGTCTACTTAGATGTTGAGTGATATAGTTGTGCTGATGCGAAGATCTACTTAGATGTTGAATGATATAGTTGTGCTGAGGTGTATATCTACTTAGATGTTGACAATATAGTTGTGCTGAGGTGAAGATCTACTTAGATGTTGACAATATAGTTGTGCTGAGGTGAAGATCTACTTAGATGTTGATGATATAGTTGTGCTGTCGTTTTGTTTAATTACATAAATACTCATACATTTTTTGTAAATATATTTAACTGTTACATCGGCCGATTATTCAGTGAGTTAATTTGAACAAATACTGGATTAGTTAGAAAATGATAATGTGCCAAGCATAATGTAATCAAGCGATTCAGAGTAAAAAGTGGAGTTTCTGTCATGCCAAACAATTCTGAGAGTGCAGTTGATGTGGTTCAGCTATTTATTGGGGGCGGTTCATTTAAATATATGGTGACAGAAACAAATTGCTACCACACACAAAATATACAGTTATTTAAATGGGAACCATTCATTGGAATGCAAAAAAAACTGTTTTGCGTTTGTGTTCCAAAATAAAAACTCACACGCAAACTCAAATCATTTGATGCAATTTATTGTGTTTACTTACGTAAATGTAAACGCAATATACGCAAATAACTGCTTTTATGCACGTATTCAATATGCAACTTACGCATATAAAATGCGTTTAACGCGTATAAATACGTTTGTAAACGCAACTGAAATGGAATGTATATATATATATATATATTCCATTTCCTTTGCTGTATCACAAAATTTACAATAAGAAATTAATTGTATATATATCACATATATATGTACGATATGTACTAAAACTACTTATTTTGGCGCAGTGTTCTCGCCCTTCATTCTTTGTACCTTACAGTTTAATTTTTTCATTTCATTTTTTTTTAACAATTGTTTTCATTCTCTTATTTTTTCATGTTTAGGATAAGGTGGGGCAAGATGTCCATAAGTTGCATTTTCTGTTCATTTGAATAATATTATTTAATTCCTTTTATATACTATTGTTTTAGATATTTACATATTCAAACAAATAATTGGTTTTAGTCAAGTTATAACTTTTCAAAGGATTTTGTTAGTAAATTACAAGAAAAGTTATAACTTTATATATAAAAATTTAAAACAATAGAATATATGGAATTAAACAATATTAATCTACCTAGGTCTCATAAATGCACAAGGGACATGACTTTAGGAACATCTTGCTCCACTAAAAGTTTAAAAAAATACTTTATTGTATTATTATTATTATTTGTGTGATTATGATAAAGAAATATTTGTTTTGTGGGTAATTTATTCCACAATATTCAAAGTATAAAAATTATAAAACTCCATCAATAAAACTAGGTTAAGGAAATTTTTTTTATGTGTGTGGAGCAAAACGTCCTTTGATTATTTAGTTTTAAAAACTTTTAGGTAAGTTTATTTCTTTTGATACAAAACATAAATATTAAAACTAAATATTTACAGGGTGTTTTACCTGACACTTAAAAAGCCATATTCCCCTTTTTACTAAATACTATGTTATTCTGTTTGTAAAATTTTTTTTTGAGATTATAAATTTTTTGTAGATCTTTTCCCAGCGATGGGCAATTAATTCCCTTGAATAATTGTCCTATTGTATGTTTTTTATTTTATGTATAAAAAGGATCGCTTAAAATGAGAAATCAACCACAAAAACACAATGTAATTGGTCGGCACACATGCACACTTTAAAAATTGCTTAAAACATAGGAAAACTTATTTTCCACTCACAAATTAAACGCAATACTACTCAGTTGTATATTGTACTATTATTTTAACCAAAACTATTTTTAGAAAAAAGTATAACTAAATACCTTTAATTAGTAAGCTCATTTCAATTATTATAAAAATTTGACTAAATTCACTTAATTTAAAAACATAATACACTTATTTTAAAAGGAATCATTATAATGAGAAATTAAATATAATTTTTAACAAATTTAATCTATAATTATTTTATAAATTTGTTATAAAATGACCTAAAAGCATATAAAATCACATAATAATTTGCAATTATTTTTAAGTCTCAAGAAAAAAGAGTTGAAGAAACGAAAGGTGGCGATAGTGCATATGAAGATGATCTATTCCCTAACCAAGAGGTTGACCTTTATATTGAAGAAGCAGATAATGAGCAGCTAAAAATATATGAAGATGAAGTCTTAAATATTGAAATTCAAACCTCTGAACTTCTTGAAAAGCTAATTATTGAATCAAGGAAGCTTACTTTTACAAATGTTATTCAGTTAGCCAAAACAACTGAGGAAGTAAACATCAATTATGACTTTAACGAAGATAATGAATACGATCTTCATAGTGCTGAGCTAATTAAAGATCTTGAAATTGAATTGGGAACATCGAAACTACTGCGATTTTCTTGCGCAGTTCATAAAACAAACATCGCTATTAAGAAACAAAAATATATGTGTTGTTTACTTACAACGCTTTCAAAGTACGCAACAAGCACATATCAATCTATAAATAGCGTTCAATACCACATAAAAAATAAAGCTAAATTACAAACAAGTTGTGATGGAATTTATTTGGTCAGCTGCTTTACTAATGTTACAGAGTTTTCAAAGTGCTTATAAAAGAAATGCATTCTATCCGGAAATTCAATGTCCTATTGAATTAGATATGCTTGAACTGTACCTACAAATCCCTCTTCGCGCATATCAGTTCAATTTAATTGTACAAAAGAATCTTTCATCGATTGCTGATGTTTTTCCTGCATTGACTATTATGATTTTAGAGTAGAGTAGAATGGAATTACAACAAAATGGAAAATAATTAGCTAACTTGTTAATTTCTTCTTTTAAATTAAATTTTCAGTACGAACTTAACTCAAAATTTATCAAGTAGCATCACTGTTGAATATCTCAAAACTTAAATTGTGGTTCTTTAGACCTGATTGCCAATATATTGTTAAAGGTATTTAGTTATTAAGTTATATTATTTAAGCCAAAAAAAAACTTTAAAATTTAGTTTATATATTAATTTATTGTATTAAAGTTTGTATTACAACCTAAAATTGTTTAGGAACAGTAGAAAAGCTACACGAAGTCCTGAAATTCATTACAACTCATAATATTTATCAAAGTGCTTCAGAAGATATGAGCTTACACAAACGAAAGAAAGATTGAGTTCAAATGATTAGCAAACTGATTCATTTGGCGGATTTATTCTAGATGATAACAATTGCCCAGAATCTAGGCAGCCTAATTCACAACTTTATTTACTTGAAATTGAAAAAGAAAAACTTTATTTTTTTAAGCATATCGAAGAGAAATAACTTGCTATATTTGTGTATCCTTCTTATCATTTTTGGTTTGAAAATTCTAATGCCAATGTTACAAAAGCTATTTGTCACTTTACTAAATATTCCATCATCTGCAGCTTTTATATAGATATTTTAGTACTTCTGGTTTTGTATGTGAGAAGACACGAGGCAACATGAAGTAGCTACTTAATAATTCGTGTTTTCTTGAAAAGATACATTTTTAAAAATAGATTGTGTAAGTCGCGTTTGTGTCAAGTTTGCAAACGCATTTATACATATAAGTTGCGTTTGAGTTACATTTATAAACACATTTTATATGCGTAAGTTGCGTATTAAATGTGTGCATAAATGCAGTTATTTGCATAAATTGCGTTAACGTAAGTAAATGCAATAAGTTGCATCAAATTGCGTGTGAGTTTTTATTTTGTAACGCAAAATGCAGTTTTTTTTGCGTTCCAATGTATGGTTGGAACTAAAAAAAATTATAAAATAGTAATATGTAAAATAATAAATAATATGTAAAATATTAAAGTAAAATATAAAAATAATAAATGAAATATAATAAATAAATCATATCAAATAAATATGCAATATATAAAATATAGAGTACAGAAACGTCCAATATAATATAGTATACAAAATATAATAGATAAAATATGGCATATAAGTATACAACATTTAAAATATACAAACAAGTTCAATAACCAAACATTTTCTTAAACAAAATACATTAGTTAAGCAGTGGTGGATCCAGGAATTTTTGGTGGGGGGGTGGGGGGTGGGAATGTTAAAATAATTTTGTATTTTGTATCACATTTGTATCTGGTGGGGATGCATAACCCTAACCCCCCCCCCTCTTCCATCACTGTAGTTAAGCGACTAAGTTACTTCTGTTACTTCTGTTTTACTAATAGCTCAAATAGTTATTAAATTTTTGGTTGCGGTTTTTCAAATAAAAAAATTTAAATTAGGTACTAAAGCCTGACCCGCTGATAAACACCTGTCCGCGCAACAGATACTTATACCCAACCCACTCAAAAAGTGTTAATATATATTTTTAAGAACGCATTTAATCTTTTATTCTGATGTTTAAATCTCAAGTTTTGATATTTTTGAAATTTTATTGGATTTTAATATTTCTTTTTAAATTTTTTAGTGTTATTATAACAAATTTTGATAGTATTATTGGATTATTGTGGCTTTTAATAATTCTTTTTAAATTTTTTAGTGTTATTATAACAAATTTTGATAGTATTATTGGATTATTGTGGCTTTTAATAATTCTTTTTAAATTTTTTAGTGTTATTATAACAAATTTTGATAGTATTATTGCAAAAAATTTTTTACAAATGTGTTTTACAAATGCATTTTCATTTCAAAAAGCAACCTTAAAAAACAAAGTTGGTTTAACTATGAGTAAATAAAAAAAATTTATTTTGCAATCCATAAAAAGATTATGTAAATATGAAAGTTTGAATAAAACCATTTATTTAATATCTCAATAATAGTTTTTACAAAAGATTTCATAGTTAGAATTAACTATTATCAAATAAATTTATCAATTTTAAAAACTAAATATAATTACATTTTCAAAAATTTTTTTTTTTTTTAACATTTTCACTTCCAACTGGCTGCAAGCAACCATTATTAGAGTTGGAAGAGAAAAGATGAAGTTTATTAAGCAAGATAATGATTAACAGACAACTTGAAAAATTGCAAATTCTATGAATCAGGAAAACAAGGCAAAGAGAGCGAATTCCAAAGAACTGATGTTCGAGGAAAAAAACTAGATAAATAAGAATTTTATAGAGCACTTAAGAACAGTCATAGTAAAAGGATGAGACTTAATTGAATTTATTGAGTAACACAAGAATTAATTTTAGTAGATGGCACAAGCAGTGTCCATTATATTATTTTTAGAAAAGAGAAAGAGAAGCAACATTACAACAATGTTACAATGGTTGAAGGTTGGCTGCAAAAGCAGGTCCAACTATGTTTACAATGCGTTTTTGCACCTTGTCTAAAAGAGAAAGGGCATCATTTGAAGATCTGCTCCAGATATGGCAACAGTATTCCATACAAAGATGGATTTGAGATTTATAGAGATTAAAAATAGAATCCTGAGTATGAATGTGGTTAGCACAATAAACATATGCAACTTTATTAGATGCTAATTTTCCAATAGATTTGATTTATGGTTTCCAAGAAAGATTGAAAGTAAGAGTTATTCCTAAAAGACAAAGGATAGGTGATATATATATATATATATATATATATATATATATATATATATATATATATATATATATATATATATATATATATATATATATATATATATATATAGAGAGAGAGAGAGAGAGAGAGAGATCTAAATTTTGATCTAAAAATTGTTACAATAGCATTAGCTGATTAAAATTGAGTTTTATCTAAGTTGAAGTTCACCAGCCACTGAGAGCCCATGCTATAGCAGAAGTGAGATCCTTTTCAATTGCCCCCTCTAAGCAATCAGAGAGAGTTGGCTTTTTATCATAACAAGAATAAATAGTAATATCATCAGCAAACAATGTCACCTTAGATGTGAGAATTTCTGGGAGAACGTTAATGTAAATTAAAAAAAGTATAGGACCTAGTATAGAACCTTGAGGAATCCCTGAAGTTACAGGATATAAAGAAGAGTGCAGTCCATTGAGGACAAGTTTTATACTACAATTGGTAAGGAAGGGTTCAATAGTCTTAAAGATATTACCTGATACGCACTAAGAAGAGAGCTTATGGAGAAGACCGGCATGTTAAACTTTATTAAAGGCTTTAGAAATGTCGATAGCAATAGCCTCAGCCTCTCCTCATCTATCTAATGCATGATAAAACATATTTGTTATTACCGATAACAAGTCAGCAGTAGAACAAGGAGATTAAAATCCATCTTGATGATCATAAAGTAAGTTATTAGATTCAAGATGAGAGATTAAGTGATTGTTAATTAAAGACTCAAAAATCTTGCTTATAATAGAAAGAAGACTAATGGGATGGTAGTTAGATGAGTCAGATTGCTTTCCAGAGTATAATGATATAAGTGATGCAGATATAATTGATATTAAAAAAAATATAAATATGTCAACCAATAAAGAAAATAAAGACAATTTATAATATGCAAAATGATTTTTCAACAAATTACTAATTTTTAATTTTTAAAATTTTTAAAAACATTTTCTTTCATAACAAAAAATAGATTTTTAAAGTAAAATTATTTAAAATAAAATTTAAACAACTATTATTACTATGTAAATAATAATAATAATAAAAACCATTATTTGTATAAATGTTTAAAAGTTGACTGGTTAAAAAATCCCCCTAAAAAGTATATTTTATAATGACTAAAGTTCACTAAAAATGCAAATTATGAGTTGCCCCTATACAGTTCTTTTTCATGCATAACCAACACAAGCCAAATGTCCAAAGTGGTTATCATTAAAGACTATTACTTATAAGACCATGATAGGCCGTGCACATTAGTCAAATTTATTTAGAGAAAATAATTTAAGAAAAATATAAATTTGTTTCATCACAAAGCTACAGCAGATGTTATAAAATGGTATTTTAAAGTTATTTAAAAAATATATATATACTTTTAAGTGATTTAAAATTTTTTTTTTTTTTTTATTCAATTTAAAAAACAAATTATACTTTGTTTAATTTAAAATTAACAACTGTTGATTACTAATGACTTTTCAACCTAAAGTTTTACAAAAACTTTTGAAAGTTTTATCTAAATTTACTAATAACAATTTTTTACAAAAATGTAAAATTAGTTGCTTTTTATAAGTTCACATATAAGTTAAAATTTTACTAACTTTTCATAAGGAAACAACTCATAACTAGAAGTATAAGTTCACATATAAGTAAACAAGTCATAACTAGAAATATATAGATTTGGGTAAGCTGGCTAGTTTTTTTTTTTTTCTTCAAAAAATAAAAATTCAAACTGTTATTTAACATAAATGGATAAACAAGGTTTGTAGATCTTTATGACATAAACACAAAGTTTTTGTATTTTGAAAATAAGCATATTTGTTAAATAGTGTTTCAAACTCTTGCACGTTTTTGTAATATTAGTTAACTGTGAATCAATGGAATCTAATTTTTTATAACAATAAATTTCTTTTTAGATGTTTATAGATTTATTTGGAATTTATGATTTCCTTCCGTCAACACCTTTTGTACATTATCTTGGTGAATATGTTTGTGGTTTGTGGAAAGTGAATGAGGAAGTATGCAGTTCTTTAGCTTTTCTAATTGCTGGATATGACACTACAAATTTAAATGAAACAAGAGTTCCAGTTTATTTGACACACCTTCCTGCTGGAACGTCATCTAAAGATATGATTCATTTTGCTCAGGTATTTTGTTCAACTTTATTATTATTATTATTTTTTGCTTTTTATTTTATTGATAATTAATGATAATTATTTATGCAAGGAAATTCAAAAACAAATAGATGGACTTGGATTATTCAAGAGTTATAAGGAGATTATATTTTAAATTATATTTTTATATTTTAACCTTGTTTATTTTCGAGGAGTTAGCCGAATAATAATAAAACAACAATGGTTTACTTGATCATATATTCATAAAAAAATATAAATATATTTTTTATTATTTTAAATTTAGTTTAGTTTGTTTTACTGATTAAACTTCAGCTACCCTTTAGCTTTCACAGTAAGGACCAGTAAAATAAAATCATTTTATTTAAATATCAATACCACCACCAAATCTACATGAAATGGTTCAAAGCTAAGTTTTGTGATCATTGTAAATTGCTTATTTTGTTGTAATTTTATAAAGAAAAGCGAGACTTAATAAGGTTTTTTAAAAATTACCAATTTTGGTTTTGTGTTATTTTTATTATTTCAGATATTTCTTCAAATAGAAATTAAGAAATAGGATTTGAAATTATATAGACATATGCTAAAATAAATTATGCAATAATTTATATAATTCTGATGCCTTTTCATTTGAATAAAGGTTAAGTTCTGCCAGTCCTTCCAGCGACACCACAAGTTGTCATTTACCGGTTGTGCTTAATGAGAAAAATAGTTTCTGTTAAAACTAGAAAGTAAAAGGTGTGATAACGTTGTGCTTTAAAATTGAGCTATGTAAATGTAAAGAAATACACATAAACAGAAAATACAATCAGTGTGAAAACTAATTTGTTGGATTAGTAACAGAAATTAATCCTACTATATTAAATCTTGCCATGGCTACAAAAAATATGGACAAAAATATATGCTTTCATTTTAACAATCACTGGTTTACCAATATTTTTAATTAGTAATAACTTATAACTAACTAGTAATAAAAACTGTTAAATTATAAAAAATCAAATCTTGAACATTTCTTTTTTAACAAAACACTGTTGC
Organism: Hydra vulgaris; assembly: GCF_022113875.1. Lineage (NCBI taxonomy): Eukaryota > Metazoa > Cnidaria > Hydrozoa > Anthoathecata > Hydridae > Hydra > Hydra vulgaris. Next base: position 50,552,480 of record NC_061157.1, read on the forward strand.
CATTAGATACTTATGTCATAAAATTACAACAAGACATTTGTTGAATGTCCTTGACATTCAATAAATGTATACAGTCTTAAGGTAAATACAATTTTACATTTTAAATATTTAATGGATACAGTCAAACAGCAGTTAGCATTTCTGTTTCTCGAAAAACAATGAAACTTGGGAAAATTTCTAGGGATGTAAAAGTAGCATCTATTGATGGCAATACAGTTGGTGCAAAAAGTATGAGTGATAAAAATAAGGGCTTTGTGTCTCGTTTAAAAAATAGTATTAAACATAATATTATCTGTTTTCATTGTAGTACCAGGAGTTGCTGTGTGCACAATCATTTTCTTTTGAGAGATAGTGGACTTATTAGTAAAAATAATCAAACAAATTGATTTTAAAATTTATAACTTATAATTTATAACAAACAGAACAAGAAAACTTGGAAAAGATAAAAAGAAAAATTTGCAATAGACCATTAATTGACATAAGTTTGAACCTTGTCTAGAAAAGGAAGAGTGTCATTAGAAGAACCAGTCCAAATAAGAAAACAGTATTTCGTACAAGGGTGAATAAGATATTCGTAGAGGTAGAAAATGAAATCATGAGTAAAAAAATGGTGAGCTCGATAAAGAGAAGCAACCTTAGCGGATGCTAACTTAGCAATCAATTGTATATATGGTTTCGATGAGAGGGTCACTAGTGAATGATAATCCAAGAAGACGTAAAACAGAGGACTCAATGAGAGGGTTGACATTCATCAATATAGGGTAGTTGTTTGCAGAAATTAACTGAGTTTTGTTGGAATTAAAATTCGCACACCACTGCAAGCCCTTTATTTAAAATTCACACATTACTGCAAGCCCACTTTTTGCCAAGACAATACGACCTCTTCCTTAAAAAACCTTTACATTCAGACCCATTTTTAGCATGCTGGATTATGTAAGAAATGGTTTTTCCTACAATTTTTTCGATTTTAAATTAATCCAGGGTGAACTTCTCTCCGTTAGATCGATGTTCTAAATAAAACTTGTAAATTCTTTTCTGTTAGCTTCTGGTTTTGACGTCATTTTCTAAAAAATATTTAACTTTTTTTACAAAAAGTAGTTTATATAAAGAAAGAGTATTAAGTTTGTAAAAAAATAAATAGTATTTAAAAACAAAAAAAAGATTATGAGTTTACCTTTTTTAAGCTTTAAACAAACTAAGTTACTTATTATTGTATGATACCAATTCACGTTCTCATGTTGTTACATTATTTTCATGTTTCTAATGTGCTTTATAGTACTGATGTACTGATATCAAAATCTAATTAATCATTTTTCAGAAACCTAGTTTACATAACTTTGACATTTCACGTTTAAAATTGATTCACGCTTTATATTAATCAAAGTTTTCTTGAACTAAATAACATACGGAAATTTTTTAATTTTAAAGGCCTTCTAAAATTATATTAAAGTTGTCATATATTCAAGAGTATTTGTAATAATTTCGAAAAATTAATGTAAAATAACCTTTTTTAGTTAGTGATTGTACTCCTTACCCTCCTATGCATACGCTTTATGTAAACACTTTCTCCGCTTAACTTTGTTCATACTTTATAGTCAATTTTAAAAAAAATTTATGTATTTAAACTTTATCATTTGGTTTGCTTGAGGTTATTTGAAGTATTTAAATTTTTTAATAAAAAGCTTTGCATTTCTATGTATTAAAAACCTATTACTTAACGTTTTTGTTTAAAATCTAGATGGTAAAAAGTGGAAAGTTTCAAAAATTTGACTACGGAAAATCAGAAAACATCAAGCGATACAATCAGGTAATAATTGTTACTAGCTTTTGTTGAATCATTTAAAAAAGCATTTATATTTGATCAAATTCTTTATAGGAATATGCGCCATCATATAATGTTAGTAAGGTTGAAGTTCCTGTTGCTCTATACACAGGGTCCAATGATTGGTTAGCCGACCCTACCGATGTTAATACTAATCTAAAACCTTTTCTCTCTAACGTAATACTTCATAAAAATATTGATGCTTGGAATCACCTGGATTTTGTTTGGGGTATAAATGCCAAAAATATGATCTATTTAGACATAATCGAAGTTATGAACAAAATGAAAAAAATGTAATCATTCTAAATTATCGAAAGGGGTTAAAAATTGTAAGAACGAAAAAAAATAGCGAGATTCGATTTGAAATATTTTTTTGGAAATTCGTTTAAACAATTCAGAAAATCGTAGTTTTGTATTTTAAAAATTAAAGCTTATTTAATCTTATATTTCTTTCATTTTCTCAAAACAGCGACTTTGCAAATGGATCTTTTTTTGCATATATAAAATAATATTTTCCGAAGTATTATTATTTTTTTTCTTTTTTTTTTCTTTATGTGGTTATGTCCACTGGTTTAAGCTAAAAGATTATTTTTTATCTTTTCAATTATATTTCTTGATTTTATTAAATTATGTTAAATATTTTAACTTTAGGAAACAATTTATTTTTAATTTACTGTTTATGTATTGGTTTTAATGTTTATATGTTATGGGTTTTATTTAAGGAGCAATTTTTCACATTTATTATGCAGAACATTTGTTACTCAGAATGTGATTATATTTTAATCTCAAGTAAAATTAATAAAATATAATGATATTTTTAATTCACTGTCATTTTAATATTTTTTGTCTGGCGTTTTTTGAATACACTTTCAATACACGGCCGACGACACGGGTTTCGAAGTGAAGGGACACAATCGGCAATTTCTAAAAACAAGTCGTCTATATCTTGAATTTTTTTTTTTTTAAAAAAAAAAAAAAATAGTCCTTTAGAAAAAAAGTGGAGAGTGCGGGGATCACGTGTCCCTGGCCCTTCCTTCTTTCCCCCTCCCCTCACCCCTGGTGTTGTTGGCTCTGCGATACGCCACAGAACACGGTCGTTTAGATATTAGTAAAAAGCGCTATGTTTAGGTACGCATGCGTAAGAAAATACAAAAAACTTTCAAACTTTTAAAATGGCTACGGTACTTAACTACAGAGAATATTTTATATGGCAACAGATTATTTGTTAATTAATTTCTGAAAAGCCAATTATGTAGCCTTATGTTTAACGTAAATCAATATAAAAATACAAAAGTTTTACAAAAAAATATAAATAAATAGAGGTAACAAATATCTCTACGCGTTTAAACTTTATTTTTATTTAATACCTTTTTAGTGTAAATCATAGATTTGTTTTTTTATTTGAAATCAATTTTCTAAAAATCTGACTGTAGGATTTCAATAATTTTTTTTTTTAAACTTCAGATAAATATGTTCTTTATGTATGATATTTTTCTGGTCAATGCTTCAATTTTTTTTCCATATAAAAATTTGTTTTTACTGTTATGACTATTTCCATATATATCAAAGTGCAATTTCATTAATTATTTTGTTAACCCCTTAAGTGTGTCTGACGGATATATCCGTCTTTCATTGGTGTAGCTCTATGTGTGTCTGAAGAATATTTCCGCATTTTGGAACTGTTGCACCGTTTGTGACTGACGGATATATCCGTTTTTTATATGAGTTAAACAACAGATCAGATATGATATGTTAAATGGTTCTTTGTTTATTCCTATTATGTTATAGCTTTTAACAAAAGTATGGTCTTCATTTTGTACTCTAGAGTTTTTCAAAGTATAGCTATTAGCTTGATATAACAATGCTTTAGTTTAGTGAAAAAGTAAGCATGGCTGCGGCAAGAAAATCTTATCCTAAAAGAAGTAAATATTCTGTTCAAGATCTAGTTGAATATACAGGAGAAAATGATGAATTATCTGATCTCAGTTCTAATAGTGTTTCTTCTAATGAAGGTTCAATTATATCTGTTACAGAAGAAGAAATTATGTGTACATCAGCAGATAATGATAGTGAAACTAGCCTTGTTGACATTGATGTTATGCAATTAAATCAAAAAAATACAAACGATGAACCAAATTGGATAAAAATAGATGGTTATAAAGCAAGTTCTGCTAAATTTGAAGGTAATCCAGGACCTGATCCAAGTTTTCTAGTTAATAGCAGTCCTCTTACTATATTTGAAGCATTTGTAACAGACGACCTTGTTGATCTTATTGTCGAGCAAAGTAACCTTTTCGCAGTACAATATCTAAAAAATAATGTAATTAAAGGTAGATCTCGAGTTCAAAAATGGACACCTTTAGTCAGAGCTGACATCAGACTCTATATAGCATTCATTTTATATCGTGGAATCCTATGGAAACCAACAAATGCAATGTATTTTTCAACAAATCCTCTGTTTGACACACCTTTAATAAGAAAAGTGTTATCTTTTGATAAGTTTTGTCTTATTGAGAAGTTTCTTCATTTTGTTGATAACAGTAGTTTACCAATACATTCCTGTAAAAAAGCAAAAATTGAACCCATCTACGACTACCTAGTAAACAAATTCAAAACTCTGTACATACCAAATAAAAATATATCGATCGACGAATCGTTGCTGCTTTGGAAAGGTCACCTAAGCTGGAAGCAATACATTCCAAGCAAACGTTCCAGATTTGGAATGAAGTCTTTTGCATTATGTGAATCAGCTACTGGGTATATTTGGAATTGTTTCTTGTACACTGGTAAGGAAATGACTGACGGTTTTGCTCTTGACATGCACAAATACAAGTATCAAGCTACTAAAATTGTTATTACGCTAATGGATAATTTAATTGGTAATGGCTATTGTTTACATGTTGACAACTGGTATACATCTTATGAAATTTGCAAGGTATTACTGGATCATAATACTGATTGCATTGGCACATTACGTATTAACCGAAAACAGTTACCACAAGATATAAAAAATGCTAAGATTAAAACTGGCGATACTTTAGTTCGTTTTGATACTAAAACAAATATAATGTGTACCAAATGGAAAGACAAAAAAGATGTACACATGCTGAGTACCTGTGTTCAAAATGATACAGTCGTTGTTAATAGAGCTGGTAAAGAAAAAAATATTCATGAGTATAACAAAAACATGGGTGGTGTTGACCGATCTGATCAAATGTTAACAACATACGAATCCGAAAGAAAAAGGGTGAAAAAATGGTACAAAAAGATTTTCATGCATTTGATTAGTGTTAGTGCATTCAATGCAAATATTATAAACAATAAAATATCACCTAATATGACATCCTTGCAGTTTAGAGAGTCCATTATTAAAGAGAGTATTGTCAAGTACCATGAATCAGTTGAGAAAAAAAGAAGTCGAACTCGAGTATTACCATCTCCTTTAAGATTAGTAGAACGTCATTTTGTCGATGCTATACCAGCAACAGAAAAAAATATAAAACCATGTAGAAGGTGTGTTGTCTGTTCTGAAAACAAAGTTAGATCAGATACCCGATATATGTGTGTAGACTGTAATGTTGGTTTATGTGTTGTGCCTTGTTTTAAGTATTACCATACAAAAGAAAACTTTAAAGGTTTTTGTAAATAATTAATATTTTGTTATTATATTCTTAGTGTTTTACAAATCTGAGTTTTATCTTTTTATTAAAATTTGTAAAAATTTTAGTTCTTCATTAATATTGTTATCAAAAAATTAGAAATGCAATTTTTTTTTTTTTTTTTTATTATACAAATTTAGCGTTAACAAAAATATTTTGCCGTAAATAACAACGCGATGTTTAAATTTACGCCACAGTTAAGGGGTTAATTATTACTTTTCTTTGTTAATTACTACTATCTCTCTCTCTCTCTCTCTCTCTCTCTCTCTATATATATATATATATATATATATATATATATATATATATATATATGTATATATATATATATATATATATATATATATATATATATATATATATATATATATATATATATATATAGATATATATATATAGATATATATATATATATAGATATATATAGATATAGATATATAGATATAGGTATAGATATATAGATATATATATATAGATATATAGATATATATATATATATATATATATATATATATATATATATATATATATATATATATATATATATATATATATATATATATATATATATAGATATATATATATGTATGTATGTATATCGCTCTATTTAAAATATCTTTATTCGCTTTATCTCTCGCTCTCGCCAACACTCCCCTAAAATGGTTTATGGGAGCAATTTACAGCTCTCGCAAAAGTATAACTTATCTTACGAAAGTATAATTATCGTTATAATTAAAACAAAAAACACTATTTAATTTATAAAAAAAATAATTGAATATTATTTTGCAATGCTTTTCAAAAAACAGGGTTGTTGCAAAAAAAATTAAAGTTAAAAAGAGCGCCGATTTATATAAGGAGCAGCTCGCACAGCTCCCCAAGTTCGTTTTAGGAGAGCTTTTCTTTGCTCTTGTAATCATTTATTCCCGTCTTAGTAAGCCTTAGTGACACACACCCCCTCCTTCCATCAATGATTTTTAGTCGGCAAATTGGACCCTTTTAGACTAGTTAGTCGGCAAATGTCGACCCTTTCGATATAGGTTAGTCGGTAATCTAGACAGTCGGCAAATGTCGTCATGGCAGTCGGTAAATTTTCAAAAACTAGGACTTTTTTTTTTTTTTTTTTAGTCGGCAAAAGTTTTAATGGCACCCCCCACGTAACACCTACTCGCGCCGGCCCTGTATATATATATACAGTATGTGTATATATAATATATATTTTAAAAGTGAAAAAATTATTAAATTCGAACTATTCTACAAAAAGTTATAACATTTTTGATATATGGATTTGTTGAAGAAACTGTGATCAAAATTTAATTTTTCTTCACTTAAATTGTTATAACTTTGTCAATTCTTATCTAAATAACTATAACTTGGTATCAAAAGATAGGTGTAATAGTGGGCTACAAATTTATAAAATCGTGCAACTATTGGGCGTTTCCGGAAGGTTAGATGGGGTGCCGAACCACTACCTTCACCCTAAAAATAAGCATATTTCTTTCAGTAAAGAATGTTTTTTTTCTGTAATTTTTTTTTATACAAAAAGTTGCTATAATTTTATTCCAGACTAACAACAATCATTGATGTATATTAAAGTTGATGGTGGATATGCTGGTGATGGTTTAACACACCTTAATTTTAAAAATATTTAATTTTTTAATTATAAATAATTATTTCTATATTTAATCAAATAAGTGAAACTAGTAACAGTATAAAAAACATTTAAATTTTTTTTTACAAGAATTTTACTTATTGGTGGTGTGCTCATTGACTTGTAGGAGGGTCGTGTGCCTCCCCCCCTCCCCCACCTAAAAAAAATAAATAAATAATATAAATATTTACAATAACACTTACAACTATTTTAAAATGAGTTAACAAAATTTAAAACCTGAATTAGGCTTTGGTACCAGGTATAACCTAGAAGCTAAAGTTGAAGACCACAACCAAGCCTACTTTTGAAAAAAAATGTCTTTTCGCTGCAATTTGTAAATTTTGGTTAAGTTGAGAAGTTTGTTGAATAGGGTGGTGATGGTTACCCACATCCTAAATAAAAAGATGTTGAGTCTTAAAAATAATTGTGTCTTTAACAAACAAAATAAATTAATATATTTTATTTTTTGATATTTCATTAAATATACTTTATTTCATTACCAAAAATATCAGTGTTGTATCCTATAAAAAAAAATGTAACCATCAATTTTATATTGTTCTGTATTAAAACATTTTAGATACCCTAAATTTAAATAGTTGTCTTGGCTTTTAGTAAATAATTAAAATAATCAATTTCATAAATGAAACACTATTTAGATTTTTCCCTTATTTTATTACTACTTTTTTTGTGCCCTGGTTTTGTCTTTAAAAATATGGTCGTCTTACTGATTGTAGGTATGTAGCTACTTATTTAATATTATGTAACTGAGATTGGGAAACGGTGAGCATTCAACACAACATTCACGAAACGTTTTATTTTCCGGCAGATCCTTGTCGGTTGTTAAAAAATTTACAAATCCAAGGTTTTGTTTAAAGTTAATGAATCTAGAAGAGATTGCAGATAAGTTTCTTTTGTTTTCATGAATGTATGCAGACAAAAGTCTCGGTTGAAATCATATGTGCGTGTACGATATAAACTAAATATCATGTAAAATTTTTTTCATATTTTTGCACCATACACGAAAAAATGGATATTCGGCTGGTTGAGATTTAATAACCTAACTCTAAGTATCATACTACTATGGGCTGATCAGAATGGTAAAATATTCCTGATAATGTTGAGATTAACTTGAACTCTACATCTTTTTCGCTTTTTTTCTCACAAATAAAAAAAGGCACAAGTAATAGCCGCGATAATTTAGATCTAATTAGCCTTGCCGGTTTTCCTGCCAAACCTATGATATTTTGTATGTGTGTATATAATTGCAATATAACTAGCGCTCTGCTGTCATTAGAATACATTTAGAATACTATATTTGTTGTGTCAAAAGAGCATAGAATATCTAACAGCAGTAAGTTGAAATGAAAATCATTACAAAGAAGAAAAATAAGTCCATTGAAAAAGTTGCGAGGAATAAGAAATATACATCTTTATAAACATAAAGTGCAAGAAAAAAAACCTTTGTCTACTTGGTGATAATATTACATCTAAGGTCATATTTACATCTTTTCATTAAGCTTAATGGATCATTTGTTCAGCATTTTTTTTATCTAAAGAAATTAGATAATTTAGTACTAATACACATAATAAAAACCAAAATAAAAGTTTCAATTTAAAAAATTATATTTAAATTTTTTAAATAATATAGCTAATAAAAAGTTTAGGTTTCAATTAAGTTTTTTACAATTGTTTAACTGCTCAAGATATAATATTTTTGTCGATATTTTTTTTAATGACACAATATTTTTTACCAAATTTGTCATTTGCCTTTGAATCTCTCCTACTAAGTAACACCTTCTTTGTAAGTTTTAAAAATCTTTTTAGTTTACAATATTTCAGAATAAATCCTTAAAAATGGCTGACACTCATTTAAGATAATTATAACAAAATTTTACCAATTTTATTTAGAGCAACAATATATTTTTAAAAAAACTAATGCTATTTTAGCCTGCGTTGGGCAACAGTACAAACTTATACGTATTTGTATAAATCTGTAGACTATGATAATATACTTGTTATAGACATACTTGTTATACCATATCTTATCATACACTAATATATAATACTTATAAACATTATTTTGAACAATAAGTATATGTAATATAACTATTTTTTTCCAATACTGATCAACATAGAGAAGTATAGATCTGATACTACAACGTTTTCTCTATTTATGGTGATTTTTGTTGTAGCTTCAACTAATATACTTTTACTTATTACTATAATGTGTGTGTGTGTGTTTTGTTCGTTCTTATGCATAAGAGCAGAAGTATATTTTTATATAGAAAAAAAGTTGAAGCAACTTAAAAATCACCATAAATAGAGGAAGTATTGTTGTGAATTTAAAAAAATAAAATTATCTTGTACTAAATTTTAATTCATCGACAGGTTTTAAATTTCATTCAAAAGTATAGTGAATTATAAAAGTTATGGCAATGCAAAATTTGCAACCCCCTTCTTTTTTATATTATTTTAACGTGTTAAAAAATATCTAAAATGTTTTAATGGACCCCCTCAATTTTACCCTTTTGCCCATTTATAAATCTAAGCACTTTTTTTAGACTTTAAAAGAACTCTTTTCCGTTGTTATAAGGCAAATATTCTTGAATAACACGAGCAACACGAATAAAATCTGGTAGTTTTTTTTGGCCAACAGTGTTTATTTAAATATTTAAAAAATCTACCATTTTATCGATAGAACATTCTAAACCTGACCATTACCAAGTAAATTTTCAGCAAGTTTTGGTTTATAATTACAACAAAATTAATTTTTGCTAAAATTTAAGTTATATGGATCACTATGCATCATGGCCGCCAAGAGAAGAGGAGGGAAGGGTAAAAAGGGGATACTTTCCCCGGACGTCAAGTCATTAGGGGGGCTAAAAGAAGAAGTCTTTTTTGTTAAAGTTGTTATTTTTCGTTATAATTTGTATTAGTTGATTATTGTTATAGTTTTAATTTATAGAAGTGCTACGATATATTAAAAAACATATTTTGTGTGTGTTTTAGTGTCAATACTCTTTACTAGTATTAAACAACTAAATGATTAATAATCTTTTTTGGGATGATGTTACTAAAAACTAGTAAATAAAACAAAATGACATAATGTTCAACAATATAGCAATAGTAGAAATGTTAGTGCAAAAAAAAATTGTGCAACTTCAATGTTTTTCTAGGCTAAGGAGACATGGTATTGCATCAACTTTTTTATTTAAAAAAAAAACATCTAGAATTTTGTTAGTATTTACATACCAATGATAATTCAAGTGTATGAAATTATTGGCATTTTATCATTGGCATTGACTAATAGTAATCTTAAGCTAATAGTAACATTAAGGTAACTAATAGTCGTATACATATTATACCTCTGCATGAAAGTTTTTTGAAGTTTTTCAAATCTTACAATACCGATGAACAAATTATATTTGTAAAAATAAATATAGCGTTATACCTCAATATAATCCATCAATAAAAAAAAAAAATTTATGGGCATTGAAAAGTTGTTCGAGCTGTCTGCCTTTAAGTATGATTTTTTTAATATTCTGATGCAAACACTACAAAAAAGGAAAGATACCTAACTAAATATGTTGTTTTGTGATTTATAAAGCATATTTTAAAACTCAAAAAACATTGTTCTTTAGTATTTGTTTTTTAACACTTGGTTTAATGCATAAGCTATAAAATATTGGAATGATGTAAACAATAGTATTCATTTTGTTCATCGGTATGATAATAATTGTGTCACCCTAGGTTATAAAGTAAATTAGTAAAATGAAAAACTGCTAGTACATATTAATTATCTGAAGTTACTGTTCAAACTCATAGTAATCATTACTGGTAAGTTCATAAAACTAAGTTGCTGATATTGCTTAGAGGGTAACAGTAAAAAATACTGTAAAACGTACGAACTCTGCTTATTTTTGAATAAAAAAATTCAAAATATCATGATAAATATTTTAAGTATTCTATTATAAACTTTAAGTGTACACTATATAGTTAAGGATTGGTTCAATCATTATTTTTATGCAATAATAGAATTTAGATTAAAGATAGAAATATACTAGTTTATATAGTATTCTGTTAAGTGGCACTTTCATGTTTCCCTAGAATTTTATATAAAATGACATAATTTCCATGTTTGAAAATAAATTTGCTTTATTGAGTCATTACAGGTCTTAATTTGGTTTCAGGACATCTTTTGACCCTTAGCCCTTTTTAATGGTCTTGTAAAGTTTTTAATTGTTTAATTTTTTGAGACTTAGTTTCAAAATTATGTTTTTTGATTGGTTAATGTTATCATTTTGGCAACAAACTAAATCTGAAGAACTCACCTGCTGAATGATCATATATTAATAACATTTCAAACAACTTTCTTCACAATTTTTTTTATTAAAAATATCATTGCTTAGTAAAGGGTTAAGTTTATAATAATCTGTAAAAAGAATTACATAGCTCTAAATTGTGCAAATGCTATCAAGAAAGCGCAAGATAACAAGAGAAATAAAAACTCAAAGTAAACCAGCCTAAAAAAAAAATATCCTTGCTCAAATGGGTTTTAAAGTATTTAGAAATTCAAATAGAAAGAAAAAAATAATGACGAAATAAAAAATGTTGTCAATTATGATGAGAGTATGATGATCAGTAATGAGGAATTTCCTCAGCTCCCAACAAGAGAAAGTTTATTTAACAACCATAAATCTATTGTGGATGATTCAGAAATCTATAAATTATTAAACAGAATTTAAACAATGCTTCAAAAAGGTTTATTCGTATAAAATGAGGCAATTCTTATGCCTTATTTAAGTGGAGGCGTAGTAAGCAATGATGTGTCAAATAACTCAACGAACGCTAATAAGAAGAATCTTATTGATTTTCTTCTTACGAGTGAAATTGAAAATTACAATCAACAAGAAGCACCTGTGAGTATTTCAGGTATTAACAGTTCATTATGCAGATGTTGTATTACTTTTTTTTTTTGATTTTTGTAAACATTCGAATTTATATTTAGACGATAGCGTAGATAATGACTCGGCATTTTGGCCGCTGACGCTAAAGCAAAGTGAACGGATTAAAATTATACAGAAACGCCCTTATCCTCTACCTGATGTGTTTTCCCGCGACAGAAAATAAAACAGAGCCTTTCCTTAAAATATTCTTTTGCTACTCAATGGAAGCACAGTTAAAAGAGATTTTCTGGTCTTGAACACAACAATAAGTTCACTTATGTGTTTTCCTTGCTCTCTATCCTTGCTCTCTATTTGGGTGTAAAAGTCATTGATTAGCTTAAGATTGATGTCTTCATCTCCGATGGATTGGTGGAATCAAAGACAACTAGAAAAAACTAAGCAGTTGAATCAAAGCACTTTATTATAGCTCTGTCCACCAAAACCATTACATCGTCTGGAAGACTTTGGCGTTTAGAGGTCAACTATATTTTTTATTTCGCAATTGTTTTTTATTTTATAAACAGTGCATTTTTTATTCGGATTTTTATAATAGTTATTGCAGGTCAAACTCCTGCTCTAGAAGAGCAAGGGAACGGCAATTTTCTTGGAGCTCTGGAAATAATTTCAAGTCATAACAAAACATTGACAAATCATCTAGAAAACGTAACTCGTCTCCAAAAAGAGGGAATTCGGATGCAGGCTCATTACTTCAAATGGAAATTACAGAACGTAATTTCCATTTGAAGTAATGAGCAGTGTACTCTTTTAAAGGGAGTTAGAGAAGCAGAATACTTTTGATATTATTACCACCATTACCAATGGGACGCCAGATGTGTCACACACAAAAGAAACAATTTTTATTTTTCGCTTTTTGCACTTCAATATTAAAAAAAAAAGCAGGAAAGTATAAGAAGAATCCATCAGCCCTATATATTCCTTGTAACGCACATACCCTTTGTTGTGTTCACTAATTTAAAAATATACCTACTAACTCTTATTTTATTTGTATTTAAGATTTATTATAATAACATACATATTTACAACTAGTATTATATAAACAAACATAACTCACTACAATATCTTTCTAACTAACGCACGAGTTCTAATGCGTTCCACATGAACGCACTCTTACCAATCATAATGTTATGTATTTCGTTACCGCCTCTCAACAGTTCCCCCTGTTTGGGAAAGTTTCTGTTATTACACAAATAAATAAATCGTGTTTAGAAATTTTTAATTGTAAAACTTTATAGGTCTATTAATTCGCTTTGGATATGATTTTCTTTTAACTATTTTTCTTTCGATATCATTTACTGGTGTTTCACGTTGTATACTTTCGGCTTCAGGTTTTAAGAGTTTTTTTTTTTATAAATTGTATATTACGCGCCAACTCGTTTCCTTCTTGATCGACTACAATGATTAAATTTTGCTTTCTTTCTTTAACTATATATTTCTTGTTTAAATATTTTGAGTCTAATTTTCCTGCCGGTTTATGGAGTTTAACAAGAACCTGATCTCCTACTTTAATGCCATCTCTCTTCTTTGCATGATGTTTCATATCAAAACATTCTTGTACTTTCTTATACTTTTTATCTTGACGTTCTCTCACTTCTTTGTCATAGGGTGATTTTTCAATTATTATTGAAGGAAACTTATTTTTGATATTTCTATTAAATAATAACGTAGCTGGTGGTTTGCCAGTTGTAGCATGAGGTACGCATCTATAATTTCAAAGCATGCTTTGAAGTTCCTCTCTCCAACCTTTCCCCATAAAATGAGTTGTTTTAATTATTTTTCCTTTAACTTGCATAAATTTTTCTACGATACCGTTCGCTTGCGGATATTGAGGCGTTATTTTAAAGTGCTTTATGTCAACATTTTTAAAGTATAGTTTTAATTCTTCGCTTTGAAACGGTGGTCCGTTGTCACTTCTAATTTTGTTAGGATAACCAAATATAGCAAATAATCTTTCTAGTTTACTTATGACGCTTAAAGCTGTTGTGGTTTTTATTATATCAACAAATGGGTATCTTGAATATAAATCTTCTATAACAAATAAATACTCTCCTGACGGTAATGGTCCGAAAAAATCCATGCTGATTCATCCCAAACATGTTCTGGTAAATTCAACATTTTTATTGGTTCAGGATTTGGAACAGTTGAATTTGCTTGACATCCCAAACACTTTTCAGCATATGCTTCTATATCGGTATTCATAGTGACCCAGTAAACTTTTTGTCGCAACAAGCCTTAGCATTTTTCAACACTTAAATGTCCTTCATGTACAATTTGTAAAGCTCTTTTTGGAAGCGTCTTTGGTAAAACAATTTTTTCTCCTCGTAATATGATTTCGTCGTGACCAGTTAACTCATTTTGAAATTTACGATACGGTTCAAGTATTGGAATGTCATGCCATTTACCCGACAACAACGCTGTTTTTACTGTAATTAAACTGATGTCTGTTGCTGTCTCTGTTTTTGTATCTTCGAGTGATATTGATTTAGGTGCCATTTTTGTCACTAAGAAATTTACATGTGCTGTAATTTCATTTTCATCTGTCTCACTATGTATTTCATTTGGAGTACAGTTTCTAGAGATAAAATCTGCAATGTTCTCTACTCCTTTTTGATATATTACATCGAAATCGTAAGTAATATATCAAAAATATCTGTAATTTGATTTGCCATTTTGCAATACGTGCATTTAATTTAGAACCAGAAGAAAAAATGAACTTAAGGGGTTTGTGGTCCACTATGACCTTAAAATTTTTTCCATTTAAATACAAATGTAACTTTTCAATAGCCCATACCAAGGCAAGAGCTTCCTTTTCTGTAATACTATATTTTAACTCGGCTGCGGTTAATGGTCTACTTATGTAGCAGATTGGTTTACTCCATGTTCCTTCTTTTTGTAAGAGTATTCCGCCTATGGCATGATTACTAGCATCAGTGATTAACTGTACTTCTTTGTGCGGATCATAGAAAGCCAGAACGGATTCACTTGATAACTCACGTTTAAGCATGTTAAAAGCATCATAATGTTTTTTTTCCCACTTAAATTTTGAATTTTTCTTTAATAGTTCCCGTAGTACTGTTGTTTTTTCACTAAAGTCTTTAATAAACCTTGATACATATGTGCATAAACCAAGGAAACTTCGAAGCTCACTGACCGTTGTTGGTGATCTTGCATTTTTGATAGCTTCTACTTTGTTTGGATCAGGATTAATACCATTTTTAGATATTTCAATACCAAAAAATTTTATTTTCTCTTGAGCAAAATTAAACTTTTTTTTATTTAACTTCAGACCTAATGTCCTTGTTTTGATGAACAAAAGTTCTAATTTTCTTAATAAGTCTTGTTCGTCTGATGCGTATATTATAATATCGTCACTGATAAATTTTACTCCCTCTATTCTACCATAGCTTTGCTCCATAGTTTTTTGAAAAATTTTGAACGAACTGTTGATCCCATACACTAATCTTTTGTGTCGGTAGACTCCCTCATCCATTTGAAAATTTGTAGTTTTACTTGATTCGATATCCAACTCTAGCTGAGTATAGGCTTCCTTCATGTCTAGTTTGGCAAATATTTTTGAACCATTGAATGTTGCGTTAAGTTTAAGATTTTTTTTTGGCAACATCTAAACTCTTTACGTATTCTTTAGCTGCAGTCCGGCTAGGTAGAAGATTTTGCAAGAATTAATAGGAATATTTTTTCAGAAGCATTCATATATCAGGCGGTTAGCACGAATTGCCATTATTAAACTCATTGCAAAACGACTATACTATAGAGGATTTTGACTTTACCGCTGACATATTAATTCAAGTTAAGTCCTTGATAAAGTTTTTAAAGTTGTTTGAAAATATTGTACTACTAACGTTTTGGTACAAGCTCTCCGAGTTGTCGTTGAAGTAAGTCTTTTATTTCAGTCAACTTCACTAACTATTGATAACGAAGTTTTTCCTATTCTATTTTTCCTATTCAATAGCTAGTTATTAATTTCGGCCGCATCCAATCATCATGTATCAATCTTTTGGCTAAAGCAAAAACAATTTCAGACCCTCTTGTCTTCAAAGCTAAATTTTTATCAAAACGAAAGAAAAAAAAGCGATTTCATGATAATTCTGCAAACACTGTTTTTTGCTATGAGAGCCTCGAGCAACAATTTGAGGTAAATATCTTTAACGTCGCCCTTGATTGTTTTATTTCATAAATTCAATAAAGGTTTGACATTGTAAAAACTGTTTTGTCTTTGAGCCTTCTCAACCAAATACATTCAAAAGGACTACAACCTAATTTTCCCATCTGTATGCATCCTAATTTGAAATTTTAATACAACGTCAGTATCTGTTACAGAGGGAGGACGATCCTTCAGTAATTTAAAGTTGATCAAGAACTATTGTACGGCCGCTATGAGAAAAGAAAGCCTTTCAACATCTAATGATAGTATCAGTTGAGCATGAATCGGCAAAGTCTTTATCTTATGATGACATAATAACAAATTATGCCGGTAAAAAAGCAAGAGGAAAGTATTTTAAATAAACAGTTTTCTATTATTTTAATTTCAAAAGATTATGTTTAATAATCTCAGCCGATTTACTTTGTACTTGGGTTGTATAAGTTGTATTTTTTCAAGATTTACTTTATGAAATTATTATCAATTTAATCAGAAATAAAACATAACCTTTAAAAAATAAACCATTTTAAAAACGTATGCAATTATATATATGCATGATTGCATATGCTTTTAATTTAAATTCTTTTTTAAAATCATGCATGCTAAAAGGGGCGCCTACTAGATGCTTTGCTCCGGGCGTCATTAAAACTCTCGGCGGCTCTGTTATGCACAGGTCAAAAAAAATGTAAATATAAAATAGTTACTCAGTTTTTTTTTATTTATTACTAAGAGGCTGTCCATTAATTACGTTAATAACTTTAAGCAATTTTTACCTCTCCCCTCCCCCTTGCCATATTTTCAAAGGCCTCTTCCCCCAATAAAAAACGTCAATATTCGGTTAAAAAAATATAATCATTTAAAATTAAAAATGTTTTCTCCGAACAAAAAGTGAATAAAAGTAAAAGCTATAAAAAATAAATTATGACTACAAAAGCTTACTTTGAGGAAAAACAAGATTAAAGAGATTACAAAAGTGTATGCACATTACACGTTTAAATTATGAACATATTTCAAATTTAGAATACACTTCAATGTACAAATCGTCCTCACTTTAATATTAGATCTAATCAAATTTCATAGAGAAAGTCAATTATTTTTAATAGAGTCTAGTATGATAAAAAATGCATTTACCAAATTGTATAAACCAGGGGTCGGCAACCTTTTGAGACGGGCTAAAGAGCTAAAAGAGCTAAAAGTTACAATTTACAAAATTTTTTAGTTTTTAAAGAGCAACCAACATCTTTATTTTAATATTATATATTAATATTTGTGCATAGAGCTAAAGAGCTGCATCTTGACATTGAAAGAACTACATGAGGATCGTGAGCCGCAGTACCCCTGGTATAAACATTAAAATAATATAATGTAGAAACGTAACGTTTCAATAATATAACGAATCTTTTTTGTTTACACACAGACTAACCAACAATAAGTTTGAAAAAATAATGTTACGAGTAATCATTTTTTTATTTCAGCAAACAATATTATATAATTCAATTAAAAGTGCTTACAATCTCCTATATATGTGTACAAAATTAAAGTTATTACACCACATATATTTATAATAAGTGTAAGTTAAAAATACTGTTAGCGCGTGCTTGCTAGGCAGTGGGTTGAAATAACGAGTTTAAAAGTTCGTGGTTTATAAAATAAAGTGCTGGCTATTAACCCATGCATTTCAAATATTTATACCATTCCGTCGCACCACAGGGTTACTAGAGGCTTGCTCGTCGTTGTCGTAATAAGAAAATATACATTATACATTATAAATTTATTATAAAATATATTATACTTATAATATATTATAAAATATATTACACTATATAAAATATATTATACTTATAGTATGTTATATTTATTATATATCATAAATTTATATATTATAAATATATAAATGAACAAATATATTATAAATTTAGTAAGATTATGTAGAGTAGATTAGGGTAATATGGGTACCTTGGTAATATCATATAATAAATCTTTAAGTATGCTCATATTATGAGCATACTTAAAGATTTATTAGATGTAAGCATTGAGTTAAAGTTGCTTTGTGTTTTTCGAATCAACTTTATGTGGTGATAACAGGAATCAGTACAGTTAGCGTAAATTTATATGCAGTAATTAGCGGACATCATCTAATTAAAACGCTATTAAATTTTTTGCTTTGTTAAAATAATATTATCACACGTGAATAATTCTGTGGCGCAAAATTTTGGTGCTTAAATAATGAAATTAATTTTTTCATAAAGAAAAATATATTAGCTAAAAATCCAATTCATTTTGGTTTAAAAAATAAATCATAGAAACATTTATTTTTGACTTTATTTAAAGATGCCATTTTTGTGTAATATGAGCATGCTCAAATTATTCAGTGTTTTTCATTGAAATTACTTAGTTTAAAGTCCTAAAATAGCAGTGTTTTTTAATTGCTTCTTGATAAAAACAAAACATAGTAAAAAATTTTAATATTTTAACAATATTAAATATTTTTCTGAACTTAAATTTAAAAAATTTGAATTTTTATCGTTCAAAGGCTTGAGTTAATAAAATTGAAAAAATAACAAATTAATTTTTTTTTTTGTTGTTGTTGCGGAAAACATATAAATTTTGTTTCAACAAAATGTAGCTTAAAATTTGATCTTTTAATGATAAGTTTTGTTAATCACGAATCCTTATATTTAAAAAATTAGTTCTTTTAATCAGGTCGGTTTTAGATCCAGCATATTTATTTTTGAAAATATTTTAATTTTCGCTTAAGGTGCTCATATTACCCTAATCTACCCTATTTGAAGGAAAACTCGCAGAAGACTAGAAGAAGTCTTATCACGGAGAACCTTTAAATAATAATGAAAAAATTAAAAAACAAATTTTATACACACATAAACATTTTGAGGTCAACTTCTAGTTGATGAATATTAAATTTAATTTTCAATCTGTCAGAAAAAATTCCGAGTGTTTATGCAGATATCGAGATAGATAAAGAGAAAAAAGAAAAAATTCAGTCCCCCTCCCCTCTATTCGTTAACGAAATTAATGGACATCCCCAAACTGCCGATTCAACTTTTAATTTTAACTGTGCAGGAGATGGGGAAGAGAGAGATTATTAGTCTCAATCTAAAATATGCTTTATTGTTTCAAAATTTGTGTTTATTTATAGGCAAAAAAAAAAGCGTAGAAGAGTTTTAAAACAGTAACAAAAATTTTTTTGTCTAGTTTAATTGTTTTTGTTTTCAATTTTTATTATTTTTAAATACCATTCGTTGATTCTCGCGAGTTTTGCCGCTGGCAGTTTAAATATCTAAAAAGCGCCAAAATGTTGAATTACTTTATTTACCTTAATTTTGGATTGTTGTTGATGTTGTTGTATTAGGTTAAAGTTTAATTAAAATTTCAGTTTCTGGTTTATTAAATAGATTAGTAATAGTAAAAAGCGCTTTGTTGCAATATTTGGGTTAAAAATTATTGTCAAAGGTCAAGTTTTATAGTGAATCATACAGTTTACAATTTAAACAGTTAAAAATAAAAAATTTAACAATTAATGTCCTAAATTTAACAATTTATGTCCTGCATACCTTTTAATAAAAGACAATTAATAATGCCATTAGGGTTTAGCCAGATACTATTAAGATGTAAAGATATAAAAAAAATTTTCTGCTAGTACTATTATTTTTTTCTTTTTCTGAAATAATAGTCTTGATTTTAGTCAGCATTTTTAAAGTGTAGAAAGCATGTTACGAATTTACCGACCTAATTCTGCAAAATGATATATATTTATATATATATATATATATATATATATATATATATATATATATATATATATATATATATATATATATATATATATATATATATATATTTATATATATATATATATATATATATATATATATATATATATATATATATATATATATATATATATATATATATATATATATATATATATATCCTTATAATGTAGTCGAAAGAGTCTATTAATGTAAAAAAAGTCTCTTTCGACTACAATTTTAATTACCTCGTCTCTTAAGCTGTATTTGTCGTCGAAATGTCAAAGCTATTAAATTAATGCAGAAGTATATTAAATTTTATTGTTTTTTAAAAAATTTTTAAAAAACCACAATAATAACGACTAGAAAGTTTTTTTTTAATTAGTGGTGTTTTTGTTTTTGTTTTATTAAAAAAACATTTTTAAAACATGCGTAAATATTGCTGCATCGACTATCTTATAGCATGCTGCTACAAGGGAGTGTTTCTACATCGACTATCTTATAGCCTGACTCACAACGGAGTGCTGCTACATCGACTGACAAATAGCCTGACTCGCAAGGGAGTGCTGCTACATCGACTGACAAATAGCCTGACTCACAAGGGAGTGCTGCTACAACGACTGACAAATAGCCTGACTCGCAAGGGAGTGCTGCTACATCGACTGAGGGTTTGGTTTGGGCAGGCAGTCTATCATTTTTTAAAAAAAAATTTTTTAAGTTATTAAACTTTTTCTGGTCTGGTTTATTAATGCGCTCTTTAAAACTTCAGTTTATGGGAAACTCTTTTTGACTACCATGCAAGAGTATATATATATATATATATATATATATATATATATATATATATATACACTTACTAAAGCATGTTTTGATAAGCCTTTGCTCACTTTTTCTGCTTACCTTAAGCTGTACCGTTTTTTTCGAACATATATAATATCAGTTTTCTAATTATGCATTTACTTGTGTTAGAGTAACAGTTATTTTTAGTATTATGTTTTAGTTAGAGAGTTTATGTTGTTGCCATATTATGTAATAGTAAAGTAAAAACTATACAATAGCACTACAGTTAATATTAGTTGTAAATTCTATTACATTTAATAGAATGATTTTGGAATAAACAAAATTTCAAATTAGATTCTAAAGTATAATTTTAATCTGTAATTACAATATATTTGTAGTGTAATTTAATATATATTTATTACTTAATATTGTAGTGTACTTGAATATTGTTTGTCTAATATTCCAATACTACAAGTGGTGTAAGTAAATGTAATTTATAAAGTAGTGTAATTCAATGTTATCTTCAATGTTATTTTCAGTTAAAATGACTTTTTAAACTATAGGCTCAAAGTGCTTTTTGATGTCTGCCTTTCTTTAAATAATTAAATTTTTCTTAAAATTAAAGTGCTTAAACTCAGTGAATATCATGTTCTGTTTATAATGGATTCAATAATTAATTAATATTTTTATCCTTATTTTTATTTTTATCATGCCAAAAAAAAATCTCGCCCCCCCCCAAAAAAAAAAAAAAAAAAGAAAAAGAAAAAATAAATAAATTTTTTTTGTGGTGCAGCTAAAAAATATCACTAACTTCTCATTACCTGCTTAAATAAGCAGTAAATGTATGAATGGACACATGCTGTTTGTCTATGTCAATACCAGAGAATCAACAACGAAATGTTATTATCAAATGTTATCAAGTCACTCAACATTTTAGAATTAAAACATCTAAAAATCAAAGTGAAAATTTGGTAAATAAATCAAAAATGTGAGCAAATAATTTTTTCAAGATTAGTCATTATAAACATTTTTTGTCCTTTTGTAGCAAGCCATATGCAAGCTTTGATATAGCTAATGTATTATAATAAGCTTTAACACCTACAATACAGTTATTACAAACTACAGCCAGTAGTTTAA
The DNA here is from genome assembly GCF_022113875.1 of Hydra vulgaris. Taxonomy (NCBI): domain Eukaryota; kingdom Metazoa; phylum Cnidaria; class Hydrozoa; order Anthoathecata; family Hydridae; genus Hydra; species Hydra vulgaris. The sequence continues at coordinate 50,574,419 of NC_061157.1, forward strand.
CTACATGAAATTCTTTAATTGTAATACCTCACCAAGTCAGTGTTTTATCTCCTTAAAGTGAACCAGTTTTTAGTTAAAAAAGAGGATATGACACCTAGGAAAAAAAACTAAGTAGTAGATTGTATTATCTTCACAATTAGCTAACATTTCTACTAAACACAAAAGCAAGATAACATAAGTAAAAGCAAAATTAAATGCTATGCCATACAAAATAAAAGTTTTGAGGCAAAGAAAAGGAGGGATAATACAAATATCTTAAAGAGATTAAAAAAAAAAATTACAAACATTATTATAGTAGGCAAATTCATAATCTTTTTGCTCAAAAAAACAATTAAAATTAAAGAGAGAAAAGTATAGAAATGTAACTCTCAAACATAATGCTGCTATTAAAACAAATAAACAGGTTATTACTAGTTTAGAAAATGATATGACCCAGATTGAGGAGGGCAATGTACATAATACAAATATATCAGATGACAAAACTTATCCATTGCAAATACGGATGATAATAAACAGCATGTTATTATATAATGTCCCAACAAGTAACAACGTTTCTGGTCAAGAAAATTGGGCAATATTTAGTGTTGTTTTTTTCTAACATTCCTTGTTGTATTACTGTTGAGCAAATGGCTTGTGAGCTTGGAAGGGTTGCTGGACAAATATTATTTAAAAGAATGGACCATAAATAATAATCATCTTACTTTAGGGTTTGACGCAACAATGGAAGAAGGCATTCATATTAACAGTGTTCACCTTATGTCTAAAAATTAATGCAAAGTTATTGTTATCGAAGTAGTGGATCTTGCAAAATCAACGTACATCAGGTAATAGAAAACTACTATTGTAAAAGAAATGTAAAGCGAGAAGTGAAACTTGCAAAATAAAAGTGCAGCAAGTATTTAAACTCACAAAATCAAAGTATAACACACAGATCAGAAATTTAAGGTTTAAGTTTACTATCTGAGTACCCCAAAAATGTTAATAAATATAGTAAGTGGGGCATCTGGACACTTCATTTTCATATTTAGAAAAATCTGGGAGGTATCACATTTTTAGAAAATTGACATTGAAAATCTGATAAAAAGTCATTATTTTCGTACTTAAAAAAACTAAATATACTGACAGAAAGTTGAAGTTTATTTAAAAAAATGTTCATATACCAACTTTTCAAGGTATTTAATTTAATATTTATACATAAACATTATTAGAATACACAAAGTTGGTCAAAAAAACATTTTTTATTAAAAATGTTTCTTTTTGACTATGCATTTTTATTTTAATTTTATTATAGATACCTAATATATTGAATCTATGGCTCCTCTGCTCTCTAAGGAGAAGAGAGAATACCATTTTAAAAGAAATCATGTACTTTTTCAAAAAATCATTTGCTGTTGCTGCCTTGAAAAGAACAACAGATGCATTCCAGTTAATAAAAATTTGGAAGGCCTGGTTCAAGTTTTCTGTAAGCCTGAGTTTTCACTTAAAGTATTTGCCTACCCTACAGGATTATGCCCAGGTTGCAAGAAAAACTTATATCTCTGTAAGGCTGGTAAAACTATTGCAGACACAGTTACTTTAAAATGGAAAAATTCTGATTTGTCTAGCTTGCAAACCTCTAGAGATTGCTCAATATTATGCAGTATATGCAGTCAAGGAAGAAATAGATTATTAAATAAAAATATGAAAAAGGGAACTAGCTCAACACTGAAATTTTGCCAAATATGTTTCTGTGAAATTGCTAAAGGTAAACCCCACAAATGTTCCCCTTTAAAGAGTAGCACAAATCTTTCTGAGAGTATTTCTAAAATTTCTAAAAAAGTAAAAGAACAAGTAGCTTCTTCCCTTCTAAAAGAAATTTATTCTGATCAAGAACAAAGTCTAGGAGCTCAAGCCATTCTCAGAACAGGTAAAATATTGTTAAATAAAAATAGCTGTTATGTACGTTTTTAAAATAACAGTTTATAGTATATTAAGGAGGTAAAAGTATTCATATTACACTCGGTACTCGGGAAAGTGACCAGAGAAAGATTCCTTATAATGAAGTAGAAGTTTTAGTAAATACCTTAGGACTTAGTCAATTGAAGTCATATGAAATGTTAAAAACATTGAGGAGAAGCGGCGTAAAGTTTGAGTCAAACATAGAGAAAGCCCTGGATGAAAAAAGTAAACTACTTTCCAACTTTTATGTCACTGAATTATTAGACTTTCAAGAAAAGGAAAAAGATAATGACTATGCTACAGTGAAGAGACACTTGGTATATATTGAAGATATTACAACATTTCTGGATTTTGTAATTAAATATCGAGGGCAGGTTCCACAAAACACATTTGTAAAGGTTGGAATAGATTCAGGTATTTATATTTAATTTATTTAATTTATATTACTTATTATATTTTAATAATTGTTTTTTTAAAAACTTGTTTTTAAAAATATTATTTGTACATATTTATATACAAATATGTATGTGTGTAAGCATATATATATATTTATAGGTGGAGGATCACTGAAAGTTATAGTAAATCTGTTTGATCCAACCAAGGACAGGACAGAAGATAGCAGCTCCTTAGGATCATACTCAGGAGCAAATACGTCACTTGTTTTAGCTTATTGTGAAAGGGTAAGTGAGAATCATTTTAACATGACAATGATTGTGGAAAAATTAAAATTGCATGAATGCAAGTACTCATTGGCTTCTGACATGAAGTTAATCAACATATTGCTAGGAAAATCGGTGTGTTTATTTTAAATAATTTTATGATAATAAGGCATATTATGGTAAAAACTATATTAGGAAAATGTTTTTTTTACCCTACAATATATTTATAAATTGAATTATAATATAAAATTTTAGGCTCATGGAGGAAAGTATGCTTGTGCATGGTGTGAAGGTTCTTCAGAATTATTTTCTGGAGAGTTAAGAACATTTCAATCTTTGAATAATTACTATGAACTGTATTCATCTGCAGGATCTCCGGTGAAAAGAATGAAAGAATATAAGGTATAAATGAATAAATATATTGTAAATATTTTCAAAATTTATCATCCATTATAATTTTATCATTTTAAAAAGAATAAAAAAAATTTATTTCCATATATTTAGAATGTCATTAATCCTTGTCTGCTTAAGATAGAAGACAAATCTCTAAGTATAATAAGAGAGATTCCATTACCAGAACTTCACCTTCTGATGGGATTTGTTAACCATGTGGCAGAATTTATAATGCAACTTTAGCCTGGATTTATAGATTGGGTCAAGAGCATTGGATGCCTTCGAAAAGGTTACCATGGAGGAACATTTGAAGGAAACACGTGTAGAGAGATACTTAAAAGTTGCGACAAACTTGAGTTGATAATTTCTGTTGAACTGTATCCTCTCTTAGAAACAATGAGAAAATTTAATAAGGTTGTTCATGGTGTCTTTACCTATAAACTTGACCCAAACTATTCAATTTTAATTGAAAGTTTTACACAAAGCTATAAGGATGCACAAGACTATTGCAGAGAGGTAATTGCTGTTTTCTTTACCCTTTGTATTTAAAACCAAGTTATTGATAAACATATTTATAGTAAGCTTTTTTAGTTTTTAGGTAAACAGCTCACGGTTACTTGGAAAGTACATGCTGTAACAGCACATCTGGAAACATTTGTTGATTTGAGTGGCCTTTCCCTTGGGCAGTTTAATGAGCAGACATCTGAATCTTGCCATTCCAAGATGAAAAGTGTAATAAACAGGTTTGGAGTCTCGCATTACAGCAACAAACATAAAGAAAGAAGCAAAAGAATTGCTGAAGTGTTCAGTTCAAATAATTTATAAGTTATTGAACATTAATTGTACATCAAAACATAAACATTATTGAAATCTTAAAGTTAAAAAAATTTGTAAATTTATTCAAAAAGACACTAAAAATACATTAGTATAAACAGTTTTTGAAATATTTTATTTAGTATTTATTATATTATTATTATTTATATATATTAGGTTATTAGGCAACTATGCATACAATACTAATATTTTACTAAATTACTTATATACTATCAATATGTTCTACTTTACTAAGCATACTATGTTCCTAATATAATTCAAGCATATCTAAACCTTTTTCACCAACTTAGATATATCTAAGAGCTGTCTAATGAAGTTGATGTGTAAATACAAAATTTAAGAGCATAAAAACTTGGAATATAAAGTTATTTTATGTTAATTTTACTGTTCCATCAATATATTTAGTTTTTTTAAGTACGAAAATAATGACTTTTTATCAGATTTTCAATGTCAATTTTCTAAAAATGTGATACCTCCCAGATTTTTCTAAATATGAAAATGAAGTGTCCAGATGCTCCACTTACTATATTTGTTAACATTTTTGGGGTACTCGGATAGTAAACTTAAACCTTAAATTTCTGACCTGTGAACAGGGAGTCTAACTTTGCAAAATCAATTTACACTGGGTAGTGGAACTTGCAAAATAAATGTACAGCAAGTAATAGACCTTGGAATTTTTTTGATAGATGGCTCTGGCTTACGTTCACGTTGTGTCTATCATTAACAATGATTTGTTTTTAGTTTCATTATTGGAATTTAATACATTAATTATTACTAAAAGCCAAGGCTCAATTTAATACATTAATCATTAACTAAAAGCCAAGACTCAAATTAATTCAAATATTATTTAAAAACAAACAAAAAATGTTGTCTTAAGGCGTCATCTGGCTCTCAGTCTAAAACTCTGCTGAATCTTGTAAGGTGCATCTTGTAACATTTAATGTGTTTTGTATTTCAATATATATTATTTATAATAGTTGCCTTTTTTTTTTAATCTCATTTTAAATAAATTATTATATTTTTTTTTTAGGTTAGAGAGGGTGTGAACACACGCCCTTTCCCCTCAAAATGATGTATGCACACCAAGTGTTTGCTGTAAAGATATAAATTATAAATTTTATTTTGATACTAGATTTACTTTTAATGAAAATCAAAATATTTATAATAATGAATCATTTTTAATAACAGGTTGTGTTCAACCATTACCCCTCCCCCCCCTCCACACTCACACACAAACACCCTAACTCAAAAAATAAATCTCTCCTATATGGCTGCACTCTGCAAGGAAATTAAAGCAACTTTTTGCATATGGAAATCAGCAAAATCATTGAAAAAATGATCTTTTATGAATAAAAATCATTTAGTAGTAAAGGTGGTAATTTGTTGCCTCCTCTAATCCCCTGGACACACCCGATGACTAAAGATTTAAATAACTTTAATGTTACTATTATACCTATCCTTTTTACTGAGTTTTATGCATTTAGATAAGATTTGGCAAAGCTATTAAATTTTTAGTTCATAAAAACTTTATTTTGACCACAGTTGCTTCAACAAATCCATATATCAAAAAATCAGTATTAAAAACATTGTAACTTTTTGTGGAAGTGCTTGATTTGGATAACTTTTTCACTTTAAAATACTGAATTTAAGCTCTTTTCAAAAAATTTTATAAAAAATATTGATTTTACATACCTAATATTATAATATTGTGATCACAAAAAACTTTTTCTTCTGAAGCAATGAGTTGACTACAAAACTGCCTCATCTTGGTTGCATATTATATGGGACATATTATACTATTGTGCATAAAACACAATAGATGTCCAGGCATGAAATCTAATTTCAGAAGCAAAATAATCTTAGAGTAACAAAACTGAAAGCTCAACTGAAATCTATGTAGTTAACTTGAGCTATTCACTTTGTAAATAAAATTAAGCAAATTCTATGATGTTAGTAGGAAATAGTAACAATAATGATTTCAGATCATGTCAGACAATGGTTAAGAAATCAATACCTTTTATTCTTATAATTTTCTGATGCATTGACAAGATACTAGACATCTGTGTCTTCTCGTATCCTTTCGGAAATAAGGCTTGTCATGGTCGAAAACGATAGTTTTTGGTTTGTGCCGTTTTTACGAAACAAGAAAATATCATATGGTTTTGTATCGTATTTTTACAAAACAAGTATGACCATATTTTTACGAAATAAGAAAATTCTGTTTTGATTTGTATCGGTTTATATGGAACGTTCATAATTCGAAATAATATTTTTTATTGTTTCATTTCGTCTTGTACCGTTTAGAGACGCAGATGCTTTCAAGATACTGCAATTTTAATATTGACCTGGTTTCCCAAAATGACCCGGTTTTCATTACATTTTGAAAAAACATTTTTCTAAAAAAAATAAGAAATAAAAAATGGCAAAAATATGAAAGTAAACATGTTTCTTTGATGCTGAATTCAATAAATGTACTTGCTGAAATGTTAAAGTAGCATGCTTAAAAGTTAATAAAACAACTAGTTTCTATAAACCAACTTTGGGGCCTAATATCTCAAAACACCCCTGTCAAAAATTTTTTCTTTTTGCTGTTAATATTTTCAGTTGCTAATAATCTTACTAGGCACAAAAAATCTAACGGAAAAAAAACTGAAACATATAGAACTTTAATTTCAAAGATATATCAATTTTTTTCACGAAATTTCCAAAAAATATTTGTAAATAAAATAAAAATAAGTTAATCATAATTTAAAAAGTTACTTAAATATACAAGAATTTTAAAGGTATCGAAGATGTAAGTAATTTTGACTGCGTTTGTAATAAGTTCACAATATTGTTGCCATTTTACTTGCACTTCTTCTATTTCAGCATTTTCAAACACATAGTTTCTACAGGAACTAGAGCAAGCTTGTGGAACAGATAGCTTTTTCAATATGTTGATGTTGGGAATGAAACAGTAGTTGTCTCTTTCAGGCCTCCTAAAATAGATTTATGGACCTTTTGGGTAAAGAAACTTAACTTTAGCATAAACTTTTTCTAGGTTGGTTTCAGTTACAATGCTGATCCACCACTTATCATCATAGTTTGCTATTGCTTGTTGTTTGTCTCAAAATCATCTTCGTATTCTTCAAAAATCTCATACAAATATTTGGTAAGGGGTTCTTTACTCTTGTATCTCAAAATCATCTTCGTATTCTTCAAAAATCTTATACAAATATTTGGTAAGGGGTTCTTTACCAGGACAATTATCACACTGTGCAAGCATGCATTTTTTGTTTTTTACTGAGCAAACAGTTTTCGAAAGTAAATCCTTATACTTTAGTCCAATATTTAAGGCATCTACTAGCAATATGGCATTTTGGTGATAAGAACATACACAAACAGAATGTGTACCACTTGCACCTGGTAAAATAGACGTCTTTGGTCTAAGTGAAGCAAATTTTGAGTAACTTATTTGTAATTCTGAATTGTTTTCTTTGTATAATACATATTGTTCCTTTAAATTACACAAAAGCAGTTTTTTTTGTTTATGGATGTCCTTTTGAATGCTAACATAATCTTTTTTTCCAGGCATAGTTCTAGATAAATCACTTGAGTCATAAAACAGTTTAACAGAATCTATTTCTTTGTGCAAGACTTAACCTTTATACAACGGAGAGATAGCTAACAATCCTTTTTTATTAAAAATTTGTCTAGCCATCTTTGCTTGGTATTCTGTAGCTGCAAAGTTATTTTGTAGTTCTATTATTGACCAACTTGGGAGTGCCAGTGTTAGAAGTTGAACAATAGTCCTTTTGTCTGAACAGAATTTTTTCTTTTATCAAGCTCAAAATTTCATCAAAGTTTTCAGCCTTCTTTTTTATGTTATGTTTTATAAAACAGTTTTGAGGGAAAATTGACTTTTAGTTTTTCTAGTAACTTTACTTACCATTTCGTTGATATGCACAACTTTTCGCTTTCCTTCTGAGAGTATATGTTTTGATGACTTTGAATGATATTTTAGAGGAGATATAATAAATTTTTTGAATTTTTCATTATCTCCGGTCTCTTTGATTTGAATGATGATATTAGAAAATCAAACTACTAGCAATATTCAAACTACTTCTCATCATGACTTGTGACTTATTTATCGTAACTACTCTAAATTTCCTAAAGGTAATTGAATTGTATAAAGCTTATCTGCACAATTGTTTAAAACATTGTTTATGTTTTGGAAAATATAAATTTAAACAATTTATATATTAAAATATTTAAATTCTACATCTACTTACTTGTGATTTTTCTTTCTATATTTATTGAATGGATCACAGCATAATTTTTTTGCACTGATAGATATTGTTAATTTTCTTTATAGGTATATTTATATATATTCAATCTATATATATCGTATTGTTAAATTGTTAAAATTGAAATAAATAATTCCTTGAAAAAGTGATATATCTTTGAAATTAAAGTTCTATATGTTTCAGTTTTTTTTTTCTAGTTAGATTTTTTGTGCCTAGTAAGATTATAAGCAACTAAAAATATTAACAGCAAAAAAAAATTTTTTTTGACGGGGGTGTTTTGAGATATCAGGTCCCAAAGTTGGTTTATAGAAACTAGTTGTTATTAACTTTTAAGCATGTTACTTGAACATTTCAGCATTTTAAGTACATTTATTGAATTTAGCATCAAAAATATATATATATATATATATATATATATATATATATATATATATATATATATATATATATATATATATATATATATATATATATATATATATATATATATATATATATATATATTTATTTTCATATTTTTGCCATTTTTTATTTCTTATTTTTTTAAGAAAAATGCTTTTTCAGTATGTAATGAAACAGGGTCATTTTGCAAAATCAGGTCAATATTAAAATTGCAGTATCTTGTCAACCGCTCAACATTTTTAGCTGAAATTTTATGTGTTAACTTTCCTTTTAAACATGTAACAGCCAAAGAAGTTTTTAAAAAATTTGAGGACCGATGGTTCAAAATTTCCCAAATTTTGTTTGATTTGATGCGGAATTACCCTTTAATTAGGAGTTTTGTATCAGATTTTTTTTCCTCTTAATTAAGTTAAGTAAGTATAGTAAGTTGCCTTTATCTCAGCTAAAGAATCTCACCTGACTTTTTTAAAATTTTTTAAAATTTTGTTTTAGAAATTTTTTTTCTGAATAAGATGATATAAAATTTTGATAAAAAATAACTATTTTTGATAAGTATTTAAACTATTACAAGCATAATAATTTTTTTTTTCAAAATAGATATAAAACTCATGTAAGTGAAATTTACTGTTAGTGAACTTGAATTGTATCTTTATATAAGTTTTTATGCCAGACAAAATCTTCAATAACTTATCTTGCATATTTTATTTCCACAACTATAAGGGTATACTGAAATTATTCTTAAAAAGCCTAAAATTTTTTTTTTTGATTTGCGTATATTTAAGTACAGCACAAAATTCTCTGCAACTTCAAAAAAAGTTTTTCTTTTCTGAAAAGAAAACCTTTTTCTGAAGAAAAAAAAGCACTATTGCACCACTTTCTCCTAAATATATCTTCTCACAAAGTGAGCCGTGCGGCAAGTCATGTAGGCATATACGGTACATATGACAGTCATCACATCCACACTAGTATAAAACAATGGCTACTGCTCCTGAAGCCATCATATCAAAAACATACGCTACAAATGATTCAACAAACACAGTAAATAAAACAGGCGATTGTGTTGTGAAATGCTTTAAAATAAAGTTTACAGCGAACAGGAAAAATTCATTGGTTGGCCTAAACTCCAAACTGGAGCACACATGTTAGGTTGAATGTTTTATCTGTGCACCACGAAACCAGGACAGAAGACTCTGTCTCAAGAGGTTGCCAGTAAAATTGTAGCAGCTGAATTCATCCAAGATTGTATTGCGTTTATCCTTTACATGTCAATAATGTTGCCAAGAAATTTTGCACTGACTGTCAGAGATTCATCAAATTTTACAAATAAAAAATAAACAAAAGTTGTAACAAATTGGACGAATAATATGTAAAAGTAAATGAGTTCAACCACAGCATGACTAAACATGCGTATGACATATATACTTAAGACAAATTGTACCAAAAGAAACTGGAGTAACAATTTGGCATGACAATGACAGAAGAAGATTAACTATTCTATCAAAATAGCTGTTTCAGGTCTTATACTTTTACGTGTCTTGATACCGTGTCTATGAAGTAGAGCAAGCAGAAGAAACGAGTACACTAAAGACTTTCATCAGCTGAGAAAATAACACAATGGTTTGATGACCCCCAAATGGCACGAAAACTGGCATATCCTGCATCACCAAAACATGTTGACAGCAGCTCTCCCAGTGACTTCTGAATTTGAACTTCTCACCATGAATCTGGATAAATCCAATCTATCATCTGTAGTAACAACGCAAAAATCAGATTTTTAATTGCAACGGTGGGTTCCTCTGTGCCAGATCATTGTTCATTTCCAAAAATAAAGGTTCGAACTGGTTCTTGCACTGTCTATGAATGGATAATATGATGCACAGTTCAGTGCATTGAGGATTACAAGGTGAGCTGAAATGATCTCATTGGAATTATTGTAGCTGCAATGAACGTAGTATTTAGACAGAACTGGTCCACTGCCAGTGACCTAGAAGAATCTGATAATACCTCGGAATCAGTCAGTGACACCTGGTCCTGATGTACTGAGTCGAAAGCGTACATGCAGGGATTTGACTTATGTATTTCGCAGTCTACAATGCATTGATATGTATTTTCAAGATGCGGTGTTTCTAAACTTGAGTATGGTTACCGATTTCATTCTCAATAAAGGTGATTCAGTCATCACATTAGGACTGTATAACACAAACAAAGCAGCGAGCCATCATATGTATGACTTTAAAATCGATGATATAACTATAATGGATCCAAATAAACAAAGGAGAACAGTCACTACGGACTACACAGAAAATGCTAGTCATTCTGAATCAGATGGAGCAGAGTTGTATTGTTTCAGACATAAATGCTTAGCAGCTCAAGCTGATGTTACAGTTGATGTCAACTTTTCTTGACCTCCCACCTCCCCCTGACATAATTAATGGACAACTAATTACTTCTTTTTCTACTAAATTGTTTATTATATATATTATATTAATTTTTAAATCGTTTTCGACAGCGTCAATCGTATTTGGGCACCAGTTGGGTGCCGCCCAAATTAAAAATTAAGGATTTTTTTTTTTTTTTTTTTACGTTTTTTACAGCAAATATTGTCCATATCGCAAAAAAATGAAGATGTTCGGAAATATTTTCGCTAAAATTCTTCGGGACGGGGGTACTGCTGCCCAAACTTTTTTCCTAGAATAGTCCCTGTGTGTGTGTATATATATATATATATATATATATATATATATATATATATATATATATATATATATATATATATATATATATATATATATATGTATGTATGTATATATATACACATTATATGACATAGTTTAAAAAAGCTTTTTTTAAAAGTATGTCATGTTGGATCTCAAAAGAAGCGAAGTTATATAAAAAATTTTAAAATAGTCATCATTTTATAAACAACATAAAAAAACAAACAAATTATAATTAAAATAATCTTGTTAAAATTTTTATTTTTTTGAAAAATTTCATATTCATGTTAATTATTTTAAAAATTTTTATATAATTTTATTTCTTTTGAGATTCAACATGACATATTTAAATATTTTTTTTCAGGCATTTAGGGTCAGATTGCAAAGCTCAGACATAAGCAATCTTATAGTTGAGCAATATGGATTTAATTTATCGCATAAAAGCTCTTATTGACCATAAGAATAAGCTCATATTGACCATAGATTTGCACTTGAGCTTTTTAAATTATTTTTTTTTATTGAAAAGATAAAAAGCTTTAGTCTAGTAGTTTATTTTGAGTAGTATCACAATCTTCCTATTTAATTCAGTTGATGTATGCACACTCCTTGCAAGTTTTACCTGTTTAAGTCAATTGATGTATGTACATTTCTCACATTTTTTTACATATGTATGTATAAATGTTTGTATGCATGTATGTATGCATGTATATTTATATCAAGTATGACTTAGAATTTCAACTTTGACTTTGATGCTAGTGACTTGTGACTTGACTTGTTTAAGTTAAGTCTCAAGTTGGTTGTTATATATTGAAAATTTTAACAATAACTTGATGAATTTATTTGTTTAGCAAATGTAAATGAGTACAAGTAGAAGAATCAAGGTCATCAAGGCCTTAGAAATGCCGTTACCAATTCATGAAGTTGCGGAGATTTCTAATATAGATGAGCTTATAACAATGAAAAAACAAATCAACAAAAAAGTTGATGAACTTTTACAATCCAAAGAAAACAAATATATTCAAACAGAGGATAATTTTCTAGAATATAAAAAGGCAAATGAACTTTTGATTCAAAATAAAATCAAATTTTTGAGTAAAGAAAAGTGTAATTTACAGAATACCCTCAGTAAAGAAAAGTTAGTATTAAAAGAAAACAAGGAGAAAAACAAGATCGTAAAAGAAAATCTTGATATCACAAAAAAAAAGGAAGATGACTTTTTAATTAAAAAACTCAACACAGAGCGTGATTATGCAACATTTAATTTATTTTGTACAACTTTTGGACTGCGTTGGGATTATTCAAGTTCAGACAATGAACTAAAAGGAATTTTCATGATTAACAATGAGTTAACTCCATTTTCTCTTAAAAAAAGTGAAAATAAAAAACATGTTTCTTGTTTATGGGATATGATTTATGTAATGGATAAGTGATAAAGTGGATAAAAACTTTTTCTAAAAGTTTCGCTATAAGTTGATATTATTTTAATAACATATTTTATTTATTTATTCTCAGTTAACCTAAGTCAATTATTATTTTTTTTGAAAGTGGAATAAAAATGATGTAGTTTCAAAAGTATTTTTTGAAAATGTTAGTATCTGTGTGTGTATATATATATACACAGTGCTCGAAGTGCGGCGGGATGTCATCTCGTTACCTTTTTATTAAGTATAAACCATCCCGCCACCTTTTTATAAATCTCTATATATAATAATGATTAGGCGGGATGGTATTTTTAATTTACCGATTATATATATATATATATATATGTATATATATATATATATATATATATATATATATATATATATATATATATATATATATATATATATATATATGTATATATATATATATATAATATTTTTCGGCGTAGCTCAAGTATGTCAACCTGGTACTCAAAATAAGCAAAATTATATAAAAAAAAATTGAAAATAAAAATCATTTTTCAAAAAAATAATTTTTTCAGATATAAATGCATAAAAACTATTGTTTTTAAACTGAAAATAAAAAAAGTCAATATTTTTAAGTTTTTTAAGAATAATTTTTTTAGGCATGTTTTTTATGTAAGTTGATTATCATTTTTGATGTTTTTATATAATTTCCCTTCTTTTGAGTGCCAGGTTGACATACTTTAGAAGAACTTTTTTTTTCAAAATACTAGGGACCCGTCAAATTTTTAAGCGTCCTGAGCTACCCCTAAAAATATTTTTTGTTCAAAAAAATTTTAAACCTAGTGTTTTAGTATCATATAGAGCAAATTAAAGGGGTAAGATCTGGTTTTCCTCATAAAAGTTGTTTTAAGAGTCACCCTAATGTATATATATATATATATATATATATATATATATATATATATATATATATATATATATATATATATATATATATATATATATATATATATATATATATATATATATATATATATATATATATATATATATTAGGGTGTCCCAAAAAACAACATTTTTGAAAATAATCTGCTCTCACCCCCTAAATGTGTTCAATCTAATACAAAAACACTATGTTTAAATTTTTTTTGAATAAAAAATATTTTAAGGGGTCCCTCAAGACCCTCGAATATTTAATAAGTGCCTAATATCTTTGAAAAAAAAGTTTTTTTAAAATATGTCAACCTGGTACTCAAATGAAGCAAAATTATATAAATATTTCAATAATAATATTTATTTCGAAATATTTTTAACTTATTTATCAAAATTATCATAAAAAAACATTAGAAATGCATTTTTTTCATTTTTTCTTAAAAAACGCAATTTTTTATGTAATAAAACCAAAAATAACAATTTTGTTTCGAAATGAATATTATTTTTAAAATTTTTATATAATTTCGCTTCATTTGAGTACCAGTTTGACATATTTTTGAAAAACTTTTTTTTCGAAAATATTAGGGACCCATTAAATATTCAAGGGTCTTGAGGGACCCTTTAAAATATTTTTTATTCAAAAAAAATTTAAACCTAGTGTTTTTGCATTAGATAGAACACATTTAGGGGGTGAGAGCAGATTATTTTCAAAAATATTTTTTTTGGGACACCCTAATATATATATATATATATATATATATATATATATATATATATATATATATATATATATATATATATATATATATATATATATATATATATATATATATATATATATATATATATATATATATATATATATATGTATATATATATATATATATACATACATATATATGTATATATATTTTCTATTTAGCATAATAAAAAAATATATATATATATATATATATATATAATATATTTTAATATTAGTTCTTTAAATTCTAATATTTTTATTATAGTTATATTTATTCACTTACTAAATTTTTATATAAAATATTTATTAAATTTTATTTGTATATGTTTTATGTATGTTTTTCTATTTTTAAAGATTTACTTTTATTTGTATTATATAATTGTACACTTAGTGTTTATTATATTATTATTTTTTTTAAAATAATGCGCATTAAAGAATGAGTTTTTTTATATTGTAAAAACCAAATTGTTATTATATTTTTTGAAGTCTTCTTGAAGATTTTATTATGGCAAAAAGCAAATATGAATATGTTAAAAAGTTTGAGCAGAATGAAACCTGTTTATTAAATTGTTGGATTGTTGTTCGAATTGATGGCAGAGGATTCCACAAGTTTACACATGACCATTTGTATGAAAAACCAAACGATATCAGAGGTTTATCACTTATGAATTTTTGCGCAAAAGAAGTCATGAAGCAGTTCCAAGACATTGTCATTTCGTATGGACAAAGTGATGAGTATAGTTTTGTTTTTTCTAAAAATACGAGCCAGTTTAAAAGACGGTCCTGTAAATTAATGAGTAATATTGTTTCTTTATTTTCTTCAAGTTTTGTTTTCTATTGGAAAACATTTTTTTTAAATGATTTAATTTATCCACCTCAGTTTGATGGAAGAATAATATTATACCCTTCTCTTGAAAACATTCGTGATTACTTAAGTTGGCGTCAAGCTGATTGTCATATAAATAATTTGTATAATACATGTTTCTGGTCTCTTGTTAATAAAGGTGGATTGTCTACACTAGATGCAGAATTAAAACTGAAAGGAACACTGGCTAAAGATAAAAATGAGTTACTGTTTTCTGAGTTTGATGTTAATTATAATGATATATCTCCAATTTTTAGAAAAGGTAACATAGTTATTAGACAAAAAGTTGCTGAAGAAATAATGAAAGAGAAAAATGGTGAATCAGTTAAAGTTATAAAAGAGAAGAATGATACTGTTATTCTCCATGATGATATTATTGGAGAAAATTTCTGGAAAAAGTTTCCAGAGATTTTGACTTAATTTTTTATAATGATCTATTTTACTTAATAATCTATATTCAAATATACAGTTTTGCTTATATTTTGTACAAATAGTTCACCTTTTTTGATTTATATATATATATATATATATATATATATATATATATATATATATATATATATATATATATATATATATATATATATATATATATATATATATATATACACACATGTAAATTATGTTAGTGTATTCTAAATGTACTCAATGTTCATAAAGATCAGAGCAATATTATCAAATTTTTTTCTTCAACAACTTGATTAACCATCGGTAGGTTCATCAGGAAGAATGTCTAAACATCAAAAAAAGTTTTTTTTTCACAGGAAGTTGGAAATTGTTATAGTTAATTATGTAAAAATGGCAGTTATTTTGCAACTGGGCAGTTGCACCAACTACATTAAAATTAAAAATAATCATGAAAAGAATTTTTTAGAATTGGGATAATTTTAGTCTGATCATTTCTATTTATAGTTTTTTTAAGGTACTTATTTTTGTGTCTGCATTTAGAAATTATACAATTTTCGGAAATGTTATTATAGGCAGGCACAGTTTTTTGAATATAATATAATATATATATATATATATATATATATATATATATATATATATATATATATATATATATATATATATATATATATATATATATATATATATACTGGGTACTTGTCCAGGTCATTTACCAGTCATTTTATAGGACCCATATTTTGTGTGCATTTATTTTATAATTTTTTCAGGTGTTCCAAAGTTATTAGTAAATTCAGTATAGTATATAAACTTCAATATTTGAAATTTTTGTTTTATATATAAAACAGAAAATGAAGATAAGCTCACAGTTATGCTAAAAAAGTATGCTAGTTTTTTTTTTTTAAACACAAATATATATATATATATATATATATATATATATATTTTTTTTTTTTGCATGCATGGTTTTTACAATTTTTATTAAAACGTTACAATTAATTATTATTAGTTTGAATTATGGTTTTTATTATATGTATAATATTCGTATAACAAAATTATGTATAAATAAGGTAGGAGGGGAGGGGAGGCGATTGCCTCCCTCCCTAGATATTTTGGAATGATTTTATGTGACATCATCTAAACTCTTATATAAAATATATCAATATATGCCATAGTTCATAGTTAGATAAAAGAAGTTTAAGATTGAAATTTTAAAAATTTAACCAAAAATGTTTTATGATTTGAGAGTTTGTCTGCTCACAAATTGTTAAACCTGACAATCGTCCCCCTACTTTACTAGATCCACCTAGGATTTGGTCTGGATCCACCAAATCAAAAAAAAATCCTTCCTTTATCCGCCTTTGAAAAAGAATTTTGACTTAACTGCTATCCTTGACTTTAAAAAGCATTTTTAAAAACATTTTTGAAATTTTTTTAAAAATCATATTTGTTTTTTAAAATATTAATGCTTATTATATTATATTTAAACAAAAAGTTTATCTTTTAGATTTTCTTGTTGAAAGAATTAGAATTATATTAACATATATGCAAATAATATGTATAATCATTAAGACAAAGAAATTTCTTAATTCTCCATTAGTAAAAATATTGTACTCATCAAATTCTTTATCTATATACTTATAGAAGACCGCTAGTATTGAAAAAAGATTTATAAAGTGCTTACTGTAGAAATTAAAAATCAGATATTATTAAGTGTTCTGAGTTTTTCTTAACTTAAATATTTCGGCTGCATTTAAATGAAAACTTACTCTTTTAACAATTCTAATAGCTATTGTTTTTCATAATTTAAAAAAAAAACATCTGTAATCTTTTTTTTTTTTTTTTTAAACTGTATGGATATGGGTGGTAACTGATTAACTAGTAGTATATTAACAAAGTTTTCATGATCAATGTTCTAAATATTAGGAAATTTTAAAAACAATATATATTACTGTGTTTTTAAGACATCGATAATTTGGGTACCTATTTTTTTTTTTTTTTTTCTTTTGACTAACAGGTATTTTTAAATTATTATATATCAGTATTCCAATTTTATCTTATTTGACTTTAAAATATCGACTTTTAAATTATATAAACTTTAAAAATGGCAATCTTGATTACCTTTTTAGAAAACATAAACAAACTTAAACCAATCATTTTTTTCTGATAAAAAAACAATTAATCAAATTGTTACTCTTGACGAAAGAATCTTTTGCGTAATTTAGTTTTTAAAAAATATAAAAATATAAATACTTAAAACAAATTCTTATCACAAATGGGGAAAAGAAAGATCACTAAAATAAAAAAGTTAAACTAAAATGTTAATTTAAACCCACGACGACCACTTTACTTTCTCAGAAGTCCGATTTCTGTTTTTCCTCAACATCAACTTCCAACAAATGGAACAGTTCTACGATATTATCAGTATATTATTACAGAAAAAAGTAAAAGGTTCAAGTCTACCCAAGAAAGTTTTTCATGCAAAACAAAGAGTGGGAGTAGGGATATGGTTTGCCTTGACAAAGATATCTGTTATGACAATATAGAGATAAGCTGCATAAGACAAATTGTTTTTATATAGAAATATGCTGGCTTTGGATACTACATAATTTAAAACAAGTACAAATTGTGCAAAAGTAAAATAAAAACAAGTACAAATTGTGCAAAAGTTTATTAAACTAAATAAATAGTACATTTCAATGCGAAATACAAGTTATTTAGCCTGGAACATAGTTACCAAAAAAACCCACAAAAATCAGTTTGAAGAATTTCTTGAAAATTTATTTGATTTTTCTCAAAAAAACATAGAAGCAAAAATAAAATCAGATAAATATATGCCAAAATCAAATGATACAGTGATAAAAGATTTGGCTTTTCTTTAAGATCAAAGAACATTGAGGAGAGGTGTGATGAGTGAAAAGACATTGATGTGAAACAAAGGGTTGAAAGGGGAATTAAAAGGTATGAAAGAATGAGATCTTATGAAGAAAAGTGCAGAGTTAATGAAGGTTTTAAATTTGATTGCAAAATTGATTTAGAAATGGATGAAGTGATCTCTCATGAATCAGATGAAACCGAGGCATCAGGTAAATTATATCTTAATCTTTTATTCCAAAATATTTTTATGAAAAAGAAGATAAAACTTTTGTTCACTTTATTAATTCATTAACGCTTTTTGTTACTTAGGTTCTGCGACTCACCAGTCTTCTGTTGCTAGTGATAGTGATTTAGATTTTCCAGAAAGCAATAAAAATCAGCTTCCAACACACACAAAGTTAAAGCGTCAAAAAACATCTAAGTCTGGCTGTTCAGAAATAGCAATAGAGTTCGACAGAGACAAGCTTCTATTAGCTATAACACCTGTTAGTGTTAGATGTGGAATTAGCATTTGCTCACAAATGTTTCTAGGAGTTGTTATTAAAGCTTTAGGGGGAAATGTTCATGTTTTAAATATATCTAGAAGCTCAATAAATAGAAGTAAATTCAAGTATATTGAAGATTTAGGTAATTTTTTTTTACATTCAAAATACTTATAAAAAAATAAGAAATAATGATTATAAATAGAAAAAAAATCTTTTTAATCTAGGAGCCACCATCAGATCAAGCCATTATGAAGAAATGGTAGGAAAGAATTTGATCTTGCACTTTGACAGTAAGTTGGTAAAAGAAATAGTGGAAAAGTTAAAAATTACAGTTAAAAACGAAAGGGTTGCGGTATCTGTTACCAGTCCTGAATTTAATACAAAAGATGATTGTCTACTTGGAATTATAGCTGTGGAGACCAATAAAGGAAAAGATCATATATTTTAAATAGCTGATAATATAATTTGAGTCTGTACTGATACTACATCAAGTAATACAGGTAGACTAAATGGAGCTATAATAATTATTAGTAGAATTCTTAACAAGTGTTTGTTTTGGTTTATGTGTCGTCACCACATATATGAACTCCATATAACTCATGCAGTACATCACAAAAGTTAAATCTAAGGGTCCAAGCAAGTCTATGTACTTGGCTTTCCAAAGACACTGGGAAACTTCTCATGAATCTGTAAACTCATGAACTTCTGAACTGAAAATTTTTTATTGGAACAAGCTGTAAATAGGTAGCAGGCTTTACATCTTGGCGCTAGCAGCTAAAGATTATACAAAGTATTCGTTGGAGAATAAAATTTTTTCAAGAAATGACTATAACTACCTTGTAAAATATTTGGCTTTTTATCTTGGCTTCAAATCTAATAAGCTTAATAAATTTAAAATTCATCAACCTGGAGCTTGTCACGAAGCAAGATTTATGGCTGATACTTTGTATATTCTTACACTAGAAATGACATCCACTATTATAACCTTTTTACCTGATGAAAATAAAAATGAAATTGAAACATGTACCTTTATTGTTGCTGTTTGTTATGCTCCATGGTACCTCAAGTCTAGAAGCCCTCAACATGCTGTACTTAATGATTTTAATGCATTTAAATCAGCATATGTTATCAAGGATGAATTTAATGCCGATGTTGGCAATGCTTTGATTAAAAGTTTTTCATAAACATTTGTGGTATCTTTCTCCAGCAGTAGTTGTTTTTTCACTAGTTTACTCTCACTTGGAAATGTCTGTCAAGTATGAGATTTTGAAGTCATTAATTTCTTTTCCAGTTCCAGAGCTAGAAAAAATAAATATTGAAAAACCTAATCCTGTTTTAATCTTACCAAACAGCAAGCTTTCAGACCTTGTTACTGCTGATAGCTGGCTTATATTTATACGCCTCGGAATCGTAAATCAAGTCAAAGATTGAATTCGTTCTCATCCCAACTTCTTGAAAACTGAATCATATAGTGTTTTTGAAAATTTTGTCAAAGGACTTAGTGTACCTAACAATTGCGCTAAAAGAAACATCGGATTAATAAATAATTTTTTAAAATATTCTCAAAAAGAGCAGCGTAGATAAAGATTCAAGTGAAAATAAACAATTCAATCAAAATTTTGGATTAATTGATGGAGTAATGTCTTATTTATTGGCACTAGCACCCCAACAAATTTTTATTGCTTTTGAATTGGTAAACTTTCAACAATACTTCTGTGCTTGAATATCTTTGTAAAAGCGAAACTTAGTTTTTACAAATTTAGTTGTTTATTTATTTTTTTTGCAAATTGCAATTCACTTTTTTTCTATGTGTATATTGATATTGTGTAATCCTTATACAAGTACTAATACAGAGAAACGTTAATTTAAAAAGATTAATAACTATTTTGAACAAATTTTTCAGAATTTAAATTTAAGTTTTCTTATAAATTATGTATTAAAACTTATTCATTAACAATTTTGTAAATACGTACTAATTTTCTTAGGTTGCCATTTTTAAAAAGAAATTTATTTACATATAAACTAAATATACTTGTAATATTTTTCTGACCTTGTCAAATTCTTTTTGTACAAGTGTTTACTCTCAAGTTCTTAATACAAAAGAAGGGAAATCTATTAACTTTTGCAAAATACCCACCCTTAACGTATTAAGATTCATTAAATTCATTAATTTATTAACTTTCACTCGTTGTCAAAGAAACTATTTACTGATAAAAATAAAAACTTTTTGTATAGTAAATTTGTAAAAGAAACTATTTACTGATAAAGATACAAACTTTCCTTCTAGTAAATTTTTTTTGTTAGGTTTTGTTGGACATATATATATATATATAAATATATACATGAAATTTCTGATGAGTCTTTATTGATGAAACAGTGTAAAATGAGAAAAATTGTTGTTGAGTGATTTTCTACTAATTTAAATATATATAATTTTATATATATATATATATATATATATATATATATATATATATATATATATATATATATATATATATATATATATATATATATTTGTTATTCACCTCCTCAAGGCCGAGAAGGCCACTACAGATGAGGAGGCTACTTAATAGTGGTTAAAACCCTCTCTCAACTCTATAACTCTGAAACAGGAACCCTGACAAACAAGGCCGCTGCGCGGAGAAACAAGTTGAGCGCAGTACTACCAAGGACGTGGTGGGGATCGAACTCAGAACTTTTCGCTTATAAAGCAAGCGTTTTACCACTACACCACTACCGCATATATAAATATATATGAACATATATATATATATATATATATGTATATATATATATATATATATATATATATATATATATATATATATATATATATATATATTTATATTTATATGTTTATATATATTTATATATATATGTGTGTTTATATATATACACACACATTTATATATACATATTTATATATATATATTTTTTTTATTGTTTATAAATATATTTGTAAATAATAATGTGAATTAAACATGAATTTTTTTGATGTGTAAATAATATAAATGTTAACAGCGCTTAAAACAATGAGCAGTCAATTGTAATATTCAGAAAATTTATAAAAACCAAAAGAATGTTTTTCCACCACTTTGCGTCAATAAAGTTTATTTTAATACAAAAAAAAAAGTATTCAAAACATTCTAAAACCATGGGCAAGTTTAGTCTGTCAAATTAACTTTTAATCAGCCACTGCTTTTTTATTTTAAGCGCTGCCTATGGACATTTCGTTAAAAATTTACAACTATTAATACTATTAATGTTATTTATTTTTTAATTTTTTTAGTAAATATTATTATAAAAATGACTATCGATAAATTTGATGCTGATGAAGATGCTCTTGTGTCCAGTGATAGCCAATGCACTGAAACAGCAGTAAAGGGTAAAAAAGCTACTCGAGGTAAACGAAGGACAGCAGACTTTGAAAAAAGTGTTACAGCCAGTAAAAAGGCCAAAAGTGATACTACTTCTAGTTCTTTATTGCCATTTCATGGATATCCTTTGGAACACCCTTATAATAAAGATGGATATGGCTATATTCTTGCTGAACCAGATCCAAATGCAGATCGTCGAGATTTCGAAGAAGACTCATTTGCTGGAAAGCCAATTCCTGGAGAAATATACAGAGTTTCCTTACAGCCCCAAGTTTGTTTAGCGCTTCATGATAGAGCCCCCCAATTGAAATTATCAGAAGATCGTCTTTCTGTAACAGGAGAGAAAGGTTATTCGTGTGTGCGGTCTAACTATGGAGTATCAAGAGGAAATTGGTTTTTTGAGATAACAATAGTATGCATGCCTGAAGCATCAGCAGCCAGATTAGGCTGGTGTCAACAATATGGAAATTTACAAGCACCTTTAGGTTATGATAAATTTAGCTACTCATGGAGAAGTTGTAAAGGCACAAAATTTCATCAGAGTCACGGAAAGCATTATGGCGAAGGATATGCTGAAGGTGACATTCTTGGTTTTTATATATCTTTACCTGAAAATAATGTAATTACATCTGATTATCTTCCTAAAACATTTAAAGATAAAGCATTGATAAAGTTTAAAAACCACTTACATTATGAAGAAAAAGACATGAGTGAAATAGTAGAAAAAAGTTTAACAGCTCATCGAAATAGTAGTATTTCATTTTTTAAAAATGGAAAAAACCAGGGTGTTGCATTTGAAGATATCTTTAATGGTGTTTATTATCCAGCTGCATCATTATACAAAAACTGTACAGTGGAATTCAATTTTGGCCCAAAGTTCAAATTTCCACCATCTTTTACTAATTACAAGCCTATGAGTGACCGTGTTGAACAAATGGCAGTTGAACAGTCTTTATCAGATTTAATATATTTGGTTTGTTTAGAAGATGAAAAGCGTTCCAAAAAGAAGAGAAAAAAATAACGTTTTTAAAGTAAATGATGTTTTTAATATTTTTTTGAATAATACATAAATTTTCTATTTTCTCTTGAGTTATTAACTTACCCTGAAATACCCTGAAAATGTTTTTAGAAGTACTAATACACTCTGAAGATCTCTTTAAAATTATTAAAACACTCTAAAGTTGCCTTTTAAATAAGTTATAATAATGTTAAGTTGTCTTACTAAACCTTAGTCATTGAAGGTTTTGTTTGATAGTTTTTGTTTGATTTTGAAACAAGTTTAATTAGTATTACTTATATGTGGTAGGGTTTGGAGTAATAAGTATAACATTGTTACATGTTTTCATTTCACAAACTTTTTTTAATGATAAGCTTTTCTTCAAATTTACAACGAAGCAATTTTTTATATTTATTAGCATATTTAAATTCACTTACCTTTAAAAAGGAAAAACAAGTTTATAAGTTAATAAATATATATGTTTAAAAAGGTTACTTTTCCCCCAATAATATAAGTAATAAATTTAGTAAAAAAATTTATATATTTAATTATTTTAGTTTGAACAATGGTTAATTCAAATAAAGTTATCATAGTTCTAAGTGGAAAAAGAAAAAGTGGGAAAGATTATATTGCAGATAAAATTTTTAACAAGATTGGTAACGATACTTGTGTGCAAATTAAATTGGCAAATCCTATTAAAATGCATTTTTCAAAGAAATTTGGACTAAATTTTGAAGAGCTGATAACATCTTCTCCTTACAAAGAAGAAGTGCGTAAAGAAATGATACTCTGGGGGAATGAACAGCGACTTACTGATCCTTTTGTGTTTTGCAAAATGATTACAAATGATGCAGTAAGCTCAAGAAAAAACGTTTGGATTTTAACAGATGCAAGATTGCGAACTGATGTTGAATATTTTAAAAAATATGCAATAAAAAATAATTTTCACTTTATTTGCTTAAGAGTTGTTGCTGATGTGCCAACACGGCAACTAAGAGGCTGGACCTTTGTTGAAGGAGTTGATGATATATCTTCTGAATGTGGTTTAGATGATTACAGTGATTGGGATTTTGTTTTTTTAAATTCAAGTGGAGATAATATTGAACATAATATTGAAAGTTTTTGTTCTAAAGTTAAGGCTTTGCTTTTAAAAGAATAAAAAAAAAGTTATCCATTTTCTCTTTATTAATAAAATAAAATTTTTTACAAAATAAATTATTTAATAATTTTTTATTAGAATCTTTTTAAATTCATTGTGGTACAATAAAACTTTTTTAGTAATAAACGTTTTACCTGCTATAATTTTAAATTTACTTTTAAATTTTTTTTTTCAACACAACATTTGTGTAAATATTGGAATATTTAGTAGAAAAATATTTAATAAAGTAAAAATTTGATTAAAAATAAAATAAGCTTATTACAGTAATCACTATTTTTTATTCGTTCTAATTGTTTTATTTATCTCATTAATTTTTTATTAGTCTCTAATGTTTCAAAAACAGATTCTCTTACTGAATAAATATCCTCAGCTTTTACTAATTTCAATATTTTATTTGCTATTCTCAACCTTAATTAGACTCTGGCTTGTTTATTAATCTAAGTTTGTTTCTTTCTTATGAATATGAATGAACTTTATGAAATGTCTACAAAATATGTTAAATACATTTTTTTGCTTTCACAGTAAAGAAAAAAAAAAACAAATTTTGGTGCTATCTAAAAGTATTTATATGGACTTGAATAAAATATTTAAGAAATTTGATCCATCTTGTTTAAATTCCTTTATCAAAATTTCCAAAAAGTGTTTACTCTCTTCCCTATTTTTGAAGGGTCACTCCCTTACCCGCTGTTTATATGGCACAGTAAACTGGCTTGTTTAAATGTAATGCTCACAGTTATTAGTTGTTTTTGTATTTTGTGTATAGATTTTTACAATAATTACTTCCCATTTGGATTAGTGTAATGTATATAGTGAATTCAGCGTATGGTATAAAACGGGTATGAAGGGAATGGTAATCCTTTTATTCATAGTATAACAATAAAAATACTCAGTCCTGATCTGCAAAACTCATACTGAGAAGGGCATCTGGTTATAAAAAAATTGTTAAAAAAAATAATAAATTTACCTCTTAATTATTGAAGGTGCTTAGTTATTTAATTTGCCTGGCAACCCAGAGATAGAAAAAGTTGTTGGTTATCTTGAAACCTCTGCAGTGTACTGGGTACCTGGAAATTTTAATTAGCGGGTACCCGGCAAACATACATAAATTACAGGGTGCCCATCACCTCCCAGGATTGTTGAGCCATTTCAAAATTTACCTAGCTCTTTCAGGGGTAGCCAGGCTCCTCCAAAAATTACCAAGCAACTCCAAAAATTACCAGGTACCAAGCACAAGAAACAAAATTGCCAGGTACCTGGCACATCTCTAATCTTATATACCTTTTCTTATATAATAATAAAATATTTTTCAGATTATTATTACATAAAATGGTAGTATTTCAGGTGTATGAAGTATTTGAAACAGAAGAAAAAGGAAGAGGAGTTCGTGCTCTACAAGATATTAAGCGTGGTGTGGAGATTCTCAAAGAAGAGCCACTTGCATGTATACTTACAAATAGCAAGTATCGAGGTATAAGATGTGACTATTGTTACAGTGAACCTGAGAAGCTATTGAAATGCTCAAAATGTAAATTTATAGCATATTGTGGAAAAGTCTGTCAAGCAAGTGATTGGAAAATGCACAAATATGAATGTAAGTGTCTCACTAAATCTGCTCCAAAGCAACCACCTGATTTCTGCCGATTGGTTAGTCAATTAATATTCAATTTTTACTACAACAAGAAAAACACACTAATTAATAATCTTTATGCTAACAAAGGAAATATATCAAATGCTAGAAAAGAAGCTTTTTTCACATTTGCTGCAGTATTAGTGGAATATTTACAAGATGTAAATATTAATATAAATGATATTGACATATATGGCTTGATGTGCAAAGCATCATGCAACAGTTTTGCTATCACAAATGCAGAGCTTAACTCATTGGGTATGTTTTTTTTTTTTAAACTATTACTTTTTGATATATAACTTTTTAAAATATAATTCAATAGTATGATATCACTAACGGTTTATTTTAAAATAAATAAAGCTTAATGCTGTTTTTTGTAATAGTATTTTTAAGACAGTGTAATCATATAGGCTAAATAATATAGGTATGATTGCAATTATAAAGAATCATAAAGAGCATAAAAAATTTTTACGATTTTTTTTTTTGTCAACAGAGATTAAGAATGAACAAATCTTTATCTGATTTTATTATGAAAGAATATTGACGCATGACTACTTTTTTATGAAAGAATATTGACACATGACTGCTTTTTTATGAAAGAATATTGACGCATGACTGCTTTTTCTATAAAAGAATATGAATGCTTTTTCTATGAAAGAATATTGAACCATTTATTAGGCCTGAGTATAAGTTTTTTATGCCTCTGAAATATTTCAGTTCAACATTTCTGAGTGATCTCTAATTTTTAGAGCTGATTATACAAAATTAGTTAAAAATTGAATAAAATACAAATGTTATATAAAATCAATTAGAAATGAAATGTGCTATTGATAATAAAAAATCACACACACACACACATACACACACACACACACACACTATATATATATATATATATATATATATATATATATATATATATATATATATATATATATATATATATATATATATATATATATATATATATATATATATATATATATATATATATATATATATATATATATATATATGTATATATATATATATATATATATAAATATATATATATATATATATATATATATATATATATATATATATATATATATATATATATATATATATATATATATATATATATGTATGTATATATATATATATATATATATATATATATATATATATATATATATATATATATATATATATATATATATATATATATACATACATATATATATATACAGGGTTAAACTAGCCCTGTGGCACCCCGTCAAACACGGTTTTCCCAAATGTTCATAAAATTAAAATTCCCAATTTAAAGATGAAAAAATCCCATTCTCCAAATAAAGTTTTTTAATTAAAGTTTAATAATAATTCTAAAAATAATTAAAAATTAATTATTATTCAAATCTCGCCACCGCCAACTCAGCGCTTGAGTAGTACTTCGGTACGCAAAAATGTTGGTCAATAACGGACGCTACTTTAGATTAGTCTTAATGACTATTTGTGGCTGTTCCTATGCTAAGCCAACAATATCTTCGAATATAAGAACATTGTATAGAAAAATATAGCATCAAAACTCAAATTAAAAAAAATATATATATTCAAAACTTATAGAAAAATAACATAAAAAAATTCTAATTCATTAATTGCGTAAAACATGAAATCAAATCGCCATTATTGGTAAAAAAACGCAATTGCATAACTGCGAAAATAGGTTTCTTGGAAAAAACATCATGAGAATTGGGATTTTTGGAGCGATTTTTGGGATTTTTGGAGCAATTTTTGCAATTTTTGTGGCAACTTGCAATAAAGTTTGAAAATAGTTTTTTGCAATGCATTTCAACAACAGCAAATATTATATAAAAAAGTTAGCAAGAAATAAAGTACTAATCTAAAAGATCCAAAATAATAACAAACTTGTTTGGTTTAACACTAGTTCTTTAAAAGTTTCGCCCTTTTTGGCTAAAAAGTTAAATAACTTATTATATCTTACCGTAAACTCAAATTTAAGTAGTACATATATTTCGTCAACAAAAACATCGAGAAGGTTATGTCAGATACCTTTTGGTCAATTATGGTTATTACGGAAAGTCTTTTAGTTATTGTTTTTTCTTTTTTTCAAAATAATTAATATGCGCTGATTATTTTATAATAAAAAAAATATATCATTCCTAATATATGTCATCGTGAAACAACAGCTAATTTTGTGTTGATTTCATATTCATCTTTAATAATACAGATGGTATTATATTTTATTTTTGGCGCTGATCAATCAATGTATGCAGCGCTGAAGTAGAGTAGAAAATAAAAGAACACCAAAAAAGGAACCCATGCTTTCCCACAACACATTTTAATAATAATTTTAAAAAAAGTGGGGCCTATGCTCCATTATTATTGGAGGTTTCATCTCTGTTTCTTTGTTGGTTCAGGTCAAAGTTCAAATAGTTATACCTTTGGAACCTGTCAGAATTAGATTATCAAATTTTGAGGATAATCATAATTTATTAAAATCTATCAGTTGTGTAAACAATCAGCAAAATTCTACTGATCATTTAGAAATACCCTCATTTAAAAATGTGGTCGTCTATAAAGTTAATCCTAAAAGTTGTTTTATATAGTTTAAATTTATCATAAAAAATACACACTTCTATAAATAAAAAGTAGTATATATAAATATAAATATGTTTAATTTTTGTTTAATGTACCATTTTAATGTTATTTGATCATAAACCTGATTTAAAATATTTTTTCTTTACAAAAATAAGTATTTTAAAATTGATCTATAATCTTAGAAAAAATTTAACTTTATCGTCAAAAGCATTTTTAAAAGCAATCTCAATATATAATATTTCTAATAAACAAATTTAATATTAAAGTTATAAATATAAATATATTTAAATTTATTTATTTCATGTATTATTTCATAAATAAAAGATTATAAAAAAAGACTACATCGTTTTTTTTTATAATCTTTTAACTATGAAGTATATAAATATATTTTATATATGGTTTACGTTTATATTTCATTCTTCAATGAACTTACCCCAAGGCTGCATTTTCATACCTCTACAAGTAAACTTTCTTGTGATGGTTATAATAACTATGATAGCTTTACTTCTTAAGGACAGAAGCTTTTAGTGTTGTTTGTTCTTTAAAACATTAAAAAAATTTTAACTAATTATTTTTTAGAATGGATGAAAAAACCTTTTTTTTCAAAACTTTAACTATGAAAAACGAGTCTTGACAAACAAGTCCACTTTGCAAAGATACAAGTTCATACCAATGCCACTATATAGTGAAATTGTTCATTCAATCTTTAACTAGTGCAGCAAAAAGAGCTCAGGCATATTACATAATAACATTTTTCTTAACTTATTTGCTTTAATGAACAAATAATCATAAATTATCATTTATGATTATTTGTTCAGAACAGAAGTTATATTAAAAATACTATTTTATAAAATGCTATCAATCTAAAAGATACTTAAATACAGAGAATTTTTTCAGAAAAAGTAAACAAAAAAAAATTTTTTTAAATCTTAATAAAACCTTTTATATATAGGTAGTATCTGCCCAAATCCAAATCTTCATTTTTTTTATTTTTTTTTTTTATTTTAATTTACCTCCTCAAGGCCGAGAAGGCCACTACAGACGAGGAGGCTACTTATTTGTGGTTATAACCCTCTCTCAACTCTATAACTCCGAAACACGAACCTTGATGAGCAAGGCCGCTGCGCGGAGAAACGAGTTGAGCACGGTACTACCAGGGATGTGGTGGGGATCGAACTCGGAACCACTCGTTTATGAAGCGAGCGCTCTACCACTACACCACTACCGCATTTGATTTGATGCATGTATTCAACAAAACCTATGAGGTTTCAATTTTGGTCTAGGTTTTTGATTGTGTTAAAGTCTGATCTGTCTTGTAGTTTCTTCATTCAGATTTTTATGCATTTTAACTTAATTACATACATTCTACTATATATATTAATCAGAAAGTTATTATGTAATCACATAAAAATGACTGTATAATTCTAATTGGAGCTGTAAATATGGTCAAGATCACATGTTGCAAGGCCATGACCATGGCTACATGTTTAAAGGCCAAGACACCATGTTGTAAGGTCAAAACACTATGTTGTAAGGTCAAGGCCCCAGGTTCAACACCCATAATCAAATTCAATGCCATTGTCAATGAGATCAATACTAAAAGTAAGATAATGGTTATGATGACAGTTTATTTTGAGTTGATCAATAGAATAATAGTTTATATGTTTTTGAAATTATATAACTCTTAATTTTCTATATAACATTTTAGGAACTGGAATTTTTTCATCAGCCTCGCTTTTTAATCATTCCTGTGATCCAAACTGTGTTGCTACTTTCAATGGCAGAGATATTTCTATTAGAGCAATCAAACCTATTGCGGAAGGAGAAGAGTTAATGTTATCTTATATTAGTATTTTAGCTACATCTGATGTTAGACAGCTTGAACTCCGGGAGTCATATATGTTTACTTGTAAATGTACAGTTTGTTCTAGAAAGGAAGTTAATGACTCTCTTATGAAAAGTGTCAAATGTTCACAACCTCAATGTTTATGTATGAAGTTTTTAATCACAGCTCCAGGTAAAAAAAACATTTGTTTGGTAAATTATAATATTTTTAAAATATGTCTATTAGATTAATTAAATTAAGTATTTATTAATCACTTGCAATTGTGAAATCTCAGAAAATTAATTTCATTTTTAAAAACTTTTTTGCCAAAGTTTGTTTAAATAAGATTTTCTTCAATTTAAACGTGACATCACCAACAGTTAAACAAAAGATGCTATTAATCTAAAACCCTATGCTCAAATAAAATTTGTTTTTAATGTTATTTTTTTTTTCAATCAATTTTTTTAAATTGGTTGCTTAATGTTTTGTTGTTGTTGTTGTTGTTGTTGTTGTTGTTGTTGTTGTTGTTGTTGTTGTTGTTGTTGTTTTATCTTAACTTGAGTGAGTGAAACTGTTTTAATATTATTTTTTTCTATTTCAAAGCAGTTCAAGATTAATTTATCATTAATCTTGAACTGCTTTGATTAAGTCGACTTAATATATCATTAATAAAAGTTCTTTATAATAAGTTTCATTAATTCAACTTATAAAAAAGTCAACTTAAAAATGCACAAGAATAAAAGATTTTTAAAATTAAATAGATTTTGAAATTGAAGCCTTAATCATTAAATTATTTTAAATTGTTGCTGAAGAAAGGAAAGCTAAACATACATGAAAAATATTATGTATAAAAATGTGGGCTTTAAAAGTGTGCATTAGCACACAGCATCTTATTAACATAGTGCTTCTAATCCATTTTTAGCTGGGATCCATAGATTCTGCAAACATATTTGACCTGTTTTTGAATAATTGGTTTCTGATTTTTTGAAATTACTTTTTTAGTATCGATCTTTATAGCAAAATCAGTTTTTATAAAAAGTCATCATTTGATTACTTTGAATAGGATTGTAACCATGAATATAAACTTTTTTTGCAGGCTTGCAGTTTTGTAAATTTTATTTGAAATTTTATTTTTACGCTCATAAATTTTTCTGAATGGTAGTATTCTTACAAAATTTCAACATTTTTACAAGGTTTTAACTTAAATGAAATTGGTTCTCTACTAGATAATTATAATGCTGTTTATTTTTTCTTGTTTTATAATTATTATTATTATTATGATGGCTGTTCTAAATAGCATTTCTTCTTACACTAAAGTATTAGTTAAACAACTTTTTAGCATTTCTTCTTAACTAAAGTATTAGTTAAACAACTTTTTATAATATTTATATAAGGGAATGAAACAACGTTTTATAATATTTATATAAGGGAATGAAAAACTTTTACTTGTAAAGTTTAAAAAATTGATCGTTTATTTTTAGAAAGCAACAAATGCTCATGTCAAAAGAATTGCGAAGCTAGTAATGATTATATCCTTAAAGCTAATGATTGCATGGATAAACTACAGGCTCTCTACAATTCTATAAGTGTTGTTCCAACAATAGAGCAACAAAAATCACTGACCCAACTTATAAGGTGTGGTGAAGAAATACTTTGTTCACCAAATATTGCTTTGTTACAATGTTATGAAGTAGCCATGGATGGCTGCATTGAGAGTGGAGATTGGAAAGGAGCATTCCAATATGGCATCAAACTAGAGTGTTCATACAAAAACTATTTATCGGAGTATCACCCGACTCTTGGATTGCATTATTTTAAATTAGGTTGTCTTTTGTGTAACAAAATATTTGTTTATGAATATATATAGGTATTATGTTTAAGTTTAATATCACTTACAAAATAATTTTAAAGTGTGAATAATTTATTAAAAAGTTATAAAAAAAAAGCACCTGAATATGAAAAGGCTTTGTCACGAACACACACACACACTCTTCCAGTGGTTTATATTATATTAGCAGTTATAGTATATTATAGTATATAATTTATAATATTTTATTAGTTCCCCGAATTCATGTTGTACACTTTAAGTTTTAAAGGATAACTTTAAACCAGGCAGTTTTTCAGAAGATGTAAACAAAGAATGAAAAAAAAAAGCTTTTTATATTTAGATAATAGTTGGCTAACTCAAACTCTCAGTCAACATGAGAGTTTGAGTTAGTCATTAGTGTCAAAATAAATTTGTAAATCAAAGTAAATAGAGTTGTTATGTGTTTGTTGCTAAGAACATGTTAAAGAATGTTTTGGTGCGATTCAAGCAATTCTTTTAAATCAAGAATTATTTGTACATCGCCCCCACCAAATGAAGTTGTTAAATTAAGTACTTTTCAAATATCTGTTTTTGTATCAAATTTGTTAGGTTTGTTTAAAAATCTCTATTTTTTTTTTAGTTATTAACTTTTAGTAAAATATATATTTTTGTTTTAAATTTTAGGCAAATTAGCATTGCAAATAGAAGACTTAAGGAACGGAATAACATACTTAGAGAAAGGCTACAAAGTTTTATCTATCACGCATGGTTCTTCATGCCATTTTGTTCAGAAATTAAAATCTTATTTAGATGAAGCCTGCCAAGAAATGGCTGAACTTGAAAAGTATAGAGCTTTAGAGGAGAGATATATTCAACAACATTAGATGATAAACTTTTTTTTTTTTTTTTGAGATAAAAATTGATATTTTTATAAATCCACTAACTGTAGAATATTTAAAGGGAAAAAAACTTTAATAAAGCTTTTTCTAAAAATTCTATGGTTATTTTTTTAGTATAATATGTTTTTATTAAAGTATGTTGTCAACAAGCGTGATTTATGTACGCTTGTCAAGTTGATAGTGATTGCGCTTGTAAAAAGTTGTTCATCTTTTATATAGTATTTTTTGAATGATAGTTGTTATGTTGTAGTATGAGCACCAAAATGCTAGATTACCTGTTCGATAAAATTGATATTTTGATCACTTTTTATTGAATATTTTTTGAAACTGTCCACACTATCCACTATGTATATTTATTTGTATTCTGGTAAATGCATCTTTTTTTTTGTGGCTTTTTTCTATGTGACACACCCTCAGTTAACCCCAGACAACTTTTTTTGCTTTATTGTGTTAAAAAGTTGTAAATTTAATGTAAGTTTTATAGTGTTTAAAACAAATGGTTCTTGCATGGCTTTATTTGTTCCTCCTCAAGATCTAGAGTCCCTTGATACACTTGTCACTGTAAAAGAACAGGAATGGCGTAGTCTTATGCAGCAACAAATAAGTAAACTTAAAAACGAGCTAGTCGAAAAAGATAAACAAATCAGTTTACAAAAAATACGCTTTAATAAACTCAAAGAGGATTTTGAGTACAACCTTGATCTACTATCAAAAAGAGACATTGAGCTTGAAAAGTACGATGTTATACTTGAAAAATTAAAAGAAAGTGAAAACTTGAAGGATGCTGAATTGAATGAAACAAGATTAAAAATGGAATTTCTTGAAGAAAAAATGTGTATTATCATAAAAGAAAATGAAAATAATCAAGACTTTTATAAAAAGGTAAAAATCTAGTAAATTGTAGAGCTATACAAAGTTTAATTATATTTTTTAAGTATAGAGTTTTATATTTTATTATATTATTAATTTTTTAACAGGACTTTTTAATAGTCTCGACTTTTTAAAAATCTAGTAAATTTTAGAATTATAAAAAGTTGAATTATATTTTTTTAGTATATAGTTTTATATTTTATTATATCATTAAATTTTTAAACTGGAAAAAAGGAAAAAAGCAAGATAGTTTTAGAACTACTTTGCGAGCTAATTAAGTATAATTAGTTCATTTTTTAAAACAGAAAGTAAAATCACTTCAAGATGAAATAAGTGTT
Source organism: Hydra vulgaris (assembly GCF_022113875.1). Taxonomy (NCBI): domain Eukaryota; kingdom Metazoa; phylum Cnidaria; class Hydrozoa; order Anthoathecata; family Hydridae; genus Hydra; species Hydra vulgaris. The sequence continues at coordinate 50,608,849 of NC_061157.1, forward strand.
TTGAAGGAGAAGAATGAAATTGAAATTTCAAAAGAACGTCTGCGATGCGAGGAGGTGAAAAATGTTTTTCATAAACAAATAAGGTTGGAGTTTAGTTTTATTATATAGTAATGTGTTTGTTGTGTCAACTTTTAGTTGTAGGTTTTGTATTTTTTTCAGTTTTTATATTTTATAGTAGTTTTTTTGTTTTTTTAGTTGTATTATTTGTTTTTTTAGTTTAGTATTTAAAAATTTCAAAGATAATTGTATTATGTAAAAAAATACATTGCTTGATATTTCATATTTGATTATTATTTTCTTTATATTGTAGTGAATTGCAGGAAAGTTTTGAAATGCAAAAAAAAAGTCTTATTTATGAAAATGAAACTAAGTTATGTCAACAAAAAAAAGATCATCAAGTTATTCTTGATGAAAAAGAAACTGAACTATTTGAAAACCAACTGAAGGTAATAAGTATTTAGGTTACAATAATGTTAAGAATGATGCATCTATTTGATAGGGTGTTTATGTCAACCCTCACATTTATTTATATTGAGATTACCTATATGATTTTAAATTATTAAAATAAGATACCATTTTATTCAATGTTTTTTTTATTTTGACTGATTTTTTCTTATGTTCTTTGATTTGGATATATTTTTGTTTTATAATGTTTTATTTGAACCAGTCAGCAAAAATAGACCTTAGCAAATGTGATAACCACACCCATATTTAACAAGTGTTTTTGCTAGCTCTGGTTAGGGCTTTTTAGCATACGCAGTACATATATATTTAACATTGCAACTTTAACGGTTTTTGTTAAAAACTTATTTTCTTTCAAATGAATTCTTTATTATTAAAAATTTCTAACATTATTTAAATTAACTTTTTTTTATAGTTTATATTAATTTTTAATGAAACTCACACTGAGCTAGATGTTTTTAATACAAATGTTTAATTTTTTCCTTACCTCAAAAATTACATTAAAATCACATTTATGTCTCAGTCGTCTAAGTCATAGAAAAATGATTTTTAACTTCAATATATATTAGTAACATTTTACTTGTAAGCTTGTAATATTACTCGAAGAAAGTGTATAAGTGTGAAAGGTGAAAAGGCGAAAGATTAATCTAATTTTGAAAGGTGTTTCACTTATACCGAAATAAAATTTGTTTATAGAAGTTTGGGCAGGATCATGATGATTGTGTGCATTTAAGATAGATTTCATATTTGGCATGCAGCTGTAACTTACTTTTATTGTGTTTCTATTAAAAATCTTATGGAGCTTGTGATTAACAGGAAAGTGTTTATCGATAAGGGATAAAATAATTTTTACTATACTTGTACTAACAATTTTGCTGAAAGGGGGTTAAACCAAATAATTTTGCTGAAAGGGGGTTAAACCAAATAATTTTGCATTTATGGTGCTTAGCATGAGTTGAATTTAAGTTAGGATGATAAGAAAGCTTATGAGCGAAACCTGATTTTAACAATATTTGGTTATACATGTCAGTAGAATTTTGAAAAATTTCTTCACTTGTCATGTCAATTTTCTGACCATAAAATAAATCTTTCTCAAACTTCTAATCGTATTAAATGAGCTGTAAATTGTCCGGTTTTCTACTAAATCTTCCACTAATAATACAAGTTTTGTTTAAAGTCTTTGTAGGTCTTCTAAGCTTTTTTGAGTTCATGTTGATATTATTTTGTTGAAGTAAAATATTTTTTGAAAATTTAAATGTGGTATAAAAAGTTAATAGTGTTTTCCACATAGAAACATATAAATAACTCATAATAATTCCACATAGAAACATATAAACAACTCATAATAATTCCACATACAAACATATAAACAACTCATAATAATTCCACATAGAAACATATAAACAACTCATAATAATTCCACATAGAAACATATAAACAACTCATAATAATTCCACATAGAAACATATAAACAACTCATAATAACTCCACATAGAAACATATAAACAACTCATAATAATTCCACATAGAAACATATAAACAACTCATAATAATTCCACATAGAAACATATAAACAACTCATAATAATTCCACATAGAAACATATAAACAACTCATAATAATTCCACATAGAAACATATAAACAACTCATAATAATTCCACATAGAAACATATAAACAACTCATAATAATTATTGAGTTATTAAGCTAATTATAAATTAGTTACGAGTTCAAATAAAAGCATGATATAGGCAAATAATAATGTTATTTATCCAATTATAAGCATGATATAACTATTAATGTTATTTAATAGGTAACAGCTGCATGATACATAAAAAAATTATAGCTAATGCACAACATGCAATACATAATAAGTAAACTAAATTGCTTTAAGTGTTTGCATATTATGTATCATCTTAAAAACAATTAGTTTGCGTATTAGTTTTGTAAATTGTTTTTTTATCAACCATAAAGTGCTGTTGTTTCCTGTAAACTTGTCAATATCATAACGATTAAACGATCTAAAAGTGTTGTTTTATTTCTGGACCTTAAGTGACTCTACTGTGAAACTTGCCAATTTTACTTTTGCGTTTGCCAAAAAGATTTAAAATTATTTTTAATTTATTTAACGGCAATTAATTAATATATATATTCCAACCATGTCAGTGGCTTAATATATATATATATATATATATATATATATATATATATATATATATATATATATATATATATATATATATATATATATATATATATATATATATATATATATACATACATATATATATATATATATATATATATATATATATATATATATATATATATATATATATATATATATATATATATATATATATATATATATATATATATATATATATATATATATATATATATATATATATAATTGATTTTTTGACAAGGTTAAATAAAAATAACTGCATAATTTTTACTACTAAAAATTTCATGCGATTTGCAATAATCAGGTAAAAAATACATTGGTTTTTTTGTTAAAAAGTAACAAAAGTTTTTTTTACCTGATGATTGCAAAATGCATGAAACTTTTAGTAGTAAAAATTATGTAGTTATTTTTATTTAATATCGTCAAAAAATCAGTTATACAGCTCTGATATCATTCATCAAGCACTCTTGCTGAATATATGCACACAGCAAAATTAAATTTATATATATATATATATATATATATATATATATATTGGTCCTTTAAATTATATATATATATATTGGTCCACCCAGATGCAATCTCAAACCGTTTGACCGGTAGGGGCGCTTAAACTGATGCGCCCAAATCAAAATTCTATAAGTTAGAAATTTCAATAATAATAAAGTCCAACATTATTAAATAAAAGCTAATAAACAAGTAAAATAGTTTGTCATTTTTGTTAGCTGTGCATTACATTTTATAACTATAATTATAGTTTAAACTTTATCAATGGCGCTTATTTTTTTTATATAATTATTGAATTTTATTAACATGAAATTTAGGAATTTTTAAATTGAAAAACTTAAATTGCATTGTTAGCATATTTTACACCACATTGAGATCTTTTAAGCAATAACAAAATTTACTAATGAAATCTAAATTCGTTATTTGAAAAAGATTATTTAGTTTCTTTATTATTTATTTTTTTCTCAAAAATATTTTATGCATAACATAATAATCTTTTGTTTATTTTATCACAATTTAGTTTTTTGTTGTTGTTTTTTATGTATTAAAAAAACCCTATTAAGACATGATTTATGTTCATAAATAAAACTTATGTCATACGATCTTAATGAGATTTTGAAGGAGAAAGATGAAGATTTAATTCCATTGGTGAAAAAAATTCTTTACGACAGAAACAGTTCTCCTTAAACACTTTCTTTAAACAAATAATGTTTTATGGTTTCTTTTGCACAATAGGGTACTGCTTTTGTTATATCAAATTTGTCTAAATATCAGTTCCACAACCACTAACGTTTTTAAGAAATTCTTTTTTTTTTCTGTGCAGTATTTTTCCAGATATCAATTTTGATATTCCTTATGTTACTTTAAAAACAAAAATCTATTTTTAGAACACAAACTCTATGCTATTAAATCTATGATAAAGACTTTTGTAAAATCTGAACATTTTTGCAAAATAAATTAGTTTGCAAATAAATTAAAAGGAAATAATTATTTTTTAAAAAAGTGTTGCAAAACTATTTTACATTTCTTCAAAGTTAAGTTTAAATTTTTAATTTTTTAAGAGCATATCTTAGACCTTGTTATGAGATTTTGATGCGTAATGGAAAAGCACAACCTGAATAAATGTAACTTTATTTAAAAAAAGATATTTCCATTGTTAAAATTTTAATAGCAACAGTTGCGTATTTTAAAATACCTCATTGTAATTAAATTCAAAAACACGTTAGATATTATTGTAAGTCTTTTAAATGAAATATCTTTAAATTAAACAATATTGTTATAAAAAAAAGTTATAAATTAAATTTAAATGTCGATTAAAAAACAATTTCCTTGTTTTAAAACCTTAAACTTATTTACATTTAAATTTAAATTTTAAATTTAATTTTTTTCTTTAAAACATTCTTTTTACAGTTATTTTTTTAAAAATGAGTTCACACTTGTTTATTGTTGATTTTCTTAAAGGAATTTAACACAATCATATTGGGTTTTCCCCTTTTTAAAAAAACCTTTGCCTTAACTGGCTTTTGATTAAATTAAAAATTGTAATTAAACAAAGATAACTGCTTTTTGGCTTTGTTTTTTTTTTATTTCCATTAAAAAATTTTATTTTTATGTACCGTGAAACCTAAAGTATTTTTACTATTTCTTAATAAATCCAAAAAGAAAAATAGTAATTTCGGCTTTAATATGTTATTAGCAGAACTTGTTTTTAACAAATATCAGTATAAATTTTAAAATTTTCTTATATCTATAGCACTAGTATTTAGATGTAAAATATCTTATATCTATAGCACTAGTATTAGCGGTTAACTTTTTTTACAATAATTTAATGTATATAAACAATATCAAAACAATTGAAATATTCCAATTGATTAAAGTTTTTTTCAAAAGTAAATTGCTGAACATAAAAGTAAAATAATTTTTTTGTAGTAAAATGCATACTGCATAGTGCTTCATAACTAGGTCTAAATTCAAAATCACCAGAGGGGGAGGGGATTGGCAAGAAACCCACCAACTTTTTTTCGAAAGGATTTTTTTGTTATTTATTTTTACCTGAATTGCCCAAACTAACCCTGAGTATATATATATATATATATATATATATATATATATATATATATATATATATATATATATATATATATATATATATATATATATATATATATATATATATATATATATATATATATATATATATTAGGGTGGTCCAAAAAACAACATTTTTGAAACAAATCTGCTAAATGTATTCTATATAATACAAAAACACTAGGTTTACAATTTTTTTGAATAAAAAGTATTTTTAGGGGTAGCCCCTGACACTTAAATATTTGACGGGTCCCTAATATTTTGAAAAAAAAAATTTTTCTTAAATATGTCAACCTGGTACTCAAAAGAAGCGAAATTATATTTAAAATTCTAAAATATTAATTTTTCAGCTTAAAAAAAACAGTTTTTATGCAATGATATATGAAAAAATTATTTTTATATAAAAATTATTGATATTTTTGAGTTTTTAATATAATTTCGCTTCTTTTGAGTACCAAGTTGGCATATTTTAGAATAACTTTTTTTTTCAAAATATTAGGGACCAGTCAAAGAGTCAGGGGCTACCCCTAAAAATATTTTTTATTCAACAAATTTGTAAACCTAGTGTTTTTGTATTATATAGAATACATTTAGCAAATTTTTTTCAAAAATGTTGTTTTTTGGACCACCCTAATATATATCAGGGATGCAGACTTATAGGTCAGAAAAAAATCAATTTTTGAACCTGGAGTCCTGACGGCAAGGACTCTGGGACCCCAGGCTTAAAAACAATAAGTTCCAAGTCTTTAAATATTATAATTTTTTTTTTTATAGCAGGTCATTAATCAACCAACATGTTTAAAGTCTCTGGACACTGAAAACTGTAAAAAGGCAAAGTAAAAAACCTGAGTACTTTTAGGACTCTGCATCCCTGATATATATATATATATATATATATATATATATATATATATATATATATATATATATATATATATATATATACATATATATGTTGCATCTCTTTCTCTTTTCTATAAAGTTGCATCTCTTTCTCTTTTCTACAAATACTATCATGGTCACTGCTCAAAGGAGTTAACATCTCTAGTTCCATCAACTAAAATTCATTCTCGTTTTACTCGTCATTCAGCTAAGTCTCATTCAATTACTGAATCTGTCCTTGCATGCTCTAAAAACTTTTATTCATCTAGTTTTTTTCCCCGCACTTCAATCCTTTGGAACTCTCTCCCATCTTCATGTTTTCCTGACTCATACAACCTTCAACTTTTCAAGTCTTCTGTCAACCGTTTCCTTGCTCTATAACTCTGTTCTTTTTTTTCCTAGTAACTCCCAACTTAATAGTGGTTGCTTGCAGCCTTGTTGGGAGTGAATGCAAATAAAAAAAAATAAATAAAAAATATAATAATAATAATAATAATATATATATATATATATATATATATATATATATATATATATATATATATATATATATATATATATATATATATATATATATATATATATATAATACATTTAGCAGATTTGTTTCAAGAATGTGTTTTAGTACCATTAACGAAGAATGGGCAACCATTCTTCGTTAATGGTACTAAAACACATTCAGGTTTGTCCCTGAATGTCCCTTTTTTATTTTTAATACCTTTTTTAAAGGTATTAAAATTAAAAAAGTATCAAATACATTTACTAGTGCATAAAAATTTTTATTTTTATTTTAGCTGGGTTTTTTTTAAGAAATCGCAATCGAATAAAAAATAATTACATTAAATCTTTGATTGGTTACTAACTAAACTTTAGTCCTAAAAAAATGAATTAAAAACTAAAAAAAACTCAATTTAAAGGCAATAAAACTTATAACAAAATTTAATTATTTTTGAAAGATGAAACAATTTAAAATACTCAATAATTTTATTTCCAAATTCTAATTACATACACATTTAAGATATATATTTATTAATTTATATATATATTATATTTGAATGATCAGCATGTAAATGTTTTCATTTTGTTTCTTTTTACAATATTTTTTACTTGAACAAAAATAAGATTGCAATAACCAACTGGATAAAATAATCTATTTATATGTAAAGTAAATGTGGCTTATTTAATGTGCAAATTTTTTTTTTATTTTAAAAATTTATTAAAATTATTTATTGAAGAGTTTTATATATTTAAATAGTTTTCTACAAGTTATATATATTTTTTTTACTTTCAGTATTAACTATTTTTGTATTTTTAGTAATTACTAAATGTTTGAAGTATTTTAAACATTTGATCATCAATTAATAGCCTAACATTTACAATGTAAAAGTTTATTAAAACCACATTTTTTAATGATTTAAATGTTCTTAAAATAGTTTTAAACTAAAGTAGTGTATGCAATATCGCAAGCATCAAATAAGGGCAAATCAAAAAGTCTCTCTACTTCAACTTCAACAAGCACAAAAGCAAGCACACATTCATATCTAACTTGCTTAATTCATATACTTGGATATAGACAATACAAGTGTATATATGCATATATATGTGTGTGTATATATACATATATATGTATGTATCTATATATATATATCTATATATATATATATATATATATATATATATATATATATATATATATATATATATATATATATATATATATATATATATATATATATATATGTATATATATATATATATATATATATATATGTATATATATATATATATATGTATATATATATATATATATATAATATATATATATATATATATATATTTAAGTATTTGTATAATTATATGTATATATGTATAAATATATGTGTATATATATATAAATATATGTGTATATATATATAAATATATATATATATATATATATATATATATATATATATATATATATATATATATAAATACATATAAAAAAAATAAAATAAAAGGTATACTTTAAAGGATGTGCACAAAAATAGAAAAGTTGGTACAATTATAACTGCATTAAATTCTCAAGTCAATAGAAAATTAACAACTTCTTGGAGATAATTACTAAAATGACTTTATCCTAATAAAAATTTATGTATGTTATTTATGTTGTAAGATTTCAAAATGTAACTTCCTTATATAGATAAATAAACATTAATTTATATTTCTCTAAAAGCAATTAAGTTTGTAAACCTTATCTGAATTACTATGTATGTATGTACATACTAATATAGCAAAAGTCAATATACTGCAATATTTAATCACAATCAATATTTTGTAATCACATTACAAGATCAGATCAAATGGTCTTTCTACTTAAGAATTAATAAGGAAAAAATGTTCTGAAAATTTTTCTATATGATTTATTCTTTATATACATCATTTAATAGAATTTAATTTCGAGGAGAATTATTAGAAAAAGTTTATGTGTAAGAAAATAAAAAATGCAAGTTGTAAAATGGGAAAATTAGTAATGTGCGTAATGAACCAATAGTTTACATCATTATTATTGTAGATAAAAATAGCCTTTTCTTAGAAGTAATAAACACGTTTTGTAGTCATTCATATACTAGTGATCTTTTCACAATTAGCCAGAAAAACAATAGAATTTGTTAAACGTAATGTTAAATAACATTCGTAACTGAAACAAATTAAAATTTGACTAAAAAAAATTTGTATCACTCTAAATTAAAAAATAAGATAATAGGTAAAAAAGTAGTAATGTTATCTTTCTATCACTAATTAATTAATGATGAAGATTAATTATTATTTACTAGTTAAAATTTATGTATAAACAGTATCCTCTAATCTGTGTTTAAAGAAATTTATTTCCTTAGAGACTTTAAACAACCACTAACTATGTTGGGAATTTGGGGCTTAACATAAAACCAAGAAGAGAGCTAAAAAGCAAGAAAGAGTTTGGCAGAAGGGGTTAAAAACCATAAGGTTGTATGAGTGAGAAAAATATGAAAGTAGGAGAGAATAAGACAAATGTCTAAACAGAGAGAACACCAAAGCACTGGTGTTTGCAAAAGAAAACTAGATAAATAAAAATTTATGAGCATGAAGGAAGTGACAATAAAAGGATCGGACTTTGCTGAATTAAGAGTCACATGAGACTGCATATTGGTTAATGGCACAAGTAATAATAACTTGCTTGAGCAGTGACCATGATAGTATTTATAAAAAAAAAGAGATGCAGATCTTATGATCAGGTCAGATAAGCCTCGTCATTTTGAGATGAGATCTCATACTTGAGATCTCATCGAGGCTCATACTTAGCAGCTAGAGTAAGCTCAATAATGGTTACAATCTGTTTTCCAACCTGTTGGATCTTGTTTAAAGGAGGAAGGGCTTCATTAGAGGTACCAGCCCAAATATGATAAAAGTATTCCATCCAAGATGATTTAGAATGGCAGAGAATGGAATAGGGAGTGGACACAATAAAGAGAGGCAACCTCAGACAAGAGTCAGGTCAGGTTTATCCTGCTACTGGTAACATGTAACCCAGTACAATCTGCTTCATGTCCTGCTGCCTTGTAGGATATGTCTTTTTAGGCAAAGGCTAGGAGATGCAAACTCCGACATAAAACACCCCCTGCCTTGGGGGTCTTGGTTGAGTAAGGGCTAGAGATGGTGTCTCGATAAAAATACTCATCTTGGGCAGATGTTACATGCATCCGGCTGCTGTCTTGTAGAAGGCCTCCTAGGCAAAGACTTAAGGGGTAAACAGATTCTACCTGTTGACCAGCCTCGCACCCCTTCGTCATCTATTAGGCTGGTGCAGATGTATTTTTAATACATTGTTTTCAGTTTAGGATGTTGAACGCTGGATCTTCTTGACTCGATTCATGGGTTTTGCTTGCGTCTCTGTTTTTATGACTAGGCAACTCATTCTATTATCTCCAAATGAGGGTACAGCTCTAAAACTCAGTTTTATGGTTCTGAGTCCGGCTGGTAGTCAGGTTTCCCGAACTCTGTGGTAGCTCTCAGAGAGGCTGATTCCATCAACAGCTGAAAAATATCAGAGTACTAACAGTGCCATGTTGCGCATAGATGGTGTCCCTGTTTGTACTTTTGGTGAGCATTGCCAAGGCCACATTGGAGCCCTTTGTTACGGCTTAGGGTTTATTAGTGGAAATGAGGTAATTGCTTGAGCTATAGAACAGTGTACTGAGTACTATAAATGTTTCGAGTCAAGTTCTTTAACAAATTTAAAATTGAATAAAGTAACAAAAACTATAAAACACAAAAAACCACAGTCATCACCAAGTTTGCTAAACCTATCATTCACCAATATTTGTGGTCTTCGAAGTAACTTTTCTTCTGTTGAGTCTTTTCTCTTACAAAGTTCACCAGACCTGCTTGCTCTTTGTGAGACTAATTTGAGTTCAGCTGTCTCATCTTGTGATCTTAGTGTTGATGGTTATCTTCCTTTAATTCGTAAAGACTCCAATAGTCACATGCTTGGCCTGGGCATTTACATTTGTAAGAATTCACCCATTTGTCGGGAAACTAGGTTTGAATCCACAGACTACTCTTTTATGTGCTTTCGTTTAGCACCACTTCACTCTATCACCTTTCTCTTTGTTCTATATCGCTCTCCCTCATCCCAAGACTGCACTGTTCTTGATGTTATTTCTGATTATATTGACCAAGCCCTCATTCTTTATCCATCAGCCAATATTGTTGTTGTCGGTGACTTTAATGTTCATCACACTGAATGGCTTGGCTCTAGTGTCAGTGACTCTGCAGGCATTAAGGCCCACAACTTTTGTCTTTCTCAATCCCTAACTCAAATAGTCAACTTTCCAACTCGCTTTCCAGACAACCCGAATCATTTACCTTCTCTACTCGACTTATGTCTTGTTTCTGATCCTAGTCAGTGTTCAGTTTCTTCACACTCACCCTTAGGTGCGTCTGATCATGGTTTGGTCTCTCTAAAACTATTATCTCATTCTTCTTTACCATTAGAATCCCCCTATCATCGTACATCTTACAACTACCTTAAAGCTGACTGGGACTCTTTTCGTGACTTTCTTCGTGATGGCCCCTGGGTAGAAATCTTTCGTCTCCCTGTTGACAAATGTGCTTCTTACATAACTTCGTGGATTCAGGCTGGGATGGAATCCTTTATTCCCTCTCGACGATTCCAGGTCAAGCCTCTCTCTTCTTCATGGTTTTCCTCACATTGTGTTGCTACAATTGCCAATCGAAACCATTACTTCCATATCTATCAGCAAAACAATTCTCCAGAAAACAGACGTCTCTTTATTACTGCTAGGAACCATTGTATAAAGGTTTTGTCTAACGCCAAAACCCGCTATTCTCAGATCATGAAATCTCGTATTTCATCACAAAAATTAGGCTCTCGTGACTTCTGGAGAATCTTTATTAGTATCAATAATAAGGGCAAGTCTGTAATTCCACCTCTTTTGTATGGTTCAGACTTTGTCACCTCATCTAAAGACAAAGCTGAATTGTTTGCCAAGAACTTTTCATCAATATCATCTCTTGATGTTACTAGTTGCGTTTTACCTGATATACCCGTCAAACAGGTTGATCCATTGCTCGACATTCGTATCACTTCAGCTTCTGTATCTAAAGTGATTTCCCGCTTAGACTCTTCTACATCTTGCGGCCCGGACAACATACCTGTTATAGTCTTGCAGAAGTGTTCTCTTGAGCTGTCGTCTATCTTTTCAAAACTATTCAACAAGTGCTTATCAGAGTCTTGTTTTCCAGCCTGCTGGAAAGCAGCATCTGTTATCCCTATTTTTAAAAATTCTGGAGAGCGATCTGACTCATCTAACTACCGTCCCATTAGTCTTCTTCCTATCATAAGCAAGGTTTTTGAATCTTTAATTAACAAACACTTAATCTCTCATCTTGAATCTCATAACTTACTTTCTGATCATCAGTATGGATTTCGATCTTCTCGTTCTACCGCTGATTTGCTATCAGTAATAACCGATAGGTTTTATCGCTAGATAAAGATAAAGGTGGAGATATTAAGGCCATTGCTCTTGACATTTCTAAAGCGTTTGATAAAGTTTGGCATGCTGGTCTCCTCCATAAGCTTTCTTCTTATGGTGTATCTGAAAACATCTTTAAGATTATTGAATCCTTCCTTTACAATCGTAGTATAAAAGTTGTCCTTGATGGACAGCACTCTTCTTCTTATTCTGTAACCTCAGGGGTTCCCCAAGGTTCAATCCTTGGCCCTATACTCTTTTTAATTTACATTAACAATCTTCCAGATATTCTCACATCTAAGATGGCATTGTTCGCTGATGATACTACCATTTTTTCTTGTCACGATAAGAAGCCAACTCCCTCTGATTGCTTGCAGTGGGCATCTGAGCTCGAAAAGGATCTCACTTCTGCTACAGCATAGGGCTTGCAGTGGCTGGTGATTTTTAATTCAGATGAAACTCAATTTTTTTCGGCCAATTGTTATCGCAATAATTTAGACCTTCCTATATTTATGAACGGTAATGTACTCGATGAGTCTCCTACCCTTCATCTTCTAGGATTAACTCTTACTTCTGATCTTTCTTGGAAACCTTATATCAAATCCGTTGCAAAATTAGCATCTGCTAAAATTGCTTCTCTTTATCGAGCTCGTCACTTTCTTACTCTGGATTCTATTCTCTATCTCTATAAATCTCAAATCCGGCCTTGTATGGAATACTGTTGCCATATCTGGGGTGGATCTTCTAATGATGCCCATTCTCTTTTAGACAAGGTGCAAAAACGCATTGTAAACATAGTTGGACCTGCTCTTGCAGCCAACCTTCAACTTCTGTCACATAGTTGTAATGTTGCTTCTCTTTCTCTTTTCTACAAATACTATAATGGTCACTGCTCGAAAGAGCTAGCGTCTCTTGTGCCATCTACTAAAATTCATTCTCGTGTTACTCGTCATTCAATTAAGTCTCATCCTTTTTCTGTTACTGTTCCTAAGTGCTCCGAAAACTCTTATTCGTCTAGTTTTTTTCCTCGAACATCAGTTCTTTGGAATTCGCTTCCTTCATCTTGCTTTCCTGATTCATACAATTTGCAATCTTTTAAGTCGTCTGTCAATTGTTATCTTGCTCTACAATCTTCATCTTTTCTCTTCCAGTAACTTCCAACACTAATTAGTGGTTGCTTGCAGCCTTGTTGGAAGCGAAGATAATAATAAAAAAAAAAAAAAAAAACCTTACCAGAATTTAACTTTGCTATGAATTGTACATATGCTTTCCATAAGAGGTCAGTAGTAAATGATAATCTTATTTATAATGAGATTAATTAACTACAGTTTTTTAAATGGAAGCCAAAAAACTGTTTTTTTTTACTTTGTTTTTTCTAGAAATTTGTGCATATGGCAAAAACTAGATTTAATTTTATACAAACTTTATAGATAAATAATATTTATAAAAATTTAATATATGATATTCATATAAATAATATTTATCTATTTAAGCTGTAATTGTAATTATTCATAATTATTTCTTTGTGTGTAAAAAGTTGTTAGATATCATCTGGGCCGGGATAGCTCAGTTGGTTAGAGTACTGCTCAAGTTTTGATTTATTATTAACCATAGCAACAGGTTTGCAAGTTCAAATTCCGGTTCCACCTACTCAGCATATAAATACCACTTCAGTACAAAGAGAATTTGTCTCATTTAGCTCTGCTATCGCAATGTTTCCTTCTTGACTATTAAATAAATCATTTAGTTGAGTAAATTATTGTTTCTTAAAATATAACTAGTTTACAAATTCAAACCAAAACTAAATGTAAAACTTTGAAATTTCCAAATAAAATGCAACTTTTTATTTCAGGTCAAGATGCTGTCAATAGAACTTGAATTGTTGCAAAAATCTTCCTCTTTGGCAACTGACAATGCTGCAGCAGATCAGGAAAAATTAGTAAAGTTTGAAAAATTGTTAGCACAAAAAATTAAGGAGATTGAAAGTGTAAATTTAATAAAAGACATTCAACTCAAAGATTTAGAGACTAAAGTTGAAGAGTTTATTCAACGTTCAAAAAAAAAAAGGATAGAAATTAAGAAAAAGTAAATTTTTATTCTTTTTTTATATTATTTTATTTTTATAATTTTAACTTTTATGTTTTATGATATGTAGTTATTTAAATTGTATATATATATATATATATATATATATATATATATATATATATATATATATATATATATATATATATATATATATATATATATATATATATATATGTATATATATATATATATATATATATATATATATATATATTTGTGTGTGTGTGTGTGTTGTGTGTTGTGTGTGTGTGTGTATATATATATATTTATATATATATATATATATATATATATATATATATATATATATATATATATATATATATATATGTATATATATATATATATATATATATATATATATATATATATATATATATATAGCAGTTTAGCTTTTAGTTCTTTCCCAATTAAAACAGAAACTATTAACTCTTACTTTTTACTCTTTTGAACAATTAAGTAACCACCCCCAGCCAGAATTAATGATAACTGTATATAGCTGACCCATAGAAATGGCTGGGTGTATATGAAAGCCCTTGATGTCAGGATTTTAAAAATATAAAATTTGAAATCCAACTATTTCGTCTCAGAAAATAAATTGAGTTTTTATTTTTATTATATTACAGCAACTAGACAAATGACAGCATACCCATTTTTTGCATTTTTACAGCATCAAAAAATTTGAGTTAGTGATAATTTTATTTATTCAATGATATCATATGTATTCATTCATTTTACAGCACTGGTTTGATAAAAATAAACAGTAATACATTTTAACAAAAATAATGCATAACTTTTTTAATTCTTAAAATAAGTCTTCTGCTCCTGTTTTAAAACTGCCTTTAAAGATGCTTGCTGTTAAAGTCAACTATGCATGTTTGAAGTTGCCTTCCATATTCTGGATGTGTTGATGGTCTCATGCAACTTGCCAGTGTTGATGAAAGTGATGTTGCATAGCTTTTGTCGTTTGTTCACTGAAGATTCCCAAAGCAGTATTTTTCTTTTGGATGAAGTCCTTCACATAAAAAAATACTGCATGCACTTTTGGAGTCATGCTTCCAAATGGCATTGTCATATAAGCTTCTCTGAATAAGTCAATTTTTCTAGAGAAATCAGAAGATAATGTGGGCCCAAAGCAAGCACTGACCACAGCTTCAAATTTCCAGAAAGTGTTGATAATGGGACAAATAAATTGAGGATGTTTTCTCTGCAAGATTTTGCAACAAATCCAGGTTCTTCAGAAGCTTGTGACAATCATTTCCAGCAAATTGTCCTCCGTGAGACTGAAGTCCATAGAGGATGTTGGCCAGCTTCAGATCACAAGAAACAACAAAAAATGGAAACAAAGAAAAAAAGTTTCTTGCCAATAACTCCATTGCCTTGTTCAGGTAGAATATCTGTTTGATCAAAAAATCCAGCAAGTGAGTTTCCTAATGCAGAAAATTTGGAGCAAATGTTTGGCTCAGTAATTCGGACTGCTGAAACTTGGTTCAAAGTTGTTGCTAACTTTTTCATGTTTGTGTTTGACAATCCAGTATTGATTTGCACTTGAACAAGATCCCCTGCAGTAACTAAGGATGTTGATCCAAAGAGTCTTCTTGCACTTGAAGGACCTATAAGTAAATATTTTGGCATTTTTATTTAAATTTTACAAGTTGTCACAATTAAAGTAATTGACTTTTCTCAAGAATCGACTACATTTTTAGCATTGAGAACTAATAAAATTGAACACATTTAATTATACTACAATAGAGTCATTTTTACCTGGGGTGACTGGTAAAGGTCGTCCACCTTTTGCTTGAGCCAGACAAATTGTTCCTTGAGGGAAAGCATCTGTGCCAGCTATTGCAGAAGCTGCAATTTGTTGAGCAACTGTGCTGTCATTTGATGCCAAAAGTCTCATATTTTTGAGAAACTTAGCTTCAGTGCATACATGAAAAATTACTTTCCCCAGAACCGAGAGGCATTTGGAACATCTGTGGTCAGAGGTTGAATTTTTATTCACAGCTTTCTCTTCACATGTGGTCATTTTTTTGACTTTTTGAAGAGGATGGGATTCATTTAGCTTCAGATGCCCAACTTTTGCATATAATGCAATCACAGATCAGTTCGCTTGCAGGTCGCCTGACATTGATGGTTTCAAAGTCATAGAGTCTTGGCATGACAACCTCTTTTCCATCAAGTTTTCTGCGCAGTGCTGAATGACATCTTTCACAAATCCCAATTGGCGTTTGTTCATCTTCAAAGTTGATCTTTTGTTCAAACAAGCTTAAAATTTCCTGTGCCATTGATGGTGAAATTGTCCTTTTGCTTTTTTTCAAGCACAAGAAACACACAGTTTTCCGGCAATCTTTGTGAGTTTTAGTTTGATTGGGCATTTTGAAAGATCAAATGATTCCAAAATCGTAAAAATGAGTGGCTCTTTGTTTTGATGTATTGAGAATAGCCCTTTCCCGTAATTTTAACACCAATAATAACAAAAAATCATTTTATGTAAGAAATACAGATATGCTCTTTTTGCAAAGTCATAAAAACAAAAAAACAATGTTTTAGTCATGTAATAATAAAATTATCACTCACTTAAATTTTTATTTTGTATACTGTAAAAATGCAAAAAATAGTTATGTTGTCATTTGTCTAGTTGCTGTAATATAATGAAAATAAAAACTTATTTTCTGAGACGAATTAGTTAGATTTCAAATTTTATTTTTTTGAAATCCAGACATCAAGGGCTTTCATATGCGCCCAGCCATTTCTCTGGGTCAGCTATATACAGTTATCATGAATTCTGGCTGGGGGTGTAACATTAGAATAAATATTTTTTTTAATACTTGGTCAGCACTAGTGCCCTTTTGTTAATACTTCGTCAACACTAATGATCTTTTTTGAATGTGAAAATAATTTAAAAATATATTTTAGTAGTTTTTGTGAAGTTTATAAAATTTGAAGTTGAAGTAACCCTGTCTGAAAGACTAGAGATGCGTCCTGAACTATATCTCTACACTAAAGTCTGTAATCCCATACCCTACACCTGAGCTATTTTTATAATATTATAGTTAGCTAGCAACCTTTTCTACACCATACTTTTATATTGTGTGTACTTAAATCATTCATCATTGGGTCATTTTTAATGAATTTTTAATATTTTTTGTGTCAGATACTGTTAATCTATCAATGTGACATTTTCTTTTTTTTTTTTAATGACAATTTATAACTATATAAATATATACATAGATATATCAAATTGACAGTATAAATATAGTGTTATTGTAATCATTTATGGTTTATATACTGTTACTGTTGTTGTAGCTTTTCTTTTATCCCAAAAAAAAATATAGGTTTTAATTTTAAAGAGCAATAGTGTCTTTCTTTAAAACCACAAAATAATTTTGTACTCTAATGATAATAACAACTTGTCAATAAACTCATTTAATAACATATTTTTTTTCATAAATAAAAATTTATTTTGATTTAAACAAAATCTTATAATTTAAACAAAATTTTAATATAAACAAAACAATGAGGAACAATTAAACTTATATTTAATAAAATAAACTTTGTTTATTATATTATTAAAGTTCGTTAAATTTGTGGTTAGGCTGAACGGTAGATTAAAAAAAATTATTGGGATCTTAGGCAGTACATAAATGTTTAACTGTGACAATGAAATTTTTTCTATACCCTATTAAACAAGAAAATAACTAAAAATTATTTTAGTTGTTAATGTCTTAGTAAATATTTAAATAATGGCACCAAGAATATAATTGAAATGCAAACAAAAATAGAAGCATATTAAAAAAGAAAACATAGATGGTATTGTAATTATGATAAAATTTTGTATAAAAATAACATAAATAAATTTTGTTGTTGTTGTTGTTTAGATGCAATGAATTGCAAAATTGTTGTGCCAGACAAGATGCATTTGTAGAAACTTTAAAAAATTCAGCTAATAATCGAGAAGAAATTTTCAAAGAAAAATTAAAAATATATAATGAACAAAATGAAGCACTAAGCTTTCAGCTAAAGCAAAATAATTTAAAATATATTACTAATGAAAAAACACTAGAAACAAAGTTGCACAGGTTTTTTAAAAATTTGTAATGTTTGATTTTTTTATCTTTAATTTTTACTTTGAATACTAAATTAGTTTGCTTAATTCTTAAATTGTTTATTTGTGATTAATATTTGATCAATAAATATTTGATAATGTGACATTATAACATTTGTTCGTTAAAAAAATTTTTTTATCAAATAGTTGTGGGCGTGGACATATTTACTAACAAATGTTATGGCCTTCAGAGCAGGTCACAAGAATTAAAGTATTAACAATTTTTGGGTTATTTTAATTTTAGTGCGCAACAAGAAATAGAGCATTTAAAGTTTAGATTACAGCATTTGCAAGACATTCAAAGTCAAACTACTGTAACCAGAGATGTGGATTTTGCAGCGCTAAGTTTATCTGAAAATAATTTGAAATATGAACTAGATAATTGTAGAATTGATCTTAAAAAGTGAGCATATTGATTTAACTGTAGTACTGTGATTTTCTTATTTTGTTTATAACTATTTTTTTTTTTTTACCAAATTAAAACACTTCACCATGACTGAAGGGTTATAAAAAATTTTTTATTCACCTATATATTTTTTATAAATATCTAAGGATATATCATGTATTTGGTGACTTATTTTTCCCACTTAAATCTATACAATTTTTTCAGAAAAAGAAAAAAAAAAAACAAAGAATAATAAAAAAAACTTATTGCTGTCCCAACCCAAACCCTCAGTCAATGTAGCAGTAACTCATGCATGTTCTCTCTGTATCAGTTGATGTATGTACTGAAGCTCCAGGCAGTTATTCATTTCAGTATGGTATTAGAGTACCAACAAATATGCTATTCTAGACTGTTTTTAACAGTGTTGATCGTATTAGGGCGTCGCCGAAATTAAAAACTGAGGGCCATTTTTTTTTTTAATATGTTATTTATGGCAAATATTGTTTTTTTCATGGAATTTCCTCCAAGACAGGAGTACCACCGCCCAATTTTTTTTCCTAGAATAGCCCCTGATATATATATATATATATATATATATATATATATATATATATATATATATATATATATATATATATATATATATATATATATATACAGGGCTTGTGATGAATCGAGCGCGATCGCGCTCCGCTCGTGAAACGCGCCCGTAAATGGTATTTTTATAACGAGCGTATAAAATAACGCTCGTCCAAAAGTTCGGGGCAAAACAAATAATAACTTTTTTTTTTATTTTCATAAAATATGAAAAAAAGATTTTTTATAAAGATTTTATATTATCGAAGCACTAATATAATATAAAATAAAAAAAGCACTACGTCGTTCTTTTTTGCACTAACCTAATGGATGAGCAGTTTGAAGTCGTTAATAGGCACTAATTTCATTGATGGAATGTGCATGTAGAAATTCAATGCAAATACAAAAATGCACAAATAAAATAATAAAAAATTAGTAAATCATTATAAGAAAATTGAAACTGCAGAATATTTTTAATCTTGTGAAAACATCAAGTAAGATTTATTTGATTTATTGTTTGTAATATTCCATACATCGTTTATAATAAAAATAAATAATAATGATTCAGTAATTTTTTAAATTAGTTTTTGTTTATAGTATAAGTTTTTTATTAACTATTATTTATTTTAACTCAAATTTAAAATGATTCTTTTGTTTAGAATGTCCGCATCAAATGACATTCCAAAAGGAAACAAAGTAATGTTGTCAACATTTATTAAATGGAAAGTTCAAGAGGTAATAGGCTTTAGAACTGAAGTTACCAGATATGAGTGACGAATTAGCTGCATTCAGTTTCGAAAATGTAGAAGAGGAAACACTGTTGACAACAGTTGAGGGGAAAATCTGTTATTTAACCTATAATAAATAGTTTAAAAAAAAAAAGATTTTCAAACTTTCTTGTGTTATTTTTTTAAGATAAAAAATCGTAATTTAAAAAAGAAATTTTAGAAATAAATTAATTTGAATAAAAAATATCAAGAAATATAAAAACTATTTTTAAATACATATATCAAAACAACGAAACAAAAAAAGGCACTAAATTATAAAAAAGTCACTAAATTATACTTCAATACTAAATCAACAAGAAGTTGCGTTTTTGTTTGATATTTTTTTTTTATAACATAAATAGTTAAAAAAAAATCCCGATCTGACAATATACAAGAGTGTTAATTCATGAGTGTGATACTAATTATAACATTTGTCGACAAAAGAATGATGTAACAAATAAAAAAAGATCTTCTTCAGCCATTTTCATGATCGCGCTCGTCGATGTTATCTCGAGCGCACATAATCACGCTTGATGAAAACATATTTTAATTTTACGAGCGCGATATAACACGTTTGACGATTTTATTCGTCACAAGCCCTGTATATATATATATATATATATATATATATATATATATATATATATATATATATATATATATATATATATAATAGAAATTTGTTAATTTTAGAAATTAACTTGATAATTTTATTTCAAAATACTTTTATTTATTTAAATAATTTATTTTTAATTTTAGACTTCAACAAGAGTTAGAGTTTTCACTTGAGAGGGAGAAGACACTAAAAGAAAACAAGGAGGTACTAAAGGAAAACAACATATCTGAAAAAAAATCAAAGACGCTTTTAGAAAATAAATTAAATGAAATATTGGAGAACCACAAAAGTGTTATTGAAAATTTTGAAAAAAAGCAAGAAAAGGTTTTATTTCTATTTTTAATTAATTGAGGTCAAAATAATAGGATCATTAAGGCAACCTTTTAAGGAAATTATTTTTAAAAAAAATTGTTTGATTTTGGCACTTTGTGAGGCATACTTGAAAGCCGCTACCAGTGGCTTGTGGTCAAAATTTTTAAAAATCAAAATCTGTCTGTGGCTTTCGGTTGTGAAAGTTGAATACTTTAAGTTGAATTTTTTCTTAGTCTAAATTTAAACAAAAAATTTTTTTGCCTCAAAAGTATTTGTAAAATGATTTTTTTTTTTTTTTTAATTTTCATTTAATCCAAATCTGTGAGTTTTTTTTTATTGTTATTGTAAATCCTAAGAATACAAATATAACATGAGAGAGTAAGAATACAAATATAGACATGAGAGAGAAAGGACAAGAATACAAATATTGACATGAGAGTTTGGAATTTGGTTTCAAAATCCAACTCAAAAATGAAATTCAAGTCATTTACACATTTTTTGTGAACTTATTATAACTAAATGAGTAATGACCTTTAACCAATCTTATTTATAAAGAATATCTACAAAGTATTATTCATTAAACATCTATATTAATAATATAGATGTTTAGTGTTTGTTTTTTTACTTTCTAATTTTTTTACAAAAGCTTTCAATTCCATAATTTGAACATTTTTCAGATTTTATCCTTTTATTAATGTTTTTTTATAGTATTTCTCAAATAAAGTATAATATTGGTGATGTTAAAACTGTAGCCCATGTTATTTTATTAATAAAATACAGTTGTACCATTGTTTTATATAGCAAAAGTTACACAGAAATTCTATAGGAGCCTATGTCAGACTTATTAATAAATAGAATTAAACCATCTCATAGAAAATGCCTGGCTGGTTTAAATAAACAGGATAATGCCAGGATTATTGCATTTGCAAATACTTATACAGTTTACAAACATGTTCAGTAAATAATCAACTGTTGAAAATTTGAAAGATCAATTGATATTTAGTTTTTAAATACCTTGAAAGGCGTTTAAAAGCTAAATATATACTTCATTGCAGTAATTTGAAAAATAATGTTGCAACACATTTAACTGGATTTGTCCTAAAACATTGAATTACAATCTAACCTATTTAAACAATAATTGTAACCATGTAATGACCTATTTAAACAATGATGGTAACCATGTAATGCTCTATTTGAAGTTTTAAATTAAGTCAACAAGATAAGAAATGTATTATGTTGCTGATGATAATGATTAAATATGTGATGGTGAAAAATGAAATTGAAATGATGAAATACTTGTTGGTGATGATGTATTCTATGAAATGTATTATAATCAATAAGCAGCAACATTACAGAGTATATGAAACACTAAGAGATGCACAGCAGAAAAATGATGCTTATAAACAAGAATGATGCATATAAACAATGAAGGAATTGGGTTTATGACTATGCACAAAATGTATTATCAGTGAAGTTTTCAGAGGTGCAGAAAGACAACTTTATGAAGAAACTGTTATCATGCCAGTTATTCAGTTAAATCTATGTACTACGTAATTCTACCAAAATAAGAACTCCTACAGTACAACTACAATTACTATGTATTTAAAGTTCCATATAACAACCTTCCATACAACATACAACAATCTACTTGCTTCCTACAACAACCTTCCCTACTACAACCCTCCATACAACATACAACAATCTACTTGCTTCCTACAACAACCTTCCCTACAACATACTACAATCTACTTGCTTCATACAACAACCTTCCCTACAACAAACTACTTGTTTTATACACAAGTGCTAAAGGAAACTTTCAGTGAAAAAATTCTAGGAGAAACAAGTTGTATTGAATTTTTTTAAATCTATTATTGAGTTAGAGGAGCATATAATGACAGACAAAATAAAAGATCTGAAAAATCTTCTTTAGATAAATTAATGTTTTTATTAAAATGATGAAAGCAACTTCACAAGTTCATTTAAATTCTGTAACCATATCTTTTAAAATTACACCTACCTCAATAAAAAATACACAGTAGGGCGGGTCAAAACCATACTTTTTTTTTAAATTTTGACAAGCAGCATTATGTGGAGTTTTTGAATTGGTATAATAAACTATGTGGACTAAAAATTTTTTTTACACACACCCCTAGGGGTTGCACCACGCACCCTAATTTTTCCACCAAAAAAAGTTTTGTAAAAAATTTTGTAAAAAAAAATTTTTTGTTTTGTTTCGGAGTATACATTCTTTTAACAAAAAGAACTTTGAGCAAAAAAAAATTGTTGCTCAATTTCAGAATTATTAACGTCATGCTATAACTAATAATGAGCAACACATTGTATCATGACAATTTTTCATACTCGCAGTGAAACTGACAACTTAACATTTGGACAAGGTTCTAAATTTCCAACTGCAATGATTCCTACAAAAAGAGATGTTGTGAAATATTGCTATTATGTTTGCAGAAATGAAGATGCTAAAAGCAAAGGATTAAGTTCTGCTTATTTGTTACAGATTAGTTACCACTGAAATTGAAAATATGGCATAAATTCAGTTTTCCAACATTCGAAACAGAGGGAGTATTCTCAAAAGTATGTAGATTAATGGAAAAAGCATCCAATTTAAATAAAACTTCAAGATTTAGAAGAAATGCTAATTTTTATGACAAATTGAAAGCTTTTGACAACACGTTTTTTTTTTTTTAAATTATCTTCGCTTCCAACAAGGCTGCAAGCAACCACTAATTAGTGTTGGAAGTTACTGGAAGAGAAAAGATGAAGATTGTACAGCAAGATAACAATTGACAGACAACTTAAAAGATTGCAAATTGTATGAATCAGGAAAGCAAGATGAAGGAAGCGAATTCCAAAGAACTGATGTTCGAGGAAAAAAACTAGAGGAATAAGAGTTTTTGGAGAACTTAGGATTAGTCACAGAAAAAGAATGAGATTTAATTGAATGACGAGTAACACGAGAATGAATTTTAGTAGATGGCACAAGAGACGCTAGCTCTTTCAAGCAGTGACCATTATAGTATTTGTAGAAAAGAGAAAGAGAAGCAACATTACGACGATGTGACAGAGGTTGAAGGTTGGCTGCAAGAGCAGGTCCAACTATGTTTACAATGCGTTTTTGCACCTTGTCTAAAAGAGAATGGGCATCATTAGAAGATCCGCCCCAGATATGGCAACAGTATTCCATACAAGGCCGGATTTGAGATTTATAGAGATAGAGAATAGAATCCAGAGTAAGAAAGTGACGAGCTCGATAAAGAGAAGCAATTTTAGCAAATGCTAATTTTGCAACGGATTTGATATAAGGTTTCCAAGAAAGTAAGAGTTAATCCTTGAAGATGAAGGGTAGGAGACTCATCGAGTACATAACCGTTCATAAATATAGGAAGGTCTAAACTATTGCGATAACGATTGGCCAAAAAAAATTGAGTTTTATCTGAATTAAAGTTCACCAGCCACTGTGAGCCCCATGCTGTAGCAGAAGTGAGATCCTTTTCAAGCTCAGATGCCCCCTGCAAGCAATCAGAGGGAGTTGGCTTCTTATTGTGACAAGAATAAATGGTAGTATTATCAGCGAACAATGCAACCTTAGATGTGAGAATATCTGGAAGATTGTTAATGTAAATTAAAGAGTATAGGGCCAAGGATTGAACCTTGAGGAAACCCTGAGGTTACAGAATAAGAAGAAGAGTGCTGTCCATCAAGGACAACTTTTATGCCACGATTGGAAAGGAAGGATTCAATAATCTTAAAGATGTTTCCAGATACACTGTAAGAAGAAAGCTTATGGAGGAGACCAGCATGTTTGATATATGTTCATGCAATTGTTATGATTTAGGAATAGAAAGAGAGAAATGCAGATGTAATATTAAAGTGCCAATAAAAGAGTAGGATGTGTTTGTTGGGCTAAAGAAACAAACAAATCAACTTGGACTACTTGATTGTGTCTACACATCTACTTTAAAAAAAACTGAAACTAGAAAAAAAAATTATAACAATTATAACAGCAAAACACTCATAAAAATGTTGAGAAAGACATTAATAGACAAATTACCGAAGAGAATTTTTATGAATCTGAAGATAATATCATATTATATGAATCTAATCATGAATATGACAAGCTATATGACTCTGATGTCATAAAAAAATGTAATCAAAATAGGTTTCATTACAATGAACTAGCAATCATAGCAGATCATTATCGTGTCAGTTGCAGAGCAACTGCTGCTATTGTCAATGCTGCTCTAAAAGACATGGGTATACTAAATGAATCAAATATGCTTGATAGAAAAAAATTTGAAAGAGAAAGACTTCGTGTTAGACAAAAAAATGTAAATGAGAGAAAATGCAAAAACTTGAAATTACAATGTATTGGATTTGATGGAAGAAAAGACAATACAAAAGCAACTGCAGGGATAATTAAAGAAGAACATATAACAATTGTTAGAGAACCAAGCAGCTATATAGATCATTTAACACCTGATAATGGAACTTCTCGCTGCATTGCTAATAAAATTCTCCATTTAATATTTGAATCTGGCAGCAGCGGTTCTTTAAATGCTTTGTGATGCAACTGTAGTAAATACTGGAAAATTTTGAGGGGTGATAAAATTAATTGAAACAGAACTCGAAAGACCAATGCAGTGGCTCAAAAAAAAATCAATGGTTCTTTTCATTTAATTCCAGATAATATCTTTAGTGAATTAAGTTCAGATCAAAAATATCTTTACAGTATCTATCTATTCAATCAGGAGATGTTTCAAATGAAATATGTAAAAATTCTCCTGGAAACATTCATCATGCCCGTTGGCTCACAAGAGCAAATCGTATTCTACGCTTATACATTTCTACAGAAAAGTCAACAAAAGAACTTATTGACTGGGTTACAATAATAATGCAATGCTATGCACCAGG
The DNA here is from genome assembly GCF_022113875.1 of Hydra vulgaris. Classification (NCBI taxonomy): domain Eukaryota; kingdom Metazoa; phylum Cnidaria; class Hydrozoa; order Anthoathecata; family Hydridae; genus Hydra; species Hydra vulgaris. The sequence continues at coordinate 50,634,769 of NC_061157.1, forward strand.
ATGGTTCCAAATCAAATTATTTGGCAACCAATAGCGCTCAAAATTTTTGGTATCTTGCTCAATTAGTTAAAAATGCAGTAATTGATGTAAAATACAAGGAGGTAATGGAGCAAAAAATACAAGGAGGTAATGAAGCAAAACTCATATTTTTCTAACCTAGAGAATATTTTATTGGTAATGAGAAGTGATAAAAGAAAACAAGTTAGAACTACAGCCATTCAAAGGATACTTAAATCTAGGAACACTAGCGATTCCAATAGACATTTTAAACTTCCTACAACATTAAATCTTGGAGCCAAAGGTTACTTTCAATTAATAAATTGGGATATCGAAGAAGTTTATTTGCCACCTTTACTGAATGATTATTCAAACGAAGATATTATGAAAGCCAATGACAGTCCATTAAGTATCCCAAAGTATTCTTGCCATAGTCATAATATGGAAAGAATAGTTGGAGTAGTCACAAAGGCATCAGAAAATAGATATGACTATGAAAAAAAGTTACAAATTTGTAATAAACCATTTGTAATGTTGGAGTCTAGGGAAAAAATGCCTAAATTTGATTGGAAAGCGCAATGGAAAGACATTTATAAAAATATACATTTTTTATAGCCTATAAAAACTTTTCATTCTATTTTTTTTTTATTTCTAAAAGTTTTGTTTCTTTGCTTAAAAAAGGTATTATATGAACAAAAAGCATTTTAAAGCTTATATCCCTTATTTAACACCTTGTATCCTTTATTCTAATAAAACACCTAAACAGTATTTTAGTAGAACATTTTTGTGGTATATCTAAATCATTACAATTATATAAAATAAAATAAAATAAAACAATTATAAAATAATTATATATAAAAGTTGTTTATATCCTCTATTCCTCTAAAATGCCAAAAATTCCAATTTTGTTTGCAACCCCTACGGAGGGTAGCACAGACCTCAAAATTGGTATGCATCCTATACACATATATAGGAACCCCTCACAATATGCTGCTTCTTAAAAAAAAATTTTGACCCGCCTTAATACACACTCTGAAATGTTTTAAAATCCAAGTTAGGCAATCCCAACAAAAACGCATTTCATTTTTCCTTTTAGCTGAAAAAACTTCTTTATGAATACTTTATAAATGGCGAAATTACAGGAAAGATGTCACCAAAAGAAGTGAAAACACTGATATGGAAATAAAAGAACCTTACAGCTGATAAGTTTGTTTCAAACTATCAAGATCTTTGTTCTCTAGATGGAGTAAACAATTATGGGCTGGAAAATTAATTGTATCAACTAAAAAAATGGTAACAATGAATTTGAAGACAAAGAAACCAAGCAATGTCAAGAAATACATAAAGTTGCAACTGAATTGTCTATTTGTGTGAAAAATGAGTGACAATCATTCACTTTAAAAATTCAATGGTATCCAGGAGTTGTTCCAAAGGTAATGATTTTGCATATATATTAGAACTCATACTACGTATGAGTTTTAGGTTTTAGGTTCATAATACATAATAATGTTTTTGTCTTATCCGGGGCAATTCTAGGAAAATAATTTGAGCAACACTGCCCTCCTGCCGTAAGGAAATTTGATGGAAACATTGCCATATATAGATATTTTTTTGGCCAAAAACCGTATTACTTATATTATAACCTATATAAAACTTTGATGGCTTCTTGGGTCCTTTCCCACTTTTTTTTACTATAATTATGAGACTATAAATGACCCTGTAAACATTAAATATGGATACTAAATTGAATGGGATTTAAATGAAATAAATTTAGCAGACCAGATTGCCTGTTTTTTAGTAGACTTGATTATCTTTTTTTATTTACTAATAAAAAGGCATTTACAACTTTAATGAATAGAGAGTAGATTGAATTGAAATAGTTAATTCAATTTTATTTTATGACACTGACATTTATGAAGCAAATTCTTAATTAAATTTAGTTCTTATTAATAGGGTCTGACGGACTCAATATTTTAGATATTGAATCTGTCAGGCCCTATAATAAGATACCAATAAGATATTCTATTATATGATCAAATCAAGAAAATTATTGGTAAAAGTGTTTGTTATTATTGGTCATTAGTCATTGCATGTTACTGGCAAAGTCACAATAATGTTTTTGATTGCCATAGTTCTTGTCTTTTTTTTACATTGTCATCATCCATTTACAATATGACAGTTGTCTTACTTGGCTGTCTCATTAAATCAAGAAAACCAACAACAAATATGAAGAGTGTAATATTGTAATAAATTAAAACATTGCAAAAGCAATTTAAATAGACACGCTGCTGCATATTATTGACTTAATGACCATTTACTAAAAATAATAATAATAAAATGAATAAATGAAAGACTTTTTATACATTTGGTTTTGAGCAAATTATCTCAATAATATTGATTTACAATAGGTTTTTGTTTTGCTTTGTTTTTCTTATCTATTTTTTTTTGTGTTTTTGTTGTTTTCTTTTAACTTCACTACAGCTAAATGATCAATATTAGCATACAATATTGGTCATGGCAGTATATATATTTTTATTTTATATTTTGGTTTAGGGCTATTAATTAAACTTTATAAATCTTTTATAAATAAGATCGCTAAATGTTTTATTTACTTTATGATTTTTAAATAAAATTGATTTTATTTTATGAATTTTTTAACATTTTTTTTATGTATTTGTTATTCTACAAGTTTTGTATCATAATAATGTATTATACTGCAAATTGTTCTCTATATATATTTCATATTTTATATATCATCTTTATTTTTTAGTTAGATATAGTTATTCAGAAAAAAGAGGAAGAGTTGTTACGCAAGGAACACACAATACAAAAATTAAAAACTGGCATGTTTTTTAATATCTGTTCTCAAATTTTCTCTCATATTGAGAAGCATATATATATACTATTATATAAAAACGTAGCAGTTGTCTGTCTGTGAACATTTTCATTTTCAAAAAATATGTTGCATAGAAAAAAAAGTAAAAAATAAACTTCGTTTAAAATCTATCTGAAAGTGATCTTAATAAAAAAAAAATTATAAAAAATCAATTTAATAAAGATTTGTGGTTGTTTTATTGAAAGAAAAAAAAACGTTTTTAATTTTAAAAAAATGCCATTGCAATTTATTTGACATCTTTTGGCATCAAATTAACATGTACAACTTTTAATTTGATATCGTAAAAATTAGGAAATTTAATTCATTAAAAATTTTTTTTATTTTTTATTTTTTTGCTTTCGTAACTTTTAATTTTACATCACTAAAATGAGCGTGTTATATATTTTTTTAAATTTGTTTAACACATATTGTATTATTATATTTTTTATATAGGTATTTAGTGGCTAAATGCTTAGGTAGTAGCTATGTAGTAGTTATGAGGGGGCTATGTAGTAGCTATATAACAGGTTATGCAATAGGTATATAACAGGTTATGTTTTAGCATTTGTATAAAAGGTTTATAGTGGGCGGGTACCCGGAAGGCTATGCATTAACTGTATATTGGGCTATTTTAAAGCTATATAGCGAGCTATGTAGTAGTTATGTCCTAAAAAAATAAAATTATAGTCAAATTAAAACTTGGACTACACTACCTTGCTATTGCGCGGACTATCCTACGAGTTAAATTAATGCAGATAATATTTAAGTTGATATGGCTAAAATGATGTAATGTATTTAATTTAAATCTTTTTTACTTTTGCAATGACATCATTTACAGTAGCAGGCTTGGTCAGGAAGCGGATTTTATAAAATTAAGCGACATTTATTATATAAAGTAACAACTTACTATTAATGATTGCTTAATAAGGAAACAAATTTTCTTTGATTTATCAAAGAGTATATATAATTTTTATGTATATACTTATGTCTTATTTCCAAAGCTTATTTTTTTGCTGCCCCTAACATTGTAAGTCCCGGGGCTATAGCCCCGGGACTTACAATGTTAGGGGCAGCGAAATAGTCAAGAGGACCATTCAGTATTTTTTTTAGTCATGTTTACGCTGTGGCACATAAATGGCTACCAAACTAATGCAGCCCCCGGCCCAACAAGATTCAACCTATAAAACTAATGCTAGATGATTTATTTATAAATAAAAAAGTTTTTTCAATAACTGTTTTATGCTTTGCGTAGTTTAAAAAGTTTAACACATTTGAAACAATTCTTCTTAGTAAGATAAACAAATGAAATAATTAAATTATTGAGTTACTGTAGAAATTCAATTAGCTAGATATAAATTAACCAAAAACGTTAAATTACTTGGTGGGGAGGAAGTGGAGCTGCTTCACAATACCGCTGATAATGTTTATTGAGTGGGATTTATAATTTTAATTAGTATCTAAAACAGAAAAAAGTAACTTTAAGTTTAAGTATAGTGAGTTTGTGAGAATGGCTGAAGCAAAAAAACGAATCAGTTATCGGGTAAGAATATATCGGGTACACTGAGAATAATGGATTAGTGGTTAAAATTATTTGTATTAACTTTGATGATTATTAATAATTCATTGAAAATGCAATTATTATTGAAAGTAATTTTGTTTACAAAATCAATCGCACAAATTGCTTTAAAAGATTACATTTGAATAAAACACACATACATAAAATTACATACATAAAAAATATATACATAAAAATACATTACATACATAAAAATACATTACATACATCAAAATACATTACATACATAAAAAATACATTCTTTATATATAAAAAATAAGAATATACTAATAAAATCTATAACATATTTACAAAACTTTGACAAATTAAGAAATATAAATTGAAAAAATTTATTTTTGTAAACAAATAATGTTAGTTTAAAACATTTATAGCTTTGTAGATGTGGCTCCAAGAATGAGAATAAAATAATAGTTCATTTGATAGTATATTCTCAAAACGATTTAAGCTAGAAATCTCAACGAAAACATAAAAAAACTCAAATAATACAATTTTTTTAAATATTTCAACAGAATACTCTTGAACATTCAGTTAGTATTTTTTGAATACTCTAGAAATTTCGGCTAATATTTTTTGAACCAATAGAATTAGTTGTTCGTAGATTTGGTGGTTTTTTTGTATTTGCGAATATTCTTTTTTATAATCTTTTCTTTCACTTAACATGAACTCTTCCTCAACTTTCTTTGTCGCCCAAGGGACACTTAAAAAGTATTTTTTTATATAGAAATTTGCCTCTAAGCTACTTGCGGGTTTGTTTTATTATCAAAAAGTAATTATATTTAATACTTTCTTTTTGAAAAAAAAAATCTTTTTTAAATAAAATTGAAAAATATAATTTACAACATAATTTTGTCTAATATTAATATAAAAATATATTACATATGTGGGAGGACGAGGGTGGCAATGCAAATGAAATATTTATACTATATCTTGTTTTACTTTTATATAAAAAAAATGTTATCCTTTAAAAAAATATATTCCGCTCCTTTAATCCGCGAGGCTTAATAAGAACGAATTGGCATAAGTGCGAACTAGCTTGAGCACAATAACAATTTACGTTATGCCAATATTTGCAATTTTATTTGACGCACTTTTGCCAGTTCGCACTTATGCCAGTGTTTGCAAATTCTTTTGGCTCACTTATGCCAGTTGGCTCTTGTGCCAGTTTTTGAAACTGCTTTGCACTTATGGCAATTTGCATATATGCCAGTTCGTACTTACACCATTGGCACATTCAGCTCGATTTAATTTCATATGTCTTGAGATTGCTAAATATCATGACTTTCTTTAAAATTGCTTGCAGGTTTGTTTAGAATGGACATAATAATCTATTAACAAATCTTTTCATTTTTAAAATAGGCTAATATTGCTTGTGGATTCAATTTTTTTTTAATATATATTGTTCTCTTTTAAAAATAATTTTTTTTTTAATTTTTAAAATCGGCTAAGATTGCTTGTGGGATTGTATTTCTTTTTAAATCTTTTTTTTTTATTTATTATTTTTTATTTATTTTTTTAATAAAATTGAAAAAGTAATATACAAAGTTATGTTAACTTTGTTTAATATTAATATAAAAGTATAATACATCTGTGGGAGGATGCAGGTTGCAATGCAAATAAAATATTTGTACTTTATATTATTTTACTTTTATATAAAAAAATTTTATCTTTTAAAAGAAAAGTATTCCACTCCTTTAATCAGCAAATACTCTGTTTCTTTAGGATAAAAAGCTCGACTTAATTACAAATGTCTAGATAAACGTATTGCTAAATATCGTAAATCTCTGTAAAGACTAAAAAGTAGAAAATAAAATATAGCAAAAACATTTGCTAAAAACATAATCTTTTTGTACTAAAAAGTAGAAAATAAACTTTTTAATTTATATTTAGTAGTTCCGTAAACTAAAGATTGACAGGTATTTTCTAAATAAACCTTGCGCAGACCTGTCAATCTTTAGTTTATGGAACTATTAAATTTAAATTAAAAAGTTTATTTTCTACTTTTTATTACAAAAAGATTGTTTTTAGCAAATATTTTTGCTATATTTTATTAATTTTTCTGCACATAGATGTTTCAGAGCATTCGAGTTTATGTATGTTTCCATGTATGTCCGTAAAACAAAATATTTTAAAATTTACGATACAATGAACTTATTATTTTGCCGACAAACAAGGAAACATACATAAACTTAAATGCTCTCAAAACGACTAAAAAAATCTGGCCGGTTTTTTGCAAATAAATATTATTTTTGCGGTCAGTTATCGAGTGTGATCGCACTCGCTTCCCGACCTAGCCTGCAGTAGCATCAAATATTTCATTAAATTTTTTTTAAAACATTGTATTAAATATTTTTTTATTGGTAGGCATGTAACGAGTTGTTTTGTTTTTTCATAGCTGCTGCATAAGTATGTAGCGGGCTACATACTAATGTAGTAGCTATGTTTTGGAATACATGCTATGTAGCTGGCTTTGTAGTAACTATGAGCGTGCAATTTTTAGCTATATAACAATTTGTGTTAAAGCATGTTTTATCATAGCTATGTAGCCTTTGGGCTACCCACCCACTAAGTGTAATACCTGTATATCGGGCTATTTAAAAGCTATGTAGAGGTTTACATAGTAGCTATATAGCAGGCTATGTAGTAATTATGTCCTAGAAAGTATAAAAATTAATTAATTCTAATTTAAAGCATCAACTAATTCTTCTGCAATTGCACAAGTTATTTTACTTGTATATATAAAAAAAAATTTAAATCTTGTTTGTATATTAAAAGTTCCATGTTCTTTGATGTTGACAGCAATAACTACACTCGTGGTCATATTTATAAAATTCGAAAACAATATTGTCACTTAGACACTCAAAATTATAGTTTTTCTTACAGAGTTGCTGACATCTGGAATAATTTGGAGGCTGAACACTCAAAAAGTATTTCTTTACTTAAAAAAAAATTAACTCGTCCAATTTAAAAAACACTGCTAATTATGATTGTTACATTTTTTCGATGGTACATTTTTAGTTTTTGTAAGGGCACGCTGTTAGTGTCCATCTTTTGCATGGGTCTATGTGTCTTTTGAACATGTATCTCCTTGTTCTAACAAATATATAATAATAATAATAATAATAATAATAATAATAATAATAATATATATATATATATATATATATATATATATATATATATATATATATATATATATATAGATAGATAGATAGATAGATAGATAGATATATAGATATATATAGATATATATAGATATATACACACACACACATACACACACACACACACACACACACACACACACACACATATATATATACACATATATATGTATGCGTGTATTTAATTTGCTTTATATTTATCAACAACTTTTTTGAACTACCCCAATTTTCTAAATAGCTGCAAACCTAGCTTGATTGAAAAATTAACTAAAAACAATGTAGAAGTGTTACCAGGCTTGGTCGGGAAGCGGGTGCGATGGCACTTGATAACTGACCACAGAAATAATATTTAGTTGCAAAAAACCGGCCAGATTTTCTAGTCGTTTTGAGAACATTTAAGTTTATGTATGTTTCCTTGTTTGTCCGCAAATTAATATGTTCATTTTATCCTAAATTTTAAAATATTTTGTTTTACGGACTTATATGGAAACATGCATAAACTTGAATGTCTCAAACATCTTAGTGCGGAAAAATAAAAAAAGAATATTTGCGAACAAAAAAAACCCGCCAAATCTACGAACAACTAATTCTAATGGTTCCAAAGATACTAACCGAAATTTCTAGAGTATTTAAAAAATACTCTAGAAATTTCGGTTAATAAAAAATATATATCTATCTATCTAACAGAATGTCCTGAGTATTCTGATGAGATATTTTAAAGTATTGTATTATTTGAGTTTTGTTACGTTTTCGTGAGATTTCTAGCATAAATTATTTTAAGAATATACCATCAAACGAACTATTATTTTAATTCTTAGAGCCACATCTACAAAACTATAAATGCTTTAAACTAACATTATTTGTTTACAATAATAAATATTTAAAATTTATATTTTTTAACTTGTCAACGTTTTGTAAATATATTATAGATTTTATTAGTATATTCTTATTTTTTATATATAAGGGATGTATTTTTTATGTATGTAATGTATTTTTATCTATGTAATTTTATGTGTGTATTTTATTCAAATGTAATCTTTTAAAGTAATTTGTGCGATTGATTTTGTAAACAAAAATACTTTCAATAATAACTGTGTTTTCAATTAAATTATTAATATTCGTCAAAGTTGATACAAATAATTTTAACCAATTATCCATTTTCCTCAGTGTACCCGATAACTGATTCTTTCCCCCAAGAAAGAAAAGTTTTTAAGTTCTTAGAAATTGGTTTACTAACTTCAATTATGTTTGCTTCAGCCATTATTACAAACTCGTTATACTTAAAGTTACTTTTTTTTGTTTTAAATACTAATTAAAATTATAAAGCCCACTCACTAAACATCAGCAGTATTGTGAAGCAATTCCACTTCCTCCTCACAAAGTAATTTAACGTTTTTAGTTAATTTCTTTCTAGCTAATTGAATTTATAGAGTAACTCAATGATTTAATTATTTCATTTGTTCATATTACTAAGAAGAATTGTTTCAAATGTGTTAAACTTTTTAAACTACGCAAAACGTAAAACAGTAATTGAAAAAACTTTTTTATTTATAAATAAATTATCTAGCGTTAGTTTTATTAGGGCCGGGGGCTGCATTATTTTGGCGGCCTTTTTTATGTGCCACAGCGTAAAAATGACTAAAAAAATACTGAATGGTCCTCTTGACTATTTCTCCTAACATTATGAGTCCCGGGGCTATAGCCCTACTACCCCCACCCCACCTCCTCAATCTGTTACTGAAAATAAGGCATAAGTATATAAATAAAATTTATATATACTCTGATAAATTAAAGAACATTCGTTTCTTTATAGTTGTTTCTTTATATAAAAAATGTCGCTTAATTTTATAAAAAAAATTATAAAAGAGCGACGTTTCAAAAATAATTGCTCTAATAAATTTATTTTGCTTAAAGTTTTTTTGCGTTAAAAGTTATATTTTTTTAACTGTCTCTCATTGGTCCAGTTAATCTTATTGCGCTTTTTTGTTTGTTTTTGAAATGTTCTCAAAATGACTATAAAATCTTGCCAGTTTTTTGCAACTAAATATTATTTCCGTGGTCAATGATCGAGTGCGATCGCACCCGCTTCCCGACCAAGCCTGTGTTATGTAGTAATTTATTGAATGTATACTTAGATTCCGGTTTTTAAAAATATAAAAATATTTGTTTATTTTCTCGTCACAATCATGTTTTATCTATAACTAAATAAATAAAAAAGATTTTGTTTTATTTCAGGAAAACATTTTAAGAGTTTTGCAAATAACAATCAAAATATTTTTAAAAAGACAGCTAGTAAATTACTAAATGTTTTCCAGAAATAAAACAAAATCATATAACACATTTTAATTACATAAGTATTACTGTATATATAAAGTTTTAAATATTGCAAGCATAAAAAGTGAGCAATCATTAATTTTTTACCAGCAATTTTATGTAATTTTTTTTTTTACAAAATGATTGATATACACTTATGTAATTAAAATGTGTTATAAACACTTGTTTTGTTAAAACAACTATAATATATATTAAGTACATATTTTTTTACAAGTTTTTTTGTTTTTTTTTTTCATTTTTAGTAAAATAAAGTATAGATGTAAAAGAAAAGCCTTATAGGTTTAAACAATCGATAATTCTGGCAATATTGTAAAATTTGCTTATTAAACAATATATAATAGTCACCCTAAAATTTAAAATCAATCAGGTTAAACCTAAGCATTACATGGTTAAAAATGAAAAATGTAATATACATATAGTCTAGCTTATTTTAAGCGTTCGTGCTTTTAATGCTACATATGTCAAGTGGTCAAATTGATCATTATATAGAAACTAAACAGCTAAATTTTTAAAAGTTAACCTAAGTTAGTTAAAAGTAAAGTTTTTTAAAGTAATGTTTTATTGTCGGTTGTCGTTGTATTTCCAATACCTGAACAAATGTAAGTTATAAAACAAACATTTATACATATATAACTATTATAAAACTAAATAAATCTTCTGCCTGCTAGATTAATTTGCTTAGATTATTATTATTAATTTTTTCTTTGTTGTTGTTTTTTGTTTATTTACAACATATAAAACAAAAGACAAGTTTGTTTGTTTTTTTGCTGAATATTTTGACATTTTGACAAAAGTTAGTTTTATTAAAACTCAATTTTTTTATTATATTTGTAAATAATGAGCAAATTTTATGTATTTTTATTTTATACTTTTGTAACGATGGTGTGCAGTTTTGAAAATTGATAATAAATTCTTTAAAATACTGTTAAAATAAACTTTCATTCATTAAAATATCACTTAAAAATATCTATAGAGTTATTTAAATATTACCAAACAAAAGTATTTTTAGCTTAACATAAATAGCTGAGCCCCATACAAAATCGATCTTTGCGTATATGAAACGCTTTATTGCAAAGCCTGATATGTCTGTGTGTGTGTGTAAATATATATATATATATATATATATATATATATATATATATATATATATATATATATATATATATATATGTATATATATATATATATATATATATATATATATATATATATATATATATATATATATATATATATATATATATATATATATATATATATATATATATATTTCTATGCTTTGCACTATATTCTTAGTTTCAGTTCTTCAGCTAGTTCAGCATAAATGAGTTTAAAAAAAAGAGTACTACTAAAATGTTTTAAAAGTTTTGTATTTGACAAAATCATAAAAATGGTTTATCAGCTTACGTTTTCGTTTGTTAAAATCTAAAATTTTATACAACAAATAATCTGTTCTGTAAATTTGTTCAAATAATTTAATTTTTTTTTTCAAATAATCTGTTCATACTTAAATGATAAAACATTTATATAGATTTTTACGTGAATAGTTTTTTTTTTAATTTTATAGTTTAATTGAACTGGTTATAAAAATTGAGAATTTATACTAAAATACTATTATTATATAACAAATTATTCAATTTTAATAATTTAACCTAAGTAGACTTTAATTTTAGACTTGTTGTCAGTTGAAGCACAAAATCATCAATTGAAAGTGGTTATTAAAGAAATGCGTGCAGAAATGGTATTACTGAGTGAACAAATGAATGCTGCGCCAAATGAAAGTTAGTTATTTTAGAATATAAAATATTACACTAGACATAGAAGAATTATTTTCAAATAAATTTGATTACAAATTTTCTTTTCAAGTTTTGTTGGGGGAGTTTTAAATAAAATAACTTGAAAAACTGTTTTAAAACTGTTACTGTAGAAACAAATAATTAAATGTTTATTTACAACAAAAATGTTTAAAAATATTTTATAAAATATTAAAAGTTTACAGAAATGTATATTAACTTTAAACATAAAAAAATTGACAGAAAAATTTAAAAATTTATTTATTAGCATATTTACAGTCTTTGGAGGCGGAAATTGCATTGTTAAAATCTACAAATCGCGACTTAAAAAACAAATTACAAGATCATGTTACAACATTAGGTATTATATATTTATTTATTATATCTTATTGTTTTAGATATGTTACCACAATTATTGATTGATTTTTTTTTCAATGTTATTTGTTGTTGCAATTTTTCTTGGTTTCGATTGTTATTTTTATATTGGTCAGTCTCTTTTAAATTTTTATTTTAACCAGATGTGTTTCAAAATGAAAATAGTAAATTATTGGCTTTACTAAAAACAAAAGATTTCACTTATTTGAAGAACAGTATAAATTCTTTTGAAAATGAAACAAAACAAAAAATGATTTCTATGGAAGCTGTTTGTTTTGACTCTTCTTTGGGGATAAAGAATTTCAATCAACAAGAAGTTGCTGCTAAGAAAAAAAAGGTTACTGAGCAAACCAAACCAGAATTTGAAAAATGCTATACACATGGACTTGCATGTAATTTTAATGCCACTTGCTTCAATTCAGGGGTATAATTTCATTTGTATGTGTATTATTTTTTTTTTTTCCATGCCTGTTTCACCACTCTATAATTTTGCTTGTTTGGGTAGGTACTATGTTGAATTTTTTCAAAGTAGAATTCAAATCAAAGTTTTATGATAGTAGGCTATTTTCACTTTTTGTCTTTTTTAAACACCATTTGTGGAATTCTGCATCAAATTCAGAAGGAAATTTCCATATAATTAAATCTGATATCCAGTCAGGGAATGCAACTCCTATAGACTTTATTTCTTTCAAAAATGATGGTGCAATTTTTTCAATATCCTTAATAAATATATAAACATATATATATATATATATATATATATATATATATATATATATATATATATATATATATATATATATATATATATATATATATATATATATATATATATATATATATATATATATATATATATATATATATCTGTGTGTGTATGTGTGTGTGTACTAATGTTTATGTAATCAATAAATGAACATAACAAGGAACTTTCCTAATATTTTCTTAATTTTCTTAAAAAGTTGTATAAAATAAAAATAAATTTTTAAAAAGTAAATTAAAAAAATATAAAAAGTTATAATAAAAATAATTACTTAAATATAAATAAAATACTGTTTATAAGACGAAAACATTTATATTGTAAACAACAAATCACTTGTAAAGATTATTTAAAATAGAGCTGAGTCAAAAACAAATTTTTTCCCAATACCATGACCTACTTTTTTCCTGATACCAATAATACTAAAACCAAAAAAAATAGATACAGCATACCAATGTTTAAAAAAAGTTGAAGAAAATTTAAATAAAGTAAAGACATTTTTTTTCTTTGTACCAAAGTTGTAATGTACACCCCGAATAAAGTCAATCAATTAATTAATCAATTATTCTCATTTTACAGTTAATAAACTTATCTGAATATTAAAGCAAAGTTATTTATAAAATGTTTTTTAATAAAATTAAGTTTTTAAGAATTTAATAAAAAGTGTATAAAAATTTAAACTGGATTCTAAAAAAGTTTTAAACTTTTCATAATCTTAAATAATAGTTTAAAACTTTGTAGATTATAATTTACATAAATTGTTGTACTATTTCTCTTATTATCTCTTTATTAAGTTTAACACTATGACTTATGTTTGTTTACTAGAATTCCTTTGTGCTAAAAATAAAAACATAAGTATAATTTATAGGAAATTATCCTGATTTTTATTGTCTAAAGGGAATTATTTTGTACCGACCATTACAATTTTTGTTTTGCATATTGAATGTGATCATATACATTATTATAAAAGATGTAAAGTATCTGGTAATTTTTTATCGATATGGGTACCAAGAAAAAATGCAGATACAAAAATTATTATATAGAATAAAAGGAATTGCAAAAGGACTCTAACATTCAAAGTTTAGTTACTGCTGTGCTTCTAAAAATTTGTTGCTTTCTAATTTGCTTAGAGTTTTTATTATTAATGGTGCATCAGCTCGCACTTTTAATAATAATAATATTAATAAACAACCTCATAACTGCAAAGCAGGATAAAAGTAGATACTCCACTATGGCAGTTTTTTTCCTTTATAAATGATAAATACATAACATTTATATCCTGGTTTACACCTTGATGGTAGGACATCCAGTACTTTTCAAAAGTTATCTTTTTTTATTATAAACATGTAGCTGAAAGTATTATTTACTGGAAAGTAATTAAATGTAAGATCTGTTAAAAACTGATTTAAAAAGTTTTTATTTTGCAAAAATTCATCTCTTGCTTTATCTTGTTGACCTAAAAATTAATTTTTAGTTTGCAGAAAGAAAAAAAAGGGTAAAAAGCTCAAGTTGTGATCCAATTAAATAAATAAAAAATTAGGAGCAAGTTTTACGGATGAAGGAGGGTGTTCAAAAAATAATGAGGAAGGGTGTTCTAATACTGAGTTAAAATGTTGATTTGAACTAAACATTTTTTAAATATGAAATTTTATCCTTTAGTTAAAAAGAAAGATCATTTTACTTACTATTTGTTTGTTTTTAATGTTTAAAAAGTATAAATTATAAAAAAAAGCAAAACTATAATTATATATTTTAACAGTTTACTTTGAATGGTGTTAATGATAACATAAAATTCATTGGTTGTAATAGCACAGCTTCAAATACAGATTATAATGGAGGTGTTATCTATTTTTTAGAGATTAAGTTAAAAAGAAAATTTGAAGTTTAGTATGTTCTCTTCACACAGATGAACTTTCCTTTTGGCATTTAACAAAAGAGCTTAATGGTAAGACAACTTTCAAGACATTGTTTTCTGAACTTGTTGCAAAGTTTCTAAGGTTCTGAAACAAAAAGAAATTAAAAGCGAATATCTTCTAACTAGCAAACATATTATGGTAAAATCTTAGAACAATCATGTGAGTTGAGTTGGCCAATCATCAGTGGCCAAGATTGTTTATGTTACATATATGATGTTATCAACAACAAAAAACCAATGTTGGTACATTGTTTTATTTTATGTTGACCAACTGTATTTTGTATGCCGATTCAACGTTGTATTTCAAGTTGGTGTCTGATTCAGCTTTGTATTTTACTTTGATTCAACTTTGTATTTTAAGCATTGCAATTATTGGAATTAAATTTTGATAATATACTTTTTCTTGCTACCTAATTTAATATTGCATGGAACCACAATGACTGACTTTATGACATGGAAAGAGGCCTATGAACCTTTCTTAACCTGCCAAATGAATATTAGTGATCTAGAAATGGTATTTCTGTATTTGTTCACACACATACCACACACAAGGAGTTAAGAAGTTTAAGTAGTAAAATTAATTTTCCTTATTGTTATTAGTATGTTATTTTATAAAAATGTAAAAAGATATCACTGTTTTGAAAATAATTTTTAAAAGAAGTAGTTTTTTAGATAACATCAGCTTCTGAAGCAGTCTCAAGTTTAAAGAGATGAAGAAAGAAGATTTGAAAAATTTAATTTAATTTTTGTTCATTAACTTTTATAAACTTTATTTTGTAAAATAACAATATATGAAACAAGGCACATATACATTGGGGTAAGAAGGGGCTGAATTCCTACAGTGAAGTGAATTTTTACTATGAATGTTGAAATAATCAATTAAGAAGATTTGTTCTGTCATTTTTTGATGGAATGCTCTGAAGTTAAACACTGTCAACTTACCTCTATAGCCAACTCGGTCTCCCTTATCAGTTAATTAAAATAATCAAATAATATTATATATCTCATATAGATTCATATCAAGTAATACTTATATATCTCATATAGATTATCTCATGTAGATGGTAAAACTCATTTTTAAGCTCTTTTTTAATAAAACTAGTATAAACATTGAAAAATTTAGATATGGGCACAAGCCATTTCACTGTAGGTATTTGTGCTTGCATGTAGGTGTTATTTGTGCTTGCATGTAGGTGTTATTTGTGCTTGCATGTAGGTGTTATTGTGCTTGCATGTAGGTGTTATTGTGCTTGCATGTAGGTGTTATTGTGCTTGCATGTAGGTGTTATTGTGCTTGCATGTAGGTGTTATTGTGCTTGCATGTAGGTGTTATTGTGCTTGCATGTAGGTGTTATTGTGCTTGCATGTAGGTGTTATTGTGCTTTGTGCTTTTTTTGGACTATAGTAACTTTTTGAACATTGTGTACTTTTAACTTTACAAAAGAAAATTTTAATTTTTATAAACAAAAGTTATAGATATTCTAATCACAAATGGTTTATTCATTCTTGTCAGGTTTTTTTTCAATAGTTGCCATTTTTCAGGGCTTGTTTAATATTAATATTTATATATTTGTTTTATATTTACCCAAAAATGTGTCTTTTGGCACATTTTTTTGTTAATATTAAAGTGTATTCTTAAAAAATAGTCATAAATACTACAAGAGTTACAGAGCTCAAATTGTAAAAACTTGCAAGAGGAGCTATATTTATTTAACTTTTAAAAGTGGTTTACTGCCAACAATTTATCTTTGCTGATGTTCTCCTTATAAAATTTTTACAAACCTGATTTTAAATTTTTATTCTTTTATCATGTTGAAAAAAAAAATTAATTAACTGATTTGATCAGTGAATTGTGATAAGCTTTCATTTTTGTGTCAATTTTTAATTGACATAAGTTTTTACTTCTTCTTTTGCTACTTGGTTTATCTGTATACATGGATATGGTTAATTTTTAATTCTATTCAAGATAATGTCTAAATTTTTGGTCAAAGACTTTTTATTTAATTTGATATTAATAGTTAGTAATAAGTTTTCATATGCACAGGTTTCTTATGACATTGTTTTTTCATTATAAACAGCCTTCAGCACATTTTTACCCTAACTAAACCATTTGTAACACTTTCCAAGTTGACACACTTCAGTAAACAGTCCAAATTACAAATGACCATAAAAACTTGAAGAGTGTTTTTACCACTATACCACTACCAAACATATATAGTAAAAGCGGGTATAATGGAACAGCATGTAAAGTTGAACAACTTTTGTATTTCTTAGTTTTTACAAATTATCTTTTACAGGGAAAATTATTTTTAATTTTTTTTTTTATTATTATTATTACATTACTGTGTAGAAGTTTTAAATCTATTATACAAACATTTACTCACGGTGCCTTTTTTTAATTCATGTTAAAATTTTAAAATTAAAAACATTCGTTTTTATTTTTAAAATTTTAATATGAATTAAAAAAAGGTACCGTGAGTAAATTATTTTAAATCTTATTCACTATCTCTCCATCTACTTATGGAATTAAAAATTAAGAATTGAATTTGCTTGTTCCAGAAAAATTTATGAAGAAAAAACTGAAATAAAGAGATTTCCTGTTTAATGAAACACACTGTTATTTAATTTATATAGTTGTATAATTATTTCACTCTTTTTTGTTTTTTAGAATTTAATTAGACATCAACTCCTTATAGAAATATGAGTAACCTACATGAACTAATAACTTAATTAAAAAACTCATTCCATTATCTCATTCATTTAACTCATTCTATTAACTCCTAATAAGGGTACAGCTCCAAAACTCAGTTTTATAGTTCTGAGACCAGCTGGAAGTCAGTTTTCCTGAACTCTGCAGTAGCTCTCAGAGAGGCTGATTCCATCAACAGCTGTAAAATATCAGAGTAGTAACAGTACCTTGTTGGGCATGGATGGTGTCCCATTTCGTACTTTTGGTGTGGAATGTTGAGGCCACATTTAGAGCCCTTTGTTATGGCTGAGGGTTTATTAATAGTAATGAGGCAATTGCTCGGGCTATTAAACAGTGTACTAAGTACTATCTATGTTTCGAGTCAAGTTCTTTAACAAATTTAAAAATGAATAAAGTAATAAAAACTATAAAACACAAAAAACCAGTTACCACAAAGTTCACTAAACCTATCATTCACTAATATTCGTGGTCTTTGAAGAAACTTTTCTTCTGTTGAGTCTTATTTCTTGCAAAGTTCACCAGACCTACTTGCTCTTTGTGAGACTAATTTGAGTTCAGTTGTCTCATCTTGTGATCTTAGTTTTGATGGTTATCTTTTTTTAATTCGTAAAGACTCCAATAGTCACATGCTTGGCTTGGGCATTTACATTTGTAAGAGTTCACCCATTTGTCGGGAAACTAGGTTTGAATCCACTGACTACTCTTATGTGCTTTCGTTTAGCAACACTTCACACTATTGCCTTTCTCTTTGTTCTATATTGCTCTCCTTAATTTCAAGACTGCACTCTTTTCTATATTATTTCTGATCAAATTGACAAAGCTCTCTCTCTCTTTATCCATCAACTGATATCGTTGTTGTTGGTGACTTTAATGCTCATCACAATGAATGGCTTGGCTCTAGTGTTAGTGAAACTGCTGGCGTTAAGGCCCACAACTTTTGTCTTTCTCAATCTCTAACTCAAATAGGCAACTATCCAACTTGTTTTCCAGGCAACCTGAATCGTTTACCTTTTCTAATTGACCTATGCTTTGTTTCTGATCCTAGTCAGTGCTCAGTTTCTGATTCTGAAGCTGATTAGGACTCTTTCTGTGATTTCCTTCCTGATGGCCTTTGGGTAGAAATCTTTCGTCTTCCTGGTGATAAATGTGCTTCTTACATAACTTCTTGGGTTCAAGCTGGCTTTTGTCTAATGCCGAAGCCCGCAATTCTCAGGTCATAAAATCTTGTATTTAATCTCAAAAATTAGGCTCTCATGACTTCTGGAAAATCTTGAACAGTATCAATAATAAGAGCAAATCTGTTATTCATCCTCTCTTGTATGGTTCAGATTTTTTTACCTAAAGACAAAGCTAAATTGTTTGCTTAGAACTTTTCATCAATACCATCTCTTGATTCCACTAGTTGTGTTCTACCTTTTATTGCTGACAAATCAAATGGTTGATCCATTGCTTGACATTTGTATTATTCCAGCTTCTGTATCTAAAGTGATTTCCTGCTCAAACTTTTCTACAGCTTGTGGTTCAGACAACATACCTGTTATGGTCTTGCACCAGAGCTGTCGTCTATACTTTCAACAAGTCCTTATCGGAGTCTTTTTTTCCGGCATGCTGGAAAGCAGCATCTGTTGTCCCTATTTTTAAAAATTCTGGAGAGCAATCTGACTCATCTAACTACCATCCCATTAGTTTTCTTCCTATCATAAGCAAGGTTTTTGAATCTTTAATTAACAAACTCCTAATCTCTCATCTTGAATCTAATTACTTACTTTCTGATCATCAATATAGATTTTAATTTTCTCGCTCTACAACCAATTTGCTAACACTAATAACTAATAGGTTTTTTGGAGAGGTGGAGAGGTTAAGGCTATCGCTCTTGACATTTCTAAAGCTTTTGATAAAGTTTGGCATGCTGGTCTTCTCCATAAGCTCTCTTCTTACAGTGTATCAGGTAACATCTTTAAGATAATTGATTCCTTCCATACCAATCGTAGTTTAAAATTGCCCTTGATGGGTAGCACTCTTCTTTACATCCTTTAACTTCAGAGGTTCCTCAAGGTTATATCCTTGGCCCTATACTCTATGATTTACATTAACGATCTTCCAGATATTCTCACATCTAAGATGGCATTGTTTGCTGATGATACTACCATTTATTCTTGTCTTGATAAGAAGCCAACATTCTCTGAACGCTTGGAGGGGGAATTTGAGCTTGAAAAGGATCTCACTTCTGCTACAGCATAGGGCTCACAGTGGCTGGTAAACTTAAGATAAAACCCAATTTTTTTCAGGCAATCGTTACCGCAATAATTTAGATCATCCTATATATATGAATGGTAATGTACTTAATGAGTCATCTACCTTTCATCTTCTAGGATTAACTCTTACTTCTGATCTTTCTTGGAAACCATATATCAAATCCATTGCAAAATTAGCCTCTGCTAAAGTTGCATCTCTTTATCGAGCTCGACACTTTCTTACTCTGGATTCTATTATCTATCTCTATAAATCTCAAATTCGGCCTTGTATGGAATACTATTACCATATCTGGGGCGGATCTTCTAATGATGCCCTTTCTCTTTTAGACAAGGTACAAAAAGCATTGTAAACATAGTCAGACCTGCTCTTGCAGCCAACCTCCAGCCATTATCACATAGTCGTAATGCTGCTTCTCTTTCTCTTTTTTACAAATACTATAATGAGAATTGCTCTAAAGAGTCTCTTGTGCCATCTACTAAAATTCATTCTCGTGTTACTTATCATTCAATTAAATCTCATTCTTTTTCTGTGACTAATCCTAAGTTCTCCAAAAACTCTTATTCCTCTAGTTTTTTGCCTTGAACTTCTTTGGAATTCGCTTCCTTCATCTTGCTTTATCTTCCTTCATCTTGCTTTTCTGATTCATATAATTTGCAATCTTTTAAGTTGTTTGTCAATCGTTATCTTGCTCAATAACTTCATCTTTTCTTTTCCGGTAACTTCCAATTCTAATAGTGCTTGCTTGCAGCCTTGTTTGAAGCAAAAACGTTGAAAAAAAAAACAAATAATCACTTTATCTTAGTCAATGAAAAAAAATTCACACAATCAACAACAAAAAATAATAACTTACACTGATGAGCAACTTAATGCTGCATTTTTAAAAATAAAGTCTGGTGGTTTATTATTATGTAAAGCATCATTTATGACATTCCAAAGGCAACTTTATTGTTCAGAATAAAGAACCTTACGCGCTCTATTGGTGCTGGCATTGTCATTATTTTAAGTACTTTTACTGAATTAAAAAAATTATTTAAGATATTTGTTAAACTTGCTAATTGGGTTTTCGATAGAACCAGCAAGCAAGTTTTTGATTGTGTTGCCAGTTATTAACAACATACAAAACAAACTAATTTATTTATTAACGATAAACCAGGCAAAGCACGGTACTATGCTTTCATCAAACATTTGAAACATCGATTAAGCGTGATAACTGCAGTTAAAATTTTGCTACCAAACGCAGCTTTTTGTATTGAAGGTAACAAAATTGAAGGTAAATATTTCAATACATGTAAGACTCAATTATTTGAAGCAAATATTGATAAATACTCTGCATCAAATGTATAAAAATTTTTTGAAATTGGCTTCAATAGTGACAAGAGTAATGAAACATTTTTCTGCAAACGTAGTTCCAAGCATCCTCTTAAATAACCAGAAATAATCAAAATATAAACTACACAGAAGAAAATTCTGCATAAATTCTGCTGGAGTTGCACTTTAACAGTTAATAATTTTAAAAGCCAAATACCTGGTAGTAATTTAGTGTACAAAAAGCTCAAAAACTACAGAATGAACACCATCAGGTTGGTTTGAAAACAAACAACTCATTCAATGCATACTATACAAAAATTCCAGCTAGTTCCAGCTTCCTAAAAAAATTCCTGTTACCCATTTTAGTACTTAATGGCCACAGCACACACATTAGATATCAGGTTTCTCTTCTATGTATTAAAAACAATGTCAAGCTCGTATGCTTATCAACTCATGTCACGCATTCTTCAGCCTTTAGATGTTGGTGTGTATTGCCAAGTTTGGCACTAAGTATTGGACAAATATTATACCAACTCACTATGCAGTAATTTATCTAAGAATGCTTTTGTTCAGCTTCAATCAAAACTTTTTAAATCTGAAATGCAAACTACAGAAATATTTCAACAACGAAATCTATTCAATCTATTCGCAGTTGTTCACACTTCTGTTGTATATGTTCACAAGTTTTACCAGCTCTAAATCAACTATGCCAATCTACCAAGTCAATAATAGCAACTTATCCACACGTCCGTCTTAATCATTTTCAATTGGTGATTGCAATAAATTTTTAAGCAAATGTTGATTTTTTCAAAACATTTTCTTCTTTACCTTCTCTTTAACATAATTGTCAGCTAGGACCAATATAACTGTTCTGTTAAGTACAAGCATGTTGCTGCATGCTGACAAAAAGGGCCTGTCCTAGTTTTAGGTAGTAGTCCCATATTTCAAACAATGACTTTAAGGCAGCTAAGTCATTTGAAGTTGAATTTTTTGTCATATAGGCTTTTTAGGAACCAGGGTCCATAGCATATAGAAACAAATAATACTGCCTTTACCATCTTCTTCTCTTCCTTGTTCATCACCTGGGTTACTTTATCAGTCATTCACAGGACCAACAGGTGTAAAGCATTTGCCATAAACCTTAAGAATAAATTATCATTATTAAATATATAAAAAAAATATTTAAAATTTACTCTCCACTAAAAATAAAAATTATTGGTAATATGCTTTAACTATACCTGGCTTCATGACAGGAAATTTTTAATAAAAATGAAACCCTAGTATATCTCCTCCTAAATAGAAATCATTTAGTTCACAGAGTTACTTGTAGTCTCACCCCCCCCCCCTCCCTATTAAATCTCTTTGTGGTCAATGCCTTTATGCCAAACTTTAAGGTCTCTCTTGTAATGTTGTGCTGGGATGATCCAACCTGTAGCTCATTCCAATCAAACCTGTTGATCTCCTCCATCTTGACCACCTCTTCCTTGATGCTTGACCAGGCCTTCTGCAGTCTTGGCAGGTCTTCTGCAGTCTTGGTCAGGTCTTCTGCATATAGTGCTCTTCTTGGTTGTTTTGTTTTCTCAACAGTAATAGCTTCCATAAAATAAAAGAAGTGTAACTCCAACATGTATCAACTGTTGAGAAATCAGAGAAATAGGATGTTGAAAATATTAATGAGAATGGTGCAAACAAACACTCGAGTATTAGAAACAGTGGTGCTACAACGTGCCTTCTGAGAACCAAGTTGATGTGATTGCATCTTCTTTTTAAACTTCCCCATAAGTTTTTTTTAAGAGTTTGTACTCTTCTATATGAAATCTTTCTGCATTTTGTAAATATATCAATGCTGAAATTTCAGTTTTAATTTCTTATATAGATGGGTTTGCAGTACTTAATATTAGCTTTAGAATTTTATTCTTTAATATTATGAAAAAAAATTTCTTAAGTTACATAATTTCCTATGTATTGGTTACTTTTTTTTTTGTTTATGTTCCAGAAATGATGAGTTCTCCAAAATCAGCCTTATTTCAAACATCCATTACAAGACCAGTGACACAACTTCAATTGGGATCTTTCATAATCCACCCTTGCAGATAAGATCTTTGCCTGGAAAACTTTGAGAGCAAACTACAACAGGTTAATTTAGATTAAAACAAATAGATTTAAACCTCAAAGACCTTAGAGATTTGACAAACTGTATGGATCTAAGCATGTTTCCTATGCTAGGGCATTTAAAATATGCTTAGATAAATATTTTCATGGGCAACTGATTGATAGGATACTTTAGGATATTTGTGAGCTTCTTAAAACTTTTTGTGTAAGCATACTTGAACCTGTTTCAAAAATAAATATGCTTATAAAAACATACATCAGACTAATAATATTATTATTTAACTTAGGTATAATCAATGAATTTAATAATTAAAAAAAAAAGATAAGAAAAAATTTCTTTACAAACTAATCCTAAATTGACATAAAATTTTGATAAGTTTTCAGATATCACTTTTAAAAAAAAAATTTTTAATGTTGATTTTTAAGGGACTTCAGAGAATGGGAAAAGCTTGAGTGGTATCCTGAGGAAAAAAAGTATGTTTTTGGGACACCCTATTGTAGGGTCAATCCATACAACGCATTAGAGAAAAAATTTTAAAAAATGCAAAAAGTGTCCAAAATATTCGAACAAAAATGCACCAAATAATGTTAACCAATCGTTTACCATACAAAAAGTTAAGTGTTAAATTGAGTGTGTTTTACATACTTGCTAAAAAAATACATGTTTGGCGATGTATGTATTTTATATAATATAATGTATATATAAGGACATTAAACTCATTAAATGACTTTAAATCATTTTTTTTAGTTAACTTGACTGATTTTTATTTATAAATAAACAAATAAAACAAAAAAGAAATCATGTGTTTAAAATGCATATGACTAAATATGACAAATGATGCATGTAACAATGTATGTATGTGTGTGTATGTATGTATGTATGTATGTATGTATGTATGTATGTATGTATGTATGTATGTGTGTATGTATGTATGTATGTATGTATGTATGTATGTATGTATGTATGTATGTATGTAATGTATGTATGTATGTATGTTGTACATGTATACATCGTTTGTACACAGATAAAGATAAAAACAGTTTTGTGTCTATTTACTATTATTTTACTTGGCTCCTATCCCAACCTTAATCTGAACAGAAATTTTTATTTTTATTACATTTTTTATAGTAAAAATTGTGAAATTTTAAAAAAGATAAAGTTAGCAAAGTTGACAATGATGTCTTTTTTCACTTTCATATTATAAGACATACTAAAATTAAATAAGTATTTAAGTTACCTCGTTTTCGCCTGCATATTCAAAGACATAATTCTTATCATTTCTTAATAAATTTGTTGTATTTTCTGTTACAACAATTGTATTTATAGGTACATAATCAGATAGTGATCGAGCATAGTTTATAATATTTCCAAATATGCTGTAAACAGGAACTTTGTTTCCGATTACAACTCCTGTTGCAGAACCTGGAATTGTAACATATATATATTATACTTTTCTAAAAGCAATAAATAATTAACCTGATATTAATGGAATGATCACATGATCAATCCTTTAATATCAGGTTTTTTTTATTTCATATTCTCAATTAAAATTAAAAAAAACCATGACATTCTTATAAATAAATTTATATAATATATTTATATGATTATTTTTGTGATAATGATTACCTGAGTGAATAACCATAGATAACTTTATGTTACTGTGTTTAATGTATCTCCACTGATAAGTAGACAATTCTATAGATATTTTAACTGCAATTCTTGCCAGATCAGCTGCTTCTGAAGTGATTTTAAATCCTTTTATATTAGAACATAAAACAATTTCTTCTCGAATAGAAATCAACTTGAAGATGCTTTTGCATTCATCTGCCAATAGCACTTTCTCTACCATTTTATAAAAGTCATTAATTACATTAATTGCTTTTTGAGGTGATAGCATTTCACATATTTTATTAAAATTTTCTAACTTGACAACCAGTAAAGAAACCAAACTTAAATGTTGCGGCTCAATGGTGGATCCTTCAAGTAACTCTTCTGCAATTGGTGCAGGTACACATCTGTAAAGTAGCTCATTTGATTTGATTTTTTCTTTTTTGTACATTTCTGATCTTTCTTTCACTGCTTTATTAAGGTCTGAACTATATTTTTCCATCATTTCTATCATGTTATCAAGTATATCTGTTCGATCTCCAAAAATAGTTTTTAATGAGAGTTTTACCTCTTTAAATGTAGGCCTTTCCTCTGCTAATTCACTTTGGCAACTGTTCATGATATCAAGCAGTTTAGGTTCTAACCCAGTCTGTAAGGTAACGTGTGGGCGAAATGGAGGTATGCATCTTTTTTTTACGTAATGAATAATATCACTTGGTCGTAATTCACTGTGCTCATAATAGGGTGCTTTTCGGTTTATAATTTCAGCAATAATAATTCCAAAACTGTATACATCACCTGCTTTGCTAACTTTCTGTGGTATATTTATATTTTCTGGTGCTGTCCATAATAAAGACTCGTATTTTCCTTGTTCTTTTTCAATAGATTCTGCTTTAATTGAACGGTTGCATGCACTGAATTCTGTCAATCCATAATCTGAAATCTGCAGTACCCATCTATGATTAATTAAACAGTTTTTAGATGTTAAGTGTCCGTGTAGCTTTATTGGACTTTCATGCAATGCACACATTCCATTTACTATATCTAATAAAAAAGTATTTTTGAACACCCAGTCCAGCTGGATATCTTCATTTAAAAGTACATCATATAAACTACCTTTTTTGTAATAATTCTGAACAATGCATATATAAGGCGTTTGTATAGTAACACCTATGATCTTTGCAAGATTTGAATGTTCCAAGTCTCTCATTTCTTTTAACTCAATTGAGATATCTCTTGTTATAAAGATACGTTCTTTCGGTAACTTTTTAAGCATAATTGTTTTATTTTGATATATTGCTTGCAACTTTTTAATGCCATTTGCTTTATTAACTTCACCTTTTTCTTTTAGAATTTCACCTATATGTATATGAGACTTCAAAATAATAGTGCTTTTTATATCTTCAATGTTTATAAAAGATGCTTTACTGCTTATATCATTTTCATATTTTTGCACTTTATATATTTTCCATGTGATAATCAAAGTGATTATAGATGCAATACAAATGCCTATTGCTAAGTATATTTTATTTTTGTCTATTTTGTTTTCATTGCACTGTGTGTCAAATCCACATTTAGGTTGATCTTTTGGGGCATGCTCTCCTAACCACCTTATATACTTTGTAAAATTTTTTATTGCTTCGGCAAGGTTAGTTAAATCAGATTCTCTATAAATGTATAAAAGCTTATAATTATCAAGTACATTTATTAGTAAAGCATCAGGTATACGTGATCCACCTTGTGCAATATTAATTGCTCCAGTTGTTCCTAAAAAGATTTTATCATTATTATTTGCATTACATAAATTAAATTTTAAGTAAAAAACAAATTTGAAAAATTTAATACAATAGACTATATTACTATTAGATGTAGTTTTAATTGTTATGTACATGACTTTGGTAGATGTAGTTTAAATTGTTATGTACATGACTTTGGCAGATGTAGTTTAAATTGTTATGTGCATGACTTAGGTAGATGTAGTTTAAATTGTTATGTACATGACTTTGGTAGATGTAGTTTAAATTGTTATGTACATGACTTTGGTAGATGTAGTTTAAATTGTTATGTACATGACTTTGGCAGATGTAGTTTAAATTGTTATGTGCATGACTTAGGTAGATGTAGTTTAAATTGTTATGTACATGACTTTGGTAGATGTAGTTTAAATTGTTATGTACATGACTTTGGTAGATGTAGTTTAAATTGTTATGTACATCACTTTGGTAGATGTAGTTTAAATTGTTATGTACATGACTTTGGTAAGACTATATGTAGTAGATGATCAAATTTAAAACTTCATCACTAACATCAAATTCAAATTTAGAGGTGTATCAATTTATATAATAAAAACAATAACCTAAAATAAAACTTTTTTAAAACGATTTTTATTATTTATTTTTTTCTTGTATTTATTTTGATTTAAGTTTGATTTCTTTTTAATCTGCTAAAAATTGATTAAGAAAAAGTATAGTTTTTGATAAGTCTGAGGTCTAAATTTTATAGAGTTGCTTAACCTGCCCTAATGGGGTTAGTTTAACCAACAAATAAATAAATAAGCATGATATGGAACTTCAATAAACCATCAATACACGACAGTTGTATTGACAGTGTCTATGATTTATAATCTTTTTATTTTACACACTTTAATGACATAAGTAAGATAAGAGAAAAAAAATTAAATAGTAATAAAGTGTCATAAAATATAAAAATTATTACTTTATACAATTATATTAAACTTTGAAGCCCAATTTAAAAATAACTAGTTTTAAATATATATTTTTAAAGTAGTGTAAAATTCTTTTTTATCAAAGTTATTTCTTTGTGTTTGATAGTTCAGTTTAATTTTTTAAGCTGCTTTTACCTCTACTAGACAAGATAAAACTTACCTCTACAAGTTTTGAATAGAACATTAAGAGTTATGAAAAAATGGCTGATTATGATCAAAGGTCTGGTAAATTGGCAAAATATCAACACTTAAGTGAAGCCAGATTTAAAAAAATGTATAAACATCCAAGAGAAAAATAGCAAAATATTTTTTGGTTTGAAAAAGAAAAAGTGTCTGTGCATTCAACTCGACTGCTGTTCAACAACCTTTTGTTACACAATGTGTTACTGTTCTAATTTCCTAACTTTCATTCATTAGATGTTTTGTCATGCAATGCGTAGTTTTTGAAATATTTTAATTACCCAACTTTCATCAAGCTCAACTTGCCCTGCTTTACCCTCTATATATATATATATATGTATATATATATATATATATATATATATATATATATATATATATATATATATATATATATATATATATATATATATATATATATATATATATATATATATATATATATATATATATATATATATATATATATATATATATATATATATATATATATATATATATATATATAGATATATATATATATATATATATCTATATATAGGTATATATATATATATAGAGACATATGTATTGTTTCATAGTACTTAAAAAGTATATGTTTGTAACCTAAATGTAATATAATAAATAATATAATAACCTTCACATCACATTAATGCAATATTTCATACTTGCAGTAAACTTGATAATTTAACGTTTGGGCAAAGCTCTAAGTTTTTAATGGCAATGGTTTCAATTTTTGCTTATGAATGTTATCGATTAGTAATGAAGTTGAAAATTATATGGCAAAAAAGTTAGTTTTCCAACAATCAAAACAGAAGGAATTTTTTCTAATGTATGTAGAATAATGGAAAAATAATTTTAAATAGAGTAAACTGGGGTAAGAGTAAACGAGAAAAAGTGAACAGTTTAACAATTTTGTTTCTTTTACATTTATTAAAAGCTAAAACATCTTTAAAAATGTGAGGCACCGTATTGTAGAGAATTTTGTGCTCAATTTAAGGTGTAAAAATTGTTTTAAAAAATTTATTTTTGTCTTAGCAAACTTTAGAAATCTCTCACTAGTAAAAAAAAAAGTTTTTTTCAATTTGTAGAAAGTTTGTAAATTTTGCTAATTGTAAAGTTTGCTAATTTGTAGAAAGTTTTACAACATACCAAAGGCAACCATCATAAGCCTGTGCACAACAAATATCACCTCTGTACAAAGACTGGCGTGTAGGGAGACCACCAAAAACCGTATTAACATCCAAGTTGGGTTGGATGGAAAAGAAACAATTTATTCAATGACTCACTAAAGTATTTGAAGTGACAATCAAATTAATTCCAGGCAATTAGTTTGGTCTACTTAAATTGAGTAGTTTAATATTGAGTAATATATTTGTATTTCACTTGATGATTTTCAATAGCATGAAACTTAAAGTTTCATGCTATTAAAGAAAATCGTGTAGTTTTAATTTGTACATATATATTATACATATGTGTGTGTGTGTCTTGATAGCCTTTGTTTGTTTGTTTTATCCTTAAAAATTTTTAGAAAATTCAGAGAATGCTTTGTCTCTTTATCATATAATTCTGCTGTATCATATTTTACAGAAAGATTTCTGAATATTTTGAGTCTGTTCTGTTTTGTTTTTGAAGACTTGTAAATAACAATATTTTATTGTTTCTTTTTTTTAAAAAAAATTATTTATATATATCTTATCCTTAAATCATAATTAATTGAAAGCTTCCAGTTACCACAAACTAATTGTGATAGCATTTACCATAACTAGTTTAAAAGACTAAAATTTTGAGAAAAGCACAGTTTTGTAGCTTTAAACTTTGTTTTTGTGCTTTAGATGATCACATACACTATACAATATGTTTTATATATATGTATATATATATATATATCTTATATATAAGAACATATATATATATAATATATATATATCTTATATATAAGAACATATATATATAATATATATATCTTATATATAAGAACATATAGTATATATATATATATTTATATATATATATATATATATATATATATATATATATATATATATATATATATATATATATATATATATATATATATATATATATAACATATATATATAACATATATATATATATATATATATATATATAACATATATATATATATATAACATATATATATATATATATATATATATATATATATATATATATATATATATATATATATATATATATATATATATATATATATATATATATATATATATATATACTATATGTTCTTTTATATAAGATTAACCAAATTGAACTTATATATAAGATTAAACAATAAGAACATATCTTATATATAATATATAAACATATCTTATATTATAAATAAGATATGTTCTTATATTATAAATAAGATATGTTCTTATATTATATATAAGATATGTTCTTATTGGTTTATGAGAACTTTTTTTTTATAAATAACTAATAATTTAACTATTTGAGATATTTAATGTATAAAGTGTATACAGATATTGAGATATTTATTGTATAAAAAGGTTGGTAAAATGATAATGAAAAGCAGATAATATTTGTTTAAAAATCTGTATTAAGGATTTTACAAGGCTGGATTACAAAGAAAATGGATTAAATATTTTTTTATATTCTTACCAATTGTTGAGGTATTTGTGATCTCCATAGATATCATTGAATAGTTTTCAAACAGTTCTGCTATATTAAAATTTGCTTCCAGTGCTGTGTAGTTAATCAGATTTGTATTAAATGTGAGAAAACTTGAATTTGTGCAATTATAACATCCAGTGCTTAAAACACATTCAGTATTACACACAGTGCAGCTTTTATTTTCTTGTGTAACGCTAAATATTTTACACAAAGTTGTATTTTTACTGATGCTTTTATACCATTCTTTTTTTAATTGGTTAATACTGTTTTCAATGTATTGCTGATGTTTCATTTCCACAAGTCGTTCTGCATTTTTAAGGTACAATAAAATAGAATCGTAAATGTAGGAGGCTGAAATAATTACTTTATTTAATCCGTCCCAATTTTGTGCTCCAAACTTTTCTATGTACTTGTTTGTGATAATATTTTTGAAATTTAAATATTCTTCTGTTTGATCATCTTCTACTGTACTTGCTCTCATTTGAAATGTGCCAATCATAAGTTTATCTAAATCTTCATCAATCTTAAGTTTTATTTTGGCTTTTTCTGCTGCGATAGGATCAAAGTTTACGTTAATTATACCATACAAGCTACTATTGAGCCAACCTTTTTTTTTTGCTTCAACCATAAACTTTATAACATCTTCCTCACAAATAAGAGTTAGTATAACTAGAAAGTAAAATTTTTAAACAATTTTTATTTTTTTTTTGTTAGTTTAAAATGCATTAAATAAAACATGAAGATTTTTAGGCAAATTTGAATATAAAAAAGAATCCTTACTTCTCATACTATTTTCAACATCAACTAAAACATAACTAATATTCTCGTAGTTCAATATATCAATTTCTCTTACAGTAAAACCCTGAGCAACCAACAGCTCCTTTAGTTCAATGGCTATATTTTGAAACAGATTGCTTGAGAATAAAATACCTAATATTTTCCAATTGTATTGGTTAGCTAAAGTTGAATAGTATTCCGCTATTATGGCAGCATTGTCAATAAATGGTTTGACACGTGCAAAGTTTTTACTCTGCACGTTATCATAATCTGTACAATCATAAGAAATCATCATTGCACCAACATATTCTGCACCATTCATTGTTATATCACACCCTTTTTTACAATCTGGTCCAATAATTACATCTACATTTTCATGGTAAAAAAACTCACTTGATTTGCCTAAAACAAAATAACAGCATAATAATAAAAAAAAGTATTTTTCAGGAAAAAAATAGTTTTAGCTTAGTTAATTATTATATATTTTTTATTTTACTGCCCATGTTTTATTTTACTGTCCAAATAGCATCACATAGTGGTTGTTTCACAACCACTATGTGATGCTATTTGGACAGCTATTAGACTTATTATTATTGGACAGCTTTCAATATTTTCTTATTTAAATCTGACATTTTTGAAAAGAGCAATTTTTCACAATTTCTTGCATTGAATTTTATTTCTTGTTTGCAGATCATGATTATTTTTATTATAATATCAACACTATGAAGATTATCATCCAAGATTTTATTATAATATCAACACTTTGAAGATTACCATCCAAGATTTTATTATAATATCAACACTATGAAGATTACCATCCAAGATTTTATTATAATATCAACACTATGAAGATTATCATCCAAGATTTTATTATAATATCAACACTTTGAAGATTACCATCCAAGATTTTATTATAATATCAACACTATGAAGATTACCATCCAAGATTTTATTATAATATCAACACTATGAAGATTACCATCCAAGATTTTATTATAATATCAACACTATGAAGATTACCATCCAAGATTTTATTATAATATCAACACTATGAAGATTACCATCCAAGATTTTATGATAATATCAACACTATGAAGATTACCATCCAAGATTTTATTATAATATCAACACTATGAAGATTACCATCCAAGATTTTATTATAATATCAACACTATGAAGATTACCATCCAAGATTTACAAGCTCTTACTTATAAGCTTTTATTATAATATCAACACTATGAAGATTACCATCCAAGATTTACAAGCTCTTACTTGAAATCAAGTTGGGGTTTTGCATAAGAATTATACTTCAGATAATTTAGCACTTAGATAATTAAGCAGGTAACTTGCAGTTAAAAATTGTCTGACTTGTCTGACTTGGTACTGATACTTTAAGTAAGCACTGTATGTGGTTTATATGTAGACATTTACAGTAAGAACAGAATTAATCATACAAGTAATTTTTGATGAAAATCGCATAAATGTTTTAGAATGGCCATGATTTGAATCTAATAGGTCATTTATGGACTTTATTAGAAAAAATAAAGGTAATAGATTATTTACAAAAAAAGAATGTTTGACGAAATGTTAAATCATGGTTTAACATTGACAATAATCAAATCAGTTTTCAAATAGAGTCAATGCCGAATTACTTGCTAGGTAATTAAAGAAAAAGCAGGACCAAATAAATGTTAAAGTAAATTAATAAAATATAAAAAAAATTTAGTTTGTCAGCCATTTTAATAAACGTCTATTTTTTCTTAGGTGTAAATAAACCAATAATGTTTTTCTTGCACAATTATTTTATGTGCAAGGGTTTTTACCCCATTCTTTTAGTTTTAAATTCTTAATAAGATAATTCAAATACGTAAACAAAAGTTTTACACTTTTTTTCAAAGGTGTTTTACCAAGTGAAAAATTAAGGGGAAAAAGTTTTTTATAATTAATGTATGATGCAGTATTTTATTTAAAGGTGTTTTATTTAAATTCTGTTCCTATTGTTAGTCTATTTATATATTTTAATTATAAGTTTCATATATGTAACATTACAAGCAGCAGCATTTTGTTTAAACTTTTAAAATATCAATAATACGCTATTTTGACATAATATTTAAAGTTAAAGCACAAATAGCTGATCAAAAAAGTAGTTATACAATTACTTTATTCAGCCCTCGGAATTAGGAAAGAAAACACAATTTATTGCCAACCTTAAACTATTTTTGGTCAGCATCAGCACCCGTTTTCACTTCTCTCCGTTAAACCCTGCAGTAAGCTATCAGCTGATTAAAAGTAAAACAGCAGTTTTTAAAGAAGTACTAAAATAAACTTGTATTCTCATGTTCTCCGTTAGGTTAACAGCAAGAGCAAATTCAGTTAACACAAAAGATTGTTGTTGTCGAAATCTAACCCTGCTATACCCTATAGTTAAACTGCTATCAGAGAAATTTTCTATAATGTTAATAATAATTAAAAATGGTATTCAAACAAAACAACTGTGAACAAATAAGTTAACTTCTATGCTAAATAAACAGTATTTTATACGATATCATATTTATATGATTTACGCTTTTATTGTAAAAACGTTTAATAAATATTATTAATACACTTATTAAATTTTAAAACAAATGTTACAATGACAAGAAATGTAATGTATTTGGCATTTAATTTTAAAGCAGGTACTGTTATATATGTAGCTAAATACATATATATGTGTATAACATTTATGTGTCTATTTATGTATAAAAGCACATATGTATTTACTTTAATACACAAATAGGCAAGTACATGAATAAATACATACACCCATGCATATATAAGTTTATTGTCCGGGTAGCCGCCACCGGTCCATATTAAAAAGTTGGAATAAAAGTTTGTGAAATCTCTAGCGTTGTTTTCACAAAATAACGCTGGTTAATTTGCGCTAATTAAGTTTGCTTAAATATATCAAGTTTCTTTTTATTAAACAATTTAATATTTACACTTGAAATTATGCAAGCTAAATTGTAAACTCAATATCTGTAAATATTCTTTCTCCCTCAGGGTTGTTAATATTTGGAATAACTATCCATCTGACGTCGTTAATGCCAAAAATATCAAAGTAAATATCAAATTTTCTTCTGAAAAATTCTCTCACACTATAAAAAAATAGCTATTTAATTATCCATATAAATCAGTTACCTTTTTGCAATATATTCTGATTGTTTTGCTAAAAAGTTTTAACAAAACAAAAAATGGGTGAGCAATAAAGCTTTGTCTAAGCTTTTGGTCTAAGACAAAACTCTGTGAAAGTTACTTGAAACTTTCTCTGTTCAAACCATACCTAGTTAAACCAAAATTGTAACAAATTATATTAAATATTATTTAAGAATTATTTTTAGATGTTTTTTGACATATTGATTTTTTAGTTTTTAGGGAATAATAAAATATTATAATAAAGAAGATCGTGATTTCTTGAAATGTGTTCCAATAAAAATTCACAGTTTTGATACTTTGATCAGTTTGAAAAAATTGAAGAAAATAGAGTTATGAGAAAATGTGTAACCCATACGAGTGCGGAGGCATAAACGTGAAATTAAAAAAAAAGAAACTAAATATACCGTTAATACAAATTCTGAGAATTTGTATTGTAGCGTGTTTTAATTAAATTTAAGAAAATCTTCGGTTACGATTTACTAATTAAAAAATATCATCTGTTGGCATCGTAACGTTTAGGTACGATGAAAAAACAGCACGAAAACTATTTAACAGAGCTGGCTAATGAAGAAAAATTAAATTGAAGATATTAACGGAGTGGTTAATAAGCGGAGACTTAACAGCAAAATAAAAGTACAATTTATTTCCTTCCGTTTTCAAACTGCCCATTTACATTTTTTTTTTTAACGGTCACTCAAATTCTTCGCTACTTTAATGGAGAGAAGTGAATACGCCTTTTTAACACCAAACTTTCTCCAAACAAAATAGAAATAATGTCGGCAAAAAATTGCCAAACTCAGACACTTGAATGTCGGCATTGCCGAATGCCGACCATAATTTCGAGGGCTACTTGTGTAATATTTGAGTATCTTTTCTACTGTTGTTAATTACTTGTCTGAATTAATTACTAAATACTTATGTGAAGTTCTTTTTAAGTTAACGTAAATATATTTGTACGTAATTTGGAATTTGTAGGAAGATAATAATTTTTATCCATCAGATAAGTAATCTTGTTTTAAATAGAAAAAATAGCTTCAAAATATTTAAATAATATTGTTCAATGTTTATATTACTCGCATTAAGTTTTGACTAGAAATATTTTTATATACACTATTAAACTATTATAGTACCTGTGTAATTTCTATGTTTTATTTGCATCAAATCGGTTTATAGTTTTTTTATACTTATTAAAACTATACTAAACAACATTGTCAACAAACAGTCACAGTTAATGTGAAACATTGTTATGCCGTTTTTTGAAAAATATTACCGGTATTGAGAACATTTGACAAGGTATTCTCAAAATCAGTATTGTTTTTTAATAAACAGAATGCCGGTAACTCACAAAAACCGTGAATGTTTATTAATATTGAAAAAGCTGTATTTGTTAGTTTTATTAGGGTATCTCTAATCTTAAACAATACCTAAAAGCAGTTATCAAGCTAGAAAATATTAAACATAAATTATGTGTGTGAGAGAGAAAAGATTTTTAAAAAGTGGGTACCTGTAACTAAAACAGTATCTTCGCAGTTGAGTTTTTTTACGTTGTATTTGAGTGCGCTACCTGTTACGTTAAAATTTTTTACAGCCATTTCAACTGTTAAATTATATATATAATTTTCATCTAAACTTTGTTCTGGTAAAAGTATTCCTATAGATAGAATGAACTGACATGCTATAACGTTTAAAGTAAAAACAAAAACGGCAATTAAAATCACGTTCATATTTTTTAGTCTTTTTCTTCATTTTTTTTTCATTTTGATATTTTTTTTTTGCTGAATAACTTGATGTTTTAAATGCAATGAGACTTTTTATAAATTAATAATTTTTTTGACATTAATTATTTACAATGCATTTACAAAATTAATAATTTATAATTATGTTGATTTTTAAACGTTAGTTTAAATATATAAATACATATCATTTAATTATTTAAAAAAAAATTTAATTAACAATTAAAATTTATATTTGTAAATATTTGTTTTTTAAGTATTTTAAAGAGTAATAATATCTTTAAAAAAATCTCTCTTCCTTGCCGTCGCCGCGATCACTAGGAAAGAGAGAGGTGTTAGTGTAATATGTTAGTTGTATTGGTAAATAAAGTAATAATATTTAATTTATATTAGTATGCTTATTGTGCGAGAATTAAATATTCTTTAGCTGTCTGATTTTCAAACGGTTTTTGGAAAAGTGGCAGAAAATCAGCAACTTGATTATACTAAAGGTATGAATTGAATCTTGAAAGATTGTAATATCTTTTTACTTAAAAATTACTTGTAACTAAATTTTATAAATCTAATCAAAAATATTGTTAAATTTAAACAAATCATGTTTTCTAGGTTAAATTAATTCCTTTTCTTTTTTAAATTAGTTGCCTAATTTTATTCATTTATTTAATAATTTAAATAGCTATTTTTTTATAACATTAAGTACTTGCAGTATATTAAAGTTTTATATTTTACATTTTTTTATAGTTTGTCCTAACCAGCATTGTTCTTCTATGGAGTTTTGTAAGTATAAATGGAAGTTAAAGTTGGCAGTTGATCGAATTAAGAACTTGTTGATTGAAAGAGCAAAAATGATAAACAATAGTAATCGGCTTCGAGCTGATTTTAAATCTCTACAAGGTAATGTTTTGAAAATAGTTTTCTTTTAAAAAGAATAAAGTAATAAGATGTAATACATGTTAGAAATAGTTTTTATTTTTATTGATTTAAAATAATTTTTTTAAGAAAATCTTGAAGAAGGTTACCGATCGTTAGAAAATTGCGGTGAAATTAATCGTCAAAAACAAGTTCTTTTGCAAAGTTTGCCAGATTTGCAAAAACAAGCAAATGTAGTTACATCGGTAGATCTAAAAGTTTCATCAGCTCTCGCGAATTCGCCGAAATCGAACCTTTCAGAAAGTTTAGAGAATCAAAAAAATCGAAATGTTTTGAGAGACGGACACGGTGACGGAGACGGAGTTTTTTTAAATAAAGAACCCCAAGGTTTGTTTGGAAAAATATATTTAATGCGCAATAGTATTGGCTAATAATATCACAGAAGTATAGTTAAGGTGTAAGTTTAACCCCCCTAAAATGTCTAGTAACTCTGCTTGTAACCTTTTGTTTTATAAACCAAAGGAGGCGCATTTAAAGCATATAGGTGCGTACAAAGGGGTAGGGAGGGTCTTAAATTAGTGATTTTACTGGGAACGTACTTTTTAGATGTCCTCTTAATACGATTTAAAAATATAATTGCTGGTTTGCCAATCATTAAACCAATCATTAAACCATCATTAAAAATACTGGCAGCAAAGCGATGAAGAACAACTTTTTTGAAAACTTTAAGTTGAATAAAAAAAGAATTTACGAAAGAACATGATATTACCTTGTCTTACTAATGAAATTTTTCTTTATTTAGAAAATATTATTTTGGTTTCTTTTCTTTAATTTTTCTATATTTTATACAAAATACTCAAACATCATATCATGGAATTCGATTAAGGGTCTTATTTACCAGCTATGTGGTGGTCATATCATGGAATTTGATTGAGGGTCTTATTTATCATATAGTTGGTAAATAAGACCCTTAATCTTTGTTTTTAATAATCATTTAAATTTTTATCTAGTTAAAATTAAAAAAAGCCGTTAAAATTTTACAAATTATAGGTTACGAGCTCGGTATTCTTTTCGTTTAATTAACTTTCAAATCTATTTTATACTTCCATAATAAGTATAATAAAATGTGACGTTTGTATTTTTATATTTTTTAGATTGCATTTCAGACGAACTCAAAGAAACTTCAAATTCAGTTGTCAATAATTTAATATCCTTATCGAGTGATTCATCTTTGAAAGAGGTATGGAAATTACTTGATATGGGTGACTCGTTTTCAACTGTTGAAAGTAAACAAGAAGCAGATCTTGCTGTTTTAGGCAAACCAGTTTTAGTCGAGCAAAAGCTTTTATACAAAAAAAACTTCATTGCTCCAAAGTTATGCGTAAAAAAAAAGTTTGTTAGAAATTACAACGACAAAAGTGATAACAATTTTTCTAATGCCTAATTATGTATTTTTTTTTTTTAATATCATTCCCATTTTATTTTTTATCTATTTGTTGTACGGTTTTAGCATCTAAAACTAGATATAAAGTAAGAATGTTGGAGTGCTGAATTTCTTTTACCCCACTGGTACCAGTGCTAAATTTTTTTCATTTCGCTGGTTGGAGCACTCAATTTCTTTCATCTTCTGTTATTCTATCAATCTAACAATCTTCATCCATAATTCTTTTAAATATACACTCAAAATCTTTCTTTATTTTCAAGGAAAAAGTTTAGGAAATAATCATATTTGACGCTAGGGAAAAATTCCTTTAACCCTTTGACTGCAACAAGCCACGATCGTGGCATTCCCTTTAAAGTGCAGCGAGCCATGATCGTGGCTTTTAAAACTAATAAATAAAATTATGAACTTTATTGCAAAAAATTGTTCCTTTTATTAATATCATTTAATATTTATACAATGAGTGTTTAAATTTTTTGTTTATAAATTATCTACATGTTATAAAATGAAAAATGACATACAAATCTCAAAATTGTTTTTTTTTTTTTTTTTCATTTTCGGTTTTTTTTAGTTGAATTTTTCTAAACATCTTTTAATTTTATCAAGCAGCCAAAGGGTTAAAATAAGAAAATTGGTTTTTAAGAAAATGTCTTTCCTTAAAATCTTTTCCTTTAATTAAATAAACAAATTAGGGAAATAATCCCATAAATTTGACATATGGAAAGTATCCGTTAAAATAAAGAAATTAATTTTTAAGGAAAATTCTTTCCTTAAAATAAAAAATCGATAGGTAATAATTTCCTTTATATAATTAATGCAATATACTTTGTATATAATACAATATGATTATTTTATGTAATATTATTGAGGCAATTAATTTTTTAGTAGAGGTAACAAGAATGAGACAGTATTTGACAGAGAGAAATCATATTGAGTAAAACTTCTTTACTGTATTATTAATTATTATTGTACGTTTACATAATCTACTTTTTGAAAAACGTATAATCGATGACATTAAAAAACACAAAAATTTTAAGATCTGAAGTTAAGAGTATCATATTTACATAGTTATATTTTTAACAAAAATAAATATACACCAGATAAAAGCGAAAAGAAGAGTTATTAGTAGACGTCTTCTCGTATCCTTTCGGAAGTTCGGCTTGTCACGGTAGAAAACGATAATTTTCGAAATAAAAAAGTATCATATCGTTTTGTATCGTATTTTTACGAAACAAGTAAATTGTGTTTCGTTTTGTACCGTATTTTTACGAAACAAGAAAATTGTGTTTCGTTTCGTATCGGTTTTTACGGAACATTTCATAATTCCCCCGCTCCAAACAGACATTTTACAACTCCCACAAACCATGCAATTTATAAATTATAACATTCAAGCAGAGCAATGGTGCGTTTATGACTCACTGACTTAATGTTTCGTTAACGAAAGTTAAACTAAAAAGTTTAACTTTATTTCGTTTCGTACCGGTTATTTCGTACTTTATTTAGTTTAACCTTATTTCGTTACAAAACAAAAAATTATTTTTTCGATTTGTACCGTATTTTTAACGAAACACAAAAATTTTGTTACGTTTTGTATCGGTTTTTCCGAAATTGTATGTATATGAATTGTTTCGTTTCGTACCGGTTTTATCGAGATAATATTTTTTTATAGTTTTGTCTCGTTTGGTCTTGTACCGTTTTGAGACGCAGATGCTTTGTTATTAGAACATTTGAAAAAGTTGATCTACACTATTCAAAGATTATTTCTCTGCAAAAATTTTATTGATATATTTTGAACTCCAGAAATTTAAAAAACATTTTTAATCCATTTGGATATTCCATAGAAAATACCCAAAACATCTTAAATAAATAGTCCATGCATTCAATCATATTTAGGTGGCCTTATACCATCAAACTTGTCTCACTAATGTTCAACCTTGAAGCACTTTTTTACTGCATATAATAGGATGCCTAGATATAAGAAAATATTTTACGAGCTAAATAAACAATGTTGTGACCCAAAATATCCCAATAACTTTTAAACCATATTTACTCATTGAAAAAAAAAATTTTACAAAAAGTTTTAAATAAGAACAATTTTAACTAAAATCAATAAAATTTAATGAGTATATTTTATAGATAATAGATCATTTATATCAAAAATTGACTATAGTTACGTTTGTTCTATTAGCAAAATTTTAAAAAATAAAAAGTAAAAAACTTCCATTATAATTCAGCTTGTAGATCAAACTTTAATGAATAATTTATGAAATTTTTAGGTCAAATTGTAAAATCAAAGAAATTTAATCTGAAAACGGCAAGAGAAGTTTTATTCCGAAACCGGTGAGAAAAACGAAAATAAGAAACTAAATATAAAATAACAAACATTAAAGTATCAAATATATGAGTCATATAAGACTTGTGTTTGTCAGCTCATCAATAAAACCTTTTCTTTTAGCTTTTAATACTTTTCTTGGCTTTTTACAGGAACTACTTGATTTCTTGTTAGCTTTTTTTATTCTACATAAGTCTCGTTTTGAACCATTTCTGCAAAATGAAGTTTCAGGAATAATGTTTAATAATTTAAATACATTATAAACTCATTGAAATTCTTGGTCATTCGATGCAAACATTTAATCGATAAACTATCAGTAATCACCTCCATAAAAATTAATTTCAAAACAGCTCTTATAGCAGCAGTGTGTCTTCATTGAGCCTGCTGAGCCCTTGTGGTTTATTGAACAGTTATGGCTGCTGCTCCATATTTGATATTCATCTGTACCTTTCTTTTTACAATACAAGCTGGACACTCTTTTATAAGCACTTCATAGTCAATAACTTTATTGTTAGTACGACGTATTGCTGTAATAACACCATTAGGAGATTCATGACCTTTTTTTTTTTGTCATCTCCCTTTTTTTTTTAACATTTTTTTTCTCCATAAAAAAATGTTAAAAGAAATGTTCATGCAATTCAAGAAAGAAATGCAAAATCAAACGGAAGCATTACTCAAACCACAAAAAAAAAATGTTTTAGATATTATAAGCGAAAATACGAAAGTAATTTACTATTAACTGGATGAAATTGAAAACATTCTAAATGAAAACATAAGTGTAAAATTAAAATACTTGAGAAAGACGTTACAGATGTTAAATTAAGTTTAAATTTTCAAGAAAACTTTATTAATCAAAAAGTCGAGGCTTGCCACAACACCTTTGAAAAAAAATTAACTTGTTTGCAACTCTTAAAGAATCAACAAAGAAACGTTGAAGATAGAACAAGACGAGATAACTTAAGAATTGATGGTTTACCGGAAAACGATAATGAAATGAAAGCGATAACTCAAACAAAAGAAAAGTAAAATATTTCTTGAGAAAAATCTAGGTTTGTTGGGAATCGACATTGAACGTGCACATCGTACTTGAATTAAATGCGGCCGTGGCGCAATGGTTAGAGCGATTGCTTTATAAGCAGGAGATCCGAGCTCGAAACGAGCTTTGGAAATTTTTTTTTTTTTTTTTTTAATATATATTTGCTTTTTATATAATAAGAAATATAATTACAAAGAAACGTTTACATACAAAAAAAGTGAATTTATAAAAAACAGGCAGAAGCTCAAAGAAGATACGGATGACTAAAGTCACCACAATCTTTTTATAAAACCCCTAGGTGGGCTTTACAAGTTAAGAAAAATAGTATCTCCAATATAAT
This sequence comes from Hydra vulgaris, assembly GCF_022113875.1. Classification (NCBI taxonomy): domain Eukaryota; kingdom Metazoa; phylum Cnidaria; class Hydrozoa; order Anthoathecata; family Hydridae; genus Hydra; species Hydra vulgaris. The sequence continues at coordinate 50,676,831 of NC_061157.1, forward strand.
AAAAAGGTTAAAGCTTGAATAAATATTTCCATTAAACCAAGAAAGTAAATAACAACATATAGTTTTATCAATATTCATTAAAATATATTGGCAACTCTGTTAAATATCAAAATAAGAGCCAATTAACAAGTAAAATAACTAAGAATAATGGAACTCGATTTTCATTTCGAAAAATCAAAAAAACTATTTATCTAATTTAAAAATTTCATTTTTTATTATAAACTTAAAGGAATTTAATGATTTTACAGTATTTTAATTTTTTGTTTTTTGAAAAGTGTTCCATAGTTTTGGTGCGCGGTATGATATTCCATATTCAGAATATTTACTATTAATTTTTGGTAATTTATAAGTATTCCATTGGCTTGTTCTAAGAGAATATTTTTTGTTTACATTTTTTGTAAATTTATCATTAAAGTTTTTTGGAATCAAGCTGTTGTTACATTTATACATAAAAATTAGGTGTTGGTAAATGTTGATTTCATATATATTCATCATTTTCATGTCTTCCATTAATGGTTTTGCATGTTCATTTTTTTTTTTTTTTATATATAAGTCTGCATGCATGTTTTTGTAAAGAAAATATTTTTTTTAAGTTTTGTTGGTTGAGTACTAGCCCATGTGATATTGGCATTTTATATGAAACAATGTATTAGGCCAAAATATACTAATTTCAGACTTTCTGATGTTACATATGGACAAATATGGTACATCAGACCAATTGTTTTAATAATTTTTGATTGAATATAGTTAATATGGGGAAGCCATGATAAATTTTCATCAATAAGAATTCCCAAGAATTTTGTTGAATCGTTTTTACTAATTAGTGCATCATTTAAAATCAAATCAGGTAATTTTAAAGGAGGTTTTTCATCTTGTGATTTTTTATGAAATAAAGTATATTTTGTTTTATCTACATTGAGTGAAAGTTTATTTGCCTTAAAGAGTTATTAGTAGACATCTGCGTCTTCTCGTATCCTTTCGGAAGTTCGGCTTGTCACGGTAGAAAACAGTAATTTTTGAAATAAAAATGTTTTTTTCATTCATCTACAACTATTAGTTCAGAGTTCATGTCAGAATACAGTTGATTAATGTCATAGTTTGAAAGGAAGAGATTTGTGTCGTCAGCAAACATTATCGAGTTAAGCTTAGCTGATGCATTATTAAAATCATTTACATAAATCAAGAAAAGCAATGGACCAAGAATTGATCCTTGTGGAACTCCACACAAAATATTAAGTTGACCTGATTCCTTACTAATAACATATTGTTTTCTCTCAGTGAGGTAGCTTTTTAACCAATCATATGTTTTATTTATCACTCCGTAGTGTTTTATTTTTTCCAAAAGAATTAGGTGATCAACCGTATCAAATGCTTTTGATAGGTCAATAAATAATCCTAGAGTGAAGCTATTATTTTCAAATCCTTTAGTAATTTGGTCTACTATTTTAATTATTGCGTGTTCTGTTTAATGTTTTTTCCGAAAACCAAACTGTTTTGTGTAAAATAAACTATTTTCATTAAAATGGTTATAGATTCTATTATAAATTATTCGTCTATTTCGCGTCACTTTAAGGAAGGAGGCGTGAACTTTGTGGTTAAATGTACTTCCGCGGTGCTCTGTAACAAGATCATTAGGTCTTCTTGAGGTACCTAAAATAACAAATAAAAAAAAAATTAAAAAATTAAAAGAGATAATCGTACAAGATCAATCGTGATGAAATTAAAAAGTTATTAAGATAAAATGAAAATATTGAAAGAAAAAAATAAATTAAAAGGATCAAATATATATGTAAACGAAGATTTTTCCAAAATTACAGTTGATATTAGAAAAAAGTTGTTTGCAGAAGTTAAAGAACGACGTTTAAAGGGAGAAAACTTTGCATTGAGGTTTGACAATTATTCGTTTAAAAAACGCGGTAAAATACTCAATCAATGTTCCAAAGTAAAAGTAACGCACTTTTTATTTATTTAACTTTCTTTTTTCTAATTTTTTTTATTTTCTTGTCTTTATAAATGGCGGAAATAATTAATTTTAATTTTTTAATACATTTTCTGGTGAAAACGTACGTCATTTTTAAAGGAACATTGAACATTCTTGACAATTATTCCTTAAGAGTCATTTTTTGTAAGAATCAGGCAGTCAATGGAAGTGACCTCCTCCAAATTGCTTGAATTTTTTAAATATTGATCAGAATATAGAGAAAACCTATTGGGGGAAAAAAAAAAAATTCAAAAATGTTTCGTTCACTCGGAATCTGGGCTTAAATTTTTGAGATTTTTTTAAAAATTTTTAGAAATTTAGTTTTTGCCACCTTTGAACCCATTTTTTTGGCAAGGCAAAAAGTTGCACATAGCTTTTGTAGTTAATATCAGACGTAACCCAAAAGCTCTCTCCAAAAAATATAAAAAAGTTGCGTGACACTGTGCGGTTGGCTAATTTATCATAGTTCAAAAGTACAAAATCAATCAGTTTTGTCAATTTTTAATCGGAGTTAATTCTAGCGGCGAAGTGTTGCACACAATTTTTCTTTTAGGATTTGAAATTATCAAAGGTATTGAGTCTAAAAATGCAAAGAAAGTTATGTGATACCTAAGGCCTATTAATATATTAAGGCTTGAAATTGGAAAAAAATGTTATAGTATACTTACAAAATGAGCTATTACGGCAGAGGCGCTAAGTTTTGTAAAAATATAATCATGTTAAATGGTCAATATAAGATGACCCTAACATAGTTTAAAAAAAAACTCATGTGATCTTTAGATATTAAGTTAAAAATAAAGGTACAAATTGTTAAAAATGATTAAGTACGAAGAGATATTTTTTTGGACACACAGATGAGGTTTTTGCTCACAATAAAATTTCTATCATCCAAAATTAGCAATTAGCATTACACAAAACATTGCACGTAATGTTAAGAAAAAATTTAAGCGTTTCTGACTATGATATAGAAGTCATAACAATTGAAATAAATAATAATAAAAAACAATACATGATCAGAAGTAAATTATTTAAATTTACGTCATAACCAAATAACTTGTGGTGATCGAATGGAAGAAGAATCGCTGATATCACGATTGTGGAGAAACAAGTTAGTGGGCGGTTGTTTACTTTACCATAAAAATCCCTTAACTTTATTTTAACGATCTTTAAAATTTGCATAAATAGAGTAGATATTTTATCATTGCTACTGAGAAATAGGTACTGCATAAATAGAACTTGTTTTTAGTTGAGTATGGAACAAAACAAATATTTTTATGAAAGCTGTTGTTGCTTTTCAAAAGGAAATTGTGGATCATTCAAAAAACATAAAATTATAAACAAAATGTTCTACATTCATCAGCTGGGAGTTGTTGATGTTAAGAAACACCTCATCAACTTAAAGGTAATTATGTATTTTAAATTTACGCAGACTGTAATATAATTTTTATAATTACATACTTTATAACTTCTCTGCAATAAGATTTTGAGACAAAGTTCTTTAAACAAAAAAAAATAGCTCTTTTAATTAATTCCTCACTCTTTTAATAAATAATCACTAAATTAATCACACTCTTGCAATATTGTATTTTAATAATAACAACAATGTATTTCAAACTTGTAAACATTTTTCGTGAAGAGTCAGATTATAAACAATGCTTTAAATGACACACTTAATAATTGTTTAAAAAATTGTTTTTAGGTCATGCGATTAAACGATAATAATATTTGGGAAGAAAATGGACTTATTGCAAATAGACTTAAAAGAAATCTTGAAAAGGATGAACAAATATGTGCTTTTCGCCGGTACACGTTTGGTATTGCATGGAGTCCTCCATGCTTTCATCCTCACCATCTAAATATAAAAGGAAAAAAATCTCCCGCTTTGAGGGCGTCACCAATACATGTCGTCATATCAATGTCAAAGCGATAAATGAAGTATTTTTAGTTGGTGCAATGCTGTGTTTTACCCATTTAAAGCAAGAAACTGCTTATCTAGAGTCAACGAAAACACCAATTTATGTACAGAAACACAAACACAACAAGAACAAACATATATGACACCTGCTACTCCAGATGAAGAATTTGATCCCGGTGAAATTAATGTTTCACAGGAGATATTGGACGAATCTCTAAGAAGCCGTGAGAGTGTAACTGAGGTTCTTAATGCAAGTCCAATAAAATTTAGATTAAAAAGGAAGTTCGAATATCTGGAAGATACTACTAAAGATAAGTTAAAACGCAAGTATGTTCGCCTAGAAAACTCATTAAAGAAAAAATTTGCGGAAGCTGTTGCTCCTGGACAAGAGGAAATACTTATAGATTTTCTTAACAGTAAAAATGCTGATGAAATAAATAGCCCTCTCCCAATTGAAATTATTCGTGCTCAGAAAGTATATAAGCAAAGTGATTCCATGAGAAAGTTAGTTATCCTCTCATTATTAGACCATACCAAGTATACCAAAAAGTTTATAATGAACACATTTGAGTGTACCAAACATTGTATAAAAACAGCAAGAAAATGGCATGCATCTCATAAAGGGTTGGCATTTCCAGAGAAGAAAGTATTTGTCCGATCTAGTCTTGATCAAACAAAGTGTGAACATTTCTTAGACTTTATATTTACAAGCGGTATTTTGCATGATGTTGCTTATGGAATAACCAAATTAAAATACGACAGCGGTGAAGAACAAAAGATAGTGCATGCAATACTGACGACAAAAATTATAGCCACGCTATCATGTTCTATCGAAAAAGTTGTAGTGAAAACAATTATATACCATTATCTGATTCAAGTTTGTGGAAAGTATTGCATGCAATAAAACCTTCGAACCTTCATCTAATCCAGCTAAGTCGAAAAAGCTTAGCTGGATTAGATGACGTTACTGCTTCAGGCATGAATGGTTTTCAAACATTACAAAAATTGGCACAAAGATTTAGTTCTAAATCTCTCGAAGCTCCCCTTGAAAAAGGAAAAAGGTATTTGAAAACAAGTTATCAAACCAATTGTAGTGTCAATGACTCAAACATTTCTTCTCATAGCTCAAAACATGCCTTATCAGATCCATCTGAAAAAAATCTTCAATCCAACACAGAGATATCAGAAGTGGTATGTGCCGATTGCTATGATTTGTGCAAAGCTATCGAGATGATCAAAGAACTAACAATTCAAAATTCTGGCGATGCTGATTCTATTTATGATTTGGAAATTGCTGTAAAGGATGTATTCAACTACATAAAACACCTGATGAGAGATTCTCAACAGAAAAAGGCAAAAATTGAAGCTTTTAAGCAATTAAACAATGAAACTGCTTTCTGGCTTAAAGATTTTTGTCAAAAAATTCTTCCGGTTCGATACAGAGAGGGCCAAAGAGAGTATTTTGGCAAGAAAGGAATGAGTTTACATGTGGATATATTCTTCATAAAAATAGCAGGAAAGTTATTCAAACGTGTTTACTTTACTTCAATGTATAGGTGTGATCAGGGAATAGGTGATGTTGTTTCGTTAGCCACTGAAGTTTTAGACCAATTCAGAATTGATCAACCGCATATCAAGAAAATGTTTACCAAATCTGATAATGCCGGCTGCTATCAGGGAAATCTTTCAGCTGAAGCAATCTACAATGTATGCAAAGAGAGAGATATAAAGTTGCTGATATATGATTATAATGAACCCTGTTGTGGAAAAGATCAATGTGACAGGGAGAGTGCAGTTGTAAAGACAATTTTAAGGAGTTACGTTGACTCTGGTAATAATCTTTTGACTGCTGAAGATATACACAAGGCTATGCATTATAGTTTTGGCGCTAAAGATGCAAAAGTAGCAGTTGCTCAAATTAGCAATGATAAAACTGTAGTTACTGGACCAAAGATTAAGAACATTAGCAACTATCACTCATTTGAGTTTGGTGAGAAAAGTATGAAGATGTGGCGTTATTTCAATATCGGTGAGGGAATTGAACAAGAGTATGGAAATCTTAAAATTCAACCCTCGATTAAGTTGTTGTTGCCATATAGCAAAACAGATAATTCAATTAAGCGTAACAAGTCACTTAAGGAAAAACAGAAAAGAAGTGAAAGGCAATTATATTCATTAAGATTTTGCACTGAAATGAATTGTACTTTATCATTTGAAAGCGATGCTGAGTTAGAAGAACACATGCTATCCGGTCTTCATACAGTTGCGAAATCATTGACATCATTGGATAAAGTTCGCAACTCGTTTGTTCATAAGATGAAAATTACTTCACAACTAGATATGCCAATTTCTTCATCCTCTAACAGTGCTTCCGTAAAAGACAAACCACATTGCATGAACATTTTTCTATTGCAAGGTTGGGCATTACCAGTTCGAAGTTCTTTTAGATTTTCAAATCAGCAGAAAGAACTGTTGTATAAATACTTTATTCGTGGAGAAGAATCAGGTAATAAAATGAGCCCTGAGCAGGTTCACATGCAGCTGAGGAGAGAACTTCCGCCTGATCAATATGTAACTAGCCAACAGATAAGATCTTTATTTTCAAGGTAGGCATTGTTGCTATCAAAACTTTTGCAAATTAGATTATGTTTCTGACTGTTAAATAGTTCTTTTACAAATATGAAATTAAAATTTAGGTGAAAGTTATAATTTTGTGTGTTTGTTTACATATGTTTAAAAATATGTATAATTGATATTGTTATAGATTTAGTAACCTGAAAAGAAAAGGTAAGCTGGTAGAACCGACAACAGAAAATAATGAAAATAGTCAGGTTAACGATAACAAAGAAGTTTATGGCGAAAATGATGACTTTAATCTGACAGGAGACAATGAAGATGATAATAAATATGAGGAAGACATCGCCAATCTTGCAAAAGAAATTTGTCTTGTATGGAAAGTGAATGATTGGGTTGCTGTTACATATGAAAAACAATGGAATATTGGATATATTGTGGAGGTAATATTATTCAAAGTATATATTAGTTTCAAGTTTTTATTTTGTTTTACAAAACAGTGCTCTAAAATAAAAGGAATATAAATAAAATGTAAAAATAATTTCAGAATGACATTATATAAGACTTTACAAGTTTTATTGAATGTAAGCAAAATTAAACAAATCATAGACTCTTTATTATATTATTTTAAATGTTGCGCTAATACTTTTAGGTATCTATAACTGGGATCAGAATTAATTGTATGATTAACGGGCAAGAGAAGAATACTTTTCGCTGGCCAGTTACTACCGAGAAGATAAATAACCAAACTGATAAAATTATCTGTTTAGTAAATGCTCCTTTTCTAATCAGTGGTTGTGGCGATTATTCATTATCCGAAGAAGACTATAATACAGTCATATCATTATTCTTAGAGAAACTTACTGCAGCAGAGTAGAAATTATGTGTGATGTGGTGGATAATGTGTGTAAATGACTCTATTAATAAATGAAAAACTAATTTTTAAATGGAAAAACATTTAAATGTTTGATTTATGTTTTATCTAATTAGCAATATAGTTATCTTGATGTTAGATTTTTGTTTAGTTTTTAATTTATGTTATATCATGCGTGTGACAAAATCACACAAATTTTTTTTATTATTATGTTAGGACCTTTTTGTATTGACAGTTGGATATGTTTACATTTTTACAAAACTAAGCGCCTCTGCCGTAATGGTTCATTTTGTAAGTATACTAAAACATTTTTTTCCAATTTCAAGCCTTAATATATTAATAGGCCTTAGGTATCACATAACTTTCTTTGCATTTTTAGACTCAATACCTTTGATAATTTCAAATCCTAAAAGAAAAATTGTGTGCAACACTTCGCCGCTAGAATTAACTCCGATTAAAAATTGACAAAACTGATTGATTTTGTACTTTTGAACTATGATAATTAGCCAACCGCACAGTGTCACGCAATTTTTTTATATTTTTTGGAGAGAGCTTTTGGGTTACGTCTGATATTAACTACAAAAGCTATGTGCAACTTTTTGCCTTGCCAAAAAAATGGGTTCAAAGGTGGCAAAAACTAAATTTCTAAAAATCTTTAAAAAAATCTCAAAAATTTAAGCCCAGATTCCGAGTGAACGAAACATTTTTGAAATTTTTTTTTTTCCCCAATAGGTTTTCTCTATATTCTGATCAATATATAAAAAATTCAAGCAATTTGGACGAGGTCACTTCCACAGTTTCAGGAATTTGCCTGATTCTTAGAAAAAACGGCTCTTAAAAACCAATTATTTTAAAGTTGATGAGGTTACAAGTATTCTAAGTCATTACATTACATGTCATTGCTAAATATAAATATTAGAAGCATGAGCAAAAACTTTGAAAATCTAAAATTAATCTAAAATGCTAAATAATATAAATTTTAAATTCAGTATAATCTGTTTTTAATCTGTTTTATAGAAACCTGGTGCCAGAGTGAAGATAAGAGTGACTCTAATTTGCATTTAACAGATTAATTAACAAGTCTGTTCACCAACCAAAAAAAAACTGTATTGGCGGAGACGTATGCATATTTATTCACAACTCGTTGACGCATAAAAAAATAGATAGTTTTAATGTGAATACTAGTTTAAGTGTGAATAACTCGAATTATGAATCATTAACTATAGAGATAGTAAACCGAAAAGAAAAATTCATTTATAACAGTTTAATATCGACCACCCAATGGCAGTTACAATCAATTTGAAAACGACTTAAGGCGAATATTAATTCAAACCTCAAAAAAATATCTATACTTTAAATTTAAACTTGATAAATTTAAACACTGATAATCACGTGAAAAGTTTTATAAATACTCTTTCTCAATTAAGTGCTTACCCTATGATTAACAAGTCGACGCGTGTAACTCGAAAAACATTATCTATCATAGATAATATTATCACTAATAATTATAGTAACTCGATAATCAACAGTGGTATAATAAAAGCGGATATCAGTGACCATTTTCCTACTTTTTTAACAGCAAGTAGGGGAAAGGGTTAATACACTTTTTACATTTTCTGATATTAAAAGCGAAATATTATATTTAGAGTGGAAATAATAACTTGTATATGTTCTAGCATCCTGTATATTTTAGTACCACAATTTTATTGATTAGAACATAATTAAAATAAATACAGCACAAAAAGTAAGGTCAAGATTTGTGTATTAACCTGCCCCATGCTGGGGCAAGTTGATACACACCATGGGACAAGTTGATATATTTAATAAGACTTGAAAATGAAGCTTTAAAAAACTAATTAAGTAATCAAATACAAAAGATTAGATAAACAGGTAAAACAACACAAAAGATTAAGTAAACAAATACAAAAAATTAAGTAAACAAACTAAAAAAAGATGGCTACACAGTTAACATAAATTTGACTTGCTTTTTGCCTTCCAAAGTTAAATTGCGGCTTTTACATAAGCCTATATATTACAAGAGAGGTTTATATTCAAGATTTTATTGTAATAGTAATATGCTTTTTGTTAAGCCTATACAAAATGATAAGTAACAAAAAAAAGTCATTGATGACGTGATGAAAAGTAGGTAGTATTATTGTCTAAAAATGTGTGCCATAATAATAGATCCAAGGCAAGACCTAGCAAAAACCTATAATTACCTAGCCGTCCTAGCCATAACTTGGCTAATAAACTTTTTAGTCACTATTATACATTATTATTGTTTTAAATAGTGGTATTAATAATAATTAGGCCGTAGGCCTAACATTATTTTATTAGGCCTATTTACCTATTTACTACCTCTGCGAAAGAAAAAAAAACATTAGTCTACACTAAACAATTTAATTGTATTAATGCGAATACGTAAACAAAAATATTTTCGGCCATATTCAAATGCTTTACCAAAGGGGTAAGATGATACAGTGTATCAATTTGCCCCAAGTGGTCTGTATCAACGTGCCCCTTTAGACCGTTGAATTAAATTCGAGTTAAATTTTAACAGAAGCAACGAACAAACAAATGACATATGCAAAATCATTTAGCAATGTTTTCTTAAACTTATGGAAGGGTTGATGAGCTAAATGTACTTACCTTTTTTGTAAAATCTCTTACGAAACATGTTGTCAGTTTTTTTCGAAAGTTGCTCGATTTACAAAATGAGCAACTTTTAAAAAAAGCTGACAACGTTTTTTTCAACAACGTTTTTTTCAACAACGTTTTTTTTTAAAGTTCCCAGCTTGATCAACTTTGAAATGAGCGGATATCTTTTTACATCGGACGTTAGGAAACTAAAAGGCAATTTCCCGTACCAAATCTTATTCGCACAATAGTCTAATAGTTGTTTTATTAGGTTTGTATCAATTTGCCCCCGTATTAACTTGCCCCTCCCCCGTCCCCTACTAAATGCTGTATAAATAGAAAACCCATAATAGTATACAAAAGGCTTGTAAAAAAAGACTCGATTGCGATCTTTAGGCAGCTTTTGCATAAAATCAATTGGGAATTATTAAATGATTGCAATGACACATGTAGCGCATACGATTTCTTTATCCGCGTTTTTACGGATATTTTATATATATTTTATGGCAATATGATTAAGCTTCTCCTTAAATTCAAAAAATTATAAAATCAAAAAGTGTGCATAGCCCATGGATGACTAAAGGTCTTTTAAAATCATCAAAAAAAAAAATAAGCTATACGAAAAATTTTTAAAAAACAAAAACTATGAAAACGAAACTAAATATAAAAAGCGGAGTATCTATTTGCAAGTTTTTCACCTGGAAATTAATTATAAAAAGGTAAAGATCATCGAATTTGAAGGGAATGTAAAAAAGTTAGATTTATTATTATTGGTTTTTAACTTTAAAATTAAACCAATGCAGTGGAGTACTAACGCAGTACTTACAATGACTGACTTTTGAAGGATATGCGCACCGTAGTGTATATACATATTGACTGCTTATCTAGGGATAGGCACAGTGTAGTATAAATACAATGACGAGGGTTTTGGCTTGCGCAGGCAATCTTTTAATAATAAAAAAAGTATTTCTTAATGTTTATTTTATCCATTGGCACGTTTTTGTTTGTTTTTTGAATAAAAATTTAATTATGTTTAAGTAATTTTATTTATTTTTATTATAATTGATTAAAAAAATTAAAGCGATTTCAAAATATATGACTTAAGATATAAACATTTTTGGTTTGCGAGAGATTCATATTAAAAATCTACTTGAATTTTTTTTTTTAAACGTGCAAATAGACTATAATAAAATATAGTCTATTCTCTCGTGCGTACGAATAGACTCACCCTATTAAAAATACAAAAATTATTTCGAAAAAATAAAAAAGCAATTTTAAAAAAGCTGGTTTACTCCAGAAATCATTTGGAAATATAGACTATAATAAAAGAAATAACAGAGAAAAAAAAAATTACATCTAGCGACCTCCCTAATCTACTGAAAACTGATAAAGTTGAAATTTTTAATAAAAAAAAAGTTGCTGAGACACAGGATAATTTTTTTATAAATGTTGGGAAAAATTTAGCCAAAAAAATCTCTCTGAGTAGCAAAATATTTCCGTCTTTTTTGAAAAAATCTGATTTTATTATGGACAATTCGGAACTTTTCCATTGAAGAATTTCGTTCAGATTTTGACATGCTTCAGACAAATTAAAGTGCAGGTCTTGGTGAAATTATTGCAAATGTTTTAAAAAGTGTCTTTGATATTATCAAATTGCCTCTTTTCATTATTTTTAACCTTTCATTAAAAAACGGGGACTTTCCTGATCAATTAAAATTTGTAAAATAATTCCCATTTATAAAAACGATTCTTCAGAATAAAACTACAGACCCATCTCAATTCTTTCCTGTTTTTCAAAGGTTCTCAAACGTATTATGTATAATAGAATATATAACTTCATTGATAAAAACAATATTTTATATCCTAAACAGTTTGGGTTTCGGAGAAATCATTGCACTGAGCATGCAGTAATGGATTTGGCTAGCAATATTTTGAATGGATTTGATGACAATAGTTATACACTTAAAGTTTTTGTTGATTTATCAAAGGCATTCAACACTGTCGGTCACAAAATCCTATAAATTAAAAAATTATGAAATTCAATAATAATATTCATTCTAATATAAAATGGCTTCAATCTTATCTAAACAAAATAAGTGGCGTATGATTTAATTTGTACGCAGTTAGACGTTAGTAGTTGTGGTGTCCCTCATGGCTCAATACTTAGTCCTCTGCTGTTTCTCTTATAGATTAATGACATCACTTATCCTATAAATTCCTTAATTTTGTTCTTTTTTCTGATAATAATAATATTTTTTTTGAGATCTAATTTAAGATTTGTTTTTTCTATAGTAAACACAGAGCTAATAAATCTCAATGACTGGTTTAAAGCCGATAAACTGTCTGTAAACATTGATAAAACTAAATACATTCTGTTTACAAAACCTTCGAAAACTGATAACATACCCCTAAAACTTCCTAATTTATTTATAAACAACATTAAAGTAAAAATAGTTCATTCAATGAAAATTCTTCGTATAATATTTGACGATTATTTAAATAGGAAAAACCATATCCAATTAGTGGAAAACAACATTTCAAAAGCTCTTGGGATCCTTTCCAAAAAAAGCACCTTTTGAGTATAATGTGCTTAAAAAGATTGTATTTTTCATTTATTCATTGCCACATTAGTTATTGCAATATAGCGTGGGCAAGTAATTATTCATCTTCTTTAAAAAAATTTTATAACAAACAAAAGCAAGCGAGCTGGTTAATTTTGAATCCAGGTAGATATGTCTGCGCCGAGCCTTTACTTAAAACAATTAATGCTTTAAATATTTATGAGTTAAACATCTATCAAAGTCTGATATTTATGTTTAAAATTCACAACAACATGCTTCCAACATATTTTCAGTCTCATTTCGCCTTAATTAATCACTAATATACTATAAATAATGTCTAGACATTCAATTGGCAATTTTCTTATCCCTACAACATCCCTTAAAAAAAACAGACTACATTTGTGGAACTATATTCTGAATAAAGACATAAAAAACATAACTTCAATTGAACTATTTAAAAGAACAGTTAAACGATATTTATTAAATTTAAATAATAAAAGGGGCTGTCAATTAATTACGTCGACAAAATAGGGGTGCTTTAAAAAGACCCCACATACAGAGCTAAATAACTACACACAAGACTCGTAACGCTATACAATTTTCAATGTTATTGTTGTCTCAATCTGCTGTGCATTCAAAAAAGATTCATGTATGTACATTGTCTACATTACATTGTTTAAACGTTTATACAAGGGGTACAACCAGCAGCACACAAGCCTCTTGTAATTTTTTTGAAGTCAAGATGACGCTTTTTAGTTGCATCAACGTGAGGGTACTGATGTAGTAAAATTTTTAACTTTACTATCTGAAACTAAATTTAAAATTATCGACAGCTTTTCCATTTCGTAGAAAAATATTGCTAATTACAAAAGTTATGACCGTGCAAATTTTCCAACCCCTCCGCCCTCCACCCTTCAAAAAAAAAAAAATATAAGAGGGGTGTAAATTTTGCATGGTCATAACTTTTGTAATTAAGATTTATAGGATCTGTTAAACTTAGTATACGTGAAAAGCTTAGAATTGATGCATGACCTTTTTGTCTATTACTGGAAATGCCATTACATATCTTGCATTAATGTCAAAACATTTTTGACAACTTATATTTGGTAAAATATTATCTTTAGAGGTAAAAATATTTTTATTCTTTTGACACAAAGTACGGAAAAGTCTCTTTTTATTTGCCCGTCTTTTCTTTTGAGTTAATTAGTTAATAAATTGCAAACAATATTAAATTCATGCTAGTAGAGGTGGACAGGTAGACTTTTTATTTAAACATCTTCACTACCAACAAGTTTGCAAGCAACCACTATTAGAGTTAGAAGTTTCTGATAACGATTAATAGACGACTTGAAAAGTTTGCAAATTATATGAATCAGGAAAACAAGACAGAGAGTGAATTCCAAAGAACTGATGTTCAAGGAAAAAAACTAGACAAATAAGAATTTTTAGAGCACTGTCATGATAGTTATTTGAGGTCCAATTATAAAAGGCTCAACAAAGTGAACTTTTTCAAGTCGTTCAAATCGATTAATTAAATTAAATTAAATCAATTAAATTAAATTAAATTAAATCGATAAAAAAATTAAATTAAATTAAATCAATTAAATTAAGTTTTAAGATATTAAAAAAAAAGCTACGGTATTAGTGGGTGCCTACAAGTACTTTGTTGACTAGAAACATATCAAATAGATTTAATAGTGATTGACATACAATTGGTTTTTTTATTGATTTATCCAAAGCTTTCAACACAGTAAATCATAAGATGCTTTTAAAAACACTAGAAAATTATGGTGTTAAATACAAAAGCTTACTTTGGTTTAAATCATATTTAACTAACAGAAAACAATTTATACTTAAAGAATCAAAAAATTTAAAAAACAAATTAATAACTTGTGGGGTACCCCAGGGTTCTATTTTAGGACCTTTATCATTTTTACTTTATATAAATGACTTATATTTAGCATAAAAAATAGTAAACACTATCTTATTTGCAGATTACTTTATTTTATTCTTACAAAAATATTTTTTTTTTTAAAATTTTTTACTAAGAGTTAAATGAAATCAACGAGTGGTTTAAAACCGACTTTCTTCTCAACGGTTTAAAAGTAACCGACTTTTTTTTAACGTTAATAAAACAAACTTTATCCTATTCCCTAAACTTGTAAAGCCGATAAAATTCCTCTTAAATTTCCCGATCTTTTAATCAATAACACAATAATTAAAAAGGGAATTAACTATAAAACTTCGATAACATTAATATATATTTAAAACATTAATATTCATCAAGTAATGTTATTTATGTTTAAAGCAAAACGTGGTTTATCTTCAGCAACATTTCAATCTTACTTTAATGAAATTTCTCATAAATATCCTACCAAATTTGCAGTGAACAACTTTGTCATTCCCATAAACTATCTTAAAATTGGTTTGTGCCAAATTCAATATCGGGGACCTTTTGTTCGGAAAAATATTCTTTACATTTTTAATGAAAAACAAGACTTTGTTTTAAGCTGCACTTTTGAAAGTTTAAAGGCAGATTTAAAACGTGATTTACTAAACATAAAAATTGATATACTAGATTTCAAATATCCGTTTTTAAAAACAATTTAAAAGTTTTGAATTAAATCATCTAATTTAGGTTTTTTTTATTAGCTGTTTTGCTTTTTTGCTCAAAGTTTTTGTTTTTATTTATTAATTAGCCTTAATTACTTATTTATATTGCATTATTTTTAATAAAACTTAACAATATTTTTTGTGATTAATAACTTTTACGACTACCTCACTTTTGTATTATTTTCTCTTTTATTTTTAAATTATTCCGCTGGAAGATTGTTAACAAAGATTTATTTTACCGTATGATTGGGTGGCTTTGGCTCATTTTGCATCTTAATGTCTATTGCATGAAAGCCACAAAAGTTATTTCCTCAAACACTAAGTACTTTTAGAAGCGCATAGAAAGGACAGTTAGAACTATCTGTCTCCCATTTGAAAATTATTTACCTGAAGTATCTTTTGGGTGGTTTAAATAGTGGGCCAAAGTCGCCCTATGTGTTAGAGTGACTTTGGCCCAACCCTGTAAAAAGGAATTAAAGAAAGCAAAACAACAATAAAAACAACAATATTTAAGCAAAGAAAATAAATTTACAAAAATAAAGTGATGAAAAAAGATTTAGTAACAAAGTTCTTGTATACAGTAAATAAAATATAGGTACAAACTAAACAAGTATAGGTACCAAGTAAACAAAACAGTTTAGGTATAGAGTAAACAAAAATGACAAAAATAATGTTTTAAAAAATTTAGTGAAAAAGTTCTGGAACTGAATAAATTCCTCTTTTCGAAATTTTCTTTGGTAGTGACCATTTCCAGTTAAGTCCATTTTTTTTCATAATAGTAATTTCTGCTTCATTTTATCTTAATTTTTTTAACTGCAGAAAAAAAAATTTCAAAAGTTTTTTAAATTTTTCAGTAGTTTCATTAAATAATATTAGTTATTATATTAGTTAGTTATAAAGTTTACTAATTGATTAGCTAAATTTAAATAACTCAAAATATATAACAAATCTGTCCAGAATTTAATTCTTCATTGCGTTTAACAATTACATAACAATTCTCTACAAGATTTAATAATTTCTCCTTTTTACAAACATTTTTTGTTTTATCAATATTTTGAAAGTTCTTTTTGCCTAAATCTTTTTGATCTGTTATAACGTGTTTTTGGTGGCCCATGTTCCATCCATGTATTCCATAACGACTCAGCTTTGTAAATAACATAAGGTGGTAGCAATTCACCATAACCATTGCCACAAAACATTACAGAGAATGAGGTCTTTGTAGAATTAATGATGCGTTTAGGATACTTACATCCACGCTTTGTTAATTTTTTTTTTTTACTTGGATCATCACTGAGATTGGTTTCATTATAATTCCATATATTATCAGGTGATATATTACTTATTTCATTTGATAGATTTATAAAGTAGTTATCAATCATAGTCGTTCCTATTTCTGCTCTCTTTCGCTTTATGTTGCTTGCAAATCTTAATATGAGTTCTGGATTTCTTTTTAAAAAAGATCGAATCCAATCCCCACCTGGAAAATTATTATACTGAGGTATAATGACGCCTTGTTTCTCTAAATACCCTTTTACTATGCATTTTAAATCATATTTATCAACAGGAAAACCAAACTCAGATGATTTTATTGCATATGCCTTAAACATGTCTTCTTCTTTTGATGTAAATATTTGCTGACCACCATACTTTTTAGGATATGTCTATTTTATTTTACTTTTTAATGTTGATCTTGGTATATCGTATTTCAAAGCTGCTTATTTCAAAATTGCATTACTACTACAAAATTTTTCATTCCAACATAGTAACTACCATAATATCTATAAATGATCACTAAAAAAGGTTTACTCTAATACATGGGGTGACTTTAGCCCGGGCCGATGTCACCATATGTAGTGGGCCAAAGACAACCTATTTTTTTTAAACCTCAATTACAAAAAAGTAATAAACTGTTAAGCTTTCAAAACAAGATAGAATCAAACACTATTGGTTTAAAATTAATTCAGCGTATATTCCAATAAAAAACCTTCGACAGGTACCATCAAGGATGTAAAAGTTTACACACCTAAAAAAATCGGATTTTAGGTGCTTCTTCTAAAGTGCAATTTACAATAATATCACAAAGACTCGAGTTAAGTAAACTAAGTTAAACTAAATAAATAATAAATTTCCCACAATTTGCTACTAAACATCAACCGGCATACCTTAAGGTATCGATTTTAAACCATTTTTAAACAAAAATTTCTGTTGGGCTAAAAGCATCCCGTAGGGCCAAAGCCACCCCCAATTTTACGGTATTGCTGAAGTTTTCTAGGTACTTATGCTGTTTTATTTTATCACTTATTAGTTTTGTAAATACGTTTGAAAACAACAATGTAACGGGGCTCGATGATAAAACAAGCATTCTTCTTGCTCCGGCCAGGATTTTCTATTATTGTAATTTCTTTTTTGTAATTTTTAACAAACAGCAAAATAAAATAAAAGAAAATAAATAAAAAAAATTAAAATAAACGCGCAATCGTCAACAAGACAAATTGGCATTTATTAATCAAATTTCACTCGAAGAAGACTTTTAACTGAACTAGAAAAGCGAAGACAAGTTTAAGTCAACTTTGTTCGAAAGTTGTTTCTCTATGCTGCTTTTAAAAATTATCCCGGAGAAAGGTCTTTTTGATAAAAAGGGTGAAGAATTGCTACAAGTGGACAGAAACGCCTGTACTCTTTAGCCGTGGTTCAAATTGAAAATTTGAAGAAAGTCTATTATACCAAAAATTTTTTAGTTTTTGGTATAATTCAGTAATATTTATTAAGTATGCTATATAAAAAAAGGCTGTGGAACTACGATTTTTTTTCTTCTAGGTGACAGGTAAGGGGTTGGAGAGGCCATATCTTTTGTTTTGCTGAGGGACCAGGATAACCTTAAGACGGGCCTGATCATCCAATATTCTAATATCTTTATTCTAAATATATTACTGATTTAATTAGTTCTATAAATAATTTAGTTTTGTCCATTTTTAAAAAGTAAAAATCTAAAAAAGAACAACTAGATAAAAAATCTCGGACCCTGTTGTAGCATCTTCCAATATTTTCCTCCCAAAAGTATGTAAACATAAAAAGTTGGCATAAAGTATAATAGCTGGAAGCAAATAAGGTAAATAATTTCGTAAAAGTTGAGGCAATAAGTATGATTGTGATTGTACTTTGAACACCTAAAATATTAATAAAAAATATATATAAAACAGAAATATTAGAGTAGTATTACACTTGTAGAATTGTTTTTTTATAATAGTTAGCAAATTGTTTATATAATGTTTTAATATAGTCATATAATTTATTCAAAAGCTGCTAATTTGTGGAAGCAACACGTAAGAACACTTTTTAACAATGTTCCTACGTGTATTTGCGTCTCTGTAGAGTTCCACGCGGTTAATAAGATAAATCTCTTTTTAAAAAATCACAATAAGGAACTTTTTTTTTAACAATTATTATATATTCTTAAATAACTTAAAAAAATAAATAGAACAAGCTATTTATAGATTTTAAAATAAGAGGAAAAAAATTTGATTTCAGAAAAAGTGCTCAACTATAGTTATTTTTTTAATACTTTGTAGCGATCCAAAATTTTAGCAATTAGTTCTAAATGGGTCAAACGCAAAGCTGGTTAAACATTCTAAAGAGACAACATTAAATTTTTAAACATTTCGCACGATATAAGCAAATTAGTTTCTTAAATAATCACGTTTCGTAGTTGACTGCTGGGAAGGAAAAGTTTGTTTTTTCCATCAGTTTTAATTTTTTTTTTAATCCTTGTCAATTATTTACTTAAACTAATTGGCCATTTTAGTAATTAAAAAAATGGCATCAAATAGTTAAAAAAATGTACTAAACTTCCTGTGGCGTAGCTGACTGCCAAATGTCGCAAATTTTGTTTTGTTTTTTCAATGCAATGAAATGTAGTATATTTTATAATCCAATATATTTTAATCTATACAATATTATAATCTATATAAATCCAATATATTTTAATCTATATAATTAATTTATATAATCCAAATATATTTTTAACTTCAAAACATTTATATTCAATTAAAACTTCAAAACAAAGTCATATAATCAATTTAAAAATATGAAATCATTCCAGGAACCAGTTGCTTAAAACTTTTAAATTACTTTAAAATTTATTTGCATTTGTATTTAAAATTTATTTATTGTTTACTTTTTTTATAACAGCCATCAAGATAAAAAAATAGAAAAGCACTGAATCAAAGGAATTACATGAGTATAAATCATGAAGAAAAAAAATACAATGCTGAAGAAAATGCTAGACTTCAAAGACAAAAGTGGAAAAACGATTTTTGAAAAATTGCAGCTGAAAGAACAAAAAGTTTATTGAGAATGAGAAAATCTTGACTGCGGCAAAAAGACGTTCATCTGTAGAATCAAATCACTCATCATTTTCAAATATGCAAATATAAGAAAAGTATGTGACAAAATTGAATAGCTCTCTTCCCAAAAGTCCTGTTCATAAAAAGGAACTGTTATGTTGTTTACTCAATGAAACTCAATCATTAACTTACTCAATTCAAAAAACAACAAACGATCTCAGAAGGAAAGACTTCGTGGTTATTAAAATTTAAATATAGAATCAGCGATTCAAAAAGACACAATAAAGGCTGCTACTGACTGACAAAATAAAGGCTGCTACTGACTGACACAATAAAGGCTGCTACTGACTGGTCAGAAAACTATACTTGTTTTTAGCAAAACGAAACGCATGCAGCTCATCAAATTTCTATTTTTACATGAGCAGTTTGGCATCGTCAAGTTAAATATTTTGCGCTAGTTTCTATACAAAGTTATCTGTTGTTCCAAACATAAATAAAATTATTGAGCTTCTATCAGACGATATAACAGAAGTTCATATTTTCAGTGACAACGCAACATCTCAATTCAAAAATAAGTATATTTTAGCATCACTGAAAATTTTAGAAGAAAAGCATACAATTAAACTGCATTGGCATTTTTTTACTGCAATGCATGGAAAAGGAGTTGTAGGTGGAATTAGACCCACAGCCAGAAAAAATGTTTTAACAGAAAAAAATATAAAGGAAAAGCGGGGCAACATGGCGAATGGGGCAAGATGGGTTTTCATATAACAACTCAACAAAAAATTTTAAAATTGGGTGAAAACGAAACTGTATTTGCATCTTGTATTTTAAAACACCGATTGGTTTTTTTTAAATATTATTAACGCAATTTTATACGCATAAGTTTACCGTAGAACGGGGTGACTTTGTTAGGATTTTGAGCATTTTTGCAAAATAAATCTGGTTCATTACAATTTTTTCTGATTTTTTTTTTCCCGTTATAACATTATACCTTTCCTTTATATAATTCCATTAAATATTTTTAATTTTTTTTTGTCTTAATATATATATTTTTAATCCAAAATGTTATCAATCTCACCCCGTCGTTTGGGGTGACTTTGATAGTCTATTATTTCTTAATGGCTTATTGATTTAACCCTCTTTACAGTGTCGCTAAGACTTTCTTTTTGACTTTTACTAAATTAGAACACAACATATTAATAAACTCATAAGATTTACTGGTAAAATTATAAATTTAGACAACAAGTTTGGTTATCGAATATATCTACAGAATGGACAAAGAAAAAACAAAAATAAATTTGATGTTAATATGCTAAACACAGAAAAATAATATATCAATAACATTGTTATAGTAATTAGCAGTTATAAAATAACACTAACAAAAAAATAATACTAATTGCATATAAATATTAAGTACTGATTTACCCTGATTTACACTGATTTTTCTGCAAATGTGATTGAGAGCAACCAAAAACGAGTGGTATATTCCAGTGGTATTATAACTGGAAAATACCACTTGAACATCTAAGTATAGATTTTTAGAAAAAAAAAATTTCAAAAAAATTAAAATCACAAGATTTTTTGGCATTTTTTGGTACGTGTAAAAATCATTATTTTTTTGTTATAGTCATGTTATTCCTAACACATTTGCACAATTTAGAATCACTTCACAATCATTAAAATTTGAAAAATATTAGCAGAATATAATTATGTACAAGAATAAAAAAAAAAATAGTCTCTAATTGTGCAATTTCACATTCAAATCATTATTTTTGTAACTAACAGACGAAATTATCAAAGTCACCCCGCGTATCAAAGTCACCCCGTTCTACGGTACTTCACTGATCTCAAAATATCTCAAATTATATTTTGAGATCAGTGGTTTCCTTAAAAAAAATTCCTCAGTTTCGGTTTCTCATAATGGATGGTGTCCTTCAAGTTTAACTTCTTTAGAAGTAGTTTTTTGCGACTTGTGTTTGTTTTATGTTACTTTAGTTAGAGTTAGTTTTTAAAATTTTATAAAATTGGTGGCAAAAATTGCATAATAAGTCATCTTGCGTCAGTTTTTATTTTAGTATTTATTTCAAATTGTGATATTTGCAAATTGAAAATTCATGCCGGCAAGTAATCATTTTAATAACATAAACATACTAAAAAGTATAATTGCTTTACGACTGATAGTTTTGCAATAACTCAGGGCTTTCAAAACGTTTGCCATGATGCCCCGCTTTCCCCTAATTTCTTGCGCTAGCGATTTAGCAATCGCTACAAACAATTTAAAAATTACTGTTATATTACTGAATAAAAAAGAAAAGCTATTAGTATAGTGTTTTATGTTTTAATCTAAATTATAATAAAAATTCGCATGTTGCGTAGCTGATAGTTGCGTAGCTGACTTCATGTTTTTATAAAAACTTGTTTTTGACTTGTAATTATTGTTATATTTAAAAAGTTTTATAAATAAAACTTGGAAAAAATAATTGTTAATGAAGAAAAAAAAAATCTTATGAAAATATAAATGATAGTTTAAGAGAAAAATTCCAAATTTTGATTAAAAAAAAAAGCTTTTTTGCGCGTTGCGTAGCTGACCACAGTCTTTTAGATCTATTTATGTTAAACTTTTTATTTATCTTGTTAAATTTAAAAAAAACTTGTAGCGCACCACAGTGGTCATTTTTGGGGTCAAAATCTGCAGAAAATCCCAAAAGTGTCATGAAAAGATTTTTTAAATTTATGGTATTCATCAAAAAATAGGATAGTTGGAGAGCCATAATATGAGGTTTAAGAGAAATTGAAGTAAAAATAGGTTGGCTATGAGTAGAACAACAGGAGGAAAAAAGTAGTGAAAAATTTACTGAAAAATGACTATTTTTAAAGTGGGTCTTAGAAAATAATGGGTGAAAATTTTCAAATTTTTGTTTAATAATTTTAGTAATACATATAAAAAAATATTAGAAAAGTAAAAAAAAAAAAATTTAAAAACTATATTGCTATGTATAGTAATGATTTTTTCAAACATCAGAAAAAAAGTGTACTACATGTCAAAAACAGTGCTGCAACTTTTTCCCAACAAATCCCAACAAATTGGGACCAAATCAGGTAAAAAGAGGAAATAAAGACCTTTAAAATGACACATGAAATTGTTGCGGGGAGTTGCGGGAGCTTATTTTATTGACTTTTAAAGTTCGCGCAAGTATGTGTGCGCGTGCGATCGTAATTGTCGGCGAGCGTAAAAATTCGAAATAATAAGCATCTTGCACTTTGGCTTGCGGAGTTTTGATACAATTTGCAACATTGGATATCGCCAAGATGTCAAAAAGTTCCATCTTCATATGAGCCCTGATGAAAAAAGACTGGTTGCAAATCGGGAGACACGAGTCAAGCAAGAATTTCGGGAGCAGCTGGGTCTAATTGTTGACCAGAGGCGGGATGGAGGTGCTGGGACTACAACAACAGGAAATGTTGCTCGCAAAGCTTTTCAAAACCCAGGTAGCTACACTTGCAAGTTTTGGTACTTTCACCAAACTTTTTGGGAAGCATTCAGAAATAATTTAGTTTTTAGATATTATGTCTTGTCAAGTTGCATGAGCATCACATCATAGCTTTGCTGTCAATTTGGAGAAATTCAAATCTTGATATCTGTATATTCCTACATATTTTCTTTCTTTTTTAGAAATTGTTGCAAGAATCTGTGATGTCCCTGTCAAACTGGTTGAAAATCTTGGAACACTCTGGTCTGCCCTTGCATCTGGATATGCCATTGATCCAGACAAGTTTGGAGTTCTGTGTGAAGAGACTGAGAAGATTTATTTTGACCATGTAAAATGGTACTGGTTGTCCCCAACAATTCACAAGGTTCTGAAACATGGAAAACAAATCATTGAAGCTTGTGTTCTTCCAATTGGAATGACCAATGAGGAACCAGGAGAGGCTAACAACAAATTTCTTCAAAAAATCCGTCTTTATCATGCTCGAAAATCATCCTGGCTCAATGGCATGTCTGACCTTTTCTTGAGACTGATGGACATCAGTGATCCAAAGATACAGGTAATTTTGGAATTAAGCATATCCAAAATTTTTCCAATTTCAATAATTTTTCATGCTTATTTAATTTAAATGATTTCTGAGACAGGACCTTTTTTCATTTGAATTTCCCAATTTAGCTTTGATAGCAATATTTTCTTTCATTCATTAAATGTTATATATAGTTTTTAGGCTTATGTCCACTGCAAGAAAAAGAAGCACAACTCAGAGATCTTGCCTGAACCCATCAAGAAACTCTTGAAGATGCCGGAACTTCAAATTTCTAGAGATGCCTCTGATTCAGAAGAAGAATAAAGAAGTCAAACAAAGCAACCAAAGCCTCTCATAAAAATTAAAAAAATTCTCATACATTCCCAATTTTGTTATTTATCTAATGTTATTAGTTTCAACCAGATCAAACAAAATTGATATGCTTAACTCTATGTAAAAAAATATTTTCTTTGATGTAAGCACTTATGTTGTGCCTAATATAACCAACTAGAACCTCATTTGTGTTAATTTTTTTTAGCAATACATTTAAAAACTGTCATACATGATGGGCAGGTTGGTAATCTCCCTGTGGGTATTCCTCATGCTTAAGTAAAAATGTTTTCTGCCATTATCATGTTTGATATGATATTTGTGTGAAATTTCTTCTATTTAATAAATCCATTTTGATCTTTAAGGTAATGAGACACATAATTCATTTTTGCAACCTAGCATTAATTGCAAAGTGTCAAATCTAACTTAAAAAAGTGAATATTTTATTTTTTAAAGCAATTTTTTGGGTTATTTATAATTTTTACTTCAAATATGTTCATACCGGCTCTTTTTGAACACATAAAAAATGTTTTAGATTTTCTGCAGGTTTTGACCCCCAAAATGACCACTGTGCGCACCTTGAGTTCTTGAGCTGACCAAGAACAGTACTTTATTCTACAGTTATTACGTCGGTACACCAAGCGTTGTTATACCGTAAATCGGGGCTTACTTTACTTATCATCGGGGGTTACTTAGTACCACTTTTTAAGAGTTTTTGTAGTTACCGAGCTCTATAGCGGATTTTTTTAAAATTATTTGGTTTTTTCTTGTTAGTTGGGCCTTTATCTTCAATCTTCAGAATAAATTTTGAATGGTACTGCCATTTTAAGTGTTGCATTTTTATTATTTCTGTAAGCCATTTTTTTTACCATATTATTTGTCCTTTAAAAGGGAGGTGTTTCTACACAAGATCTATATCAATTTATAATAAGTTTAGTTTTTTTATACGAAAAAATCATCTGTAGTTTAAATTATGCAAAAAAAAAAAAAAAAAAAAAAAAAAAAATTTTATTTAAGCTATTACTTGTTAAAAATAATTTGGGTGTCTAATTTTGACCAAAAATACTTTGCACCAGTTAAGAGAATCGTGAAAAAAACCTCAGACTATTATTTAATTACATTTAATGGTTTTAAACGTTGCTAACAGATACACATTATTTTTAACAATGGTAAGGCATTACAAAAGAAAGTTAGGAGCTTGTTGTTACAAAAGTTATTTAACTAAACATAAAAATTTGATGAGACAAGGTAAGCAACCTATATTTTTAAAACTTGAAGCTTCAAGTTTTAAAAATATAGGTTGCTTACCTTGTCTCATCAAATTTTTATGTTTTCGAAGACAAGTCATTTGTTTCATATATTAAAGCCATGAGTGATTTTGGTTTTCCATTGACTCAGAGAGATTTGAAATTTACAGTGAGTTGCTACTTAAACAAAATAAATAGAAAAGTTAAACAATTTTAAAATAATGTTTCTGGCGTATTAGGTAAAAACCTTCTTAAGACAATACCCTAGTCTAAAGAAACTTTGCAACAAATACCAAATGTTGCAGAGCTGTAATAAATGAGGAAATTATACAAGTATACATTAAAAATTTAAAGGGGGGTTGTGAAAAATGTATTTGCAGAAATCGTATGAAATCTTGATAAATCTAACTTAACTAATGATCTTAGAAACAGAAAAGTGTTATGTCGAAGAAATATTAAGTATCCAAAGTTTGTAATTTTTGTAAGTCAAGCATTTCCTTAATGATGCAGGGTACCACTTTTGTTTTGTTTAAGGCCTTCCAAAAGTGCAATATATGAACAGAAGGAGACCCAAAAATTGTCGCTTCTAAAGTGCTAAATCAGATTGCTTTGATTTACTGAAAAAACTGAAAAAGTTAATAGATAAAAAGGTGCCAGAGTTATTTTATTTAAGAAAAAATGGTTTACTTATTTAAATAAGTGTTTCATGAAATTCCTAAACTAAACCTTATACTTAAATCTGTACCTCAGAAGTCAAAGGTGGGTTGTCACATTTTAGAAATTGTTCAGGAGAGAGGAAATTGTAAAATAATTAGTCTATATATCAAATAAATAAAATCTTTAAAAAAGAGTAATTAAAACCAAAGACATGAAACAAACTTTAGTTTAGCATAAATAAAAGAAATCGTTAAAATAAATATTTAAAAACATATTTTATTAGGCAATATTTTCGAAATGGACTAAAAAGTAAAAAAAAAATGAATATATAAAAAAAACTTTCAATGTTTCACATTGTCGTAGGACAATAGTCTTTATACCTCTGTTTAGATACTGAAAAAATTAAAAAGGTCTCATACATAACTCATTTTTGCAAAAAACTGGACAACCGACCTTTGTCTTCTACAGAAATAAAGTTTCTGGGCAAGACTTTTTTTTTTTTAGTTTTAAAACCATATTTTTTAGCTACATAAAATATTTTTATGTAGCTAAAAATATGGTTTTAAAACTAAAAAAAAATTTCATTAAGCAAATTTTTTATTATCCTTAAATTTAACTGTAGTAAAATAACCATTAAATATGGAGTAAAGTAAAAATGGAGTAAAGTAAAAATGGAGTAATAGTAATGGAGTAGGTTGATAGTACTATGTTGTTATTACAATGATTGTAAAGTATAAATGAAGATAATAATCAAAATATATATGTTTTTAAACATGGTTCTAACAGTTGTATTTTTTATATAATTTAACAACTATATTTCATTATAGTTTTTATAGTTGTTTCTTATTATAATTATTTTAAGAATAAATTCAAGAGTACATCATTAAGTTCTTATGATAAGATGATAATGCTGATCTTCTTGGAATTATTTGGTCAAATTTAAGCAAGCAGTCGGTTTGTTGCCTATATGTTAATAACATACTTAGGTGTTTTTTGTTTTTCAAAGTCATACAATGCACCAAATTTTATTCTCTATTAAAAATTTCAAGGCTTGTTTGTTGTTGCTTATTAATGTTTTATAAATATATATTACATTTTTTTATATTTAAAATAATTTTTTAAATGTAAATTATTTTTTTAATTTTTTAAATATAAATTTTATTTTTTTAATATATATTTTCAATATATTTTTTTTGGTAAACTAGGTTCTATTTTATTAACTATACAAAATATGGTCAAAATCAAAGTTTACTATTAATTTATTATTATTATTTAAAATATTTATTTCATCCATATTTTGCTTATTTACTAAAATACATTATTTTAATGGTGTATTGTTTTTATTTTATAATGCTGAATAGAATTAATGTTTAACAGATCTATTTATTTTTTTCCAGCTAGAATAACATGACTATCAAAACCATTATAATGTTTTCTCTTTCTGGACCATTTGCTGTTGCTTTTGCTAATAAAGCTAGAGGATGGCACATTCTTAGAAGTATATTTTATATTAAAATTTTTTAAAGATATGTATTTATTTATTTATGGTAATTGTTATCCAAAGAGAAAAGCATTAAAAGCCTTAAGAGTTTTTAGGCTTTGTACTGCAAAACCTAATCACAATTCAAAATAATGAGGGTTTTACATGCTTGATTTTATAGTATTTTTTTTTACAAAAATTATATAAAAAGTGCAAATTTCTGCAGCCAAAACTTAATGGTCAATCTATCTAACTAATAATCAAATACAAAATTGAACAAATGCAAATTGAATTTGTGCTTGCTTAAACTCATGCAGGTTAACAATTAAACAGGCCTTCTCGTAAGAGGCGTGCGATCTTATGCATTATATGCATGGTCATGTAAGGCGTGCCTTACATGACCATGCATATAATTCTATGTTTTAATAACTTGACCATGGCTCTTTGCAAGTTTTGATAATTAGCGCATTTTAAAAAAGCGTTAAAAAAAACAAATGTCATTTTTAATTTAATTTATTCCATAATTAAAATTAAACTCCCACAAAATTTCCTTAGTACTTTAATGCAACTTAATTAAAGGCAATCATTGAAAAAAATATTCAGATTAGAGTTTAAGGCAAAATGAGTACAGAAGCTATCAAAAAATAATTACAAACCATTTTATCATGGAAATATAATTTCTAATTAAGAAATTATTTACTAAAAAAATGGAATTACAATAATCTTGAAACAATCGTGCCAACTATTTTTTATCCCAGAGCGTGACATATCGTTTTTTTTTTTAATGAATGTTGACTTGCATATCTTTATTTATTGACGAACGTCTAATTTAAGAGATTTATGTCAAATAAAATTCAAATAATTTTTATTTTAGTTAATAAGTTATTAAACATATCAAAGATGCTTGGTAAATTTATTCAATTTTTATTTTTCAAAAACCTTTTTTGAAGTTTTTGCAAAAACATTCATATTAAGTAAAATTATGTATGCATTTGTGAGCGCATGCAAAAACCATGCTAAAACATAATTAATTTTTCTATAGCGTATTTAGTTATTTTACTTAAAAGTGACGCTATTGAAAAAAGTACTTATGTTTTGGCATTAATTCAAGTCTGTGAATTTAATTGTTTTTAATATTAAATATGTGTTTTTTATAATAAATAAAAAACTAATGATCGCAAAATTATTTTGAAAAAAATTGCTGAAGTGTTACGTTCGTTTTGAAAAATCCTAATCAAACGGCAACGTTTGCATAAGCAAAATTAAAGAAAGGTGATGTTTGTTTTTCTGTCTGTCTTTTAAGAAATGCCTGCACATTTGTCGATTTGTCGCACCTTGTATCCTATTAATTTTTTAATAACATTTTAAACTTGCACCACAAAATTTTATTAAATTTCATGGCACTTTTAAACAGCCTAAGTTAATTACGTTTTTAAACATCAATTTTTTAAAAAAATAAATAAAAAATCTGAGGGGAGGGGAGATCCTTTCCCTCACAATGGATTCGCCCTTATATTAGCCTAATTATTCATGGGAAGAAATGATAAAGATTATTAGAGCTGTTTACAATTAAGTTTACATTAATTAATAGATGTTTTGATTTTTTTTTTCTGGTTTTTACTTTATATATTTTATCATTCTTTAAATATTTTATTTTTTTAAGTTAATTTTTGTATTATATATTATTTTAAGGATTTTATTCTCTTTTCAGTTTATGGATTGTTTATTTTAATTTTAATTTGCTTTGTTTTTTTTTAGCGCATTTTTTAAACGCGCTAATTATCAAAACTTGTAAAGAGCCGTGATCAAGTTGTTAAAACAAAGAATTTTATGCATGGTCATATAAGGCGTGCGATCGCACGCTTCTTACGAAAAGGGTGCGATCGCATGTCTTATATGACCATGCATAAAAGTGCGATATATATATATATATTTATATATTCTTAAAAGAATATATGAATATATATATATATATATATATATATATATATATATATATATATATATATTTATATTTATATACATATATATATCATCGTCATCCTGATTGAGAACCACATCACCATTTCTCAACTCCTGTCGAACCCTAGCCTTACTTATTTCGAATGACTCTCTGATTTTCCGAGTTTGATATTCTGGGGCTACAGATAATGTTTTGGGGTGCAACCAATCAAACTTACTATGGCATGTTTTAGAATGTTCAGTTGCACCTGAACTGGACTATTTTTCTTTTAAGTTGTTTTTCTGGTGTTCAATACATCTCGATATCACCTTCTTTTTAGTTTTGCCAATGTATATTGAACCGCATGAACATTTTAGCTGGTATATGCCAGGGTCTGTGTTTAGTGATAGTTTAGTTTTATTGTTGCAAAAAAATATTTTTCAAATATTTATAATATAGCTATGCTTTATAATAGCATAGCTTCAGACAAAAATATTTTAAAGAATGTAGCAAATAAATTTTGTGTAGTAAATTAAGTTTATAGCAAATTTATGAATTAGTGATTTTTTAGTTTTGAAGTTGTGTTTTTTTTTTTACAAAAAAAATGGTCATAGTTTATTTATTAAATTTTATTTGGTTTTCCAGATTGCTCATAGAAAGAACGTCGTTTAGAAATACAAGTTTAGTTTATGTGCTGTAGACAAAGATTTTGTTTAAAACGGCAAGTTGTTTAACAAAATGAGTAGACAGTTTACACCTGGTTGTTTAACCTCTATGAGAAATAAGCATTTAATTCTTCAATAGTAGGGGTGGTGTTTTTCAATATTTAATTGTAGTACAGTATGAACTTGTAACTATATGTAAATTGATGGAGGAAAAACAAAAGTTAAAAATACTAAAAATAGTTTTTTTTTCCTTTTATATAAAGATTGTTTCCGCGCAATGGCGTCTTATTGTCTTATTGAAGTATTTTCATAATTTACTCATTATCAGAATTTTCTGTCCAATCATCATCAGAAATATTGCTTAAGTTAATATTAGAAATCAAGTTTTCTTGATCAAAAGATTCAGTGTCAGAAGAAACAAGGGTTTGCAAAAAATTATAAAATAATATTTAATGAATATTAAATATTTTTTACATGTATTTCAATTTGCATGCCGACACTTTAAGATATTCAAATCAGCAGTTGTATGCTGTCCTAAAGCAAATATAGGTTGGCTTTTGCTTCAGCAATGCCGAATGCCAACCTGAATTTCGCTGACTGTATATGTATATATATATATATATAAGAAATATCAAAATAATTATATATTAAAGAAAAAATATATATATATTTAAAAAACGTTTATAGGCAGCCGTATTTATTGAATTCTTACCATTTATATATACATATATATATACATACATTGTTTTTTTTGACAAGGTTAAATAAAAAATAACTACATAATTTTTACAACTAAAAGTTTCTGATGATTGCTAAACATCCGTTTAGCAATCATCAGGTAAAAAATACATGAATACATGCGTTTTTTTCATGCGTTTTTTTTTCAAGTAAAAAATACAAAAATACTTCATAATATATATATGAGGTGTGTTCAAAAATTAAGGTGACTTTTCAAATTTCGCAGGCAACGTACTTTCGATTATAAATTTTTTCGTTTTGTCATGTTGGTACACTCTTCCCGAACATCTGTACCAAATTTCATGTGTATAGTATTTTTTGTTTGATTGTGAGAGGCGTAAAGGTTATAAGTGTTTTGCGTGCTCGGCGATTTTTTGCTGTTAAAAAATATGGATCAAAGGATTTGCATCAAATTTTGTGTAAAAAATAAAAAAAAGTTCTTCAAAACACTTAAAACGTTGACAGTGGCAAACGGTGAAACTGCCAGATGACGAGCCTTGCTCTGGACGCCCAACCACGTCAACAACTGATGAAAACGTTCAAGCAGTGAAGAAAATTGTTTTGGAAAATTGTCGAATCACTATCAGAGAAGTTGCTGAGGATGTTGGTATATCGCTTGGCTCGTGCCATAAAATTTTTCTAACGTTTTGAACATAAGATGTGTGTCAGCGAAGTTTGTTCCAAAATTGCTCAATTTTGACCAAAAGAACCGTCGCATGAGCATCGCTCAAGAACTGTTGAATGACGTCAACGATGACCCAGATTTACTCAAAAGGGTCATAACTGGTGACGACTCATTCATATATCAGGCCTTGCGATGAATAAGAACTGCGTGACGCATAAGCACGACGTGATTTTTGACGTCATTAAATTCTTTTTATTTGCTTTTCATATTTATCAACATTAACTTCACCAATTTACTTAATTACCGCAAAACTACTTTAAATCGTTTATGTTATTATTTAAAAATGTTTTGGAATGTTTCGTTTTTTAAAATGTAAAAACATTTGTTTATTTTCTCGACGTTTGTCACGTTTTGTCTATACTAAACGAATAAAAAACATTTTAACTTAAATTTAAAAAAGATTATAAAATATGCTAATATTTAATTTTTTTTCTCGTAATAATAAAAAACTTAAACGAACGTTTTGAATAGATTTTTAATGTTAACAAGGAATTTTATTTCTAGTAAAATAAAATAAAATGTTAGAATAAAAATTTTATAGGTATAAAAAAAATATTTCAGCGAAAAAATTATTCTTAAAAATTAGTATTAAAAATTATTCGAAAAACTATTGACGTTTTATTTTTCAGCAGCTGTTCTTGAGCACGCTTCGTTGAGTTTCGGTAACTTTTAACATAAAAGCGATCGTTATTATTTAAGTAATTTTTTTGAGTTACTTTTTACAAAAATTTTAATAACAGCACTTTTTTATTGAATCAAGTAGAATACGTTTTAATATTAATCCTTTTTTTTTTTTTTATTTGCGCTCACCAATTTTTAAAATGTTTCCTCGAAATTACTCTTAAATACTTTAAATACGTCTAACAGTTAATAAATATTTTTAAATCTATGGAACAATTTTAAAACCTAACAAACCCCCGTAAAATAATTATTTAAGTTTAAAATCTAAAACTAAAAGAAAGTATTTTTGTTCAATTTTATCGACAACTTTGCTATTGCTAAATAATTTTATTAAAATGTTACCTTAAAATATTTAAACTTTTTTTTTAATCTGAATTTTTTCTACTTGTAAATAATGAGCATATTTAATTTTTTTTAATTCAAACTTTTATTTCAACTGCATGCGGTTTTTAAAATACTTTATTAAATGTTAAAATAATCGTAAATTACTTCATTAAAATTCCGCTCAAAAATATCTTTAAATATACTCAAACAAAAAATTTTTTGCTCGACGCAAATAGCCCTAGCTACACGCAAAATCGCTCTTGGACGACGTAAAATTCACATCGCCTGACGCTTTATCGCAAGGCCTGATATATGGTTATGATATTGAAACCAAAGCCCAATTGTCCCAATAGAAGAGCCCAGGTGAGCCAAGACCAAGTTCGATAAAATGTCAAAGTTTTGCTCACTGTTTTTTTCGATTACCATGGAGTGGTGCATCAGGAGTTCTTACCATATAGTTGTACGGTCAATAAACAGTATTATCTTGAAGTTATGCGCTGTTTGCGAGAAGCAATGCGAAGAAAACGTCCAGAATTGTGGAAAAACAATTCATGGCTTTTGCATCACGATAATGCCCCTGCTCACTCATCCTTGCTTGTGAGAGATTTTTTAGCTAAAAACAACACCACAATCATGCCTCAGCCACCATATTCACCGGATTTGGCCCTATGTGAGTTTTTCTTGTTACCAAAACTAAAGAGTCCTATGAAAGGACGGAGATTTGCAACGACTGAAGAGATAAAGACTGCATCGCTGGAACAGCTCAAGGCTATACCGAAAAGTGCTTATGAGAAGTGCTTTGAGGATTGGAAAAACCGTTGGCATAAGTGTATTGTGTCTGAGGGGGATTACTTTGAAGGGGACAAAATAAATATTGATAAATAAATAAATATTTTTTCTTAAAAATACAAAGTCACCTTAATTTTTGAACAAACCTAGTATATACATATATGTATGGATATATATGTTTATATTCATATATGTATATATATATATATATATATATATATATATATATTTATATTCATATATGTATTAATATATATATATTCATATATGTGTGTGTATATTATATATTATATATATATATATAATATATATATATATTAATATATATATATATATATATATATATATATATATATATATATATATATATTTATATATATATATATATATATATATATATATATATATATATATATATATATATATATATATATATTTGTACATATATATGTATATATATATATATATATATACATAATATATATATATATATTATATATATATATATATGTATATATATTCATATATGTATATATATACAGGCTTTGGCAGGAGTAAATGAGTGCATGAGCTACAAATAGTCCGTCTAAACCCGTCTTCCCGGGCTACGCAAGCTGCCCGTCTAGATAGTCTTGCACAGGCTTTTTTGAAAAAATTATGATGTCTTGATGAAATTTTTTTTTATTCTGAAAGTTTATTTTGTTGATTCCTCATGCCAGGTATAGTAAAAATATTAAATATTTTTAGCAATAAAAAGACAGAAAAACAACTTGCAAAAACAAATATAATAAATTTACAAAAAATCAACGTTTTTTTGTAAATTTTTTATATATAATTTTTATTTAATAATTTAGTAATT
>NC_061157.1:50718242-50725742 GCF_022113875.1 Hydra vulgaris
CATTAAAAAATTATTCATGTTTTTAAATATTTTCTGGCCTGGTTTTTTAGCATTCTTTTAAAAACTACTGTTTATGGTAGAAACTTTTCGACTAACATGCAAGAATATATATATATATATATATATATATATATATATATATATATATATATATATATATATATATATATATATATATATATATATATATATATATATATATATATATATATATATATATAACACAGTGCTCGACAGGATGGTATTCGGTATATTAAAAATACCATCCTGCCTAATCATTGTTATATATAGAGATTTATAAAAAAGGTGGTGGGATGGTTTACACTTCATAAAAAGGTTACGGGATGGCATCCCGTTCACATGCTGCCTCACTTCGAGCATTGTATATATATATCCTTATCTCGTAGTCAAAAAATCTTTTAACAACAACTACGCAACTTCAACAAATAAGCTACATTTTTATGTCGTCTAAAAGTTAACGCAATTAAAATAATGCAAAAATAGGGTAGATTAGGGTAATATGAGCATACTTAAAGGGATCCCAAACTCCCAACACATGTTGTGTTCATATTAAAGATAATGTTAAAAAAAAAGGTTTGAACCAAATTTTTTTGATTAAAAATAAATAATGAATGCATACTGAGAAAAACAAATGTTGTTGTTTTTGCCAAAGCTCGTCTTCTCCATTTTTTTCAACTAATCGGAGTCTTTAAATTATGCGTCGCAATCTACAGACTTTGGCAATTCCTTTGAAGCGCGTTTAATTCATAAAAGTTTTAGTATTTGACGTCACGGTAGACTTTTAACAAAAGAAACTCTAGAAATATTTTTATTTATTTTTAGTCAAAGTTTTTTTGGTTATTTGTTTAGTTTGTTTTTTTTTCTACTTTTAATATTTAAAAAGATATTAAAAACCTTAAATACTTTATGCTGGTTCGTTGCTATAAATTGTTATTGCGCCATATATTTAATGTTTATAAATTATGAATATTTATTATCTTAAAAATTGTTTTACATTAATTACCCGTATAAAAATAGTAACAGCTTTTTTATTTGGTTAGACGATATTTCGTTTCAATTTGCTTTGCATGAAGTTCGGAATGTCAAACGAAAAAAATTAGTTTGAATAATCACGTTGAAATATATTTAAAACAAATTATTTTAATGACGGGGGTTCTAAAGTTTTTTATAACAAATGTAGGTAAAAAAATAAATTACTAAATAAAAAGTTCAGTATTAAACACCATTTCTTTATTATATTGCAACTGTAAATATTGAATTATTAACTTGAACTAAATTTACTTAATTTATCTAAATAATAATTTAGAACGACTAAGCAATAAAAATAAAATGCCTCTAAAATTATGCGAGATTGTGTTGTTTATTTGATAACAGTTGTTGGTAATGTTGTTTATGTTGATTATTTTCATAAATATCAAAATAGTTCCAGATTAATCTGTTCGTTGCTTTGCTCATTGTTGATTTATTTCTAATTTAATTTTATCTCAAACTATAATTATATATTAAAAAATAAAAGTTTTTATTTCATCAGGCGCTCTTTTTATAAAAGAGTAGAACAAAAGAGAAAGAAAAGTTTCGCGCAATTAAACTTTGAATGAATAAGAGTTGTAAAGAATATATATATTTTTTGCGTCACTCGTTCTTTTTTTAGATGAGAGAAATAAAAGTTTAATAGTTAATTTTCTTTGAATAAATGAGAATTGGAAGAGAAAATTGCTTGAAAATTTGTATTTGTTAATTGTGTTTTTAAAAATTTTTAATTTTTCATGTTAAGAGACAAATGCCAATTACGACACAAATTTGGAAATACCAAATATAATATGTTTTTTAATGCGCGTTATGACAATTTAACAATTTAAATTACCATCTATCTTGAATTATTGCCTTTAATTAATGTGTTAATTATTGCGTTATTTAATAATAATTTGTCCGTATTTTGGTTAAATATTAGTTTATAAAATATTGAACAGTAAACTTATAATCAAGATTTATAATACCAACTTGTGTTGCAATTAATTGTACTTTTAATGCAAAATCAGGATCTCAATGAACGAATTTTCATATCTGATACTACTGTCAAGTGTTAAAAAAAAAGTACAAAAATAAACTAAACTATTGTTTAGTGTATTCTTGTACTTTTTTTTCATAATCTTAACAGGTTCTAATTGGTATGGAGTTGCTGACATTTTAAAAATTTCATTATCAAAAATCAAATGTAAAATAAAATGGTATTTCCTTTTTATCCGTATCCAATTCAGCAAATTTAGCAATTTAAATTAAATCAGCGTGATCAAAAAAATTTTATAATAAAAAAAGTTAACAATTCTTTAAATATCTCTAATTAATACTGTTAGTTTATGAAAGTAATTGTTAATAAATACTTTTTTTCAACGGGAAAACAAAAAATTGTCATAGCGTAAAAATAACCAGAGAAGTAGAAAATAGTTCCCATTGTTTAAATAAAAATAATTAAGAATTAGAATATATAATACTGCGCTCTCTTGCGCTAAAACAAGAGACCGTATATAAAACGTTCTATATAATGTAAAATACTCGTATGAAAATCATGAGATTGGTAAGTAAAGCTTCAATATTTGTTTTAATTTAAATTATTAAAGAAATATAAGTAAGATATATAAATCTGAAAATTATTAAGATATCTGTAAAAAATAAGTTGCTCCTATAAAATAAAAATAATTTATTGTTTTTACTTTTTACAAAATTTTTTTTGCGATGTTAAGAAAAATAATACAAATAAATTTGTTTTGCTGTATGTTCAAAAAATACTACAGTAGAAAAACGCAGCTTAGTTTAATTACACTTTTCTTTTGTTAAAAGTCTATCGTGACGTCAAATACTAAAACTTTTATGAATTAAACGCGCTTCAAAGGAATTGCCAAAGTCTGTAGATTGCGACGCATAATTTAAAGACTCTGATTAGTTGAAAAAAATGGAGAAGACAAGCTTCGGCAAAAACAACAACATTTGTTTTTCTCGGTATGCATTCATTATTTATTTTTAATCAAAAAAATTTGGTTCAAACCTTTTTTTTTTAACATTATCTTTAATATGAACACAACATGTGTTGGGAGTTTGGGATCCCTTTAAAGATTTATTAGATGTAAGCAGTGAAGTTAAAGTTGCTTTGTATTTTTCAAATCGATTTTATGTGTTGATAACAGGAATCAATTAGCATAAATTTATACGCAGTAATTAGCGGATATCATCTAATTAAAACGCTTTTAAATTTTTTGCTTTGTTAAAATAATATCATCACGCATGAATAATTCTGTGGCGCGAAATTTTGGTACTAAAATAATGAAATTAATTTTTTAATAAAGAAAATTATATTAGCTAAAAATCCAATTCTTTTTTGTTTGAAAAATAATGCATAGAAACATTTATTTTTGATTTTATTTAAAGATGCCATTTTTGTGTAATATGAGCATGCTCAAATTACCCAGTGTTTTTCATTGAAATTACTTAGTTTAAAGTCCTAAAATAGCAGTGGTTTTTAATTGCTTCTTGAATAAAAACAAAACATAGTAAAAAGTTTTAATATTTTAACAATAATAAATATTTTTCTGTAACTTGAATTTAAAAAATTTGAATTTTTAAAGTTCAAAGGTTTGAGTTAACAAAATTGAAAAAATAACGTATTAATTTTTTTTTTTTTTTTGCGGAAAACATAGTAGTACTATTTCAACAAAATGTAGCTTAAAATTTGATCTTTTAATGATAAGTTTTGTTAATCACGAATCCTTATATTCCAAAAATTAATTCTATTAGTCAGGTTGGTCTTTTTTTACTTAATGCTATTTTTTTGAGCTAATTTAAAGTGCTCATATTACCAAGGGGTCTGGGTAATACGAGCACTTTTGCTACTTTTTTAAAACCTCTGTGTTTTTAAGAAAAAATGTTGGGTGCCCAAATATCTAAATGGATTATGAGTAGGGATCCCTGAAAATTGTTTATTTGCAAAAATTTTGGATCCAGCATATTTATTTTTGAAAATATTCCAATTTTTGCTTAAGGTGCTCATATTACCCTAATCTACCCTACATTAAGTTTTATTGTTTTTTATAAAACCGCAATAATATCACCAGAAAGTTTTTATTTAATAGTGTTTTTGTTTTTTAAAAACATATTTTTAAAACATGCGCGAAGTGTTGTTATATACTAGGGCGCTCAAAAGCACATGATGTTATGCAAACATTCCTAAACTGTATTTCAAATATAGAGAAATCAAAGATTCTACAAGTGTTATCAGGTGGACCAAATGTGAATTTGCTTTTTGTAGATAATTTAAAGGAACAGAGGAAATAGGAAGAACTTAGTCCTCTTATAGATATTGGAACATGTGGTCTCCATATCATTCATGGCAGTTTTAAAGCAGGGGCAAAAGCAAGCTTAATAATCTATTAAAAGCAATGTGGCAATTTTTACATGACCTACGTTTTATTGAAGATCATTTGTCTTCCTTTGAAGAATCCTGCAAAATGTAAAACAATCAAGTTCTCGATATAAAGAGTATTTGCAATTACAAAGAGAAAAAAAAGAATGTAAAAGTAGGAATTTAAAACGAAAAATTTTGGCTGATGAGAAAAAGGTAGTTAGAGCAAAGTGCAGAATCTTGCAAAGTGAAATAACTATTTTGATAGAACAGTCTGATATGCTAGACATAAATGCAGAAAAGCGAAGTAGTTTTGTTCTTTTGCAAGAACCAAATGAAAAAAAGAAACTCTGTCGAGATTAACAAAAGGAAATTAAGGATTTGTACAACATAGAAAAAAAGATGATATATATATATATATATATATATATATATATATATATATATATATATATATATATAACACAGTGCTCGACAGGATGGTATTCGGTATATTAAAAATACCATCCTGCCTAATCATTGTTATATATAGAGATTTATAAAAAAGGTGGTGGGATGGTTTACACTTCATAAAAAGGTTACGGGATGGCATCCCGTTCACATGCTGCCTCACTCCGAGCATTGTATATATATATCCTTATCTCGTAGTCAAAAAATCTTTTAACAACAACTACGCAACTTCAACAAATAAGCTACATTTTTATGTCGTCTAAAAGTTAACGCAATTAAAATAATGCAAAAATAGGGTAGATTAGGGTAATATGAGCATACTTAAAGGGATCCCAAACTCCCAACACATGTTGTGTTCATATTAAAGATAATGTTAAAAAAAAAGGTTTGAACCAATTTTTTTTGATTAAAAATAAATAATGAATGCATACTGAGAAAAACAAATGTTGTTGTTTTTGCCAAAGCTCGTCTTCTCCATTTTTTTCAACTAATCGGAGTCTTTAAATTATGCGTCGCAATCTACAGACTTTGGCAATTCCTTTGAAGCGCGTTTAATTCATAAAAGTTTTAGTATTTGACGTCACGGTAGACTTTTAACAAAAGAAAAGTGTAATTAAACTAAGCTGCATTTTTCTACTGTAGTATTTTTTGTTATATATTATATAACAAAATTTATTATATATATATATATATATATATATATATATATATATATATATATATATATATATATATATATATATATATATATATATATATATATATATATATATATATATATATATATATATATATATATATATATATATATATATATTAGGGGTGTCCAAAAAAATTTTTTTTGAATTAAATGTTGCACAGTTTAAAATATTGTTTCTTTGATTGATAAAAACTTATGTTCAAAATTTTAGGTGTTTTGGATAATATTTAGAGGTTGCTCAAGGAAAATAAAATTTACTGTGTTAAAAGCATGCGCCACAACAACAATATTTAAAAAACTTGAATTATAGCTACGATAAACTATTAATCATTTTCAAAAAATTCCTTAAATAATGCAAATAGCATTCAAATGATGCACTATTCACAAGATCAAAAGTTTAGTCTTTAGCAACAGTGGCATATGTCTTCAAGATGCTTTTGCGGCAATCTGGAATGCGTTTTCTGTTGTCCTCAACAACTTGTATTAGTTTCTGCATTTCAGATTCAGTTTTTGTGATGGATTGATTAAATGTGCTCATAAGAGCAACAGAACGCTCAGCAGTGTCATTGATAACTTTCACAGTTTTAATAATTGGTTTAGTATAACAAAATTCAGCAATTTCCTACCAGGTCTTTGGATCCGTTCCAGATAAAATGGTTACATCGAGACCAAGTGACTGCAAAGCAGCAGTTGATGATGATGTAACAAGCTCATGAAGTTGCTTCTTTTCCAACTTGTTTAATTCTGCTGCTGAACACTTTATACCCCTGATACTCTAATCAGCTCCACTTTGAATCATAGCTTCAACAATCAACTTTTTTTCACAAACCCTGTCAGAAAATAATGGAAGTGGAATCATTTCTAACCCAAGGTACCAAGTGTGATTTTGAAGCTTCTTCATAGCAGCATTTGAAATGACCTTGTTGATCTTAGAATATTGTTTAATTCTTGCTAAGAGCATCAGGTCATTTGCTGAAGCATGCTTGGCCAAAACTTCTGAAATCGTTCAAATAGAGCAATGTTGAGCCCACTGCTGGGTCCAAGTAAAACTGAGTATATTTCCCCAATAATTACTTCATGCATATGGTGATGGCAAGCAAAGTAGAGAAGATTTTTCTCCATCAACTTCTCTAGCAAGATGCACGCACCATTTTTGAAACCCGTGTTTGACGCTGTTGTGTCAAAACACATACCGACAATATAATTTGCTACATTCCATATGGTCAGTAACTGGAAGATGGCTTTTGCTTGTGCCACTCCAGTGCCAGATGATATCTTACAATACCCAGTATTTTCTCCAGATTACAACCAGTCACATCAATAGCAATTCTATCAACATTGGACTTTGGATTTTCATAGTTGGTGCCGTCTCTTGTCATCTTACCATCCTAGTGGACAACCATATGTTGTTTCTCACTTAACATAAATTTCTGCCAAATATGATTTTCAGTTGATGAGCGGTGCATGATATGTTTGCGGCGGACTGTTGATCTTGATAATGGTGTACTTTGGAGGTCCTCTCCACTTGCTCTAGCAATTGCAGCTGCCAATATAGTGAGTTTTTGGTCAGATAAATTGATTTGATCAAGTGTGGATGATACATTTGGAGAAGACAAAATTTCATTGAGAATATGTGGCTTTTTATTTTTAGGACTTTGTTCACAGTCAGTTGATTGGGTTACTAGTTTTTTGTGATAAACCGGAATTTCTATTTCATAATCATCATTGTCATCAGGAATGTCACTGACTTCTGTTGCTTCGTTATCACTATCACAATCAAGACTAAAGTGGCTACAGCTAGGGGTAAAGACAGCATTTGCTTGTTGTCTTCTCTCTTCCTTATTCTGCTTTCTTTTTATTTCTGCTTGTTGACGCTCTGCTGTTCGCTTTACTTGTTGAGACAATTTTACATCTTCTCCAGCCATCTTCATCATAC
>NC_061157.1:50730742-50764813 GCF_022113875.1 Hydra vulgaris
GGGGGGGGGGGATTTTAACTGGGCATACGAGAACAAGAGAAGGAATACTTTAAAGCACATATAAATTATATGTGGAAGAATATATAAAAAAAGAACAGTTAAGATAAAGTATACACTACCGTCCATAATTATTCAAATGGTCATACTTATCGAAATAAGATATCATAGTTTTACTTACTATTGGTAGAGAAACTATAAGCAAAGTCTACTTGAATTATGTTATCTTAATTTTTATTAGGTTTACAAAAAAATTAATGTAAGTCTGATTAGATTAATTTATATCTTTCTTGTCTTTTAATCAACATTAGCAACAATAACCGCCACACATAATCTTGGCATTCTACTTAACGACCAATCCATTTTGTTGAAGTCAATTTTGTGCCACTAACTAATTAGTTTTGTCCACATCTTATGCATCATTTTCATTTGTTTTTTAAATTACTTTTAATTCCTCCCATAAAAATTCGATAGGAGATAGATCTTGTGATTGTTTTTTTGTTTTTTTTGTTTTTATTTTTTTGTTTTTTTTTAACATCTTCGCTTCCAACAAAGCTGCAAGCAACCACTAATTAGTATTGGAAGTTGCTGTAAGAAAAAAGATAAAGATTGTAGAGCAAGATAACGGTTGACAGACGACTTAAAAGATTGCAAATTATATGAATCAGGAAAGCAAGATGAAGGAAGCGAATTCCAAAGAACTGATGTTCGAGGAAAAAAACTAGACGAATAAGAGTTTTTGGAGCACTTAGGAACAGTAACAGAAAAAGGATGAGACTTAA
The DNA here is from genome assembly GCF_022113875.1 of Hydra vulgaris. NCBI lineage: Eukaryota > Metazoa > Cnidaria > Hydrozoa > Anthoathecata > Hydridae > Hydra > Hydra vulgaris. The sequence goes on from NC_061157.1 coordinate 50,731,522, forward strand.
TTGAATGACGAGTAACACCAGAATAAATTTTAGTAGATCGCACAAGAGACGCTAGCCCTTTCGAGCAGTGCCCATTATAGTATTTGTAGAAAAGAGAAAGAGAAGCAACATTACAACGATGTGACAGAGGTTGAAGGTTGGCTCCAAGAGCAGGTCCAACTATGTTTACAATGCGTTTTTGCACCTTGTCTAAAAGAGAAAGGGCATCATTAGAAGATCCGCCCCAGATATGGCAACAGTATTCCATACAAGGTTAGATTTGAGATTTATAGAAATAGAGAAAAGAATCCAGAGTAAGAAAGTGTCGAGCTCGATAAAGAGATGCAACTTTAGCAGATGCTAATTTTGCAACGGATTTGATATAAGGTTTCCAAGAAAGATCAGAAGTGAGAGTTAATCCTATAAGATGAAGGGTAGATGACTTATCGAGTACATTACCGTTCATAAATATAGGAAGGTCTAAATTATTGCGATAACGATTGGCCGATAAAACTCAATTAAAAATTGAGTTTTATCTAAATTAAACTTCACCAGCCACTGTGGGCCCCATGCTGTAGCAGAAGTGAGATCTTTTTCAAGCTCAAATGCCCCCTGCAGGCAATCAGAGGGAGTTGGCTTCTTATCGTGACAAGAATAAATGGTATCATCATCGAGCAATGCCACCTTAGATGTGAGAATATCTGGAAGATTGTTAATGTATATTAAAAAGAGTATAGGGCCAAGGATTGAACCATGAGTAACCCCTAAGGTTACAGAAAAAGAAGAAAAATGCTGTCCATTAAGGACAACTTTTATACTACGATTGGAAAGAAAGGATTCAATAATCTTAAAGATGTTTCCAGATACACCGTAAGAAGAAAGCTTATGGAGAAGACCAGCATGCCAAACTTTATCAAACGCTTTAGAAATGGCAAGAGCAATGGCCTTAACCTCTCCACCTTTATCTAATGCATGATAAAACCTATTGGTTATAACTGTTAGCAAATCAGCCGTAGAACGAGAAGATCGAAATCCATATTGATGATCAGAAAGTAGGTTATGAGATTCAAGATGAGAGATTATGTGTTTGTTAATTAAAGATTAAAAAACCTTGCTTATGATAGGAAGAAGACTAATGGGACAGTAGTTAGATGAATCGGATCGCTCTCCAGAATTTTTAATAATAGGGATAACAGATGCTGCTTTCCAGCAGGCTGGAAAACAAGACTCTGATAAGCACTTAAATAAGTTAAATAGTTTTGAAAGGATAGATGACAGCTCCGGAGAACACTTCTGCAAGACTATAACAGGTATGTTGTCCGGGCCGCAAGCTGTAGAAGAGTCTAAGCGGGAAATCACTTTAGATACAGAAGCTGGAGTGATACGAATGTTGAGCAATGGATCAACCTGTTTGACGGGTATATCAGGTAAAACGCAACTAGTGACATCAAGAGATGATATTGATGAAAAGTTCTTGGCAAACAATTCAGCTTTGTCTTTAGGTGAGGTGACAAAGTCTGAACCGTACAAAAGAGGTGGAATTACAGACTTGCCCTTATTATTGATACTATTAAAGATTCTCCAGAAGTCGCGAGAGCCTAACTTTTGTGATGAAATACGAGATTTCATGATCTGAGAATAGCGGGCTTTGGCGTTAGACAAAACCTTTTTACAATGGTTCCTAGCAATAATAAACAGACGTCTGTTTTCTGGAGAATTGTTTTGCTGATAGATATGGAAGTAATGGTTTTGATTGGCAATTGCAGCAGCACAATGCGAGGAAAACCATGGAGAAGAGTGAGGCTTGACCTGGAATTGTTAAGAGGGAATAAAGGATTCCATGCCAGCCTGAATCCACAAAGTTATGTAAGAAGCACATTTGTCAACAGGGAGACGAAAGATTTCTACCCAGGGGCCATCACGAAGAAAGTCACGAAAAGAGTCCCAGTCAGCTTTAAGGTAGTTGTAAGATGTACAATGATAGGGGGATTCTGATGGTAAAGAAGAACGAGATAATAGTTTTAGAGAGACCAAACCATGATTGGAAGCACCTAAGGGTGAGTGTGGAGAAACTGAGCACTGACTAGGATCAGAAACAAGACATAAGTCGAGTAGAGAAGGTAAATGATTCAGGTTATCTGGAAAGCGAGTTGGAAAGTTGACTATTTGAGTTGGAGATTGAGAAAGACAAAAGTTGTGGGCCTTAATGCCTGCAGAGTCACTGACACTAGAGCCAAGCCATTCAGTGTGATGAACATTGAAGTCACCGACAACAACAATATTGGCTGATGGATAAAGAGAGAGGGTTTGGTCAATATGATCAGAAATAACATCAAGAAGAGTGTAGTCTTGAGATGAGGGAGAGCGATATAGAACAAAGAGAAAGGTGATAGAGTGAAGTGGTGCTAAACGAAAGCACATAAGAGTAGTGGGTGGATTCAAACCTAGTTTCCCGACAAATGGGTAAATTTTGACGAATGTAAATGCCCAGGCCAAGCATGTGACTATTGGAGTCTTTACGAATTAAAGGAAGATAACCATCAACACTAAGATCACATGATGAAACAGCCGAACTCAAATTAGTCTCACAAAGAGCAACTAGGTCTGGTGAAATTTTCAAGAGATAAGATTCAACAGAAGAAAAGTTACTTCGAAGACCACGAATATTAGTGAATGATAGGTTTAGCAAACTTGGTGATGACTGGTTTTTTGTGTTTTATAGTTTTTGTTACTTTATTCATTTTTAAATTTGTTAAAGAACTTGACTCGAAACATAGATAGTACTCAGTACACTGTTTTATAGCCCATGTAATTGCCTCATTTCCATTAATAAACCCTAAGCCGTAACAAAGGGCTCCAATGTGGCCTTGGCAATGCACACCAAAAGTACCAACAGGGACACCATCCATGCACAACATGGCACTGCTAGTACTTTGATATTTTTCAGCTGTTGATGGAATCAGCCTCTCTGAGAGCTACTACAGAGTTCGTGAAACCTGACTACCAGCCGGACTCAGAACCATAAAACTGAGTTTTAGAGCTGTACCCTCATTTGGAGATAATAGAATGAGTTGCCTAGTCATAAAAACAGAGACACAAGCAAAACCCATGTATTGAGTCAAGAAGATCCAGCGTTCAACATCCTAAACTGGAAACAATGTATTAAAAATACATATGCGCCAGCCTAATAGATGAAGAAGGGGTGCGAGGCTGGTCAACAAATAGAATCTGTTTACCTCTTAGGTCTTTGCCTAGGAGGCCTTCTACAAGACAGCAGCCGGATGCATATGTGTGGTATGCCGGATGAATATGCGGTAGTGGTGTAGTGGTAAGAGCGCTCTCTTTGTAAGTGAGAGTTTCGGAGTTCGACTCCCACCATGTTCCTAGAAGTACTGCGCTCAACTTAATTTTTCCGCACAACGGCCTTGCTTGTCAAGGTTCGTGTTTCATCTGCCCAAGATGAGTATTTTTATCGAGACACCATCTCTAGCCTTTACTCAACCAAGAGCCTCAAGGCAGGGGGTGTTTTATGTCAGAGTTTGCATCTCCTAGCCTTTGCCTAAAAAGGCGTATCCTACAATGCAGCAGGACATGAAGCCGATTGTACTGGGTTACATGTTACCAGTAGCAGGATAAACCTGACCTGACCTAAGTGATAAGGATAAACCTGACCTGACCTAACCTGATTGGGAAGGCTAAATCATTTTATTTAATATTTTATCGTTCTCAAAATCAGTCAAATAACTTTAACAAATTTTTTCAAAACTATGTTTTAGATTAAAGCTTTATTTTCTTTTGAAAAAATGAATAGCTTCTCATTAACCCATCTTTACGAAGGTAGCATAAATTTTTTAGGTGTACAAGTAAACTACTTTTGTCATTACTCCCTTTATTTTTTTACTAAGTCACCTGTGGCATTCCAACCCAAACAGCTCCACACCTTAACACTACACCCACCATGTTTTACAGGCAATAATACACACTATTTTTTCCCAGACAATCTTATCTTGAAACCAAAGATTTAAAACTTCGACACATCGGTCCGCATTTAAAGTTATTGATAGTCCATTTTTTATCTAGTTTGGCCCGCTTAAGCATTTTTATTTTTTTAATGATTTTTATCAAAGCCTTTAAAACAAAATACTTTTAGATATAATAGTGCAAAAATAAACATAAAAAATAGTTAAATAAAAAATTATAATCTCAAAATTTTTTAAAAAATTTTAAAAACATAAAAAAAAAACTTAATGCCATTCGAATAATTATGAACGATAGTGTATTTGATTAATGCTGGAAAAATTAATAAAAATTATATTATTTTTATAACACAGCAAGCTTATTTGATATACAAATCTGGTTTTGATGGTTCAACAAGCCAAGTTGTTCATAATACAGAAAATTATATGCAAGAATTCAATGTCATAAATAAATGTTTATTCTTGTCATACATAGTTCTTCTTAAACTTTCAACTGAATAAATTAGAATAAATTAGAATAAATTAGGGAGATCTTGTGATTTAAAACAAAGTTAATCGACACTCTAGATCAATTAGGTTCTTATTTTTTGATTTGTCGATGAAAGTGGTAAAGTTTTTACGGTTGCTTACCAATAATCAATATTATCTCCATAAATTTGAAATTAGAGTTAGCCATATAATTACAAACCAGGATCAGAAAAATTTTAATTATGGGGTTTCATGGAGACCTGAAAGGTTAGAGAGGAAACAGAAGTGTGTTAAGCAGCAGAAGGTAAAATTGTTCATAGAAAACCAGGAATTCTATGACAATAAATGATGGAAATACAGTCAAATATTCTTTAATGAATTAACTTATTGTTGAATTTAGCCATAAGTAACTTTAATATCCTTTATGTTCTATCTTCTAATGAGAAGATCCTGATCTATTTCTGTGTTTCTGTAGGTAATAGTATCATGCCTGTTAAATTGAGAAAATCTAATTTTGACCTCAAAAATGAATTTCCCCAGTCCTGCAAACCCCTATTTTGATGTATATCCATATAAAAGGTTCCGTATAGTTTTACTTTATACATTTATAGTTTTGCTTCTGGCATGCTCTGTGCAACAATGTTTTGATTTTTTTGTTTTAGGTAAAAATATATTAAATAATTTTTTGTGTATCCTAGCAGCAGTGTCTTTAATCTTTTTTTTTTTTTATCTATAAAGGTTATTGAAAGTACATATCAGCCAGAAATTGATATTTTAACTGGTGAAATGCCTACAAATATACCTTCATCTTACAAAACTGTTGCTTGGCTGTCATGTCTGTTTGGCTGCATTCCATTTTCTATTGCTGCTGTTTTGAAATCAAGGAAGGTAAAAAAATGTTTGTTCTACTTTTTTTTAAGTTTCTTTTTTATTTACTTCTTATTTTTGCTTTTAATTTTATTAGGTTTCAAAACTTATTGCAAAAGGAGACTTAAAGAATGCTAAAGTTCAATCAGAAGTGACAGTAAAATTAGCTTCACTGGCTATCATTTTTGGAATCATATTGATTGTGTTTTTTATTATCGTATACTTGCTGAGGAAGTACTTTTAATTTTATGGTGTTTTTCAGATTTTATGTCTTTGTAATATTTCAATGTATAGAGATTTTATACATTTGTGATATTTTAATGAGATTTTACTATAGTTTAGTTATAGTGGTTGTTATAAAATGGTTATTATAAAATTATTAGCTATGAATTTGTTTGAATTATTTAATTCTTTTATTTTTTGAATTTTTTTTTTTTGATAGTTTTCTGTGTACGGCAAAAAAAAAAAAAGGATAATTTTAAATTTTTTTATATTTTACTTTTGTTATTTCGAGTTTCTAACAATGGATTTCAAATTTTTTTTATATACATATATATATCAATGCTTTTTTATAATGAAATTCAAAAAAATATATATTATAATAAATGTATATTATATAGTATATATAAAGTATTTTAATTTTTATATGAAATAAAGTTTAAGTTTTGTAAGCTGTTTATTTTAAAAAGTTTTTTAACTTATTACTAATAAATAAACTTTTATAAAAATAATAAAAATTAAATATTTTTATTAAATATATTAATTCTACTAAATATTGCATAGTTTTAAGCCACATTAAAAATATTTTTTAATGTTTCTAATGAGTTTACTTATTTTTGCTTATGAGTAAATTTTTGTATTATTTTTATAAAACAACGAAAATAGCAACAAATCAATTATTTAGGGATGAATGTGTGTTGAGTGTATATATATTATCTGAATTACTATCCATAGGTGCATTAAGTGTACATACATTGACTGAAGGTTTTGGTATGGGTATGCAGTCTAATACTTTTTAGAAAAGTATTTTTTAAGTTTTTAAATTTTTGTGAGTCTTCTTTTTTTTTTTTAAATCTGAAATTAAAGTTGTTTATGGTTAAAATTAGAAACATCAATCAAATTAAAGTATTTTAAGTAAAAGCTATACTTTAAGTTGCACGAGTTTTATGTAGGTAATTTTACATGCATGAAAAATATGGGTATGCTACTGAACACTTTAAACAATATATTTGTTTGGCTTTTTTATTCTGATAAATTTGCTATTATTATTATTATTTTTAATTAGTTTATTTTAAAGGAAATTGTAATAATTATTGTTTTAATAAAATTTCTTTTTATATCATCATAATATATATATTATTATTATATTTGTATAAATATATTATGTATGTATATATATATATATATATATATATATATATATATATATATATATATATATATATATATATATATATATATATATATATATATATATATATATATATATATATATATATATATATATATATATATATATATATATATATTAGGGTTTCCCAAAAAACAACATTTTTGAAAATAATCTGCTCTCACTCCCTAAATGTTTTCTATCTAATGCAAAAACAATAGGTTTGAATTTTTTTTGAATAAAAAATATTTTAAGGGGTCCCTCAAGACCCTTGAATATTTAATGGGTCCCTAATATTTTCGAAAAAAAAGTTTTTCAAAAACCTGGTACTCAAATGAAGCGAAATTATATAAAAATTTTAAAAATAGTATTCATTTCGAAACAAATTGTTATTTTTGGTTTTATTACATAAAAAATTGCGTTTTTTAAGAAAAAATGAAAAAAATGCATTTCTAATGTTTTTTTATGATCATTTTGATAAATAAGTTAAAAATATTTCGAAATGAATATTATTTTTAAAATATTTATATAATTTGGCTTCATTCGAGTACCAAGTTGACATATTTTTGAAAACCTATTTTTTTTTCGAAAATATTAGGGACCCATTAAATATTCGAGGGTCTTGAGAGACCCCTTAAAATATTTTTTATTCAAAAAAAATTTAAACCTATTGTTTTTGCATTAGATAGAACACATTTAGGGAGTGAGAGCAGATTATTTTCAAAAATGTTGTTTTTTGGGACACCCTAATATATATATATATATATATATATATATATATATATATATATATATATATATATATATATATATATATATATATATATATATATATATATATATATATATATATATATATATATATATATATATATATATATATATAATATATATATATATATATATATATATATATATATATATATATATATATATATATAAAGTTATTTTTCAGTTATAGTTTATGGAAGTTGGGAAATTAAGATCAATGTTTTCTCTGCCATATTACAGACACATAACTTTTGTTACATCCGCTATTGCCAGCTCTTTTTTAATCTCAAATAAAAAAATAAATAAGTATTTTTCATTTCATTTCGTTAATGCACAGACTAAACAAGATACTGTGATGATACAAGATGGTAAGCAAGATAAAGAAGCTGTTCAATTTACTAATCAAGTTAGCATTCTGAAAAGTAATAAAAAACAGAAAAACATATCGAAAATTTTAAAATCTCAAGAATTTAGCAGAAAAATTGATAGCAATTTTTATAGTCCAGTTTCTTGGTTTGAAACAAATCATTACAGTGCAAATAATCCCATTGAAGACAGACACTGTGAATGCTCTCTTTTAAAGAACAATGCTTTTTTTTTTGGCATTTTTGATGGTCACAGTGGCTGGCACTGTTCCGAAAGTTTAAGGTTAAACCTTCCTCTGTATGTCTCATTAGCCTTTTCAAATGACAATCTTCTTAAAGATTTTAACTCAGGAAAGTTATCTCAAAAAGATTTTGTTCAATACTTAGGAAATCCTGATGATAATTGCCTAACATTTGCTACTCCAAATGGTTATAAAAGCAAACAAGATAAGTTAAAAACTGGTCCTTGTAACTTTGCACAATTTATGAATACAGAAAAATACAGCACAAGTGAAATTTTACAATATGCTTATTTGTCAATGGATAGAGATATAACACTAGAGGCTATACCTGATGGTGAATGCATTGAACCAATATGGACAGGCCTGTCAGGATCTGTTGCCATAGGAGCTTACATAAAAGAAAATGATGTTTTCGTTGCAAGCACAGGTAACTGCTTTTTTTTTTTTAATTAAATAGTTTTACAACTTAATTATAAATTTATTGTGTAAAGGTTTTTCAGTATTAACTCTGGTATTAGATTTTAAATTCAAACTAAGAATTTTTTCATAAAGTTTGAAAGCTTAAAAATTGTAAAACTTTAATTTAAGATAAAACTACAAAAACTTATCTTCAGTTAAACTGAAAAAAACACTCCAGATGTTTATCACACAATATATTTGTTTGTATGTATTTATGTATGTATGTATATAAATAGCATTGCATCACATTCTTTTATTTTAGGTGACTGTAGAGGTGTTCTTGGAGTTAAATCAGATCAAAAATTATGGTTATCTATTCCTTTGAGTGAAGATCATACAGCAGATAATATAAATGAGGTTTTGAGAATAAAAAAGGAACATCCAAACGAAGAACATACTGTTATTTTACAATCTCGTTTACTTGGGCAACTTCAACCTTTGCGTTCATTTGGTGATGTTATCTACAAATGGTCAAAAGAATTACATCGACAAGTTTTAGATATCATATATGGATATGCTGTTGTTCCTATTTCAATTTACAAGAGTCCCCCTTACTTGACAGCACAACCCGACATAATGCATAAAATACTTAATAAAGATGATCGATTTATTATTTTAGCATCTGATGGGTTGTGGGATACTGTTTCAAATGATCAAGCAGTTCAGATTATTGGAAAATATTTAGATAATTTAGAAAATGGAATTAAAGATGAAGAAAATGGTGCTACTAAATTAATAAGATATGCTTTGGGTCAAGGAGACAATGATAGATTATATAGTATGCTAGAATTACCTCAAAAAGTCAAGCGTAACTATCATGATGACATAACTGTGACTGTCATATACTTTGATTCTAAATTGTTTCCATGTAACTCTAAGTTATAAAGATTAAATAGATGAATATTTTTGTATACGCTTAAATTTAAAGCTAAATTGTTAAAAAAGCAATTAAATAATATAATTTGGTTTTGTTATATATATATATATATATATATATATATATATATATATATATATATATATATATATATATATATATATATATATATATATATATATATATATATATATATATATATATATATATATATATATATATATATAATAGGTGAACTTTAGTTTAAAAGTAACTAAAAAGTCATTTGTTTTATATAATTTTTGAAAAAATTTAATCGAAATGACCCTTGGTTACTTGCTGGGTGCTATATATCGCTAAACTTTATTATCTCCAAAATTATATAAACGTGGGTATTAAATGAATCAGAATTTTATAGAGTTTTTAGAATGAATAGTTTAATTAAATTCAATTTCTTAATATATATACATAAAATACAACATTTTAAAACTATAATTGATATGGTAATTTTTTTTTTAATGACATTTTGTAGTAATAATTTTTTTATGATGTTTTTAATTAAAAAAATGTTAATAAATAAATTTAAAAATCTAAACAAAAGTACCAAACCCCTTTCCCCCTCCCCCTCCACTATATGTGTTTATGTATGTGTGTCTGTATGTATCTATGTACTTATACAATTGTTGATTAAAATTTATATATAAGTATATAATATATTTCGCTTACTTAGTTATTAAAATGCTAGCTTTATTCCTGTCAGTTTTTCAAAGAAACAAGAAAAATAAAAGGAATAATTAAAAAAAAATTTTTTTTGCTGTAATAAATGTCATTTATACAAATTGCATGAGTCTCAGTCAATGTATATTTTGAAGACTATGGTTACTTCAGTTTGAGGTCATCATTAATGTTTCATGTGATTCTTAATTCTCATCAAAATTAAGGTAGGCATTCAGCAATGCTGACTTAACTGCTGGCCTTAAAGTGTAAAAGGTCAGCAAAAAATTCTTGACCTTGTTTCTATGTTTTATGGTAAGACTTTGTATCAGTATATATATATATATATATATATATATATATATATATATATATATATATATATATATATATATATATATGTATATATATCAAAAATATAATATGATATATACATACATACATACATACATACATACATACATACATACATACATACATACATACATACATACATACATACATACATACATACATACAAACATACAGAGTGGCCCAAAACTCACTAAACCATTTAAAATAAAAATAACTTTTTTATTTTTTCTCAATTTACTTTTATTATTTTAAAAATAAAAACACACTTGGAAATAAGTTTCATCTAATTTTGAAAATAAACATCTTTAAATATCCATCATTTTGTTTTCCATACTTAGCTAGTTCTAGAGAGTGAACTGTTGTAATGTTTTGTAACTTAGGTTCTTGCCAAATAATGGAAATTAATGGCATGCTAATTATGCCCAATAATCTGCTGGCACCAGTTCCCGCACTATCTGTATCTTATTTAGAATGCATTTCAGAATCTTTTAAAACCTCTGGAGCGAAATTTGAGATATTCCAAGCTGTTAGGACCGCCTTCAAGTTGGTCTTCTTCAATCTTTTTGCATACATACTGAATATATTCCTATAACATTCCTGGGCATGGCCTCCGAGCACATGGTAAATTAATCAGGCTACTTTTAAAAAGTAACAACCCTCTATTAATTCTATAACTCGGAAACACAAACCTTGATGAACAAGATCACTGCGTAGAGAAACAAGTTAAGTGCGGTACTACCAGGGATGTGGTGGGGATCAAACTCAAAATTTCTTGCATATGAAGCAAGCGCTCTACCACTACACCACTACCACAGTAGTTTTCACTTCAAAATGATTAGTGTACGCTTTTTGTGCTAGCACGATTGATCGTCTATTTTCCAGATAAAACTCAATTATTTAACAAATTCAGTCGAGAATTTTTACTATTTAATTTACAATTATTATGCTTTAATAATCTGAAATTAAAAAAAAAGGAAAATAAAGTTTTTAGAATTTAAAATAATCTAGTGACTTTTGGACCATATATTCAAATAATTTTGAATGTATTCTACAAAATAGAGTGCTCAATGATCTTAAAAGAACAGAGCAATAATAAATTTGGAGAAAATCACTCATAAAATTTTTTTCATTTTATAGTTTTTATTGTAGTATATATATATAATATATATGTAGTATATATTTACCCAGGTCACTGATTCCCTGATAGTGTAACGCTGATATAATGCTTACGTATTAATCATGTTACGTATTAATCATGTTTTATTTTTAAATGCGTTAATTACTTAAAAAATATCATGCCTCAAAACAATTTTATTTAAACTTATTAACTTATAGAGTTACAATATTGTATGGTGCAGTCGTTAATCAAATCTTTTTTTTTAATATTTTTTTTTAATTAACTAATTGTTGCTAATATATAGATAATAATAAATATTAATATAAAAGACACGCTGGTTAATAAATAGTTAAGTAATTCAGATAATAGATAACTTAAATGATCTTACCACATCTTACTTTTAAAAAAAGGCATTATCATTATGCTCTTATTATAGTTTATAAAAAGTTCTTGAATGAAATTTTTTAACCTAGAAGTTTTTATTTTTAACATTTGTCTTCAATCATTTAAATTTTTGATTTTAATTCTTTTTCATTTATAAACACTCGTATGTATATTATATATAAGATTTATTTGCCTTCACCTGGTTCACTTTACTTCTCAAAATAAATATAATTACAAGTGTAAAAAGTTGCTGAAAACAGGCGCCATTTTTTAGTATATATATAAACATACAGTAGTGGCCAAAAAATTAAGGTAGGCTACTTTTTTTTTTTTTTAAATTTTTGTTGGTTTTTCTGGCGTTATTAACTCAAATAAAAATAGTTTTATTTTAATTCTTAAAGATATTTTGATTTATTTTTTATTGAATGATAACAATTACTGTTAATTTAATTTTTTTTTTTTTTTCATTTATATAATATTTTGTATTGCATTTATACAATTAACAATTTACACTACAAAATTTGAGTTAATTTTTCTGATGTGCACTAATTTTTTGGCTACCACTATATACATATTCATATACACACAAGAAGTTAAACAAATATGTTATACTTTTAAGAGAAAAAAGAGATATCTTTAAATATATTGTACTCTTTTAGTTAACAAATGGTCTTATATGAAAGATGTTTAAAAAAGAGTTACAACTAATAATATTATTGTATTATTTTTCTATGGTTAGCATGAGTAAACCTATTGTGATAAACACTTGGCCATGGAAAAATCCAACTCTTGGAGGTAATTATAAATTTTCGCAGTTAAATCTTTTTTATGGTTGAGTAACTGTACTATCGTTTTGATTACTAGCTTGGGAAGTGTTAAAAAGTAATGGATCACTGTTAGATGCAGTGGTTAAAGGGTGCACTATTGCTGAAGAAGATAGAAGCATAACAACAGTAGGATGGGGAGGCAGGTTAGTATAACTTTATTTATTCAAAGTTTTTAAACCTTTATTTTCAAATTGTTGTTGTTCTGTTACTTTTTTGTTTTTTTGTTTGAAATTAATAGTCAGTTATTATGTTATAAAATTTTATTTTTATTTATTTTATTATTTAAAATTGTTTGCATTTTTATTGTTACTAATAAACATTCAAATATAAGAAAGGTTATTTGTATATATAATTATATATAAAAAATATATAAAAGAAGACTAACCTTTTATTTGTAATTATATATAAAAAACTTAGCATTGTAAAATCATAGTGATAAAATATTTGTGGAGAAGAAAAGATCTTCCTGACTCTACTTATGGATGTTTTCCTTGATAGTGGCTATGCAACTCTTGCTGTTATTTCCTAATGAGGGTACAGATCTAAAACTCTGTTTAATGGTTTAAAGGTTTCCTAAACTTAGTGGTAGCTCTCATAGAGGTTGATTCCATCCACAGCTTTAAAATATCAGAGTATTAACAGTGCCATGTTGTGCACAAATAATGTCCTGTTAGTTTTTTAGTGTGCATTGTTAAAGCCACATAAGAAGCCCTTTGTTAAGATTTTGTGTTGATTAGCACATAAGTTGAGATTACTTTAAGAATTCATAGTTAGGGTTTTGGGTTAGTTAGGGTTTTGGGTTAACTAGCAGGACTTAGTCAACTGCAAAGCTCATTGCTTCATGTACCATGTACTATCTATGATCAAGTCAAGTTCCCTAATCAGGCTTGGTTGGGAAGCGGGAGCGATCCCTCTCAAATACTGACCACTGAAATTATATTTAGTTGCGAAAAACTGGCCAGGTTTTTTTAGTCGTTTTAAGAACATTTAAGTTTATGTATGAAACAAAAAATTTTTGTTTTACAGACATACATGGAAACATAAAAAACTTGAATGTTCTCAAATAATTTTGGTGCAAAAGAATAAAAAGAATATTCAGGAACACTAAAAACCCGCCAAATTAAAGAACAAAATAATTCTATTGGTTCAAAAAATTTCGCTGAAGCGAAATAAAGTTCTAGAGTATTCTGTTGAAATGTTTTAGAAATTGTATTATTCACGGTTTGTTACGTTTTGAGATTTCTAGCAAAAATTGTTTTAAGAATATATATTATTTGTTTACAAAAATAAATGTTTTAAATAAATGATGGATATTTAAAGATGTTTATTTTCAAACGCTTCCTTGTCATAAAGTGTTTTTAACCTTTTTAATTGATTTCTATCTTGTTAATTTAATTTCTAAAGTAATTCAATGATTTAATTATTTAATTTGTTAGTCTTACTAAAAAGAATTGCTTCAAATATGTTAAACTTTTCAAACTACGCGAAACATAAAATAGGTATTAAAAAAGTTAACTTTTTTATTTATAAAATAATTCAGCTTAAATAAAACTAAAACTTGCAAACTTTGTTAAATAAAGAATATTTGTTTCCTTTTTAAACAATTTTTACTTTATATAAAAAACATCGCTTAATTTTATTAAAAAAATTATAAAAGAGCGATGTTTCGAAAATATTTGTTCTAAATGTAACTTATTTAGCTTTAAGTTTTTTCGCGTTTAAAGATATTTTATTAGCCTAATTTTTTTTTTTTTTTTTTTTTTTTTTTTTGTTATTGTCTCTCATTGGTGCAATTAATCTTTTGGGCTTTTATTTTTTGCTTTTTAAAATGTTCTCAAAACGATTAAAAATTATTTACTTTTTGCAACTAAATATTATTTAATATTATTTGGTCAGCAATCGAGAGCGATCGCTCTCGCTTACCGACCAAGCCTGCCTAATAACTTAAAGCATAACATAAAAGAACATCACAATCACCTAGTTGTTTTAATTCATCTTTTATGAATATTTGTGATTTTCAAAGTAACTTTTCACCTATTGAATCTTACTATATGCAAAATTTACCAGATTACTTTTTGTGAAACTAATTTGAATTTGGCTTCATCTTCCTATCATAAAGTTAATGGCTGTAATTGTTTAATGCGAAAAGACTCCTATAGTCACGTACTTGGCCTGGTAATATAATTATGTATAAATTCACCTTTTTGTTGTGAAATCAGTTTTGAATCCTCTGACCATTCTTTCATGTGCTTCAGTTTAGCACTTTTTCATTCAATCATCTTTCTCTTTTTTCTTAACATCGTACTCTTTTTGATGTTGTTTCTGATCAAGTTTGGCTAGTCCTTTTCCCTTATTCATCAGCCAATATTTTTGTTATTGGTAACTTTGATGTTTCTTTTTAATATTGCACTCTTTTCAATGTTATTTCTGATCAAATTTGGCGATTCCTTTCCCATTATCTGTCAGCCAATATTTTTGTTATTAGTAACTTTGATATTTCTTTTTAATATTGCACCCTTTTCGGTGTTATTTCTGATCAAATTTGGCCAGTTCTTTTCCTTTATCCGTTCATCGCACCAAATAACTTTTCTCTACAGCTGACTCTAAATTCATAACTTTTGTATTTCTCAATCTCTTACTCAAGTAGTTAACTTTGTGACTTAATTTTCAAAAAACCCTAATCACTTACTTTCACTCCTTGATTTGTGTCTTTTCTCTGACCCCAACTTGTGCTCAGTTTCTCCTTGTTTTCCTTTGATCTTTCTTTGATCTCACTCCATTTTTTATTTCTTAAGTTATTTCTCTTTTGAATTCTTTTTGTGGACAACATTCCTGTCATATTTTTGAAAATTTCTGTCTCAAGAACTCTCTTCAATACTCTCAAAATTATTTAATAAGTGCTAAACTGAATCTTGTTTTCCTGCCTGCTGGAAAAAAGTCTAACTATTTTCCAATCAGTCATCTTTTTTCTATTAAGCAAGGTCTATTAACAAACTTCTAATATCTTATCATGAGTCTAGCAACTTGCTCTTTGACAATAACTAAAGATCTTTGAGTCTTTGATCAACAAATTTCTAACATCTCATCTTGAGTCAATTAATTTCGATCATCTTATTCTGCATCTGATTTTCTAACTGCTGTAACTGAAAGATTTATTGTGCATTAGATAGAGACAGCAAGGCATGGGTTCTTGCTTTTAATAAATCAAAAGTTTTCAATAAAGTCTGGCATTCTGTGCTTCTCCATAAGTTTGTTTCATATGGTGTATATGGGAAAGGTTTTGAGATTATTAAATTATTTCATTCTAACTTACTCTCTGGCAATAAAAACTTCAGTTCTCTTATTCTACAGCTATTTACTGTTAACAGGTTCTATTGTGTTATAACGGGTAGGTTCTATTGTGTTATAACAGGTAGATTCTATTGTTCATTTAATGGAAGCGTTGAGATGAGGGCTATCACTATTGACATATCAAAGGCTTTTGATAGAGTTTGGGATGTAGGTCTTCTCATCTATGTTAATAATCTTTCTGACAATTTTAAATCTAAAGTCGCTCTATTTGCTGACAACTATATACTCCAACCTTGACAAAAAGTCAAATATTTTGATTGCTTAAAGCAAGCAGGTGGTTCCTAATCGTGATTTTTTTTGTTTAAGCTTGGGACTCCAAATGGCTTGTAAATTTAAATTCAATAAAGCCTACATGTTTCCTGTTAATAATTATTGTAGTGATGTTGATATTCCTATATTAGTGAATGGCACTTCACTTGAGGTGTTTTCTTAGGTTTCTTTAAATTATCTTTCACAACTAACCTCACATGGAAACCATATATACAATCCATTGGAAAGTTAGCATCATTCAAGGTTGCCTCTTATAATTGCGCTTGTCATTTCCTTACTCCTGATTCCATTTTCTACCTCTGCAAATCTCTTAATCATTCCTGTATGGAATACTGTTGTTGTATTTTAGATAATGATGTCTTTTTTTTTCTAGAAAAAGTTCTAAAATGCTTTGTAAATATAGTTGACTTGCTACTCGGCAACTATTATCTCTTCAGTCAGAATTTCAGATTGGTACGCTTGTGCCAACCTTAGCCAACGTTAGGTTAGCAAAAAAAAAAATTGGACTTTTTGCTTTCTGTTACAATAGGGGTAATGATTAATTGATTATTAAAGGATTGCTTTATAATAGCATAGCTTTAGACAATAATATTTTAAAGAATGTAGCAATTAAATTTTGTGTAGTAAATTAAGTATATAGCAAATTTATGAATTAATAATTTTTTAGTTTTGAAGTTGTTGTTGTTGTTTTTTTTTTTTAAATGGTCATAGTTTATTACATTTTAATTGGTTTTTTTAAATTGCTCATAGAACGAAGGTCAATACAAATTTAGTTTATGTGCTGTAGGCAAAGATTTTGTTTAAAACAGCAAATTGTTTAACAAAATGAGACAGTTTACATTTGGTTCTTTAACCTCTATGAGAAATAAGCATTTAATTCTCCAGTAGTCAAGGTGGTGTTTTTCAATATTTAATTGTAGTATAGTATGAACTTGTAACTATTTGTAAATTGAAGGAGGGAAAACAAAAGTTAAAAGTACTACAAATAGTTTTTTTTCTTCTTATACATAAACATTGTTTTGCGCATTATCAGAATTTTCTGTCCAATTATCATCAGAAATATTGCTTAAGTTAATGTTAGAAATCAAATTTTCTTGATCAGAAGATTCACTGTTATAAGAAACAAGGGTTTGCAAAGCCTTATATTCTTTCTGATGTTAAATAATATTAAAAAAACCGTAAACATGTAAATTATAGTGGTACAAAGATATATATATATTTTTTTAATTATCTTCGCTTCCAACAAGGTTGCAAGCAACCACTAATTAGTGTTGGAAGTTACTGGAAGAGAAAAGATGAAGATTGTAGAGCAAGATAACGATTGACAGACGACTTAAAAGATTGCAAATTATATGAATCAGGAAAGCAAGATGAAGGAAGCGAATTCCAAAGAACTGATGTTCGAGGAAAAAAACTAGACGAATAAGAGTTTTTGGAATGACGAGTAACACGAGAATGAATTTTAGTAGATGGCACAAGAGACACTAGCTCTTTAGAGCAGTGCCCATTATAGTATTTGTTGAAAAGAGAAAGAGAAGCAAATTTACGGTACAAAATGTCAAGCAGAATGACAAACAACTACAACAAACAATAGTAAACAAGTACATATTTTTTGATAATATTTGCTAATATAATATCTTGCTGCTTGCATCTAAAATTGTAAAAGATTTTTTTTTTTTGTAACAGTATTAAAAATTCAGCCTAAAATATTTTGAGCAATTCCGGTATAAAATTCTAAACTAAGGCTGTCTAACATATTAACATTAATAACTTTTTCTAATATATTTACATTTATTACTTTTTCTAATTTTTTAATTTTGGCAAAGATCTGAATATATTTTTATTTTTAGATTAATAACAGTTATTAGAAAATATTATTAGTGCTTCAAATGATCTAGAAAGTCTTTAAAAACAGTAAATTAAAAAAAAAAAAAAAAAAAGTTTTAAATCAGCCAATCAGTTTTAAGTGATCTAGAAAGGAAAATGTTTTTACTATCAGTCATGGATGGGCCAAGTCTTAATTGGAAATTTTTATTATTACTCGATGGCCAGTTAGATGTTTTTTCAAAATATAATTTAAAAGTGGACTTGATAAGTTTCTTGGTTTGTATAATTTAAATGAAGATAAGTATTTGTGATCAAAAATTTATGGTGCATTTGTAAGTAGTGTTATTTTTTAATAAAATCCTTGCTTTTATGGGGTTATTTGTTAAAGTCATTCAC
Source organism: Hydra vulgaris (assembly GCF_022113875.1). Lineage (NCBI taxonomy): Eukaryota > Metazoa > Cnidaria > Hydrozoa > Anthoathecata > Hydridae > Hydra > Hydra vulgaris. The sequence goes on from NC_061157.1 coordinate 50,750,136, forward strand.
TAAAAGTTCCAAATTAAATTAAATTTTATTTTAAACTTTTAGTGAATGACTATTGTGTTTTAATCAAGAAGTATTTCATGTCTAGTTTTTTTTAGTTAGACACTGTCCAATCATCCTATTAAGAGTATAGCATATTAAGATGTCCATATTTTAATATGAAAATCACCTTAAATTTACTTTTAAACATTGAAAAAATGCTACAAATTAAAGAAATATTTGGAATTGAACTGTAATTTGATGCTTACAAATTACAGCCCTACCTGCAGTACAAACATCAATTGAAGGTTTATGCAAGAAATTTATTTTAGGAGAGGGCGATGTGAAGGGGTATAGTTCTAAACTCAAGTCCTCCCCTCCTACGTCTTTTGTTGCTTGGTAAAACTGTTTGACATTTGTTAGCTTTGTCAAACATTTGTTAGCTGTCTAATAAAATATAAATCTAAGCAATCTAAAAGTTATGACTTTTCAAGTTTCAAGTTTTGTCAAGTTATGACATTTCGTCAAGATTGGATTATATACTTGTATTGTCAGCAAATAGAGCAACTTGTCAGAAAGATTAATCATCAAAAACTTAAAAATTATTAATTTAATAATGATATAACTAAAATATATGATTCATTATGAACCTAAGTAATTTAAGTTAAAAAGCATTAGCTTAAAATGACAACACTGTATAAATCAAAATTATAATTGAAAATAATTTAAAAAAGCATTGGTATACATGAGTTATATTTATTTTTCAAAGTACCACCTTAAAAACCTTAACAAAAAAAACCTTTATATAATCATATGTTTTTTAAAAGTGATCACAATTCAAACGTACTACTAAATCAAATATTTTGTGAATTAATAAACCTTCTGTATTTTGATAACTTGATTAAACCCATACTAAAAAAACTTTTGTAAATCAAGCACTCATTTGGATTTAAAATGAATTGAAATAAAAATAAGATAATCTTTTTTTGTTTTGTTTGTTTGTTGTCTAATTTTCAATTAATTTTATATTTTTACCTTGTTAACATATTTACAGTGAATGAATAAGAAATGATTCTTAACTTAACTTTTTATCAAAGAAAAAATAGTTTCTTTAAACTATTAATAAAAATTTATTATTTGTTATATTTAATTAATATATTTCTTGAATTTATTTTGACAAGAAGATCCTAAAATATTTTTTTGTAAACTGTAATTAATTCAAGTTTCTTTTTTATCATATATATAGTCCAGCAGAGAATGGTGAAACAGCACTGGATGCTTTGCTTATGGATGGGTAATTAAGTTTAATATTGATAAACTAATAATTAATTATAATAGAATTATAATTAATTATAATATAATAATGAAAAGGTTATTTCTGGTGTTGTTGTTATATATTTTATGTAAGGGTTGTTGTTATATTGTATATTGTATATTGTTGTTATATTGTTATATGTTGAGATAAATAGGCACTGAGATGAGATTGAAATAGTCATATATGAAAAAAAGCACCCATCTACAGCACTAAAAAACACAAACCTAATCATCTTTAATGGGCCTAGGACCGCATGATTTGGAAAAAAATTATTACAATTAATGTGTGGTCTGATGAAAAAAAATGTATTTTGATTTTTATTAGCTTATTAATATTGGCATGACATTCAAAAAAAGAAAATATTTTTAAAAAGAAGAGCTATGGAAGAAGGAGTAATGTGTAGATTTTTTTTTTGAAAAAAGTGCATTTGGTTTTATTACTACTAAATTAAATGCTGAATGAAATATAAAATTTTTTGGATAATATTTCTTTAACTCAAATTTTAATTTTCAGCTAGATCATTTACCAGTATGAAAATTTGGTCAAAATGTGTCTCACCAGTGTTAAATTCCATTGTAAGCATAATCTAAAATAATAGAAGAAATTTAATTTTGAAATTAATAAAGGAATAAATATTCTATATATATATACATTTCTGTTTTATTTGTAGCTTTTAAATTTAAGAAATATTAGCACATTATTTTCCTGGATTTTGATTGACAAGATTGAACTAAATATATAATAATCTTGTAAATAACCTAATAAAACCTAAAATGTTTCCTTGGCAACTCAATTCTATCTTACAAGGCATATAATTATTATCATTAATATTATTATCATCATTAAGTAAAAAAAACAACAAAGTGAACAACTAAATGTGTATATTATTATCCATATATCAAAACTATATACAATATCTTATAACATAAAAAATATCATATGCAATACCTTATAAAATAAAAAATATTATATAAAATAAAATTTTTATCTAACTGCATTGAAAACATAAAGCTAGATACAAATCTTTGTTGTCTTCAATAAAAAAAACATTCTCTCTATAATTTTTTTTTTTAAATAGTTCTTTAGTAAGATTAAAAGATATAAAAGTAAGCTATATAAGCCAAAGAAAAATCTTGTAACACGATAAAGCTAATAAAAAACAATAAAAACAAATATAGACAATAAAGCTAATAGAAAAGGAAATACTTTCACTAGTCTAACTATATTCTCCAGGCTTATGTCATATTTCTGTTAAAACTAATTATTGTTTGATTTATTGATTTTGGAGTTCATTTTGTTTTACTGTATTTGTTTAAATATGAATATTTTAATTGTTCAGTGATTTAATTTAGTGATAATAATTTCTATAAATATAAATATTTTGTGACAATCTAATTTCTCATTAAAACTCTATTTCTTATTTAATAATTTTGTTTTTATAAGACCTACTCATAATGTTGGTGCTGTTGGGAGTTTAAAACGAGTGAAAAATGCTATTGCAGTGGCTCGTCATGTTTTAGAAAACACTCAGCATACATTTCTAGTTGGTGAAGATGGTGAGGTGATTTAGAATTTATACATATCTACATATATATATATATATTTATATATATATATATATATATATATATATATATATATATATATATATATATATATATATATATATATATATATATATATATATTATGATATTGACTTTTTGGTACCTCCAGCTTCCTGTATAAAAAACAGATGAACTTTGGTTTGAAAGTAACGGAAAAGTCATTGGTTTTATTTAATTTTGAAAAATGTCACCTACCATGACCATTGATTACACAATGGCTCTCATATATCAGTGAATTTTTTTTTCTTCTAAAGTATATCAACCTGGGTTTCAAAAGAACCAGAATTTCATAGAATTTTCCCTTGAATGTCAATATGTGTTTTTTCAGAAATTGCCAATTTTTTTAATATAATAACATACATACAACAAATCAAAACATAACAGCTTGAACAAAAATAACTTGTAGTTATTATAAAAGTTTGTTTATATTACATACAATCCTGAATAAAACGTTATAAAGTGGATTTTTTACATTTTATAAACAATATATATAAACAAATAATATATTTATTTATATATTGTTTATGTAAGGATATTTATATAAGCGCAACAAAGTTTAAATAAAAATTAGTTTATATTAAAAAATGATTTACATAATGTTTCTTTGCTTGCACCAATAACTATACTTGAAATTTTTAAGTGCACTGAACTGCAAGTACTTTTAATTTTTTTGGTTTAGTGGCTTTTGTTAAGAGCTTTTAAATTTACATTAAATAAAATAAATATTTACATTAAATAAAATAAATGTAGCAAAAAAAACTTGTAGTTGTCAGTAGGTATATATATATATATATATATATATATATATATATATATATATATATATATATATATATATATATATATATATATATATATAAATATATATATATATATATATATATATATATATATATATATATATATATATATATATATATATATATATATATATACAGGGCTCAATTTAACGGTCTGACATTGCCGTCTGTTTTTGAGATCTGATTCATGGGGGCAACCAACCATTGTTCATCTTTAATGAAAAAATCAACAATTGTTTGTTGCCCTCCTCTAGCAGGTTTCAAAAATGGTCTAAGGGGCAGCAATGTCCGGCCGTTAAATTAAGCCCTGTATATATATATATATATATATATATATATATATATATATATATATATATATATATATATATATATATATATATATATATATATATATGTATATATATGCATATATATATGCATATATTTATATATGCATATATATATAAATTTTTTTTTTTTTCAATTTATTTGCTTTCATATAGTAAGAAATATAACTACAAAGAAATGTTTAAATATAAAAAAAGTGGATTTGTTAAAAACAGGCAGGGGCTCAAATAAAATACGTATGACTAAATTCACCACAATCTTTTCATAAAGCCGCTATGTGGGTATTACAAGTTAAAAATAATATAATATAGTTAAAAATACTTTGTACATCTCCAATATAATAAAAAGGTTAAAGCTTGCATAAATATTTACATTAAATCAAGAAAGTATATTTTATACTTTCTTGCTAAAATTATATTTTCAAGAAAATATAATTTTAGCAATAGTTATTAAAATATACTTGCATACTCTGTTAAATATCAAAGTAAAAGCCAATTAAAACTAGCAAAAAACTAAGAATAATGGAATTCAATTTTCATTTTAAAAAATCAAGAAAATTTTTTATCTAATTTAAAAATTTCTTTTTTATTACAAACTTAAAGGAATTGAACGATTTTACCATATTTTTTCCAAAGTTTTGGTCTACTGTATGATATTCCATATTCAGAATACTTACTACTAATTCTTGGCAATTTATAGGATTTTTTTAGTTTATTCTAAGAGATTACTTTTTGTTTGCATTTTTCTTGTATTTATCATTTAAGTTTTTTAACCTAACTTTTAGATAAGTGTTTGATAGCTAAGTTTTTAATGCTCTAAGACCTTCTTAGTTCTACTAGTTGCATAACGTTACGTTTGTAAGTGTAAACGTCTTTAGAGTATGTTGAGTTTGCAGGCTAACATGGAACAGTTGTGTATATTAAATCTATATAATTATATTAGGTTTATTAATCTCTTATAACACATAACAATGTTATGTGTTTAAGAGAAAAATAAACCTAATCTCTTATAACACATAACAATGTTATGTGTTTAAGAGAAAAATAAACCTAATCTCTTATAACACATAACAATGTTATGTGTTTAAGAGAAAAGTAAACCTAATCTCTTAAACACATAACAATGTTATGTGATTAAGAGAAAAGTAAACCTAATCTCTTATAACACATAACAATGTTATGTGTTTACGACAAAAATAAACCTAATCTCTTAAACACATAACAATGTTATGTGTTTAAGAGAAAAATAAACCTAATCTCTTATAACACATAACAATGTTATGTGTTTAAGAGAAAAATAAACCTAATCTCTTATAACACATAACAATGTTATGTGTTTAAGAGAAAAATAAACTTAATCTCTTATAACACATAACAATGTTATGTGTTTAAGAGAAAAATAAACCTAATCTCTTATAACACATAACAATGTTATGTGTTTAAGAGAAAAATAAACCTAATCTCTTATAACGCATAACAATGTTATGTGTTTAAGAGAAAAATAAACCTAATCTCTTATAACACATAACAATGTTATGTGTTTAAGAGAAAAATAAACCTAATCTCTTATAAGCTCTAGGTATGCGGAAAAGGTGCGTGTGTTAATTTTTTTGCTCTTAAAGAAATTTTTCAGATTGAATTATGGAAAACAGGGAAAATGATCGGTGTGGAATAGATAAGTATAGGTATATAAATTGGTAAAGACCCGCATTTTATGGCTTCGTAAAGCTAGGATATATATAAATGAATAAAGTATAGAAAAGCTTGGTGTGGAATAGACTTACAAAGACCCGTATTTTTACAGGTTCGGTCAGTTAGTTTTGATAAATCTTTAACTGACAAATTAGAAATAAAAACATTTTTTAATTTTAAACAGCCAAACAAGAGGTTATAGCTTTTGATACTTCAATTAATTACTTCCAAACAAGAGGTTGTAGTTTTTGATACTTCAATTAATTACTTCCAAACAAGAGGTTGTAGTTATTGATACTTCAATTAATTACTTCCAAACAAGAGGTTGTAGTTTTTGATACTTCAATTAATTACTTCCAAACAAAAGATTGTAGTTTTTGATTTCAATTAATTACTTCCAAACAAGAGGTTATAGCTTTTGACATTTCTAAACAAGAGGTTATAGTTTTTGATACTTTAATAAAAACTTTAGGCATGCTTATTGTGCAAACCTTCCAACAGATTAGGTAAATTATGGCTTGACAAGTGGTATTGTTGCCTAGCCACAGTTTTAACAAGTCACAGTTTTAACAAGTCACAGTTTTAACAAGTCACAGTTTTAACAAGTCACAGTTTTAACAAGTCACAGTGTTGACAAGCCATAGTGTTGACAAGCCACAGTGTTAAAAATCCCTTGTGTTGACTAGCAGTAGTGGTGTAGTAGCAGAGCGCTTCTTCTTATGTTTTGGAGCAATAAAGAAAGGATTGTAAAAGTAATTTAAAAAAAAAAACTAAAAAAAAAACTATCCTTCTTGCTCAATACAGTTAGAAGACAAAAATAGTGAAGTGGTTTACCCAAATGTAAATTTGAATTAACCACTCTCAAGTGATTGACAGCGTTAATATAAATTTTGATTGCTTGATGAGTAGCAACCAAGGAAATTATTTGTGTCATACTACTAGACAAAATATTATTTTATTTTTTTTACATTTTTAACTTTTATTTTACATTTGTAGTTGTTTTTTCCAGAGTTTAAAATTATACATCATATTTGATCTCTTTTAGCTACAAGGTTTGCAATTGATATGGGATTCAAAGAAGAAGATCTGAGATCAGAAGAATCTATGTATTTTTTATTTACTCATAAATCTTACAAAGTCTGAAGTGTCTCTTAGTGCCAACAACAGGCAATAATTTTAATTGAAAGTCTATTAGTGTCAACAACAGACAATAGTAGTAGAGTTTTTAATCAAAATTAAAATTGAAACTTAAGAAAATTAATCTTCTACACTATTTATACTGTTTTTTTTAATTTGTTTTTTTGTTTTTTTTTTCATTAAAAATTTTTAAAATTATTTTTTATTGAATTCCTAAAAAACAATGTTTTATTGAAATGAATTTAAACACTTTTTTTATCAAGTTGACACTCAGGGATGAGTAAAACTTCAGTAAGTTGACACTCAGTGATGAGTAAAACTTCAGTAAGTTGACACTCAGTGATGAGTAAAACTTCAGTAAGTTGACACTCAGGGATGAGTAATACTTCAGTAAGTTGACACTCAGTGATGAGTAAAACTTCAGTAAGTTGACACTCAGGGATGAGTAATACTTCAGTAAGTTGACACTCAGGGTTGAGTAATACTTCAGTAAGTTGACACTCAGGGTTGAGTAATACTTCAGTAAGTTGACACTCAGGGATGAGTAATACTTCAGTAAGTTGACACTCAGGGATGAGTGTCAACTTGGTGAGTAAAACTTCAGTATAAAACTAATTTGTTTAAATCAGTTCTAAAATTAGTCTAATGTTAAAAATTTTTACTTTGTTAATTAATATTATTGTTTTTGAATATTTAATATATATTCTATTTTGAGGAAGTAATATTATTTTAACCATTTCAAAAAATGTTTTGTTTTTTATTTGAATTTAACACACTAACAAAGTTTGTTAGTGTTAAATTCATTTGTTCATTAAATTCATATTCCCTTTTAATAATGAAAATTCATTTGTTCATTAAATTTTTATTATCTCCTGATTAAAAAAAATGCTAATAAAAACAAAACAAATTAAAAAGAAGAAAATTTTTTAGTTGTTTTATTTATAAAATGATAAATCAAAGTTATTGAAACAACTGTATTTTATTATACTCATTTCATTTACATACTATTTTATTTATTTTTATATATTTAAGAAAAAGTTTATGAGTTATTTCCTGTGTTGCATTATAATTTTTTGCTTAATAAACTCTCCAACTTTACAAAAGCCACAGTCATTAAGTAAATAAAGTTATATATAGCTTTGCTGCTAATATTTGTTATTTACTAGAAGACTTGTTATTAACGTTATTAATGTTGTATAGCATATTTGTTACTGTAATTATTTGGTTATTTTAGTTTGCAATGGAAGGAATGGAAGAACAATAAATGCCAACCAAACTTCTGGAAGGTATCATTAAGATTAATTTTAAAGTTTTTTTGATTAATTTTTGAAAATTAATTTTGAAGATTTTTAAGTAATGCTTAAAAGTTATCATGTTGCAAAGTAACTTTTGAATTTAAAAAGTTGTTTTGTAATGATAACTTGTTATCATTCTATTTTAGACTTAAAATAGAAAATTTAACTATTCAAGTCAATAATATAAATATTATAACAATAATAGTACATTCAATTAAATAAACCTAATATAAGAAAAGTTCATTGTTTTACATTTGCTTACACTTAAACACATAAAGCATGTTGCTTTGTTATTTTACATTTAAATGGGTTTTTGCAATCTTGGTGTAAAATCATCACAAAATCATCACAATACAATAACTAGTTCTATACTGATTACTGTGAGTCATGAGTATGCTATCTTGGTAGTCAGCACACCATATTGCTTTGGCTTGTTGGCATGCCATCTTGATTCATTTGCATACCATCTTGATTCATTAGCATGCCATCTTGATGTGGTTTATTAACACACCATCTTGATGTGAATCATTAGTACATGATCTTGCTGTGAGTTGGTAGCCTACCATCTAGCTATGAGTTATTAACACACTATCTAGCTGTGATTCTTTAGCAGGCCATAAAAAGTGAAAATACTCATAACTCACTAAGTTAGTATGACAAATTTTTTTGAGATATGATTTTCTTGTCTCAAAGTAGCATATTAGGGGAGCAGCATAAATGCATTATCATAGTAATTTGTCATTCAAGAATATTCTTTTATCTAACAAAAATGTTGTTATGCAATAAAGCTCTATTGCTCTTTGAAACCAGTTAAACTCGTGAGTGATTAAAAAATGATTTAAAATCAAATATTAGCAGAGCATCTAACAGATACAGCTTGTATAAGGATTTTTGACCATTTAAAAAATTTTAAACTATGATTTACAAGTACTTTTTTTTTTAATTTATATATTTTTTGATTTAGAATGTGTGGCCAAATTCAACTGAAAGTTGTGGTCCTTATAAACCTTTGATGTTAGTTTTTTGCATTTAGTTATATGAAATCAACTCTTAATTTTATGCTACATTCAGTTTTTTCCCTTTTCTAGCAATCAGCTTTATAGCAACCATGAAATAAATGAAGCTGGTAAATTGGATATAAATAATCATGATACAATTGGTAAGGTTTATTTTTAGATTATTTCGAATGTCTGAGTTTTTAAATAATTTTTTAAAGAATGTAGTGAACTGTATTTAATTTTATTAGGTATGATTGCTATAAACAAAGATGGTGATATTGTAGCTGGTACATCATCTAATGGCGCTACTTTTAAAATTACTGGGTTTGCAATTTATAAATAATAGATTTTGCACAAAAAATTAGAAAGTTGATGTTAAATTTTCTTTTGCTCTAAATGGTAATAGTAGGTTGAATAATAGAGACAGGTTAAAAAGTAAAAAAAGAAATGTTTTAGCTATTCAAACATTTTTCATTAGCAGAGTAGTTATTTTCATTTCATTAGCAGAGTAAATTTTCTATTTTAAATTTTATGTTTAGATAGTAAGGTAGGTCTTTAAGTTGGCTCTTACACCAAGCCTTCTATATCAACCTTTAATCATTTGCAGTGTCACCAAAAGACAAACTAAATAATATAAATTTGAAATAAATATATTGAAAAAAATAAATTTAATTTGGAAAATCTAGAATAGATTTGGTTTTTTTTGAAATATTTCCCCATGTTTTTATGAATACCCATGTAAATTTATTTCTGAAGATGTATTTTTTCATCCTTGATGACAACAAGAAAAATTGCATTAGATTTTATGTGGGGAAATATCATTCTTTTTTGACAAACCTGAATTAAAATTTCCTCTCAATTTTCCTTACCAGATTTTAACAGACTCTACCAAGATTTTAACAGACTCTACCAAGATTTGATTGCTGATCAAGCAAGAACATAGTAAATTTTTAATGGGAAAGCTTCATAAAGACAGAAGGTATATTTATGTTGACTAGAGGAAAATAGTAATAAGAAATACCTTAAAAAGAAAAGAGGGCAAAAGAAGACCAAGTTTGAAACTTTGAAAAAAATCAAAAAATAATATAAATTTAAGTTGAAAAAGGACAAAGAGCTTTAAAAAAGAAACAGGTATAAAAGTTAACATGTTTCATCTGTAATTTGTTTCTTTTTAATTAGAATATCTTTGTCTTTATGGTAGAAGCCTGCAATTTATTTTTTATTTTTTATTTGTTGTTCAATTATCCAATATATGATCTAATTCCTTACATTTTGAAACATGTTTATCAATACTCGCTATATTTCTATTTTCACTGGATTTTTGTTTTCAAGATTTTTTTTATATAAACAACAAAAAGATTGTAACAAGTGGTAAGTTGTTCAGTAAATTAAAATAAGTTTTAAAAAAATAACATTTTTTTAATGGAAGAAAGTCTTTTAAAACTGGCAGTCTATCAATGTTACAGGCAATTAGAAAAAGTCATAAAATTTTCGAAATAACTAAATAAAAGTTATTATTCCCCAGGCAAAAAAAGAAAAATACTTTTACAATTTTAACTTAAATATCTCATACTTGTTTGAAAAAAAAATCGGACCTGTATCTTTATTCAATTTGATAAATTCCATACTCTAAGTATAAATTTCATTTAAGAGCCTTTCTATTGTTTTTTCTGCTTCATGTTTTGAATGTCTATAACTGAAAATGCTTTAAAAATGATGTTATTAACTCCAGTTATAATTTCTTTGTTAGATATTACGTTAAGTATTATCAGTTTTTATATCATAGAATTATGTTAGGTACTTTGTTAGGTATTATTTTTTATACTATAGTATTACGTTAGGTACTTTGTTGAGTATTATCAGCACTAAATCTTTTCTTTTTTTTTAATATACAATTTAGTGCATTATTTCTTTTAATGAAAAAATTAGTATTTTTAAACCTGTTCCAATGCTACATTTAAGATGTTTTTATGATTGGTTATGTTTAGTTGTTGTTGGGTTTTTATGAAAACTTTTTTATATAGTCGGGTAGGTGATTCTCCTATTACTGGATCAGGTGCATATGTTGACAATGATATTGGTGCTGCAGTTGCTACAGGAGATGGTGATATTATGATGAGATTTTTACCTAGGTTAATATATTTTTTATGATTAATAATTTTTTTTAATATTGAAACCTTATATAACTTTGCGTAATAATTTTTCTATTGTGTTGTTTATGAATGAAACAAAGTCTAAATTACTTTAGCTATCAAGCAGTAGAGAATATGAGACACGGAATGTCTCCTACTGAAGCTGCTGTGGATGCGTTAAGAAGAATTGTAAAGTATTACAAAAAGTTTGAAGGAGCTCTAGTTGTTGTAAACAAACAAGGAGATTATGGTATGATTAAAGTTTATTAGTTTAAATACCAGAATTAGTGATCGTTCGAAATTCTGTTTTGGTATCGGTTTCTGCCTAAATTTCCATTGGAACTGATACCGAAATTTCGGTTCAAAAACATACCAAAAACCAATATTTATCTAATTAAGAAAAACAGCGTTTTTTTAGAATTTTCACAAAATATTTTGAGAATTTTCACAAAATGCCTCGAAAAAATCTTGTTTTGCAGAGAAAATCTCCCAGTTGTTAAATTTCGCTATAAATTTATATCGCCGACTTAAGTATTAAAACTTAATTTGGGATACACGTGTAATTAATTTTAACATAATAAAAGTACAAAAAAACAACAAATGTAAAATTGCATTTTTAAATAAATTTTTCTTATAACTTTCAGTTTTGGCACCAAATTTTATATATATATATATATATATATATATATATATATATATATATATATATATATATATATATATATATATATATATATATATATATATATGTGTATATATATATATATATATATATATATATATATATATATATATATATATATATATATATATATATATATATATATATATATATATATGTGTATATATATATATATATATATATATATATATATATATATATATATATATATATATATATATATATATATATAAAACTATTTTAAAATAAAATGAAAAAAAAATTTTTTTTTTTTTTGTTGCATTTTTATTTTTTTTGTTGTGTGTGTGTATATATATATATATATATATATATATATATATATATATATATATATATATATATATATATATATATATATATATATATATATATATATATATATATATATATATATATATATATATATGTATATATATATATATATATATATATATATATATATATATATATATATATATATATATATATATATATATATATATATATATATATATATATATATATATATATATATATATATATATTAAGGTTATAACAAAAAATTTTTTTTATGAAATCACTTGCAATGGAGGAAACTTTATGTGTAATTTAAGAATATAAGTTGCATTTTTGATGTTTTTTAAAAAAGTTCCCCCACTCACACAGGAAAAGAAAAATGAAAAAATGTTTTTTTTTCAAAAAAGGACGTTTTTTAGATTTATCCAAAATAATAAAAGTAATAGCTTATCTTAGCAACTTTTATGAACAAATAAGATGGAGAACATTAGTAATATGTACAAAATATACATGAAATGTTTAAAAGTTATTTTTTCCAAGGAACTTCAAATTCAAAAACTCAAATTTTCTTGATTCTTCATAAAGTTCCTCCATCAGTTTTACGGCATAATCAGCAATTTGGTTAGACCTGGTAATATCAATGAATGACTCCTCGATTGACCAATGTGTTTTTAAACACTTAATTGCTTTCTTGCATTTTATCTTGATGAGTGAGGTTAATAGTTCATTGAAGGATGCTTCATTGTAGTGTTGCTAATGGAACCAAGCATTTTCCCTAACTGCATTCGTAGCAGATAAAGTCGCATGCTGGAATGAGGTTGGTGCGCCACTCTGGCATCAGGAATGATGCTATAACAGCATATATTGCACGTGAGTTCCATCTTGCTTAGTGTACATTTGGGAGTTTCTTCCAGTTTATTCGAGGCCAACGTGAAGTTGTTTTGTAATGACGATACGCTTGACATAGTTCATATAAGAACTTGAAATCATCTCGCCATGTTAACATCATTTTCACATATAGGCGGTAATAGGCGGTGAATAGAAACATAATTCTCTGTTAATTTATCAATGAAGGAATAATTGAGTTCTGGTTTGCTCGTTGGCTCTTGAATAAAAAAATTCATGACATGTTTCAGAAGGAGGTCAAGAACATGGTGCTGACAGCCAATATATTGTGGTTTCTGAAAGCCCTTGCTCAAAACATCATCTTGTATTAGCTTTACAATCCCATGCAGACGACCAGTATTTACTGCAGTCGTGTCACAGATTATCATGCAAATATTTTCCCAAGCATTGTATTCATCAATTAGCTGATATAGTTCCTTGTGAATGGCCGCAGCAGAACCACTCTCACATTTAAGAATACCGAGTTTGACTTCGATAGTCATATTTTTCAGCAGAACTGCTTGGTATTCTTATCCATGCACTCTTTTACTGTCAAACTGGAGACAATATGGATCTTTGCCCTTAAGTTTTTGAGCAATTTTGGTTTTCATTTTCTGTTCTTCAGAGATTACTCTTTTCCAGACACCCGCCTGACTTGGAACTGGCACATCGTGGCCTTGTTTAGCAATGGTTGCGAGAATGTCATGTGCTTTTTGTGTAGAAATGTTGTTTTTCAATACTAGTAAACCAGATGTTGTAGTGCTGGCTCTTTGGTATTTCGGTTTGCATTCAGGAGATGAATAGAAGAAGAGGTTTGCGAATCGGGTGAGAAAACAGAAGTTTCAGAATCCGTAGAATCTGAGACAGTTTTATGTGTTAGTGTGGGATGCAATTGAGAAGAGCTGGCTTGGGATTGAGTTTTTGATAGTCAGATTCGTTTTCTTGGGTGGATTGATTCCAGAGGAGCTTGTTTGACCATTGAAATTACCAATCTTTCCTCCACTCTCAACTTGCCTGTGGTGTTTTATCTTCCGTGTTTTTCTGTTCTCCATTAACGTTGGTGACATCAAATAACTGAGAAAGTGTTGCAGTGAATTTATCAGATGGTTTCTTTTTGTTTTTGTTAAATAAATAAATCAGACTGTTGAGCTTCTTTCTTATGAGTGCACTGGATAACAGTGGAAAGTCTAGAATTTCTACCCAAAGCTTTTTTATATCTGTAATCATAATCTTGATTTGACCCAGTCGCTGTTTCTTGCTATTGAACAAAAAAGTGTTTCCAAGAATTTGACGGTTTGTCGGCATCCGCGTGAGATTGGTTAGTTTTTCAACAGATGGAATCTTTGGATTTCTTTTATTTTTGGAAGAATAGGGTAGATTTTTTATCCAGATACACCTGTTTGATTCTATACTATTTCTGGAATATCTATAAGACATTTTATTGAAGTGACAAAATGTCTTTTCTGGATGACTTGCAATCTTGCACTGAAAACGAGGTAATTAATCTACAATATTCCAAAATGTTATAAAATAC
>NC_061157.1:50765813-50780813 GCF_022113875.1 Hydra vulgaris
CAATAGGACGTAATTCGGGGCAGTTAGAAGGAATCATCTTTTTCGGAACCAACATCACTCCATTATCATCGTAAAACTTTGAGCATCTTTTGAGTAATGTATTGTGACTAAATCAGGCCAAAACAATACTGAAGTATTTCTATGAGCTTTAATTAGTCGTTTTATACGAGAAAGACAACATTTCACGTGTTTCGAAGATTTCATTGTGCCCAAACAAACATGAATTGGCGATTTTTTGCCGCAAGAGCAAAGTGCCTACCAAATCATCAATTTTTTCGAAAATTTATCAGTCATTACATACTTTTATTTATCACTCACATTTCATCTAATTTTAGAAACATAGTAGCACTGCCAAGGAATTTGTTTAAAATCCATTTTAACATAAGTTTCGTCATCCATCAAAATGCATCCATTATGTTTTGTTAACAAGTTGTCATACAAATTTCGAGCTCGACTCATTGCGGTTAAATTTTGTTTATCGTTGCGATTTGGCATTTTAACTGCTTTAAAACTTTGATATCCAAGTCTCAGTCGCCATTTGTGTACAAAAAAATTGGAAACCTTCAGTTTTTTCGCTCGAAATCTATCAGACCAAGTCTCCAACCGTTCGAGAGCTCTAGGATTTGCTGTGCATTTTTTTCGACCACTTCCTTGTTTTCTCTGAATAGTTTTCTGTTCTGTAAACCGTTGAAGAACAGTATCTACAGTTCTTCTTGATATTTTTAATGATTTCGCCAACTTTCTATTCGATAAAGTTGGATTTTTTAAGTGTTTGCCCACAATCAAAAATCTTTGTTTAGTTTGCTCGGTTGACATTTTGAAACTAAACAATATTTTAAATTATTTTTTTTTTTTGCCAAAATGTTCTATTATACAAACACTACCACACACAAAAAAACAATTTCAAAAAACGACCGTTAACTAGCTTTACCACAACCGCAAAAGGTGGGCAGATTTTTCCGATAGCATGCCTTATATTTTATATTTGTGTATATATATATATATATATATATATATATATATATATATATATATATATATATATATATATATATATATATATATACTTTTTTTTTAAAGGAGCTTCTTGTTATGGCTGGAATTTTCAGTATTCAGTTGTAAATGAGAAGCTAATGGTTCCAACTATCGTTGATGTTTTTCCTTTTGCATAATGGTTTTTTATAACTTTTTATTGTTGTTAATATAATTTAACTTATGTAATGATTAATTAATTTTATACTTTTTAAGATAATAGATGATATTCGAAGTTTATTTTCATCCCGGATATAAAAAAAACTTGAATGTTTCGTGCGTATTTTACACAAGTAGATATATATATATATATATATATATATATATATATATACACAAGTAGATATATATATATATATACACTTACTAAAGCGTGTTTTGATAAGCATTTGCTCACTTTTTTTGCTTACCTTAAGCTATACCGTTTTTTTCGAAAAAGAAGAAAAAACGAAGAATGATGAATGAAACGATTGCTTCCCTATCCCAAACCCTCAGTCGATGTAGCAGCACTCCACTGCGAGTCAGGCTATTTGTCAGTCGATGTATGTACTGAAGCCCCCAGCAGTATGACGTTAGATTGCTTACCTTAGTTCAGGATGACGTTAGATTGCTTACCTTAGTACGCAATGCTATTTGTAGAATGAACTGACACGTATAAGAAGTAACAGCTTATTGTAGTGAAGGCGATTTATATACTATTCGAATTCTTTTATTTGGAATTTCCGTGATTTTGTCAGCGTATTAAATCCAAACATGAGCTTTAGATGTTCTATTTTTTTTTTTTTTTTTGCTTAAATTTTTTATGTTTAAAGAAACTTTTTTCTTTTTTATATAGTATATAATTAAAAAATTTTGAAAAAGTGACTTAATCTGTTATAGATCCTAGCTCTAATCTATTCTAGTACATATTAATTGAATATAATAGAACTCTTCACAGTTCTGATAATTTCGTGTGCTCGTATTTAATAGTACGTCATGGTCCTTATGCGCAGAATCGCATGAAAGAAAGTAAATACACAGATGTATGATCATGAAAGCATTCTTAAAAGAAACATTAGTTTACATGAGATTTCTTTTTTTTTTTTCATAATAAAAACGTCTATTTTGCTTTAAGTTTATTTTAACTATTTTAAGTCTAAATTTATATTATTCATATATTTATACTCTTTAAATGTTTGTGTTATAGAATATATTTAAAAAAATAAAAGCTTTTAAACGGTGAGAGCAGGCAATGATGATTGTGTTTGCGTATATATTTTATATATATATATATGTGTGTGTGTGTATGTATGTATATATGTATATAGATATATATTTATATATATATGTATATATACATATATATGTATGTATAGGTAGGCTCTCTTGTCAAACCCTTACTCCGACGCTGTCCTTAAGGTCTGAAAATGTAAAAAAAACGACTTCTTCATTTAAAAAAGAACCTGCCTACCTTAAACCCTCAGTCGTTGTTTACACACTCCGCTGCATGTTCTCTCTAAAAATTAGTTGGCGTATGTGCGCATATATATGCGTGTATATATATATATATATGTATATATATATATATATATATATATATATATATATATATATATATATATTGGCTTTGACTAGGCCGTCGGGATACCGGGAGATTCCCAGTGGTGCGGTTGCCATAAAAAAATCATATTTTTAGTTAAGTTACATTTTATTTTCCTTTGATTATTATAATGAACAGTAAACTAAAGTGTAACTAAAAGTAAATTGCAACCTCTTACCCTAACTCTGATATTTGATATAAATCGAATAGTAATCAATGCGAGCCAAGTGAAGAAACTTTAAAATAATTATAATTATTTTTTGAAACCCCCATCAATTTTTTTTAAATTTCATTCAAAGCAAAATAGCTTTGATCTAAACGTTAAAATTAATTAATTAAAGTTTTATTTCAGAAAAAATAAGCTTTGTCACTGGCTGATCGTTAAAGAAAATACACAAAAATTGTTTTACTCATTTTGTTTGGCATTTAGCAAAGCTTTAGATCATTTGACGTCTTTTAGTAGATACAACCTTACGGATTCTAAGCATATTTATCAAAGAATATCAGAACATCAAAGCAGTGCACTCCATGCAGCCTGCACAGAATCGTATGTTTTAAAAATCAATACCAAAGATATAAGCATTTATACGCGCCGACACGATGAAAAGGTTAAAAAAATTCGTTTAATTTTAGAAAAAATTATAGAAACTTACAGAAAACTACAGAGATGCAGAAAATTGCTTTATTTTTTAAATGACAGTGTAGATCATGAGAATTTTTTGAGTATTCTTTTGCTTGTTGGTAAATTTGATCTGTTGTTAGAGCACATATCGAAGAAGTAGTTATAAAAAGCAAGTTCTGGCATGGTTCAGTTGGCGACAGAAGAGGTCGTGGCAACTTGGTAGTATTTCTTAAAGACATCGTAAATAAGACATTTAAAGACGTCGAAAAGACGTCTTATTTACGATTATGCAAATCTAAAAGACATCTTTTTTCGACATCAAAAAGACGTCTTTTTTTTATTAATCTTGTCTTAATCTTGTCATAAAAAGACATAAAAAATGCGTTTTTAAGACACCTTTTTTAGTCGAATATGCAAATCTAAAAGACATCTTTTTTCGACATCGAAAGACGTCTTTTTTAATCTTAATCTGGTCATGAAAAGACATAAAAAATGCTTCTTTTAGAGGTCTTTTTTTATCAATTATGCACTTCTAAAAAAGTGTTTTTTCTCGGGGTTGGAACAACTTTTTTGCCATACTTATTAATATGCTACAGTATCCTATACACTATAGTATTCCTACTTTTCTTATATGAAAAGCTATTTTTTTCAAATGAAAATGATAATAGCTCTTCATACAAAGTATGACAAAAAGCTTTTTCCGATGCCGAGAAAAAAACCTCTTTTAGATGTCAATATAAAAGAGGAAGCATTTTCTACATCTTTTATATGTTTAAATACAGGAGAATAATTTATAAATAAAACAATAGTATTGTTCAAAAGAATATTTTTTCATCTTTCTCTTCTTTTTTTTTCTGTTTCTTGAGCGAGCTCTGTTTCTTGGTGTTGTTGAATAAAATTAACAATTTCACGTCGAGAAATCCTTTCATACGAGCAGGTTACGACTTCTAGCTGGTTACCACTTCTAAAAAACGAGTGAACATAAAAAACAGCCTAATGCTTATATGTAATACAAAAAATGCAAAAGAAACTTGATTAGCTGAGTGGAGCACATTATACTTATCGACTATTTATTCAAAAAGGGCTGATCCTTTTAATCCACTCATGTTTCCAGCGCGTTCCCTTCTTTTTGAACCCACTAGGTTAGATTGGGACAGGAGTTTTTTTTTTTTTAAAAAAAAGACGTCTTCAAAAAGAGGTCGAAAAGACGTCAATCGGTTGTTAATAAGGAAGTCATTATTTGCTAAAGAAAATTAAAAATAATTATTGCTAATAGAACTTATCAAAAATGGGTTTTAAGTTAAAACTGTAGGTTAAAACTTTTAACCTACAGTATCGTAATTACGATATCTTTGTTACGTTCTGATTGGCCCGTTTTTTCTTTACAAAATACTTTTATATAACTTTTATGTGAAACATTTTTGCATAAGAAATTTAATTAAAAATTAACTTTTTTCGGTAAGCAGTTTTATTTAATAATTTATATAATAATATTATGTAAAATATACATAATATAAATGCATACATATATTATAGTATATATACATAAAACCTGTAAACAATTTATCTCTATATTTACTTGTTCAAGTGCCAGTGAAACGAACGATAGAAAAAAAGAAGCATTCGGTAGAATTGCAATTTTTTTTATATATATTTTTAAATGATCTGAATAATTTTGTTGTTTTTATTTAGTTGAATGATGAAATTGTTTATACAAAAGATAGGTTCTTCAACCTTTATGTTAAATATTTTATTTTCTTGTTAACTGTTGTCGGTCATTAATAAAGCAATTATAAAAATACACATAATGACAACAGATTTATTTTTTAAAATGTTCGCAAAATTTTTGGTTTGGATACAAAAGGCCAAGTGAAAATAATACTGGAAAGGTACACTTTCTTATATCTAAACATCATTGCAGCTTTCTAGTCTTCATTTTTGTTTATGTGTATTTCATCTGTGTTGCTAATGATATTGCCAGTTTTTATGATTTTATGTTGTTAAGTAAAGCATCCTTATGTTTCAGGCTAAAATAGAGCTTTGACTAATACTTTTTTCTAGTTTAAATGAATTACAACTCTCCAGGTGTATTATCTTTTTGTTTTGATAGCCTTTAGTCAATAACGGATTTTTAAATTGTTGAGTCTACAACACTTAAATTCAGCGAAATTCAATTAAAAAATCATGTTATAGAAGACAGAAAAATAGCAATATCTGTTTTCAATAACTTGGCTTTCATAACAAATCTGAGAGGCGCAAATGTTTAGCTTGGTTTAAGTACTACATAATAAAATACATCGTTGTACAGTCATTTTGATGGTTGTAAATTTCTTTAGCACACTCATTTTTATATATTTTTAGACTGTTTACCGTTTAACTCCTGTCATTTTAATGAGTTTCGTACAAAAGTGAATGGGAAAAAAGTATTGTTAATTTTGGATGGCCACAAAAGTCATGTGACTATTGAAGCGATTGAATTAGCAATAGAGATTGATATTGAAATAATATGCATTCCATCTCATAGTACACGTCGCCTTCAACCTTTTTTGAAGACGTCTTTTTAAAAGGCTTCTTTCCACGTCCGGTTTTTGGCTGATTATTAAAAGACATAACAAGTCATAAAAAAGACGCCTTTTATTCGTCTAAAGATGTCTTTTTTCCCACTGGGTATGTTTTTGCTTTTGGAATTGTCACGTAATGATTGTTAGCACATGCTCGAATGAGGGGCAACTTCGTTGTTAAAGAAAGTTAATACTCAAAATAAGGCTCTTCAGAATATATTAATTTACAGTTAGCTTTTAAAACTTTTTGAAGTTTTAATTATAAACACGACTTTATGTAAAACATGTAAACAAACTTATTATAATGTATAGTCTGAAAGGTATATATAGTAAATAATAAGTATATAAAACATATATGTTATATATTTTTATACATATTTAAGATATGTATAAATATAAAATATTGTTAAAATATTATTGAAATTTTAATAAAATTTATTAAAATTTCAATAATATTTTAACAATATTTTATATTTATACATATCTTAAAATAAATACTACAAATAAATACTATTAAATACTATTAAAATAAATACTACAAAAAATACTTATAACAAATATTTTATACTGCACACACATTTTATATTATATACTTACTATTTACTTTTTACAATATCTAATATTTATAGTAAAAAGTATAATATATATTTTTTTAAATAGAATAAGATCTTTGCTATATAACATATAGTAAAAAATCTTATTTTACTGTAAAAATAGTAAATAATATTAAGTTTTCTCATAATATTTGATTATTATGAGAAAACTTAATATTATTTACTATTTTTACAGTAAAATAAGATTTTTTACTATGTGTTATATAGCAAAGATCTTATTCTATTTAAAAAAATATATATTATACTTTTTACTATAAATATTAGATATTGTAAAAAGTAAATAGTAAGTATATAATATAAAATGTGTGTACAGTATAAAATATTTGTTATAAGTATTTTTTGTAGTATTTATTTTAAACAAATGTATCATTTATTGGAAAATATAAAGCATTTATTTCTTATGTTTTTTTTAATACTAGTATATATATAAATATAAATATAAATATATATATATATATATATATATATATATATATATATATATATATATATATATATATATATATATATATACATACATATATATATATACATACATACATATATATATATATATATATATATATATATATATATATATATATATATATATATATATATATATATATATATATATATATATATTTATATTTATATATATACTAATATTAAAAAAAACATAAGAATAATATGCTTATTATATATAATAATAAAATAAAAAATATGCATATGTATGTATTGTAGATATACATAAGTATGTATGTTAAATTATACTTTTTGACTAATTTTTAATGTTTTTTGAGATAATAAAATTTTATAATAAAAAACATAGTTTGAAATTATGGTAGATTTTAATATCATTATTTTTCATGTTAAAACATATAGATGTTACGTAATTATAAACCAAAGCGACAAAAAAATTATAATGCAGAAATTATTCCGACTGCTCTGCAAATCATTATTGATGTAGAAACTATATCATCTGCAGCAAAACAATTTAATATTCCACGTACAACATTGATTGATAAATTATGGGGAAAACATCAAACACATTCTATAGGTGGTAAAAAAAAATTTTTAAAACCAAGAAGAAACTCTTGTTCAAAGAGTGCTTAATATGGCTGATAGAGGGTTTCCTCTCATAATAATATGGTTAAGATCTGCTGCTTATTTTTATGCCAAAAGCGTGTAGACGTCATTTATTACAGAGGTCCATTCCAAAAAGTTGCCATAATAAATGTTTGGCATCACGTGATTGGTTTCTCTTATTCCGAAAAAGGCATACTC
Source organism: Hydra vulgaris (assembly GCF_022113875.1). Lineage (NCBI taxonomy): Eukaryota > Metazoa > Cnidaria > Hydrozoa > Anthoathecata > Hydridae > Hydra > Hydra vulgaris. The sequence goes on from NC_061157.1 coordinate 50,773,488, forward strand.
AGTTGACAATGAGAATTCCTGAAGGGCTTTCTCGAGCAAGAGCAGAAGCATTTAATGAGAATCGCGTTCAGACATTTTTTAACGATTTACAACCTTTTTATGAACAGCTCGACATAAAAAATTATCTAAATTTGATTTATAACTGTGATGAAACTGGCCTTTCATCTGTGCCAAATGTCTCTGCTAAGGTAATAGCATTAAAGGGTTCTCATGAGGTACAAAAGTTAACTTTTGGTGAACGTGGGACACTAACAACATACCTGGTCACTGTCATTGCAGCAGGAGACAGCTTACCGCCATTTTTCATATTTAAGGGAACAAAGATTTCAGGTGCATCTAAATTTCCTTTGGGTACAAAAGTACATTGCAGTAAAAGCAGATATATTGATCAAGAGATTTTTATTGCTTTTTTACATCATTTTAATGAGTTTCGTACAAAAGTGAATGAGAAAAAAGTATTGTTATTTTTGGATGGCCATAAAAGTCATGTGACTATTGAAGCAATTGAATTAGCAATAGAGATTGATATTGAAATAATATGCATTCCATCTCATAGTACACATCGCCTTCAACCACTTGACACACATGTTAATAAAGTAGTTAAACATGTGGTCTGAAGCCTAAAAATGATGATATTTCTTTGCCTAGTTGCAACTTTAACATTATTTTTAACAAAATATGGCCCAACATACTTACAAAAAGAGGATTGATTGTTAATGCGTTTTACCATTGTGGTTTGCATCCCCTAAGAAACCCAGTGAAAGACTTCGAATATAAAAAAGCAGAGGTTTTTAATAAAGCAACAATTCACCAGGGAGACCCAAATTTATCTATTTTAAGAACTATTGTACTTTCTCCTGAAAAAAAAAAAAAACCTACTCATTCAAAACGCCACATTGCTCTTATTACATCACCAGATAATGTTAAGTTAATAAAAGAGCCTTAGTAAGTGACCGGGTCCCCGGCCCCGGCTAAAAACAGAGGTTTTTGCAAACCCGGCCCCGGCTAAACAAACACAATTTGCAGGGGTTACTAGCCGGGGCTAACAAAAATAAATTCAACTATTTTCTAGTATTTATCAATATCTTTACATTTAAATACTTGAATAGCTCAACTATGTAATTCTAATGATTAAAATTACAATTAAAAAGTTACTTACATTTTAAATGTAAATGCAATTTTACAATAAATTTATCTTATGAAATTTATTTTAGGATATTTTAAACACCCTGATTGTTAGCAATTTTTAAATATTTCTTCAAATTATTAACTTTGTTTAAAAATTTTAAATAATCAGTTTATTACACGATGGCCACTGACTTTTCTAAAATATCCAGGTTGCTGGCTTGTTTGTTCTTTCATCCGGAAAGAACAAAGTAGATCAGATGGATACATGGTGTCTTTAAAAGATAGGAAATAAAGCAATGATCTTAGAGCTAGTATGAGATAGTAGTAACTATATTTATAGTGTGTATCAGAGAAGATGATAATGATGCCAATGATTAAGATGATGATGATGATCATTGTCATTAGAATCATCTTAATCATCATCATCAACTGTATGCTTGATGATGATGACGATGATGATGATGATGATGATGATGATGATGATGATGATGATGATGATGATGACGATGACGATGAGATGATATATATATACCTTTATATAAAATATATCATGAATTTTAAATAACAATAATATATTTATAAGGAATATCAATATTAATGCAGCCCCGGTCACAAACCCGGCCCCAGCTATGTTTTATTAAACCCAACCCCGGCCCCGGTCAAATATCAACCCCGGTCTCTTACTAAAAAGCCTCCTGCTAAAAAGGCTGCAATAAAAAATGTGGTCAGTGTTAAACAGAAATCAAAAAAGGATTACAATAAATCAGTTAAAAACAAATCAAAGAAAACGTTTTTTCAGCTGATTCTGATCACCCAAGTTCTTCAAGTTCTATTCTAAATACTAACACTGATAAAGACTTTTGTTGTGTTTGTGCAGCTGTTTGGGCAGAAGCAAGTGAAGATTGGCTTAAATGTTTAAATTGCAATCAGTGGGCATGCAAAGGATGTTTTGGAGTTGATACATGTGCAAACTGTGTGCAAAGAACATATAAACGTCTTGTAAATTCTTAAATAATCATAGTAGTGATATAAATTTTGTTATTGCTTTAACGTGCTATTTTTTGCGCTTGCGTGGTTATACGTTTTTTATTTATGCCAAAATCATTATTTGATATTATCTAGGAAAAAGTTTAACGATTGATGTCCTTTTAAATTTTTTTTATTTCAATTCACCTCCTCAAGGCCATGAAGGCCACTGCAGTTGAGGAGGCTACTTTAGTTGAGGTTACAACCCTCTCTCAACTCTATAACTCCGAAACATGAATCTTGACGATCAAGGCCACTGCGCGAAGAAACAAGTTGAGCGCGGTACTGCCAGGGACGCGGTGGGAATCGAGCACGCAACTTCTAGGTTTACTATTCTAGATTAGAGGAATCATCCTACTGTGACCTCAAAAATGTTTTATGTCAAAGTTTTTTTTTCTCCTAGGTAAGCTGCCTTTACCACTAGAAAGGAATTTCGTCTATCGCTCGCGTGACGTATTTTTCAATTAGTTTAGCTGTACTGACGAATTCGCCCCGCAATTGACAAATTCACCCCTCATGACTTGATGACGAAAAAATCAAGTTATACGCTAAAATAACTTTAGAATTTATTTTAATTCAATGCATTAACAAAGTAGAGATCTTAATTAATAAAAAAATGTTTTTAAACTAGAAAAGTTATTTATATGCGAATTCGTTTTGTTAAAGTAAAACATTACGAACTCGCCCCGCCTTACCATATATATATATATATATATATATATATATATATATATATATATATTATATGACAGTGACCCTGATTGGCACCCTTTTTTTTTTCTGAATTTACCTTTATTATCAGTAAAGGACCTTTATATTTTTAGACGCCTTCCTTCGTATATATTGTTATTAAAAAAAAAAAATTTTAAATTCTCAGCCTAAATATTGATCTGGCTGCGGCCCACTTCATCTTATGTTTCATACATATATATATATATACATATATATATTTATGAAACATAAGATGAAGTGGGCCGCCATGACTAAATTTCCTTATTCATTATTATGAACTTTTGGAAAAGATATTAAATACTATTTACTATTTATACTCAACGTACAAGTTTGTTTCCTTGATTACAAATATTGTATAACAAAAACATATAAACAGTATAGATTTTAGATTTAAAATGGTTAAAATAAACTTATATAAAGCTAAATTGATGTCTTTTTTATATAAAAATAAGAAAAACCTAAAGTAAACAACTGTTTCTTTCAAGGTTACTGTTAATTTATATGTGTATTTACTTTTTTTTCATGCGATTCTACATAAAGAACCATGACAAACTATTAAATATACGTGCGCACGAAATTATCGGAACAAAAAAGACGTCTATTGTCAAAACACAACATTTCTATCAATTTTTACAAAAAATATTAGAATTCCGACCAATAAAGAGCTTATAATTAAAAAACATTGCCAATAAACAACGTATCTAAAAAACGTATTTATTTAAAATCTCATTTAAATTTGGACAAGCAATCGTAATTTTAAGATTTTTTTTTTTTTAAAAAGAATTGTTGGTCTCGGTATTTTTGCTACAAACACTTTTATTTTATATTACGGCAAAATTTGTCGTTTTAATTTTTTTCGTTTTTTTATAATTCACAGGCGCAGTGGTTACAGCGCTTGCTTTATAAGCAGGAAATCCAGGTTCGAAACGAGCTCTGGACTTATTTTCGCGTCATGGTAAGGAAGGAGACATGAACCTCCTGGTTAAATGCACTTCCGCGGTGTTCTGTGACAAGACCGTTAGGTCTTCTTGAGGCACCTAAAAAACAAAAAAAAAAAAAAAAAAAGAAATATGTTATATTCAGTAAAATATTATACAGACGCTATAATATTTTGAAATCGCCTTAACTACACCGAGAGTGCATTTAGTTTAATTTAGTTTTACTTCTTTGTTTAACATGGCTACATGGAACAACCAATGACAACATGGTGTTGTCATTGGTTGTTCCAACCTCTTACCAAACTTTAAAAGTGGGAAAAAGTTATTTGTAAGATTCGTTAATGTCCAAGAGAAGATCCTATTTGCTACAGTACTGATTTATTTAAATCTATTCCTTTTTCTACTGAAAAAATCTCAATGGGAAACTCAAATTACAGTTGTGTTTTTCCCAATCTTAAACCTAAGGTTTAAGATTGGGAAAAAATTTTTAAGAAAAAGGTTGGTTACATAGAAATAACAACATTGTTAATACCATAACAATATAGATTATATACATTATTATTACCATAATAATTCAGGAAAAAAATCGCCAACCTCATACACTTTGAGGTTTGCATTGCCAAATGCCGACCTAAAGTCCGATGGCTTTATAAGTGTTTACTTAACACTATTCAGCTTATGGAAAAAATTATAATTGATCATAGAAACAATGCAAAACAGACGAGTGACCAAAAATACTTGCTCTTACTTTTTATTTATTTGTTTATCAAAACTTTAATTAAAAAAAACCTTCAAAATAACACGGCCGTGGTTAGTTATAAAAATAGTTTAGCTAATAATTTAATAATAAATTAATACAAATGTTATCTAGACTATTTAGTTCATAAATTAGACATGCAATTCTTGTCTAGCTTATTTAACAAAGTGCACTAACGAGAAAGTTAGACACAGGACTTTGCACTTCATTTGTAAACTGTAATGTTGCCTAAGGTTAGTCCTTCATTTCTTAATTTTTTAAGAAGAGTATTAAGGTCAAGGCCTACGCAAACATTTTAAAGACTTCATTTTTGCTGACAAATTGTTTATCAACATCATCAAATGAAAGTTGTTTAGCCACCTCACTTTTAATACACATCAAAGCATGTCAAGCTGCTTTTGATTAATTCTAGTACAGCATTCATTTTTTATACACTTTAATTGCGAGAAGCTTCTAAAAGTTAACATTTAGTAACAAAATTTGAGGATTTTTTAAGAAAACTATAACAAATTTTGAAACTTAAATTATGTCCTAAAAAATCAGTTTAGGCAGTTAAAATATACAAAATATACTCTATAAAACTTTTTTCCCCTGTGTTTTAACGTAATAATAGACAATTACTTATTTGCAGAGTAGTAAACAAGTCGCGTGAAAATTGCTATTTAAATTCATCTAAATATTAGCATTAAATTTAACGACAAAACAATTAAAATTATTTAGTCTGCTTTCTTATAGCTGTAGATATCTCATGCAACATGCTAAAAGTGGCTTTACAAAATATTTGAGGGCCATTAAATACCAATGGAATTCATTTTTGAAGTCTGTTTTTAAGTATAATAAACACTAAATCTTGTATTGGACTTATTTTTGCATACTTGGTCAATTTTTCAAAAACTTAAATTAAGGTATAATGACCAAGTCTGTTCCAAAGCGTAGGTTCGAATAAAATAAGCAAACTACATTTACTTTTCGTTGTTACAAAAATTCGGCAAATTTTTATATTTAAATATTTTCATAAATGAAGTTGTTTATAGCTTTTAATTCTTTAATAAGTTTATTTTAGCTAATATAAAAAGTAAGAAGAGACATTTAAGAAAAGTGAACATTCTCTGGAAACAAGTTCTAAAAACCAGGTTATACCAAAACAGTAAAAACAACTTTACTAAAAAAATCGTATAGGAAACTTGGCGGAACTAAATTGAATGAAAAGCAGTGTTCAGATAACTTTAATTTGATTATGTATTTTTTCATTGTCAAAAAACTTTTAATGAAAGCTAGTAGCTACTATTATTGTCAAAATCGAGTAATTATACAAAATGAAAATTTAAAAAAAGGGTTTTTGACACTGTTTGAAATCAATTGTTACACTATATTTGGACTAATCGAACACCAGTCGGTGATTTCTCAACAGCATTTGCATTCATTTTATTTGGTGCAAACTTCATACAATCTTTAGCAGCAAAATTTTAAGTAGTTTGAATCAGTTGATTAAGTTGAAGATCATTTGATTAAGTTTATAATTACGCACCTCATATTTGCTATATAAACAAAACAACTCATAGGTTTGTGTCCTTCACTAAAAGCAACAGTCATTCGTAAGTTAAAATCAAATGCAATACTGTTTTGCGTGTATGTTTTGTCAACAGTATAAAGTGCACCCTATTCATATGAATAAGATGTAATGTATATCCCTAAAATTGCGCTAAAGTTTATTACTATACACTTATAAATGTTTGTTTTAAGTAAACTCAAAAAGTAGGAAACATAATAAAAGAAAAAAAATTGCAAATAAATTATGAACGAGTTTGTATTATGAAATTTTTTTTAAATATTTTGATTAAAAAACGTTTTAAATTCATTACGAAAATCAAAAACAAGTTATAAAACTTTTCCTACAACATTGGATGCATCTAACTCATTGCAAAGTTTTGAAATCAGGCTGCTATTTTAAAGTAACATTTTTTACAAAATTCACGGTTTTCACAACATTTTTAGTTTTTTGTTGAAACTTAGCGTAACAAGGGGCAAAATGAGACACTTAAGCGCTAATATATCTAATACGGCCTGTCTAACAACTTTTGAAAAAATAACTTGATATTTTTCAATTCTTTTACCATTCTACTTGAAGCTTGAAAAGTATGAGTTGCAAAACTGCAGTGGTTTGGTCACCAGAGATCATTTATTGACAGCACCTATCCTGTCTCATTTTGGGGCAAAATGAGACAGATTTTTTTTTTTAGTAATTTGAATAAAGAAAGTTAAACAAAACAGATCTTTAAGAGGATTAGCAAGAAATACATTTTATAATATATTACAGCTATAATCAAACTGTCACTAGTCACATAAATCACATATTGCTTGACCAGTATTTTGAAACGAACAACAGTCCGAATGAGCTCAGGTAGTGCATTTTGAACATTAACTCCACTTATATATATATATATATATATATATATATATATATATATATATATATATATATATATATATATATATATATATATATATATATATATATATATATATATATATATATATATATATATATATACTCACTGCAAGAACTAATAAAACCATACATGCATATATTAAACTTATGTATTTAAAGCACGCATAACATTCATTGTATTTTGTTTATAGGTACTGTAATAACCTATGTTATAATCTACTCACTATATATTTTATATACTACTTACTTTATTACATTACAATACAATAAGATTATAAAATACAAACATAGTAATT
>NC_061157.1:50790813-50833313 GCF_022113875.1 Hydra vulgaris
AAAATAACTCTCACCATCTTTTAAAAAAAATCTTATTAATTTAAAATAAAAGATTCATTAAAAAAGTTTGTTACATTTCTGAAGTAATAAACAAAATATAAATTAATCAAAAAACTTTTTCTTTATTTCCTTAACTAGGGATGGTAGCAGACTCATGGTTTAGAATCAAAATTTTCACTAAGATTCTATATTGGTGCTCTGAAAATTCTTAGGAAACTTCTGAGTTTCATAAAGAACATTCAGACAGAAAAAAAACAAGAAAAACTAAGAAGATTTAAATTTAACCTAATATCAAAATAAAGTAAAAGAAATATATATCAGTTGGACACTGAAAGCTTTAGTCAAAATTAGTGGTCAACCGAAATTCTGTTTCAGTATTGGTTTCGGCCGAAACTTCAATTTGAACCGATACCAAAATATTGGATTCGGTACTTTTTATAAATTTGGTAAAAATCGAAATTTCAGTTAAAAAAACTTACCGAAAACCGATATCTAATTTAAAAAACAGTTATTTTTTAGAATTTTCACTAAATGTTTTGAGAACTTTCACAAAAATATTGAGAATTTTCACAAAATTTGTCAAAAAAATCTTGTCTTATCTGCCAGTTGTTAAATTTCGCTATTAACTTTTTTGCCGACTTATGTATTAAATTTCACTTTAGGATGCGCGTGTAATTAATTTTAACATAATACAAGTATTAAAAATAAAAAAAAATGTAAAATTACATTTTTAAATAAATTTTTATAATCAAATAAATTTCAACTAGCTGAAATTTCGGTATCGGTAAAATATTTGCCAAAATTTTGGTTTTGGAACCAAAAAGAAGTACCCGAAATTTCGGTTTCTTTCGGTTTCAGCTTTTTTTCTATTTTAGTCGATCACTAGTCAACATATCTTTGTTAGCGATTAAATAATTTAGCAGATTAAAACCATCATTTTGCAAATTTTTTCTTGTCACTTTATTGGTCACATAAATTCACTGTGGAAGTCTTCATATGTTGCTACTATTTATGAAGAATTTCTTTAACTATTGTCTACATAACTTGCCACATAAGAAACTAGGAAGCAAATTTTTCTTGTCAAATATATTTAAATTCATGATTGATAGTTTTAATATTTTTCTTTCAGTAAAATTGTTGACCAGAAAATTGTGAAAAATCTGCCTTGCAATATGATTTGCTATCTTCAATTATGTACATATTTTTATCTGGCATTATTTTTATCTACTTCTTTGTGCATCGAATTCCTTGAATTCTATCTAAATATCTTTTAGGTGCATTTTTCTTATGAAATGATTTAATTAGAGTATTTTTGAGTACTTTTTAAACATGTCTTAGTAGATTTATGGTAAATTTTATTTCCCTTTCTTTCCGCTCTTTTTTTTTTCTAAATGCTTTCAGTAGTCTTAAACTTATAATATATATGATAGTAAATTTTATGTTAAGTAAACTTTTATGTTTAGCAATCATGCAACATGTCAATGAATTTTTACTGAAAAACTTCAAAACTTCTTTATGCACTTCAATTTGTTTTCACAACATTTTGCAAATCTTCAATTTGTAAACAAAAGTTTACCAACACAACTAAACATAAGGAAATAAAATTTATTTTTAAAAAAAGTTTGAAATAAAAAGCCTTTATGCCTTATTTTGTGGAAAAAGTCACAATTTAAAGTTGACCAGATTTTTCCATGTCAATTCAATATTATTTAGTATGAAGTTTCTTTCTTTTTTAATATAGTTTTTTTTGTGAGAGTGCAAAAGTAGTTTTATGAACTAAAATTATTTCTAAAAACTTTAAAATATATTTCTAATTAAATTCTTAGCTGTTCAATACTTAAGTTATCTTTAAAAACCTGCATTATTATTGAATTCATAGTAAATTTCAAACAGCTTATAAGTCAAAGAGATTCAAATATTTCATCCAGAAAATATATTTAAATATTTTAAACCATTCATTTGATACTATAGTAAACTCTAGGACTTGAAAATTTTATTAGGAAATTCCACATCGATGTATCTAATACTTGAGATAGATTGACACAGAACAAAATAATAATATACTATACCGATGCATTTAAATCATCTGCTTTTTCAACCAATAACTCCAGTTTCTCTCCTCTCCTTGTAATAGTATCTAAAAAGTAATTTATTTAATATATACATAAAATTAATTATACAATTGTATAATATATGTATGTGTGTGTATATATATATATATATATATATATATATATATATATATATATATATATATATATATATATATATATATATATATATATATATATATATATATATATATATATATATATATATATATATATACATACACGTACACAACATTGTGTATTTAGTGAAGAAATATGACATCATACTAAAATAGGTAGCTGTGAGGGCTTCAGTCTGGGTTTGAATTTTTTTGTGTTTTATTTTTATTATAAATCCATTAAATTTTTTTTTTTTTGTTCAATAATATTGAAAATAATTATAATTTTCTTTTTTAACTTTATTTAAAATATATTTTATATGTTATTTCATAATCTATAACTTTATTTAAAATGAATTTTATATGTTATTTCATAATCTATAACTTTATTTAAAATATATTTTATATGTTATTTCATAATTTATAACTTTATTTAAAATATATTTTATGTTATTTCATAATCTATAACAAGAATTTTAAAAGATTTTTGTAAATAATTTGAAACTCTAATAGAAAAAAAGAAAATTTTATGTTAAACCTATATGTAATAATTTTAGATTAAAAAAAAATTATTTTAGATTTAAAAAATAATATTTTTTAATAATTAAAAATGGCAATGGGAAGTGAGAGAAAGAAAGCTGAAGCATGGGAGGAAGTAAAGAAAGTTGAAAACAAAATTTTCTTGTGACTATTGTCATTCGTTATTAAACAACAATTAAAACATGGAACAATTAAAACATGGAACAATTAAAACATGGACAAAAATAATTTAAGATTTAAATATTTACACAAGCATACAGAGGTAACAATCTTAATCTGTCAAAATATTTAAATGTAAAATTATGATAATTTATTTTCAAATAATTTAAATATTAGTAAATCTGCTCTGATAGTTGGGCCATCATCTGATAGCTGGACCATCATCATAGCTAGAACAAGTTCTTTAGTATCTGTTAGTTCTATAAGTTTGCCAACACCTTGCAAAAAGCAATTTTATTTTTGTACCAAGTATTGTACCATTTTTTTTTTAAAAAGCAACAGTTGATGTCATCATACAAAATAATAAATAATATGAAACAGAAAAAAAACAAAGATATAAAAATAATAAAATTTTTCTTTAGTGCAAATGCATAATTTAAAACTTCTGAAAATCAAGAGTTTAAAGACATGATCAATTCATTGAGGATATTCATTTATCTGTAAAATGCTTGAAGGAGAGCTCCTAGAAAAAGTTTATAATGAAGTAAACAACAAAATGATGGATCAACTTATTCAAGAAGAGATAACAATAACAATTATGCAAGAAGAGTGGAGTAGTGCTGTTAATGATTAGGTTATTGTTTATGGTGCATATAATGGACTTTAGTCTAAACTTTTATGCATAACCGACTGTGCATCAAATAAATAAAAAAAACCAAGTATTATACCTTTATAACTCCTTTGTAATGTAATTAAAGATCTTAAAGAAAGATACAACAAAGAAGTATACGAGGGATTTAATCAAAGAAACATATCCAAATCTTTTAACAACCCCCTATTTCTGTACATTCTTTAAATCTTTTAGAAAAAGAAGTAACACATCCAGATGTCAAAAACATTTTAGAAAAAGAAGTAACACATCCAGATGTCAAAAACATGTAAATATTATGATTTATTTGTAATTTTTCAACTTGAAGTATAACAAATATATAAAAAGCTTAAGATCAACTATGATACTTTTTTGTAATGGATGTTTGCATGAGAAAGGAGAGTATAAGCCCCAGCCACCAAATGATATCAGCTGAAACTCTAAAATTGACTGTATAGATAAAAAATAGACTGTATACATAAAAAAACTACCTAATTTATGTAGAAATTAGAAACATTTTTGAAATTGAAACAAGAAAATTTGTTGAAAATTGATATTTAAAAAAAATGCAACTATTCTTATCAAAAGTCTTATTTTTCTTGAGATGTGCTGAGTCAAAGCCGGACACCCGACATATTCTGAGTATCCAGGAACTAGCACTGGTCCAACATATTTTTGAAAAATCAAAGTAAAACTATTTATTTGAAACAGCAAGCATAAATTTGAAATGAGCAAATTAGTTCTTTGCTTTGGTATTTGGGTAGGTTTGATGTATCAAAACAATAGTCTCACTGCTCTAATAAAAAAATATAGAAAAGCAGGTAGGTAATTAAATATAATAAAACATATTGACAGTAAGGTTTCTTATCAATTGTACTAGGATAGTATTTTTATAGGAGAGAAAGAACTCATTATGTATTCTTTTTAAAAACTTTCTTCTGAACTTTTAATTACATTGCAAAGTATATTCCTCAAACACTAATCTCAATAAATAAGATAAATTAGTTCCTGGGTATAATGGTGCTAGACGAGAAACATAATAATATTAAATATGGTAAATATTACCATGGAATTTTTAACTAAGAAACATAACAACAACTTACAAAGTATCCTAAGAAACTAATTACCTATGTTGCTTATCATTATTCCTTTTAATTCATTTATTTGGTTTTCAACATTTTTCAACTGAGTAGGATCATTCTTGAGTGAATTTGAAAAACGATTCTATAAAAAAAAAAAATTTTAATTTAATTGCAAATTAACATAATTGTATTGTCGAATTAACTTAAACTGGTGTTAATAAACTAGCCAGCCTTTCATAGGCAACCAGCATACAGCCTTCGGGGATAGGAAAAATAATGTCGGCAACAATTTGCTAACCTTAATCTGTGTGAGGTCAGCATCAGGTCGGCAAAATAAACGTAAAACAAAGGTTTGACCATAAAAGATAGAAATGAGGTTGGCAATTTTTTGCTGAATCGGTCGAACGTAAGATTGGGATTAACGAATGCCAACCCTAATTCTGAGGGTTGGCATTTGTGACATGGGGCTGCCAGAGAAATGACACTCATTGATCAGACAAAATGTTACTTCAAATTCTCTAGATTTTTTTGCTAACCAGCATACACTATAGAACTAATTTTTGAAAATGCAAAAAAAAAAAAAAAATTTTGAAAATAACTTTTTGAAAATAACTTTTTTAAACAATTTATTTTTAAACTATTCTGTCACTTGATTTCATTTTCAAAAACTTTATTGTGCAGCGTATTTTATAATTAAAGGAATGTTTAGAAAGTATTTTTATAAGCACTAAAGTTTTATTATGCAAATAAATAAAGTTTCATTATAATTAAAGGAATCTTTAGAAGTATTTTTATAAGCACTAAAGTTTTATTATGCAAATAAATAAAGTTTTATTATGCAAATGTTATATTTGTAAAAATATATATATAAAAAAAGAAAAGTTAAAATCTGTTGAAATATTTAAAAGTTAAAATTTATCATTAAGAAATTAAAATTTAAGAAACTGCATTCAAAGATGTTATTCAAAGTTGTACTAAATTTCGTAAAATTAGTTCTTATTAAAAGGAATCATAAAATTCTTTTTAAAAAGTGCTTTTTTTTTATTTTAATAAATATTTTGTTAATAAATTTATCATTTTGGTTTGGTATTTATTATATGTTAAAGAAATTCAAGGAAAAAAAAAAGAGAAAAAAACAGTTGAACTTCTGTTGAAACTTTTTATATTGTTCTTATATTGAACTCAGTTCTCAGTTGAAAACTCAGTTGAGAACTCAGAACTCAGTTGAAAATTTTTATATTGTTCTTATATTATTTTTATATTGTTCTTATATTGAACTCAGTTCAAACTTTTTGAATTGATTTTTTAAATTGAGTTTTTGATTCATTGTTGTATTATCATAATGATCAATTAATAAGTTATTAAAAAGAACAAAATAAAACAAAGAAAAATTTAAGATTGTGATAATTTTCCTAATAAAAATAAAACAAAGAAAAATTTAAGATTGTGATAATTTTCCTAATAAAAATAAAACAAAGAAAAATTTAAGATTGTGATAATTTTCCTAATAAAAATAAAACAAAGAAAAATTTAAGATTGTGATAATTTTCCTAATAAAAATAAAACAAAGAAAAATTTAAGATTGTGATAATTTTCCTAATAAAAATAAAACAAAGAAAAATTTAAGATTGTGATAATTTTCCTAATAAAAATAAAACAAAGAAAAATTTAAGATTGTGATAATTTTCCTAATAAAAATAAAACAAAGAAAAATTTAAGATTGTGATAATTTTCCTAATAAAAATAAAACAAAGAAAAATTTAAGATTGTGATAATTTTCCTAATAAAAATAAAACAAAGAAAAATTTAAGATTGTGATAATTTTCCTTTTTAAAATATTAAAAAATTTTCCTTAAGATTGCGTAGCAAACTTAGAATTTTTTAATTTTCCATAAAAGTAAAAAATCATTTTTTTTACAAACCTAAAAAGCGCATTTTTCATAAATATCAAAAAATTATTCTCCATAGATCTTATATTAGAATATTTGAGGCTCCTTAGTCATGTTGAGAGCAAATAACACAGGAAAACACTTATTTGATTGGAGGTGAAGGTAGGAGGAACTCTAAAACCTTGAATGGTAAACTTCCTAGCAGTAAAATCACAAAATAAGTCAGCCTATTGATAGACATTTTAATTCCTCCTGCTTTTATGACAATGTTGTTTTTAACTAATCTAGAATACATTCCTGTCACAGCCTCACAATAGCATTCACCAGAAATTTCTTGTCTTTCAAAACTATTTAAGAAGTGCTTATATAAACATTGTTTTCCTGCTTGGTGGAAAACGGTACCTGTCAGTCCTAATTATTAACAAACTCTTAGTATCTTATTTAAATTAAATAACTTATTTACTGACAACCGATGTAGTTTTCAAATGTTCTCATTCTACTACTGATTTGGTAACTAAATAGTTTTATGGTACCTTTGATAAAAAATAATTAGACATTGCTTTTGACATGCCAAAGGCATTCAACAAAGTCAGGCAGGCTTTATTTTATGAAAGGCTTTCAATCAAATCTTGCATTTAGAATAGATAGCTAATTTTAAACATGATCTCTTTTTTGTGGTGGGCTATGTGTAGGGATTGAAATACTGGTTTACTAGTAAATTAAAATAAAATGTCTAATTTTATTACAATAACTTAGATTGTCATTACCAGTAAAATCAGTAAAATTTATTATAAAAAATCAAAGAAACTTATCTATCCAGTAAGAAACTACACATACGGATAAAAATGCAAGAAATGTTTTAAAACAGTTCAAACTTTTGGTGGCAGTACAAATGATATGTTCAAACACAGTACAAAATGGACCTTTTAAAAAGAAAACAAAAAAAAATTCAAAAAAGTCAAAAAAATCACATAGCCAAACTAGGTCACATAACCCAGCTACTTACTAGCAAAGTATATTGCATAAGCAAATTAATTCAAAGTATACCCAAATAAAATTGTAAAAAAAAGTTAAACACAAAACAAAATTACCCTTTTAAAAAGTAATAGCAGATAAACCAAATAAAAATACAACTATAACAATGGACAAATTTGAATAATTATTCAACAATTTCAAAATATTTCATAAAATCAGTTAATAACTCAATTCACACAGTTGTTGTGCAATTAACAGTCAAAGATAATTTATTATTTGTTTAGTTTTGTACATCTTACCATTTAAAAATACTTTTAAGTGCTAAGGGTTATACCAAAATTCAAAAGTCTCTAAATACAATTTTATAAATAAAGATGAAGCATAGGTAATGAAGAAAGTAGAAAAATTAATTAGTGCAAATCATCGATTGCGTTTAGTGCACAACATTTAATTAGCAAATATCAAGGTTCTTTATAATAAAGATAATTACTATTCATCAGAAAATGAAAGTGAAAAGGAAAAATTAACTAGTTCAAAACCAGAATATATTTCAGTCATCTAATGACACCTTTTCTTTTTTTTAAATGTGTAAAACCATAGATATATTACAAGATATGGCATAGACAGAACTGATCATAAAGTTCTGAAAAATTTTTTAGAAGCTGTGCCTTCATTGAAAAATTGACATAGTGAAGCAAAATGGTTTTATATAATTTTGTAAATAGTAGTTGAATAAAAGTAATAAATATATTATAAAAAATGAAATGTTATAAAACTGTTATAAAATGTTTAATGTAAGTAAAATGTAATATAAAATATGTATTATAATTATAAATATTACTGTTTTAATGTAATATATATTTTTTTATTTTTACATTACTATTATTATGTATTATGTATAAGCATATTACAGTTTAATAAAATATTTAAATGTTTAATAAAAGGTTCAATTTAATAAATGGTTAAAATGTTTAATAAAAGTAATATTGATTTGTAAATTTGAAGAGAAGTTATTTTATGAGCTAGTATAACTTTTTGATTAAATCTAAATAATAACTGTTAAAAAACATCAAAATAACTCAAACTGTTGTTTTAGTTTAAGCTCTCCTTTTCCATTTTATTTTGGTTTTCAAAGTCTTAATAATATACGCCGCAATCTACAAACTTGATAATTGATTTTTATGCTTATTTAATTTATAACAGCTTCAGTACATTATATTAGGTATATAATTTTTTATGCTTATTTAATTTATAACAGCTTCAGTACATTATATTATGTATATATTTTTTAAATCAAAATACTTCTTACTCCCATAAACAGAAAATCATTTTTATTTGTTTAATTATTTTACTAAATACCAAAAAATGTTTGTAATACAATTAAAAATAAAATAATATATTTGGTTTAGATTTATTAGCGCAACTTGCTTTTATGATTTTTTAATTAAAAGGTTAGCGTACTTTTCTTATCTTATTAAAATATATATTATTTATCCGTGTAAGAATATATTATATCAAATTTATTTTTTTAAATCTTTACTTATTTTATCTATTTTATTAACTATTTCATCTAAAAATCTAGTGTAATTTAAGTTATTATTTTTTAAATGTAAATTAAATTAATTTATAAACCCTATTTATAGAAATATTGATTTTTTTTCTTTTATCTAAAAGAATTCCAGCCCAAACCTAAGCCATCAATTGATGCATGTACACTCCACTGCTCCTTTCCCTATTTAAGTTTATCCATGTATGTATACTACATTGCACTTATCCCAATTTAAGTAAGTAGATCTTTGTAAATTACACAGTGCCTATCCCTTTTGAAGTCAGTTGGTATATGTACACTTGACTGGGACTACCTAAATAAACTATAACTAACAACAATATAATGTAACTATAAAATATATATATATATATTAGTTGAAAAACATAAAATTATTTTGAAATAAAATATTTAAATCTAAAAAAGTTGCTCTCAATGGAGGATTTTAACCTGCAACCTTGACAGCCATACTTAAAAATTGGAGCAATATAACATCCACAGCACTACGGCAATATATTATTGAAAAAAAATTAAACATTTTTTGCGTACAAATAATATTACCATTATGTGTACATTATTCTATAAATAATGACTTTCTTCTTTTACACTTTTTTTTTGATTAATTAAAGTTTGTTTTGTGCAAAAAAATAGACAAATTCTCATTGTTTAAACAAAAATAAAATAGATTCAAAATATAGTCTTTTAAAGTGAGAAACACACACAAAAAAAATTTTAATTCAATGTTTAGTGTTTAACTCAATGTTTAATTTTAGTTCAATGGCTTTAACCTGTGGAAGATTCTGGCCATAAATTAAAAAGGATTCAAAATAAATTTGCAACAATTTTTTTTGTCATATTCAGTTTTTAATTTCAATTAGGCATTTAAAATTAAATAAAATTGTTAAAAAATGATGCACCTTAATGTGTTATACAAATATGTTTGCAAGGGGCAAATTAACTGATCGCAAATTCAGCAGAAATCTGTAAAAATTTCTGCTCTTCATTATCATTAAAAGCCATGAACACTGTTTTAATGAAAAGCCTAATTTATCATATTGCAAAAATTTACATAGATTATCCTGACCATATTTTAAAAATCCAGAAATTTTTTTTCCTCAAATATCCGGAAAAAATCCGGAAAATTTTTTTGTAATATACGGAAAAAATCCGGAATTTACAGAGAGATGTTAACAAGAAGAGAGGGGGCGTGCTCTCCTCCATCTTTTATATTACTATAATATTACGCCAATTTAAAAGTATCCTTATTCAACGTATATATGAATAAAAAACTACATAACTTTTTTCATCAAAAAATAATAATAATAACAATAAAATTTTAACAATAATAATAATAATAAGATGAAGTTAAAGAAGAAGTAGAAAACTATATTTAAAAGCTGTTAAACAATGTGGAAACTTTTTTAGACATGCTTTTATACATTAAAATACATAATGAATAATGAAATATTGCCTCAATTCACCAAAGATATGCAAATAGAAAAACGTTTAACGCATTGTTACAGATCAGAGGCGCCACCATAACTGAAATCCCAGGTAAGCGAAAGATATTATGACTCAAAATGAGGTTTTGATTTTTTTTTAAAACGAAGACCAGATATATTACTGATTTGAGGAGAAATCTAAGAGAGTGCTGCTACATCGATTGATCTATACCTGTCTTAACCCAAACCCTCAGTCGATGTAGCAGCATTCCCTCGCATGTTATCCCTAAATTAGTCAATGTAGAAGCACTCTCCTACATTTCTCCCCAATTCAGTAATATATCTGGTCTTCATTTTTTGAAAAATCAAAACCTCATTTTGAGTCATAGTATCTTTCGCTCACCGAAATCCCATGGGCGTTATTTATTTTAGCGTTTTGGTTTTTTTGTAGTAATTTTACAAAATAAACCAACATATATCTGACACTTTAGCTTGCCAACTTCTTTCAGTAAACATTTTATTACCTGCAAAGCACCAACTTTTGGAAAATATAAATGGATTTTATTTTAACTATTTTCGGAGCATACATCAATCGCAGTAAAAAGATAGGAAATAATAATAATAATAAAACACCAGACTTCTAAAATACAAAAAATAAGAAATCTTTAGTAATAAATATGTTAAAAAAGAAAATAAATAAATAAAAAGTAAAAAGATATTGAATTATTTTTCTGTAATCAGTTAGTTTTCTACAATTAGTTCTTCCAGTCAGTGCTTAAAATGTTCTAAACTTAATTTTTAGTACAACGACTTCTTTTATTAAAAAATCTCCACGTTCAAAAATTATAAAAGTTTAAACATTCGTTAGATAAAGTTTAAATAAAAATTTTAAATTTATTTTAAATATGATAAACAAAAGGTGAGGCAATATTAATGATTCACGTGCTTATTCACGTGATTCAAAATTTAAAATATGATTTTTTTTTTTAATTGAAAGAAAATAAAATTAATTTTGACACGTGCTTTTTGAATTGAAAAGAAAACGTACCTCAAAATGCGATGTTTTTAAAAACCTAATAATGGCACTTAAAAGCAATTTGATTCACTTGACGTTTAGTCAAAGTACATATGTTTAGATTTCTTTAAAATAATTACATAGAATAAAATCCTTATAGTTTAGAATATAGTTTTATTATATAACACCTATTTGTATGTAATAACTTATTACTAAAAAAGTAATTAATCTTAGTAATAATAAGTTTTTTTCACCCTTTACAAAAATAAGTTGTACCGCACGACCATATTACACCACGGTATTACAGTAACTGTAAGATTAATAGAAGTTTCTATTAGTTGAAGGTCATACCAAATTTCTCATTCTTAGATCGAACTATACATTGTTTCACTGCACTCTAGAATTAGATTTCACTAATCTCTAAAGAGTTTAAATTTAACGATTATATCTCATATTTGACGGAAATTAAAAACTGATTTCTCTGACAGCTTTTGTACCATCGTCATAACTTTTTAAATACCATCGTCAAAACTTTTTAAAGTCTCCAATTAATAAGAAATTATGCGAAAAAATGATATTTTCAAGAAGTGTACGAATTGAGATTTGCAATGGTACGACTGGACAGAAAACGAAATAATGATGCAGTAAATTTTGAACCACCGACAAATAAACTGAGAGAAGTTTCAGTCCTTAAGCGAAGTGATTTACTTAAAAAAAGTTTTAAAACAATAAAAAAAGAAATCTCTTTGCTAATAGCTAAAAGAGCTATTTAAAAAATGTAAATGTACAATTTTTTTTAAAAAGAAGACTTTGACACGCATCGCTAATTTTATTTTAAAAGTAGGAGATCATTCACTCTTTTGCGCTGGGATTTTTATTAAACTTTAATTAAAATGCTTATTAATTTTTGGTTTACTCTGCGAGGGAAATCTTTTAATCTTTTTGGCTTTGTTTGTTAACTAAATATAACGTTCCGTAATTTATGGACAACAAATTTACTGTTTATATATACTTGTTACTGTTTCATTTGATAGTAATAAACAGAAAAAATTTTATAAATTGTATTTTCGGAAACTAATTATCCGGAAAATATAAAAAGTTTAAAAAATATCCGGAATTCCGGAAATATCCGGAAAAAGATAATTCCTGAATTTATAAAAGAAAAAAAAAAACAATAAATTTATGGCTGCAAAAATAATAACAGTCAAAACATACATTTTTTAATTTATTGTTTGTTTAAACACCAGCTAATTCAAGAATTATACATAAAAACAAAGTTAAAATAATAGTTACTAAAGGTTTGTAAAATATGAGCATCAATCTTCAAATAAACAAATTATAAATTATACTAAATTATACTAAACATTATAAATTATAAATTATACAAATTATACTAAAGCTGTTTGCGCATTTGTATGAAAGATTAAAATTTGATTTTTGTTAGAAGGAAACTTTGAAGAATTTAAAATTTTTAATGTTTTAAATTAAACATAAGTTAATATGATTTAAAAGATGTTATTATAAATTTTTTGTGTTCTTTTAAAATAACATTCAGTTGTTTAAAATAGTTTTTGTATGTTTTTAAACACCTGTTTTTAATTTTATATAAATATTTTTGCGAGAGTTATGGGCATTTAATTGACATTTGATTTAAATGAGGATAAGATTTAAAAATAAGATTTAAATAAGATATAAAAGTAGTTGCTATTTCTTTTATTTAAAAAATTTGACCACCGCAAATATTTTAAATAAATATAGGTCTGTATCTAAAGTAATTTCCTGCTTAGACTCTTCAACAGCTTGTGGTCCTGACAACATTCCTGTTGTAGTTTTGCAGAGGTGTTCTCCGGAGCTTTCATCCATACTTTCTAAACTATTTAACAAGTGCTTATCAGAGTCTTGTTTTCCATCATGCTGGAAAGCAGCATCTGTTATCCCTATTTTCAAAAATTCCGGAGAGCGATCTGATTCATCTAACTACCGTCCCATTAGTCTTCTTCCTGTCATAAGCAAGGTTTTTGAATCTTTAATCAACAAACACTTAATCTCTCATCTTGAATCAAATAACTTACTTTCTGATCATCAATATGGATTTCGGTCTTCTCGTTCTACAGCTGATGTGCTAACAGTAATAACCGATAGGTTTTACCGTGCATTAGATAGAGGTGGAGAGGTTAAGGCTATCGCACTTGACATTTCTAAAGCTTTTGATAAAGTTTGGCATGCTGGTCTTCTCCATAAGCTTTCTTCTTATGGTGTAGCTGGTAACGTCTTTAAGATTATTGAGTCCTTTCTTTCCAATCGTAGTATAAAAGTTGTCCTCGATGGACAACACTCTTCTTCACATCCTGTAACTTCAGGGGTTCCTCAAGGTTCAATCCTTGGCCCTATACTCTTTTTAATTTACATTAACGATCTTCCAGATATTCTCACATCTAAGGTGGCATTATTCGCTGACGACACTACCATTTACTCTTGTCATGATAAGAAGCCTACACTCTCTGATTGCTTGGAGGGGGTATCTGAGCTTGAAAAGGATCTCACTTCTGCTATAGCATGGGGCTCACAGTGGTTGGTGAACTTTAATTCAGATAAAACTCAATTTTATTCGGCCAATCGTTATCGTAATAATTTAGATCTTCCTATATTTATGAATGGTAATGTACTAGATGAGTCATCTACCATTCATCTTCTAGGATTAACTCTTACTTCTGATCTTTCTTTTAAACCGTATATCAAATCCATTGCAAAATTAGCATCTGCTAAGGTTGCATCTCTTTATCGAGCTCGACACTTTCTTACTCCAGATTCTATTCTCTATCTCTATAAATCTCAAATCCGTCCCTGTATGGAATACTGTTGCCACATCTGGGGCGGATCTTCTAATGATGCTCTTTCTCTTTTAGACAAGGTGCAAAAACGAATTGTAAACATAGTTGGACCCGCTCTTGCAGCCAATCTCCAACCTTTGTCACATCGTCGTAATGTTGCTTCTCTTTCTCTTTTCTACAAATACTATAATGGGCACTGCTCTAAAGAGCTAGCGTCCCTTGTGCCATCTACTAAAATTCACTCTCGTGTTACTCGCCATTCAATTAAGTCTCATCCTTTTTCTGTGACTGTTCCTAAGTGCTTCAAAAACTCTTATTCTTCTAGTTTTTTTCCTCGAACATCAGTTCTTTGGAATTCGCTTCCTTCATCTTGCTTTCCTGATTCATATAATTTGCAATCTTTTAAGTCATCAGTCAATCGTTATCTTGCTCTACAGATTTAGTCTTTTCTCTTCCAGTAACTTCCAACTCTTATAGTGGTTGCTTGCAGCCTTGTTGGAAGTGAAGATGTTAAAAAAAAAAAAAAAAAAAAAAAAAAAAAAATACCTCAAAAAACAAGTTGTGATTTGGGGTAATTTGATTTTTAATATCAGATTGTACTTTATGCTTTAAAGTTTAAATTATGATTTTTTAATAACATAATTAAAAATAATAATAAGGGATTGCCCATAAATTACATAACGCAAACTTTCACAATAAACAAAACAAAATAGATCAAAAGTTTTCCTTGCAGAACCTTTATTGTAAAAAAATAAAAATCAAAATAGGCCATTAAGTTTAATGAAAATCGCAGCATAAAATACCTTAATATCTCCTACTTCTGTTTTTTAAAAATATTTGAGAACGATCCCTAATATGGTTTTAAAATGAGATTTTTTATCATATTTTCAAGATCAATTCACAAATATTTTTTTATTGAATAACAACTATTGAGTTTTGTGATGTACTATTAGTTTTTTTGTCAAATAAATTTTATACCAACCATTTCACTTGCAAGAACATTAGAGAATTCACTTTGCATTGCGAATGGAAGTGCAGTTTCAATTCGATGTTGATATGTTTTTGTAAAGCTAAAAAAAAAAAAAAAAAAAAAAACATTTCATATAACTTTTTTGGGTTTAATAAAGTTTTATTTTCAATTTTTATTTTAAAAAAAAATTTAATTTTTTAAAACTTTATATCAAAAGATAAAAACAGCATTACTTATTTTAGAAAATTTATAAATTTTCAAATATTATAATAGAAAGAAATATAGGTAGTCTAATGTATAAAATTTAAATCATTTAATAAAACTCAGCCTGCAACTGGCTTCATTATGTAGAGTCATGTTTACTGCAACAGCATAAAAAAGACAAATTTTTATGACTAAAAAACACATTAAGATAAAAATCTATTAAAAAATTTAATAAAAAACTAACCGTTTTTTCACTTCTAGTAAAAACGTAAATGATGTAGATCTATCAAATGCCTGTAATGAAAAGTGAAGTTTTAATGCACTAATAAGATTTTATATAGTTAGAATAGTTTACATTTTTATCTTATTATCAATAAAAGAAATTTTATTTTTTTCTTATACATACATACATATGTATATATATATATATATATATATACATATATATATATATATATATATATATATATATATATATATATATATATATATATATATATATATATATATATATATATAAAACTTATGTGTGTGTGTGTATATATATATATATATATATATATATATATATATATAAATATATATATATATGTATACGAAAAAAATAAAATTTCTTTTATTATATATATATATATATAAAACTTATGTGTGTAAATGTATATATATATATATATATATATATATATAAAACTTATGTGTGTAAATGTGTATATATATATATATATATATATATATATATATATATATATAAAACTTATGTGTGTGTATATATATATATATATATATATGTATACGAAAAAAATAAAATTTCTTTTATTATATATATATATACATATATATATATATATATATATATATATATATATATATATATATATATATATATATATATATATATATATATATATATATATATATATATATATATATATATATATATATATATATATATATATATAAGACCAGAAAGAGTGCAATTATTTAAACAAAAACAATTTATAACACTATCATAAATGTTTATTTTTGATAGTGTTATAAACGGAAAATATAGACAGTATACATAATTATATTATTGAAAAATTATGGAATTTGCTTTTGATTCCTTTTTGACTTTTGTCAGATCACTTAAATATGTTTGTCAAAAAAATCCAAATTGATCCAAATTGATCCCTAAATTTGGATCAATATGAACCAAATTGATCCAAACTTAAGAAAAGCAGATGATAGACCTTCAAACTGTTGCATAGAATTATCCATTACTTAAAATTCCATATGCAAAAGTAAATATTTTAAATTATAAGTGAAACAAGTGAAAGTATCAAATAAGCTTATGAGTTTTAAATACAAACTGGTATACAATAAATTTTAAATACAAACTGATATACAATAAGTTTTAAATACATACTGATTTAAATAGTTCAGAATACAACTTAAAGCATAGTCAACTATATGATATGAAATAGTGAATGACCTGAGATCAATGGTGATGTTTATGGCACTTGAAAACAAATAATATTTTGCATTGGTCTTATAAGGATTAAATAAGTGTTTAATTAAAAATCATATTTGTTTTCCTAATTTGAACTTTTTTGACTACTTGGTTCTAAAACATCTTTTATTGATTTTTTAATGTGATTTTCAATAGATTTAAAATTTATTTAGAAAAAAAAAATTTAATGCCCTTTTCGAATAAAAGACTTCTAAATATTAATACTAATAGTAGTTTTATTATATTAGGAATTTATACTAAAATAATTTTACACTAATAATTTTACATTAATCTTTAACAGTAACAGAACTAACAGTAAATTTTTTGATTGTCAAACTTTTTATACCATGTCTGATTTTATTTGTCAAAATTTTTATAGCAAAACTGGCATTATAAATAAGTTTTTACTACTTCTATTGAAAATGAGACATTACTGACAACTAAACTTATAAATAAAAGAAATGTTTATATTAAATACAGATTTGGATACTTGTGTCCCAAAATTTGAAATTTAGATTACACACACATACACAAAAAAACATGGTCACATGGTTTTCGATTAACTTTATTGAAATAGCAGACTGTAAAAAAGCTATTCAAATAAAAAAAAAAAAAACATTTGTTTTTTATCAACACTAATTTTATTTTATCATTATAACAGAGATGTGTGAACAGAGTATAACAATTAGATATTTATAAATAATATGAACAACAGAGTATTACAACTTTTGTGACTTTTATTTAAACAACTTGTTTTAAATTCAACTTTACATAAAAATTTTGCAAAAATGTGCTATTTTTCATTAAAAATTTTAAATTAAATAAACGATTATATAATTCAAATTATTTACATGATTAGAATATGTTTTTACTTACTTCATCTGTTATACATAAATATATGATGCCAGATTCAACAATATAATGAAACAAGTAACTAAAAAGTAAAATAAAAATATTTCTAATGTCATATATTGGACAGACAAACTTTTTTATAAAAAGAAAAAAAACTTACCCAGTCTGTGTATAACTCATTTTAGAATCTTTATTTGTTTCTATTTTGACAAGAATATGTTCAACGACCTCTTGAAAGTTTCCAGTGCATTTAGCATGTTTTGCAAGAACTGTAGTGCCACGAGTTATTGTGCAATAAAGAATTGACATGTTATTAATTTTTCTTTTTTTGCGTGTGAAAAAATAAACGTTTTACATACTGAATGAAAAATTTTAATCCATGACTTTAATAAATTGAAAAACTATTGAATACTAGATACACCCCTATTTAGTCATTGATGGATGCCTATAAAAATTATAGCTGCATATGTATTATTTATGTAACATTGCCCTAAATATATATAGCACACCAATAACTTACTTAATTATAAATATATCTATGACTTATTTTAAAATGATCCATTTACATCATATGATTATTTGCACATGCTTCTATAACTTACATGGTGATTATAGAGATGCATATAAAGTATAGATGGATTTATGACTTATTTATGGATGAATGTAAGACATTTTTAAAAGTGCATCTATAACTATAGCTTCTTAGCATCTTTAATTTATTCATTTGTAACAAATAAAGTATTTATGATTAAATAGAAATGTACCTATTATTATATTTAAAAGTTTTTTTATGCATTAAAAGTCATTGTTTAATTAAAGACTATAATTTGAGAATCAACAATTTATTTGAAAATGTATAACTATATAAAAAAAAACTAAATTTTGAAACAAAAAATTTATATCCATAATATTTGAAAGAGTTTTTGATAAATTGAAATATTCCTTCATTGTTATAAAAACAACTATAAAATACTAGACATCTAACAAAACAATAAATTAAAATATAAAAAAATAATTACAACCAAATAGATTTTTTTATATTTTGCAAAAACCAGGAAAAACTAAAAGAATTCTAGTAATTTTATTACTGTTATTTCTATTGCAAAACAAAACAACAACAAAAATGTTTTTATCAATACAAAACTGAACACTTTTTTTAAGAATCAATAACTATGTAAAAAAATTAAAAAAATAGTTTTTACCAAAAATAAATATTTATAGTTACAATTTATGAGTTTTTAATTATATATATACATATATATATATATATATATATATATATATATATATATATATATATATATATATATATATATATATATATATATATATATATATATATATATATATATATATATATATATATATATAACATAATCACAGTCATCATCATCATCAATAACAATTATTAACATCATCATATAATATTAGCCAAATAGCATGTTTTTTCAAGTAAACTAATAAATAATGATTGTATGATTTGTTTAAAAAACATCTGATATGCTAAGGTAAGAAGCGTAT
The DNA here is from genome assembly GCF_022113875.1 of Hydra vulgaris. Taxonomy (NCBI): domain Eukaryota; kingdom Metazoa; phylum Cnidaria; class Hydrozoa; order Anthoathecata; family Hydridae; genus Hydra; species Hydra vulgaris. The sequence goes on from NC_061157.1 coordinate 50,810,187, forward strand.
AACAAAATTTAACTTTCAAAAAAATCACTTTTTACAAATCTATTTCAAAATCAAATACATCTTAAAAATATTTTCTTGAAAAGTATTATGATGTTCATCTTCAAAAACAAGAACCATATGTATAAGAAGAGGAAAGAATAAAGTCTTAAAACCACCCTATTATATCTCTGTTTAAAAAAATTACTCTGTATAAATATTCAACAATAAAATGATAAATAAATATTATAATTGTTAATTATTTTAATTCATTCTTTTTGATTTTCAAAACAATGAATATTATTGTATCTAGATAATCAAAGTTTAAAATAGCTGTACAACTTCATTACTAATTTACATATTAATTTTATTATTCTCAGCTATTGACTCTAATTGCACCCTTAACCAGTCAACTTATTTTCAAAATGATTGAATGATTTCAATGTATTTAAAAAAATACATTATATTACTTTTTTCTAACCAATTGAATTATAGAGGGTCTTAATGTGTTTGCAAATGCACGGTACACCAATCTATGAAGTAGAAAAATTAAATGCAATTAATTTATCAAATCATTTATATATAATATATAATTAATATATAATTGAATGCAATTAATTTATTAAACTAATAAAATAATTGCTATTTTATTTCATATTTATAAAAACGTTTATAGTTAATGATTTGATTTAAAATAAAACTTATGAATCAGTACAAATTAGGTCAATGATTTTACAAATTTCGCATTTTTTATTATATACAAATTAATAAAAACTTGCAGTATAGAGTTATCATATACACATAAACAAACATTTACTTTTACTAAGTGAATGACTCTTTAATGCAAGTTTTATGAATTTAAAAACAAAAGGTACCTTGGTAACAATGCAATAATTGGACAAATAAAACTAAGTAACCAAAACTGAGATGATGACATGACTTCATAAACACCCCAATAAATGTTTATAAGTGGATCAATAGCACAAAAGATTATAAAATAAATATATGAAATACTAGCACTGCCAAATATAACAACACCATGAATCCATGTCTATAAAATGAAAAAAAATTCTAATGTTACTCTCAAATTATCTAAAATTTATAATGACAGATACACAGATATATATATATATATATATATATATATATATATATATATATATATATATATATATATATATATATATATATATATATATATATATATATATATATATCTGTGTAAAGATAAGAAGATATTAAAAGGCGTAAAAAATAAAAACCAATAAAATAATATAATAGTGACACCAGTTAAATTTTTTGTCATAATCGGTTCCCAAGTTCTTACCAGGTTCATGAATGGTAATTTTGAATCCTTGACAGTCATTCCAGAATACCAGATATGAAAAAATATGGAACCCCTGAAGATGAACTCTATTTAAATTTCAGCAAGATTGGTTAACTGGTTAGGTATTTATGGCAGTTTTAGAATGTATTTTGTTAGTTTTAGACCTTAAAATGTTACCAATTACTGTGATGTTTGATCACTATTTTTAAATAAAGGTTACATGAGTGTTCTACTATGTAATACTAACAATTTTTGTTTTAATTGTTCTATTGCTACAACTACCATTTTTATTTTATAATTGACAAACAAAAAGTTTAGAAGGTCAGTCAGAGTAAAATCTTATGAAAGTTAGAATAGTTCTTTGAAGATCAGTAAAAATCTTTTGTAGGAATGTGTCATCAAATAAAATCTCATCTAAACTGTCAATAAGTGTGACAAGTGGCATTAATTTAAATAATCATTTTCTTTAAACAAAAGAATTATGTTAGAATTACTTCCTTGTCATTTAAGTAATTATTTCCTTAAATTTAATCCTTTGTAATTTATAATATTTGAAGGTATGTTAATGGATTGTTATCCAATATAAATTCAGATTAAATTTTGTAAAAGGGATAGTTTGATTTAGTGAATTGCCACAATGCAAAATCAAGCAAAGGTTCACAATGAAAATAGAAAATTTGTGTGCTTCCTCTGTCTGAAAAAAAAGACAGCTTATTGCTTTCCAAGCAGATTGAATATGCTAACTGTACAAAACACCTCTCACTTAAAGGACTGGCAAAGACACTGGAGTTAAGAAACAAATTTTTGTTGCGGTATCAGAATATTTGCAAGAAACTCACTCCAACATTGAACAAATCTGTTCACTGATCAAATCAAATGGAATTAAACTAATTTTGGCTTGCAATATTAAAGTTTCAAATATAATTTGAGGTCTTTAAACCCATTCAAGTATGCACCCTTGTACATGGTATGACCTCAAATCCAAGTATTTTGCCAAATATGGAAACTCGTGAACACTGGACTCAATCAAATCTAACATCGAGTCTTTTCAGCAGTCTGGCAGGGTTGTTGCAAGTGCAAAGGTAATTGGCAATGTCTTTTGAAAACCAATCAACAGCAGGCCTGGAAATGTTTTAAATTTGGAAATAATCCCACCGATAGAATCGCATATCCTTATAGGAGTTTTCAAACCATCTTTTCAAGATACTTAAAACTGCTTGGATAAAAGCTGTTAAATGGCCAGCTGCTTTTCACATTCAACTAGCCCATATCATTAAGGCCAGTTTGAGGGAAATGAATGCAGGAAGCTTCTTAAAAATGTGGATGTGCTTCAACAACTTGCTGATACAAACTCGGTTCCCAAAATATTTCACATAATTGAAGCATTCAACAGTTTCAATTAGTTGTAAAAGCTTGCTTTAGATTTATCGTTCAGCCAAATTTTGCTGAAATAATTGAAAATTTCGAAAGGTGTTACTTAATGATAACTGGTACAAGCGTAACAGGGTCATTCCATGCTAAGTGGAGCAATTTTTAATAAGGTTCCTTAAAGACCACCTCAAATTTCATTTAAAGTTTTTGATTTTGAACATATATATGAGAAAAATTTATTTTGAAAATTATAGATCAATATCTATTATGGTTCTTGAGAAAACACTATTTAAGAAGTGGGCTGTTTTGCATGAAATTTCACTTTACAAGCAAAAAGGTTTTTTTCATCGTTTTTAACCGTGTCACATGATAGAGCCGAAAATATTTATCCTCGAAAATATCACCGAAAAATTTCACAACCAAAAATTTTAGAACCGAAAAGTATACTTTCATTGCAGGATCAAATTACAAAATCCTTTCTTGCGCCGAAAGTTTTTAAACCGAATTTTACAACCGAAAAAATTTGGATGGAATTACAAAATCCTTTCTTTTTTTAATCTATTTTTTTTTTTTCAGTTAGACATTTTACAATAAAATAAACAATTAAAATTTCTTTAAAATATATATACATATATCTTATACTGCTGAGTTAGGTGAGCATGATGATGTCATACTCACCTAACGTCAAACAGCCTGCTGCTGGGGGCTTCAGTACATACATCGACTGACAAATAGCCTGACTCGCAGTGGAGTGCTGCTACATCGACTGAGGGTTTGGTATGGGTCAGCATCTTTTTCATTCATTATTCTTTGTTTTCCCTCATTGTTTTCTAAAAACACTCACTTAACTGTAATTAATTAAGTGTAACTTTCGGTTGTAAACCATTTTAATGAAATTCGGTTCTAAAATCATTAATGACTTTCGATCGAAAATTCGATCGAAATTTTTTCGGTTCTAAAATCATTAATGACTTTCGATTGAAAATTCGATTGAAATTTTTTCGGTTCTAATTTTTTTCGTAAATATTTTCGGTTGTGTAATTTTTTTTCATATTCGGTTCTAAATTGAAATTAGAGATTCGGTTGAATCATAGGACGCCTTTTTAACAGCTAATAACTTTTAAACAAGATGGTTTCAAAAATTAATACAAATCAATTTGTCTGTTGATCTAAACGGGGTGAATAAATATTATTACAAAAATCAATTGATTAAAGAGCTGCATTCAAAAGTTATATGTTATCAAAATGAGACGGGTCAAGATTTTTTTTTAATTGATCCGCGATGCAAAGCATTTGTTTCCTAATATGGCAGTTTTTTTTCATAAAATTTCTTATACTCATCATTCAGAGAGTGTTAATAAAAAGCAAAAAAATTAATGACCACTTATTTATAATCCCAAAAGATAGTCTCTAAAAGTCAGATAAATTTTCCATAAAATTATTATCATTATTATTTTTAATTACTGTTTTATTTAATTTTATAATACCGGTATGTTAATCTAAAAAGTACCAATAAAACCAAATAAATTGTTGTATTTTAAAGCTAATTAATAACAAGTAGTATCCCTGAGCTCTATTCTTGCTGTATTGATAAAGCATTAAATGAACAGTGCTTATCTTATCAAGTTATTAAGTCTAAAAAAGTAAATGTTACCAAGAACTGTCTGAACTAAACCAAGACCTTCTTTCTTTGAGAAGCAAAGTAAATCCCATAGATTTTATTTGTAACTATCACGAGAAAGTTTACTTGTTGAGGTATGAGAATGAACATCGAAGATATTGTTATAGTCCTTTTAACAAGCACACAAAAAAAGTGAAAAATAAATTTCAATATTTAAACTAATATCTTTAATTTAATACAAATACCTTTACATATACATTACATATATTAGGGTGGGTTTTTTTTCCACTTTTTTTTTCAAAAAACTAGGCACAATCTCTGAATGTGTGCAAAATAATAAAATAACACTAGGTTTAAAATTTTTATGAATAAAAAATATTTTAAGGGGTCCCCCAAGACCCTTGAATTTTTAACAGGTCCCTAATATTTAAAAAAAAAAGTTTTTTAAAAGTAGGTCAACCTGGTACTCAAATGAAGCAAAATTATATAAAAATTTTAAAAATAGTAACTAATTTTTATAAAATTATTATTTTAGGTTTTATTGCATAAAAAATAACAGTTTTTAACAAAAATGAAAAAAGTGCATTTTTTAAAGTTTTTTCCTGATAATTTTAACATATAAGTTAAACAAATTATTTTTATTCAAAATAATCAATATTTTTAAAATTTTTATATAATTTTACTTCATTTGAGTACCAGGTTGACCTATTTTTAAAAAACTTTTTTTTTTTAATATTGTTAAAAATTTGTTAAATAATCAAGGGTCTTGGTGAACCCATTAAAATATTTTTTATTCAAAAAAATTTTAAAACTAGTGTTATTTTATTATTTTGCACACATTTAGAGGTTATGCCTAGTTTTTTAAAAAAAAAGTTGAAAAAAAAACCACCCTAATATATATATATATATATATATATATATATATATATATATATATATATATATATATATATATATATATATATATATATATATATATATATATATATATATATATATATATATATATATATATATATATATATATATATATATTATTGTTGTATAGGAGTATGTAGATATTAGGTAATCAAGAAGAAATTTTTTTTTTCTTTATAGGGGAAATATGGGGTTTAGCAAATATTTGGATTTAAAGTAATGCAATATGAGACAACATATTGAGGTATAGTCCACTTTTAACGCAGCATTATTGTAACCAGGTAAATACAAAATTATACATCTTATTTTTTAAACAACTTACGACTTATAAAACTAAAATCAATCCAGTTTCGATTATATGCCTTTTAATGTGCTACACTAGAATGGGCTGTAATGGGTTAGTTGTAATCGAGCAAAATAGGGTTCTTTGCTATTTTACCCAACTTTATTCTTTTAAACTTTGTAATTATACACATATAATGCTTCTAGCTTAATTGTTATTTTATTCAATTAAACAGACAAATAGACCTATAATATTATAGTATATATATTATAGTATATAGTATATAGGCCCACTAGTGTGTAACTAACATGTTCCTTTAGACTTAAAACCTAAGTCTTGCTATAAATTATATTTAGCCTAATAGTTGTTATAAGTTTTAGGCTATGACATAACTGGCCATAATTTTACATTATTCATTATTACACAAATATCCTATTTTTCCCCACATGGGGTATTTGTGTAATTTCAAAAATAAAATAATTTTATTTTTTTGCTTGTGATCTTGTTAGTGGAGACTTTTTAAATATAAAGTAATATTTATCAGTATTCATACTTTCAGTAGACACATTGACACATCTTATAGCCTGCTGTTGCAAGAGAGTGTTGCTACATCAAATGAGGGTTTGGCATGGGGCAGCAATCTTTTTGTTTCATTATTTAAATAATGAAAAAAAAAGATTGCTGCCCCATTGCTTGTGATCTTGTTAGTAGAGACTTTTTAAATATAAAGTAATATTTATCAGTATTCATACTTTCAGTAGACACATTGACACATCTTATAGCCTGCTGTTGCAAGAGAGTGTTGCTACATCAAATGAGGGTTTGGCATGGGGCAGCAATCTTTTTGTTTCATTATTTAAATAATGAAAAAAAAAAGTAAAATAAATATTCCTTTATGTCCGAATTACAGATATTACAGAGAGTGTATTACAAATGACATAAAAAATCTTCAATTTAAGAAAAATAAGATGCTCAAGATATCAATTGGAAGAATAAAACTATTGAGAAATGTCTGACTTGTGCAAGCGCAAAAACAAGCACACACTAAAATGATAATGATGATACATAAAACAAATATTTTAAGTTTATTTAACAGACAAACAAGAAAAAAAGTATATAACAACACTTGTTATTGTTGATTGTTTATCGATCATATAAAAACATAATAAACATAATAAAATAAAAAATGTGTTTAAATTACAATAAAATAGTTATTTTAAATAATAAAATTTTTTCACATCAAAGCTAAACAAAAAAATTACCCAATTAGGAGTTTCAACAGCTATATGAAGTGATACTGTTAGTACTGCCAACTGGTGGTATGTAATTCCAACCACTAACATTCCAAAAGGAAGGTCGAAATAAGAGTACATAGTAATAAAGTACAAGACCAAACTTTGATATACTGCATCAAGCACTGATATCCAAAACAATTTTCTTGAATATCCTTTACCAAACTGGCCCCATTGATAAAGTAATGGTCTTTTTATAACAGCTTCAGCGCTGAGGCTTTGATCAAAAATGCCAGATATAATTGGAGGTAATGATGTAAAAATTAAATTGAATAAAATAAGAGATATGTCATCAATTGCATTTGAACCAGAAAAACCATTATAAAGTTGATACCAAAAAAGCAATGAAACAAACATCTAAAAAATAGTTCAAAAATTTTTACTTTTATAAACTAAAATATTTATTTCCACGAAGTGAAATCAACTGCATTTTTGCAACTCACTGCATTTTTGTAGAAAAAATAGACAATCATTCTTGCAGTACGATCATAGCACCAAAAACCATGAAGCAAAAGAAGTCTTTGTAAAAAACGAAATCGTCCAAGAACAAAATCACTTGCCATTACAGCTTGAACACCTTCTTCTCCTGCAATTCCAACACCAATCTGATAAGAAGAATTGTAACATTTAAATAAAACCATTTAACAAAAAAGAAAAGCAGAATAATTTTATCTTAAGCAGGAAAATAAAAACAATTTCAAAACAAATACCTCAGCCATTTGTAGCATGCTTACATCGTTTGCTCCATCGCCTATTGCTAAAGACATCACTTTAAGGTTTTCACGAATCAAGCTAACTACAGCAGCCTAAAGATTTTGAAACAATAGAATTGTGTCCCAAAATGTGTCCAAAAAAATTTTCTTGCGCACATCATTTTCTCATTTTAATACCATCTGGGTTTATATGTAGCAGTAGAAAAATTTCCTAACCAATTTCAACAATATTTAAAATCTCAATTTTTTAAATTTATGATAAAATTTATGAACTTTTTTAGAAGCAAACCCTACAAATTTTATTTTCAACAAAGTTATAGAAAAACCAATGTTTTTAGGTTGGTTGTAAATCAAGTGACAATTTGTTTAAGACTATTCAGAAAATTCTTATTCTCAGTGAGAATTGATGTTAGTGACAAATTAAACAACCTTTGTGTTTGCTGTATATAATTTTGTTTTAACTGCTTTTTGTCTGTTGTTTAAATTTAAATACTTATTTTAATAAATTAAAGCTGATTTTTTTTCAATGGTGAAACCAACTTTTTTTATAAAAAAACTTCATATTATATATATGTTCTATATACATAGATGTATATTTATAAAAATATAATGTAATGTAATTTGTGCAATATGCAGTTTGTTTATTTGGTGACACTTGAATGGTGATTTGTTTTAGCAATAATAAAAATTGAAATGAGTTGTATTAAAAAAAAAAAAAAAAAGAGAGAGAAGTGAAAGTATAAAATTATTTTTGCATAAATCATAAACAGAGATGCAATGTCTATGCTGTAACAAATGTTACAAAGGTTTAAGATTTTATAGCAGTGGACCCAGTGTCAGGGATATGATATTAATGCTCCATAATAACTACACATATCTACATATGTACTATCTACATTGGATATCTACATGTATTAAATCATTGAGCCGGAAATCTAATTTCTTTAAGCTAAATGTGTTTTTACAAAAGTTTGAACAGAAAATATTTTAGAATCGTTTTTGTCTTGAGAATGCCAAAGAAGAGGATAACCAGTTTTTTCTATATCACAAAAGAGAGAGAACCAAGAGATAACCAGTTTTTTCTTATCACAAAAGAGAGAGAACCAAGAGGATAACCAGTTTTTTCTTATCACAAAAGAGAGAGAACCAAGAGGATAACCAGTTTTTTCTATATCACAAAAGAGAGAGAACCAAGAGGATAACCAGTTTTTTCTATATCACAAAAGAGAGAGAACCAAGAGGATAACCAGTTTTTTCTATATCACAAGAGAGAGAACCAAGAGGATAACCAGTTTTTTCTATATCACAAAAGAGAGACAAGCATGTATAATACAGAAAAGCAAAAGACCAATCATTCTACAAGTTAATGGAGAACAGACATGTTCGGTTTAGGAGGATGGAGGAGACAAGATGTAAAGGTGAAACAACAATAAATGCAATAAAAATCAATAAACTGATGTTTTTGCCCGCTTATCTAGGCCTGAATCTGGATCTGAAGTAAGATTCTTGGGATTTATCTGATAGATTCAGTTTTAATGATAGATTAAGTTGTTCTAATGATAGATTCAGTTGTTCTAAAGTCTAAGATAATGATAAACACAAGGGCTGAAATCTGGTTGGTTGTACTGCTTTGGTTTCTGCTTGATACAGAGCAGGTATATCCCCACAAACTTCATTAGTAGCTGCAATTTACAATAAAGGTGGTGTGAGGATTATGAAAATATTACTCTATCAACATAGAAAGTGATTCAGAAATGTAGAGGTATTAGGTACAAAAAGACAAAACATCTGAAATACTCTGAAGAGACAGAAGCTCTGTGTTCATTTTTATGCAAAGAGGATGAAACAGATTTTAAAAAATTTAAACAAAATTGTATCTTTAGAAAGGATAGCAGTCAGTGCTACATCACCTGATATGAACGAAATTGCTAATATAATACTGGGTGCTGTTCAGTCAACAAGCTCCAAAGCTAATGACTTGTAGGGACATAACTAAACATATTTTATTGTTAATATTTATACCCAATGTTATAATTTAAGAAAAAAATATGTTTAAACAAAAAATATCATAGAAAAGTGTCAACTTCTGAAAAAGATCATGCCCACTACATGACACTACAACATAGTGGGTACCATAAATCATTAAAAATATTTTTCTGCCAATGTGTATAAAGTTGGGTCATAAATAACAATCAAATTAATTATTTTAATATAACCTTAAAGAACATATTGTTGAAAAACATCTTAAACATCAATTTGGAATCTGCTAAAATACTTCCATAAATGTAGATAATATAATTACTATTTGTTGTGACACGACAATACTGGATTGTTATTCTTTGCTCCGTTCTGAACATTCCACTTCTATGGTTTCTCTGCAAATGACATGATATAAGTACATATCTCCACTTTATAAAGGTTTTGACAAGAGAAAAGACGAAGAGCTTAAGGGAAGGACTATATGTCTAACTCCAGAAAGCCTAGTGTTCAGTTAAAGAAGAATTGGACAAATTTTTAATAAACCTAAGCTGCTAATTTTATCTAAGTCCACTAAGCTTTAAGAGCTGGTAGCTAAAAAAAGTTTGATCCTGTTGAATATTATTACCCTGATGGTAAAGTAGAACAGTGGAGGGAAAAAAAAAAGCTCCTAGTAGATAGATGTATTCTAAATTTTGTTTAAAATTTGACTTGCATGGCGAAATCTAAGTCTTATTCAGGACTTAGTAGGTGGATACAAATCTAACAATATGCAAAACCTTATGCTAATGATCAGGATGAAGAAACTCAAAACTTTCCATAATTAAAATGTTTATAATTTTTAATCTCTCAAACATACATTTTTTGAAAAATACTTGCATCTTTAATTAAGGAAATGTGTAAAATTTTGATTTTTAACAAAAATGAAATTTTACATATTGCTGGAATTGAAGTCAGAAAATGTTTTCTTATATATAAATAATCAGGGGACATAATAGAATGGAAATAAACTGCATGCATATTAAAATTAAAAAAGGTGAAATTATGAAACACCTATATATAAGTGTGTGTGTGTGGTGTATACTTTTTTAATTCATCAAACACTTTAAACCAAAATGTTTAAAAATGAACTTCTATATACACTAATATTTTAATGTGTAAAATTATAATTATAAAAATTATAAAAAAACCTTCACAAAATTTTAAATAAATTAAAACAAGTTTAATAAATTTTTCATTTTTTATATAATTTTTATTATATATGTGGTAAATAATTTAGTTTAATGCAAAAAAAAAAAAAAAATATATATATATATATATATATATATATATATATATATATATATATATATATATATATATATATATATATATATATATATATATATATATATATAAATTACTATAGTGGTACATAGTAATAGTTTTTTTAAAGTATGCCAATTCATTTGTATGGGAATTGTGGGTCACAAAACAATGGCTTCATATTTGAACAAGGCTATATCAGACATGGTTAATTTTCAACAATAAATGCAAAAAAAAACTTCTATTAAATATTTTATAAAAATTATACTTTTAATGACATATTTATAAAATTAGACTTTATAATACCTTTTAAATAAAAATAAAAACTAACTTTTTGTAATGGTGCAGCGCGACAGCATATTACTGATTCACAATAACGAGCTATTTCAACAAACTTTTTATCTAATGGTTTTTCTAAAGCAAAAGTAAGTGTAACACCATCTACAATCAATGCAAGTGGCGGTCTTCCTGTATTGATATTGCCTCTTGGGTGTTTAATTACTACACTGTTTTCTGGCCAAGTAGTACTTATTCGCTGCTGAATCTGTTCAAGCAATTCATTGCATTCTTCCTAAATAACATAATTGATTTTATTATGAATTTATTACTTCAAGCAGTCATAGAAACCAACAATAACATCATAGAAACAAAAAATAACATTAAAAATATAAATAAAGTTAAATAGAACAAGTGATAGAATGAACAATTCAAAATGCAACTTGAACAAAGTTAGAATAAATGTATAAACAATTAAAAATAAAAATTAAAATATTTAAGAAAAAAGATTATCTATAGATAATATATAAGAAAAAAGATTATATAAGATTGAATTTACCTATAAAATAAAAATATGAATTTTTTTTAGTTTAACATACATTGTTCCACAATTATGGTATAAGTAAGTTTTTGTGTTTTTACTTATTTATATTTTATAATGTACTTCCTGAAATTAACCTGTTCTTGCAAACCAGGAGTGAAAGTTTTTATTCAATAGTTATTCTGGGTTTTATTTCAAAATTTCATTTCTACTACTAGGTAACAAGGTACTAATACTACTTTCTACTAGGTAAATTGCCTCCACCACAGCTAAATAGATGCTCCCCATCAACTTGTTTCTCCGCACAGCAACCTTCTTAGTCAAGGTTTATGTTTCAGAGTTAAAGAGTTGAGGGAGGGTTGTAACCACAAAGTAGCTTCTGTTTCCTCATTTTTGATTTAATTATAGATTTATAATAATTTTGCTTTAAGTAAGTGTAGTGTAAAGAGGTGGTAGTGTAAGAAAGCAGTAAGGAAAGATAATCTTTAAAAAAATAACCAAAACAATTTGTCTCATACAACTTATTTATTTTAGGTTTAAACAAAACCAAGACTAAAATAAGACCAAGATAAAACCAAAATAAAGTTGAGAGTTTTAAAAGACTAAATGATTTAATGTATTTATTTAAACAAATTGAACATAATTAATTCAGTTAAGTATTAGGAAAGAAACCTTCATCATGTCAGTAAACTAATTCTTTGACTGTAGCTGTAGGAAACAAATCAATAACCTTTTTTTATCAACTAATTGTTTATTATTAGTTTTATTATTTATTAAGGTTTTAGAATCCATCTAGTACTCCTTTTATTATGCATGTTATTATGTCACCTTTACGCCTCAAAATTGCTTTATTTTTACAACATTTGCAGTCCATATTGAATAAATGAAACTGTAAAAACTTAAACTAAAAATATACATGGGTTGTTGTGGTATCGACAGTTGAAATAGTCCTGATTTTATTGTTATTATCAGAAGAGAAAGAAACTTTAACATCACGATAATGGTTTCGAGGAATTTCCTAGAATTAGGAACCCAAATAGATTTTTGCTTGAGGAATTTAAATATATTACTCAGAGGACTTGATTGGCTATTTTATCGAATTTTATTCAAATTTATTGATTTTTGGGGCTTGAATGGAGGCTGTCACTTAAAATCTCTGAAAAAAATGGTAATTGTATATCATTGATTTAGCTTTGGTTTACTGAAAAAAATTAGATTCATGGATTGTCTTGGTAATATTTGATCAAAGTAAGCACTAATGTAATGTAGTTGGTGAGCCATCTATCTTCATCTTCATCTTCTACAAATAACTCTTAGTTACAATCTTCCTTGGAAACTATATATCCAATTGATTGCAAATTTAGCATCTGCTAAGGTTGCATCTCTTTATTGTGCTTGACACTTTCTTACTCAGGATTCTATTCTTTATTTCTATAAATCTCAAACCTGTTCTTGTATGGAATACCGTTGCCATATATAGGGCGGATCTTCCAACAATGCTCCTTCTCTTTTAGACAAGGTGCAAAGTTGCATTGTAAACATAGTTGGACCTGCTCTTGCAGCCAACCTCCAATCATTATCACATCGTCATAATGTTGATTCTCTTTCTCTTTTCTATAAATACTATAATGGGCACTGTTCTAAAGAGCTAGCGTCTCTTGTGTCATTACTAAAATTCATTCTCGTGTTACTTGTCATTTAATTAAGTCTCATCCATTTACTGTGACTGTTCCTAAGTGCTCCAAAAATTCTTATTTGTCCAGTTTTTTTCCTCAAACATTAGTCCTTTGGAATTCACTTCCTTTATCTTGTTTTCCTGATTTATATAATTTGCAATATTTTAAGTTGCCTATCATTATCTTGCTCTATAAATTTCATCTTTTCTCATCCAGTAACTTCCAACTCTAATAGTGGTTGCTTGCAGCCTTGTTGGAAGTAAAGATATTCAAAAAAAAAAAAGTTAAATAACTTAAAGCCCTAAACTAGTTAAATAACTCTATTACTATATTAAAGTTTTACTACCCCTTTGTACGCACCTGTATGCTGGCAATGACATCCCTTCCTTACCCTGCGTACACACCTATTATCACATAACACCCCCTTCCCTCCCCAACCTAATAGTTAGTTTGACATTTTTCTGTTACATAACATAATATATGTTTCAATATTATATTATGTAACAGAGAAATGTCAGTCAATATATATATATATATATATATATATATATATATATATATATATATATATATATATATATATATATATATATATATAAAATCAAATATTTAAAGAAGAATTTTTGAATTCATCAAGCAAAAATCTATTTTGTTATCCAAATTTTATGAAAATCCTCTAAACTATTATCAAGATATTATACATAAAAGTTGCCTTGTTATCTCTTCAGATAATAACAAAAATGCTTAATCAGCTTTATTTTAACTCATACCTCAACAACCCATGTATTCTTTTACCTAAAATTTTTGCAGTTATTATTTAATATGGACTGCAAATGATGTAAAATTAAAACTATTCTGAGAGGTATAGGTGACTAAGAGGTGTTAGAACTATTCTGAGAGGTATAGGTGAGAAGTTTTATAAACTTTTTAATGAGAAGTTTTTTTTGGTTGTTGATTTCATATGAAATTGAAAGTTCATATGAAAGTTCTTTGAAAAGCAAAAATCTGATAAAAAAATGAGGTGGTTTGATGAAAAAAAAATTTCTTAAACCACTTCTAACCATTTATAAAAAATATAAAAAAAGGAACAAAACTGGTTTTTACAATATAAAACCATTTCAAAAAAATTTTATTAAAAAAAAAAATTATCAAAACTGCAAGTATTCCCCCCCTCCCCTCTCCCCCTAAAATTTGATTAGTTTACTTTTTTTTTTGGAGTTAAATAGTTAATTTTGCTTTCCTTTTACTGTATCTGTACCTTCATGCATTAAAAATTTTTATTAATCCAGTTTTTTTTCCTTGAACATCAACAAAACATCATAACTCTCACCTATTTTTATATTTTCTTGATTTATACAACATACAAATTTTTAAGTTTTCAGTTAACCGTTACCTTGCTCTTTATCTCCTCCTATAATCTTGCAATAATATTAATTACTGCAAAACGAGTTAAAAACTGTTTAACTCGTTTTTTATTAATATGTTTTTTTCATTTTTTTTTTCAATATTAAATAATTAAATTTAATATTACATTTAAAAAAAATTTTCATATAAAAAATTGTTTTTCGACATTTGCATAAATGAACTAAATTATATTTCATGCTTTTAATATCCAAAAAGTCAGCTATTTAACTCACTTTTAGTGTTTTTTTTGTTTGTTTTTGTTTTAATGATTTTTAAATCCTGAAAACTTTTAAAAATTAAAGTTTTAAAAGGTTTTAATCAACTCAGTTTGATGCTCAGATAATTCATATCAGTTTGATGCTCAGATAATTCATATCAGTTTGATGCTCAGATAACTCATATCAGTTTGATGCTCAGATAATTCATATCAGTTTGATGCTCAGATAATTCATATCAGTCATGTCGGATGCTCAATCTTTCAATTTTTTTGTAGACATAAAATAGAAACTGTTGAAAACAAATTAAAAACTATGGCTTTTTTTTTTGGAATTTCTTTCGTATTAAAACTATAAAACATTAAAAAAATAAGAACTTTATATAGTCTTTATTAGAGTCTGTAAAAATAAAAAATAAACATAAACAAAAATAAACAAGTAAGTCTCAATAAACTACATTAATTGATGTATATATTATTTAAATTAAAACAATTTGTCAGAATATTGATTTATGAAATTAAAACAATCTATTATAGAAAATACTAAACAACAAAATTTTGTTTCAAAATGAACATGCAAAGAATAAGAATTCATTCAAAAAATCGAGATGGACCTGTTTCTGATGATAAAATTTTGATAATGTTTTTTCTTTTAGTTAGTTTGTTAATTTAAAAACTAAAAACTTTAGATCATTTCTATTATTCTTTACTGTGATAAGTAAAAACATATTATTTATTACATATTATTAGTAATTGCTAAAATCATCCTACCTTGGATTTTGAATTCAGGGTAATTATTTCCATACTGGAATCAATTAACTTGCTTGAAAAGCCAATATTTACAGCTGTTTCCTACAATATTTGAAAAAAATGTGAATAACCTAATCATAATAATAATCATATATATTGAGCAACTTAATAATGCTCATTCATGTGTGTTTGACACAAAACTCACTTCAACCATAAAAGTCGAGTTGTAGAAAAAAGTCATTCAACACTTTTTTTATAAGAAAACCTGGCCTAACTAATGTAATTTAAAATAGGCCTAACCTGGCCTAACTAATGTAAATCTAAACTTATGTAAATGTTAAAGTTTATTTTAAAGTTTACAGTTTTATTTTTAAAGTTTTTTCAGCGTAAGTCAGCGTAAGGAAACCAGGTTATAATATTTATTTATAATATCTATAGAACTATAGAATTGCTTTGTTTTACATTTTAAAAAATTAAAAATTAAAAAAAAAAGCAAGCTGAGAATTTGAACCTCCTTAACTACGTTATAAGCAAAAAGGGGGTTTTAAAAACTTTTTTAATGAGAATATAATTGAAAATCATAGTTTTATATTTAAATTAAAACATTCTATTTAAATATTAAAGTAAGAAAGTTTTAAAACTAAGACACTGAAATCTTGAAGTGCGCAATACATTGTTGTTGTGCTTGTGATTTATTGGTGTGCACGTGATTTGTCGGTGTGCATATGGTTTGTTGATATGCACATGGTTTGTTGATTTGCATGTGGTTTAATTTTCAAATTTGTATTTCCTATTAAACCTTTATAAATCTCTAAAACATCTCTAAATCTGTTTATTGTCATTATTATAAATAATATAGTTAAAGAATTTTTTTATAAATAGAATGTATCTTTTGTTTTTAAATCTATTTTAAGAATTATTATTTTTTTAAGATAAGCTTAAAAAGCTGTTTAAATTTAAAAAAGCTGACGATGACCATATTTCAAGTATAAATGGTTTTTTATTTTATAACGGTTTTATATAATTTTTAGATGTTATAATCATGTAATTTTACATGTTAGATGTTCTATTATGTTTTATATAAAATTTAATATTTAGTACAATGTTATTGTCTGGTGGTGATATTTAAAGGACTACATGTTAGATTTTTAAAAGTTTATTTTATTTTTAAAAAATTATATAAACTTTACATGTGCTTTTTTTTTATTTTTTTCTATTTCAACAATTTTTTTTATTTAAAATGTTAAAAACTAAATAACAATGTTTTTATTTGTATTTTTATTTTTAGTGCCACAGCTAAAAACAAGTAGTAGTATTTAACTTTACTTTTAATGTAATAGTTTATCTAAATGTTATAAAGTTATAGATATGCAGTATTTTAAAATTTGTTTGATTAGTTGCTAAGCTGTTGTTAAGTTGCAAGTTGCATTTTTTGACTTAGAAATGAAAATAATAATGACAATGCCAATGTATGTTATAAATTATTAATGCTTTATAATTCTTTTTATCAATGTTTTTAATGAAATTACAAAAAATATATTTTTAATTATATTTAATGATATGAAAATTTTATGACTTTATTATTTATTATAAAAGAATAATTGCTCATTATAAGTTTAATTTAAATATTTTAACTGATTTAAATAACGGTGCCATCAGTTATTCAATTTTTCTTTTTATTACATATTATATTGGTGACTTTATAAATTTTATTTATAATTATTTCCATTTTTAGTCAAGTTTAACCATGATTCTAATGATTCTTACAGTAATTTATACAGCTAAAATCCTTATCCTTAACCCTATAACTATTTCTCATACATCTCATTTTTCATCAATAAATAATAAAAATGTTTGAAAAGCACCTAAGTAAATGATTATCCAATTTGTTGAATTGGATTTTTTTAATGTTTTCTATTATAAGGATCATGTATTTCATATTAAGTTTTGTTATACTTTGTTTACATATCAATAAAAATCAACTTTTTTTTTTTTTTTTTTTTTTTAATTTTTAGTTTATCTATAGTTTTACCTTTGAATAGCTTATAATGGTAGAATTGTTTTTCATTTTTAGCTGCAAAGTTTACGTATTACAAACATGGCTACTTTTTACTATTGTTATTTCATTTCTTTATTTCTTACCAAGTTTACTTTGTCTACTGTTAAAATATGGTTAATTAGTAAATTTTAATGTTATGAAATTTACTTTATTGATCATTAGCTAATAGTTTTTTAAAAAAAAAAACATTTCTTATTGAAAAATTTTTCATAAGAGTATATTTGTCTATTATAAAAAAGTTTATATTTTGCTTTTAAGCTTCCTGAAAGGCCTTAAAGCAAATATAGATATATAGATTTTTATCTGTTTATTGCAACTTTAAGAAGTATTGGATATTAATATGTATATGTGTCATTACAACCTTAAGAAGCATAGTGCTTATATATATATATATATATATATATATATATATATATATATATATATATATATATATATATATAATATATATATATATATATATATATATATATATATATATATATATATATACAGTCAGCAAAATTCAGGTCGGAATTCAGCATTGCCGATGCAAAAGCAGACCTATATTTGCTTTAGGACGGCATACAACTGCCAACCTGAATATCCTAAAGTGTCGGCATGAGAGTTGAAATACATATAAAAAATATATAATATTCGTTAAATATTATTTTATAATTTTTTGCAAACCCTTGTTTCTTCTGACACTGAATTTTCTGATCAAGAAAATTTGATTTCTAACATTAACTTAAGCAATATTTCTGATGATGATTGGACAGAAAATTCTGATGAGTAAATTATGAAAATACTTCAATAAGACAATAAGACGCTATTGTGCGGAAACAATGTTCATATAAAAGGAAATAAAACTATTTTTAGTATTTTTAACTTTTGTTTTTCCTCCATCAATTTACATATAGTTACAAGTTCATACTAAACTACAATTACATATTGAAAAAAACCACCCTTACTACTAAAGAATTAAATGCTTATTTCTCGTAGAGGTTAAACAAACCGGATGTAAACTGTCTACTCATTTTGTTAAACAACTTTCCCTTTTAAACAAAATCTTTGTCTACAGCACATAAACTAAATTTGTATTTCTAAACGACGTTCTTTCTATGAGCAATCTAGAAAAT
Source organism: Hydra vulgaris (assembly GCF_022113875.1). Taxonomy (NCBI): domain Eukaryota; kingdom Metazoa; phylum Cnidaria; class Hydrozoa; order Anthoathecata; family Hydridae; genus Hydra; species Hydra vulgaris. The sequence continues at coordinate 50,829,008 of NC_061157.1, forward strand.
CAAATAAAATGTAATAAATAGACTATGACCATTTTTTTTGTAAAAAAAAACAACATCAAAACTAAAAAATCACTAATTCATAAATTTGCTATATACTTAATTTACTACACAAAATTTAACTTTAAAATATTATTGTCTGAAACTATGCTATTATAAAGCAATCCTTTTATAATCAATTAATCATTACCTCTATCGCAACAGAAAGCAAAAAATCAATTATTTTTTTTTGCCAACCTGATATTTATTTAGTTCTAATTTTTTTTTTTTTTTGTTTGTTTGTCTACTGTTAAATCATGTTTTAAAATTAGTAATATTTTTATGATTTGAAATTTACTTTGTTAATCATAAGACAATAGTTAAGGAGAAACTGGAATTCATTTGAGGTAAAAATAACTGTATTTCCTGGTAACATTACAAAGCCAGTTTTTACAATTAATTACATTAATGCTATTTTGTGCTTGATGTTCGCACAGCTGAAAACATATCCTGTCATTAACAGTAACAATAGCAACAGGTAAATATATTTGTAGTGTTAAATCTTGATGTCTTTATTTCTTTTATGTTTACATACTATAATTGCTTTTTGTCATTTTAATTTATCTTACAATGCTTTTTTAACATATCGTAAAACGATCAAAGGGCCAGAATCCCATTGGGTATATATAGAGTGTGGGACCAAAATTTTGTATATTTATATTGTAGTTGAAAATATAAATAACTTATTTTGTTTTTAAAAAATACTTTTGTTCTTTTTTGTAAAAAACAACTTTTGTAATGTTTTGTTTGTAAGTAATTTTTGTTTAAAGATATACTTTTTTCTTTTATAACAATTATTGTTTTGTTAATTGTAAATATATATATATATATATATATATATATATATATATATATATATATATATATATATATATATATATATATATATATATATATATATATATATATATATATATATATATATATATATAGTTAGAAGTATTTTTATTATTGGCGTGTTTATGTAATCAATTAGGTAAACCTGTGTTTCTAACACAGTAAAGAAACAATTTTTTAGTTTAGTTAGTTTACTAAAGGGAGTCAATTTAACATAAATCAAGATCTTTTTGTAAATATTTTTCACTATTTTTTTGAGTGTGAAAATTTTTAAAAGAAATGATAATAAAAACAAATATTAGCAGGGAATATTTTGACAATATAACTATGTCAAAATAACTATGTTTGCCTAGTTTACATCACTACCATCAGACCACCATTACCAAACTGGCTTACATAGTCAATTTTACACATTAGTTTAAGAAACAAAATTTTCACCTTTACAATTCAAAAAATTAATTATTCATAAAATGTAAAACTCATAATTTACCTGTTTATCACCTGTAAGAATCCATACTTTAATTCCAGCATAGCGTAAACTGGCGATTGTTTCTGGAACTCCATCTTGAAGTCTATCTTCTATAGCTTAATTTATAGCAAAAAATCTTTATTAAAAATAAGTTTATAATTATAAATTAACATACATATAAATTAATACATATAAAATATATATAAACTACCATACATAAATTAACAAATGTATGTTAGTTATATACATACATACAAATGTATGTATGTATATATTTATACATACATACAAATTCTTGAATATAAATTTTTGAAAAAAAAGAGGCGAGATTTTTTTTAAGGTAATAAGGCGATAATAATAATAAGACGATAATAATAAGGCGATAATAAGATTTAATTTAAGATAAATTTAGGATAGATTTAATAATAAGGCGATAAAATTTAATTTAAGATTAATAATAATAACAAGGCGATTAATTAATAATAAGGCAATAAAATTTAATTTAAGATTAATAATAAGGTGATAAAATTTAAGATTAATAATAAGGCGATAATAAGATTTAATTTAAGGTAATAAGGCGAAAAATTGCTTTTTAAGATTGTATGCTATAAAAAACATTAATATAAATTATCAAAAGAATAAAAAGTATATTTTTTACAATGGGTGTTTTTAAAACAATTTGATAGTCGAAAACATAACAAAGTTATTATTAATTTTTTTTATTATTAATGTAAACTTTTATATATTTTTTTTTTTACATTTAGATGCTTTTAAACAAACCTTATTAAAAAAAATTATCATGGAATGTTAAATAAAACTTTTATTTATTTCAAAAGTTATTTTATAAGTTTATTTCAAGTTTTTTTTTTTTTTTAATAATAATTTTTTTTTAAACACATTGTATTCTTAATTTTATAAACAACAACGATAATGAATGGGTTTCAATAAACTTTTTTAAAAAATACTTTTTGATAATTTAAATAAAGTTAGTTTTTACTAAACGATCATTAGATGTAAGTTTTTTTTTATTTAAAAGAGTTCACTTAATATTATAAAAACATTATTATTTTAAAGTTTTGGTCAACAATTCCAGGTCATGCCTCACTCTTCTCCAAGGTTTTCTTCACATTGTGCTGCTGCAACCACCAATCGAAACCATTACTTCCATATCTATCAGCAAAACAATTCTCCAGAAAACAGACGTCTGTTTAATACTGCTAGGAACCATTGTAAAAAAGTTTTTTCTAATGCCAAAGCCCGCTATTCTCGTGAAATCTTGTATTTCATCACAAAAATTAGGCTCTTGTGACTTCTGGAGAATCTTTAATAGTACTAATAATAAGGGCAAGTCTGTAATTCTACCTCTTTTTTATGGTTCAGACTTTGTCATCTCACCTAAAGACAAAGCTGAATTATTTGCTAAGAACTTTTCATCAATATCATCTCTTGATTCCACTAGTTGCATTGTATCTGATAAAGCAGTTAAACAGGTTGATCCATTGCTTGACAATTGTATCACTCCTAAAGTGATTTCCTGTTTAGACTCTTCTACAGCTTGTGGCCTGGACAACATACCTTTTATAGTCTTGGTGGCGGATCTTCTAATGATGCCCTTTCTCTTTTAGACAAGGTGCAAACACACATTGTAAACAATGTTGCTTCTCTTTCTCTTTTCTACAAACACTATAATGGGCACTGCTCTAAAGAGCTAGCATCTCTTGGGCCATCTACTAAAATTTATTCTTGTGTTACTTGTCAATCAATTAAGTCTCATCCTTTTACTGTGACTGTTCCTAAGTGCTCCAAAAACTCTTATTCCTCTAGTTTTTTTTCTCGAATATCAGTTCTTTGAAATTCGCTTCTTTCATCTTGTTATCCTGATTCATATAATTTGCAATCTTTTAAGTCATCTGTCAATTGTTATCTTGCTCTACAATCTTCACCTTTTCTCTTCCAGTAACTTCTAACACTAATTAGTGGTTGCTTGCAGCCTTGTTGGAAGCAAAGATGTTTAAAAACATATATATATATATACATATATATATATATATATATATATATATATATATATATATATATATATATATATATATATATATATATATATATATATATATATATATATATATATATATATATATACATACATATATATATAATAAAAATTATTATGCAATAATTTAGAGAGTAATAATTTTATATTTATGAGTTAGTTTAATCTAATCAAAAACATTTGCATCTGCCTTTTTTTTTTTTTTTTTCTTTTTCATTTTCTTTTGCAACAACCCTGCCTTTTAAAAAGAATTGCAGTTTATTATGCAAATAAATTTTATAGACATGGCTTTGTATTTTTCATTTTAGTTACAATGATAATTATACTTTTGAAAAAAAAAAACTATACTTTTGCGATAGCCTTTAATTGCTCCCATAAACAATTTTAGGGGAGTGTGGGCAAGAGCGAGATTTAAAGCTCTTGCTTCCTACCAAGGCCTGTATATATGTTATTCAGTATCTATTTTTAAACAATAAATATTGAAAATAAAAAATGTTACTATGGACTACCTGTTGCACCCAGTAGCTGAAAGTCTGTTTCTATAAGTTCAGCAGAAGAGGCAAGTAGTGTATGACGATTTGTCAGTGATCTTTCAGCCAGATGACGCTTTTCTAACCAACTGTTATATTGCTCAGTTGTAAGATCCTATAAAATTTTATAAAAATGCAATATCTAAAAAATAGAATCAACACCCAAATTAATTTTGATTATTTTTGCAGAAAGACCAACCCTTTTAGCAATGCATAAAGTTCGTAAACCCTCCTTAGCAAACTCTTCTAAATGCTGATCTGTAACTGTTTGAATTTTCTCTAAAAAACAGAAATCGTAAACAATATTTACATGAAAAAAAAGATTAAAAAAGCAATCTTTATATAAAAAAACAATTTTATAGAGAAATCATCTATATATAT
>NC_061157.1:50838313-50860813 GCF_022113875.1 Hydra vulgaris
AGTAAATTAATTACAAACTGCAAATACAAATACAATATTGTTTTAATGATTAGAAATATTTTTGATTTATATTGGTGGGTGATCTTTTTGAAAAATTAATGTAAATAAATATGATTTAATGTTGTTATATATAATCGTTCATTAAAAAATAAGATATGTGTTGTAAAAAAGTCAACACCCTATAGAACACAAACTAAAAATAATTATTTAATTAGAAAAGGATACCTATTGCTCCTGCTGTACAAAATACAAAAAGAATGAACACACAGCCTATTACATCTTTGTTAATATCTTTTTCTAAACGACTTCGCTTATAACGTGGACTACTGTTGTTTAGCATTACTTTTGTATCATGCCCTACAAATATTTTGAGAAATAAGTAACATAAGAATTGAATAAAAAAATAATTTCAAAAAAATATTTATTTAACAAATTATCTTAACTTAATTTTATTAAACTTTATCAATTATAAAAATTATAAAATTTTATAAACCATATATTGTTAAATATTATAACCCTAATGGTTTATATGATTATATATTATTTTTAAAGCTATATATTATAAACCTATTAAAAAAAAAAGAAAAATTTTCAAAGAAACAAAGTAAAAAAAATTTCTTTTTAACTATATCAGATACTGTATAATGTATTAAAAATATTTATTAAAACATAATAAGTTTTTTTAAAAAACTTAAGCTAAAAATGCAATTTTTTCTATTTGCGCAAAAAAATTAGGGTAAGGGGATAAATTTAAATATAAAATCTTAAATCTAAACTTTTCTTTAACAAATAAAATAAGAAAAATTTTAAAAATAATAAATATTAATAAAACAATAAATATTTAATAAAGATCTTTATTAAATTATTTTAAAGATTCTCAATCCTTTTTCTATTAAATGTAATCTATTCTGGTAAATCAATCTTTTAGATGTTTCAGTAAATCCCAATCTTTTACTTTTTATTCTATTTTGATTCACTTCAAACGAGGCTGCAAACAATCATTATTAAGTTGGAAGTTTCTAGAAATAAAATAGACCAAGAAAATGACAAAAAACTTAAAAAACTGTAGGTTGTATGAGTCAAATGCTCTTCTTTAAGATGTATTATTAAATTTTAATCAATTGCAACAAATTATTTTGGAAGAAAAAATCTTACAATACTTTATAAGTATTTTATCTTAGGAATGGTGCAAATATAAAAACTGGACTATAAAAAAACGAAAAAAAGATATGATAAAAGTCAATTGGAAATTATCAATTGAATTCAATCTTTCATGAGAACTACCATGAAATCATCATGTGGCTGGATAGTTCACACCACCATTGAAATGAAAATGAAATCACCATATGGTTGGATAGCTTAGTTGGTTAGAGCGTCAAACAAAAAGTTTAAACCCGGACTGTTGCAAGATACAAGTTCAAATCCTGTCACCGCTAACTCAGCGCTTGAGTAGTACTTCGGTACGCAAAAATGTTAGTCAATAACAGACGCTACTTTGGATTAGTCTTAATAACTATTTGTGGCTGTTCCTATGCTAAGCCAACGATATCTTTGGATATAAGAACATTGTATAGAAAAATATAACATGAAAACTCAAATTAAAAAAAAATTAAAAAAATGATTTTTTAAAACCTCAACACAAAAAAAAATGGTCTAATAAGAAAAAAATCTCACTTTTTTAATTCTTCTTATTTTTACAAATTTTTTTTTTTACTGAACTCACCTTCTTAAAAATGCAAAGCTAATACAGTCAAAGAGACTAATCTTTTTTTTTTTATGTTCTTACATTATTGTTAAACACTCTCAACCACAATTTATCAGGTGATATAAAAAAAACTATTGAATCAGATTAAAACAGGTTAAAAAAAATTTTTTTTTGCTCTTAATATTATTCTAATCAAAATTTTCAAAAATTTATTGTTTTAATGAAAATATATAAAAACTTATATAACAGATGATACAAAAAAAAACTATTGAATCAGATGGTATAAACACCTATAAAACAGGTTATTTTTTAAGCACATTTTTAATTTTAATTTTTTTAAATAAAAAAAATAAAAGTTATTGCAACTTTTAAGGTGAGACTTTTTCCATAAAAATCTTAATATCTTCTTTCTTTAGCTGATTCCAAGATCTTAAATATCTTCTTTAGCTGAAGCTTTTTTATGTCATGCATTTCAAAACAGTATTCAAGTTTTTCTACTCCTATTTCAATTTTTTTCTCGTGAATCTCTCAACATGCTGATACCAATCATCTGCATCTTAAAACTCTACTTGTGCAAACCACCATAATATTCTTGATGCACCATCACACTTACTATTTCCAATCATCACTTCTTATCTATTAAAGTACTTCAAAAAAATGACTAATACAGATTGCTCAAAAAAAAGACCTAAATACTGCTTTAAGTACCTGGGTCCAAAACAAGCATATAAGTCTGTATAAAGCAAAATGTTTTCAAAACATATATCTATAGACATTTTATCTTAAATTAAAATTCAAGCTTTATATATTTATATGTATATATCTATAAATATAAATTTATTTTTTAATTTCTTAAAGAAGCTTCAGAACTCCTTTCTTTACAATGACACAAGCTTACACACTAATCTTCAATAAATAATTGATGTTGCTGTTAATTTTATTTAAGCAGTAATATCAATCTTCAAATTAACAAATCTAAAATAAATAAACTCTTTACCATTCCAAAATATAAAAAATGTTTTTATTTTAAAGGATTTTAAACCAAATAGATGGTGTTGCTATTGGCTCCCATTAGCACTTATTCTTGTTAACTTACTTATCAACAGTTTTGAAAAAAGCCAGTAATTATAAATGTTGCGCTGATAATATTTTTTCCCCATTCCAAAAAACATATTTAATAATCAATCTGAATGCACAAACGAAGCAATCAAGAAAAAAAATTTCAAAGTTTATTGTGGCTCCATTACAAAATGTTTATATAGGCATATTATTTACTAATATACAAGTATATATGGGCTTTTTTTTCTCAAAAAATTGTTTTAAAAGCGGTAAAATAAATTAAGATTTTTAACATAACACCAATAACAAATTAACATTACATCCACAATATCTAATTAATATATAAATATAAAATAATAAATATATAGATAAATATATAATACATAGTATATTATACATTATACCCATTATAATATAGTATATTATACATTATATCTCGGCTAATAACCCCTGCTAGTATTATTGTATAGCCAAGGCAAGGACCAGGACTGGAGTTGTGTTTGTAAAAAGCTTCATGCTTAAATAAACTTTTTTTTAAAAATGTCTTTATGCTTTTGGAGTTGTTAAATGAAAACAAAAGGCTTCAATAACCCTAAACATTTTAAACATTAAATAGTAAATATTTAGCAAATTCAAAAGTTTAGCATTGCATGATTCAATGTTAATATTTATTATTACTATTATTATTAACACTGTTATATAAAAATGAAATCAAAAAAATAACACACCAGCATAAAGTACTAGACCAATAACAGATGCTGTATTTTTCACAACACATCCACGCAAAAGCAGGTGGTTTCCATCAACACCTGTTTCTTTTCCATTTTTATAAAGACTAATAAAAAATAGACTTAAAAACACAAAACTATTGAACAATACTTTAAAAAAATGAAATTATTGCACAATATACAGTTTAGACTTTTTTTTTAAACCAATAAAACTCTTTTTAAAATAATTACAAATTAACAATATAAACAAACAAAAAAAACTGCTTACATAGATCCACAGAAATTATGCAGAATATTATTTGGCTTTTCACACTTCACTTTAAAATCAATATTACGTACAGAAAATTGTTTGTCATTCTATATATTAAAAAAAGAACAATTATGAATAATATTGAAACTAAAATTTATAACTAAAAAAACTAAAAATTAGCTGAGTAAACTTTAGTTCAAAAAATTATTTTGCAAATATAATAAAGCTCTACGCTACTAGTTTCAGTCTCACCTAGTTATTTAGAACTATTTAGTTATTTTTAATTTTAATAAAATTAAAAAAAAAGTTAAAATTGTTTTATTTGTACCTTTTTATAGTTAAAATTAAATATCTTGTTCAATAACCTTTTTGTTTCATTTTTTTTTTAATTCATTAATAAAAAAAATTACTTAGGTATTTCATTTAAGATGTTTGTTAGTAGAATAACAAATTGTTCTGCTAATAAATTAGTAGTTATTTAATTGAGTAAAGGAAAATTTGCAACAACACTATATAATAACAAACCTTTAGTGCCTAATAATTATAAATTATATTTGGTTCATTTAACTTCTCAATACAAAAAAATTTTAACCCATACTTTTAAACCCATAAATGATATCTTTATTTTTTCAGGTGTTCATCGTATGTTAGAATTACCTTAAAATTCATTTTTAAAATCTTTTTATCAATTAGTAAACTTTTTTGAAAGTTTGAACTGGAATATGGTGTACATATCTATAAGGAAACAGTACATAATCTTATGTTCTCACAAGGAATACACTCATAACAAAAATCTTTCCTTTTGCTATTTTTACTGCATACAGCACACCTTCCTTGAGGTGCAGTTTTTGGTACCTGAAAAATTTATGCACTAATTGCATAAAGACTTGATCCTCCACCTTGCCCAGATGTTACTGTCATAATTGTAAAATGAAATTAAAGCATTAAAAAACCTTATTCTGAACTCAAAGGTTTCAGTTTGTATAATTTGTGCATTAAATGTAAGAAAATAATTAAATGCACAAATTATAATTACATTTAATGCACATATAATTTGTGTATTAAATATAAGAAAATTAATGAGATGGAAATAGAACTTCTTATTCCACTTTTTTATCCTTATATGCTTATACAAGTACTAAGATCAAAGCCACCCATGCTATTGTTGTAAATGTTAATAAAACAGTTGGTACTTTTCAAAAGACTGTTTTTGTATTATCTAGTATGAATGTATTCATTGCGTAAGCATCACATTTATCTTTATATTGCATTACCATTAATTTTTTCCAATAATGGTATGCAACACATCTTTCTCTAGATTTCAATTTTTTATTATTAATGCTATTTGGTAGATTTTAGCAAAATGTACCTACTTTCTGTAGGGAGGTAGTTTTACTGACATCAGTTTGTAAATCAAATCTTGGAACAAGAAAATCTCGTGATTTTCTTGTTCTAAGATTTTCTTGTTCTTGTTTTCAAGATCTTTGAACTAGAAAATTGCTTCGAACAAGAAAATCACTGAGAAGTACCAATTATCAAGATATATGCACCTTTTAACTTCTAAAAGTCGCTCAGATAAATGACATTACTACATCAGCGACTAGATGTATTGAGAAATTTCTGAACATTCTGTTATACCATATATGCTAATGCAAAGGATTTAGTACCAAAGGGATTTTTTTATTGATTGATGATTGCTTAAAACTAAGCAATTATGTTTTCCACAACAATAGTGTTGTAAATAGTTTCAGTTGTAAATAATTTCTTTTTTTTTTCTTGTTAAAACTTGTCTACAAATGTGGAAATTATCTACAAACTGAAAAAATCTTTCCAGTAATATTAAATTGTTGTGAAAAGATATATATCTTTTCACAAAGATATAGAAGACTATCACTGTGAAATGCAAACTTATGTCACAAAAAGTAAATATAGCTTCATTATAGATGAATTTAAATATATAAAAGTTTCTTTAAAATAATTTGCCTCTTTATTTTTTTAAAATAAATGTTAATTGGCTAAAAAATGTACTCATAAAGCTTATTTATAATAAGTTCAAATTATTCAAAAGGGACTAATTTTTTAAAATCTTCATTATTTTTTTTTCAGAAATAAAATTAAATTGTCTCATTCTTTTAAAAAAAAAAGGTTAAATTTTTATAACAACTAGTTTTTTTATTTTTGTCAGAGCTGGACCATTATTGCAGATATCTTGCTTAATTGAATATTCAAAAAAATATAATCTAAAACCTCACCTAATTTCATAGTTTTTTATGCAAAGTTTGTACATTGGTTGGAACTTAGGCAACTGCAATAACTGCATTAAGAAATTTAAGAAAATTATATCATAGATTTTTAGATAGTGATAATTGATAAATTATGCGGGGTTTTACAAAGATTATCAATTAATTTAATTACTAATGGTCAATTGCTTCAAATCAACTATTCAAATATTGCAGACTGAAATTAATTATTATTTCCTTGATAAATAAATACAACTAGCAATTTATTAAAATTTACACACAAAAAAAAATATTGCATTATTTAGCAATAATTTAGCTAATATTGCATTATTTAGCAACACTGAGTTAAAATAACTAGGAAATTGTTGGAAATTAATAATAACTGTAAAAATTATTTAGGTAAAAAAATATTACTAAATAAAACTTCAGATAATCGCCATTTTTATTTACAAAGTTATGGACTGTCAAAACCTACTGTAAGTTTCAGATTTTGGTCTATTATATTTGCTATATACAAATTGATCTATCAAATTTTCAGGGTTGCACTTTTTCAATAAAACCTGTAGGTGATCAAAATTTTATTTATATCTGTATCTCTGTATTAAACTTATCTATATTTTAAAAACTAAAAATATGATAAACATATAATCTTAAATATGCTTAAAGTGAAATATATTATATATGCCAACAACTTCAACAGGTGATAAGTATGTTGAAACAAATTATAAAGGTTTGTTCAAATTACTCAATTAACTAGATATTAATTATATTAAAAACTTGATATTAATTAGAATTAGATTAAAATAATTTAAGTTAGACATAAAAGTAAGTTTTAATTTCAGCAGCTTATACAATTAAAATATCAATTGTCCATAGCAGATGAATCTTATCTAGTTTTAAAATTAGAGCGACTTTATATTTACGCAGCGTAATTTAACATTTGAAATAATTATATCAAATTCATACGAAAATTCAAACAATTTATTTAAAAATTCTATAACTTTTATTCTTGTATTCTTCTTTGTAAGTTTTATCATTATATATCATTTTTAACATAAAGCATATTCTACTTCAAACATGATTGTTGCAAACAATTTTGGTACAAGAGATTAAACTTAGCTGCAATAATACAAATAAAGCTTTATAATGAATTCAAAACACTATTAAAAAATATAGAAGAATAAAAATTACAAGTCAACCTTATAACTTGCTGCTGCTCATTAATCAATGTTACTTATACTATTAAAAATCTTTTTAAATATTTAAATTTTATTTAAAATAGATGTTACAAATACAAGGGTTATTTTATTCTATACAATTCAATTTTTGATAACAGAAAAATAGACTTTGTACACAAGTAATAAGCTTTGTACAGAAATGTGCAACTTGGCTTTTATTATTTACAAAATATTCGCTACTTTATTTTTTGCAACAGTACGCTACTATTTGCTATTTTGCCACTATTTACTATTGTTAGAAGAAAAACTAAAAAGTTAGTGGACTAAATTTAGCTAGACTAAAAACTAATCAACTGATTTTAGTTTAAAAAATGTTGATTCACTAATTTTTATCGAACTAAAAAGTTAGTTGACTAATTTTAGTTAGGCTAAATGTTTATAAAATAGTATTAAAAACCTAGATAGTAAGTCAGTTAATTTAAACCAAAATTAATTGTTACTCACAACTAAAAAAAAATTTCATAAAACAACACAATCAAAAAATTTTCTTACCTCTAAGAAACCTTTAGGAATTTCTTTTTGCTTTAAGTTGGTTTCACCATCTAAATTTGCAGTTGATATATGACAAAGACCATTTTCATCACTTGAGTATAATAACAACATATCTGCAGGAATTAATGAATCACTAGTTAATTCAATGATGTCACCAACACACACATCTTTCCATTTACTGGAAACAAACTTAGCTTCTTCACTAAGAATCAAATAGTAAGAAAATTTATTTTTACAAAAAAACATAAATATCCAAGTAATTAAAAAAGAAGATATTAAAGTAAAGCTGTCCCAGTATATTTAGACACACGTATAAAATATATTTATTTATTTATTTTTTTGCTACATTTTTGAAATACAAAACAACGACTGGGTAACTTCATGTTATAGAGCTGATTAACAAATTTCCTGTTCCTTTTTTAGCTTTTATTTGTTGTTCAATGGTGTGTTTAGGAGTCTTTTCATATTTTCTGTATTGAATATTCAATTTTTTTTTAATTGACAACCAATTGTCAATTGATTCACAAAAATTTAAGATGCAATTTTCTCTTTCTAAAAGTCTATTTAACTTAGCTTACTCTTCTCTAGTCCATGATGTTGGACAACCAGAACACGAAAATGAGCTGTTTTAGGTCTTTTTAAGTCATAAATTGTATTTTGTGCTTTTTCCTTTTTTTTTTTGAAATGATTTTTGATTTTACTTTTTTTTTATATAGTATGATACAAATAAACTTTGAGACAATTTCAAAAAGATATTCATTCTGCTGCATTTAAACTCATTTTTAACAGATTTGTTTTAAATAATAAAATAAATATTTCATAAATTTTTATGTATATCAAACCACTGGATTGTTTAACTAGCTAGAAAAATTTAATTAAAATTTTTTTAATCATTTATGCATCACCTGCTACATTTAATAAGGAATCAAAACAGAAAAGTAAAAGAAGAATGCCTAAAACTAAATTTATTTAGAAAAATTAAGAGCTTTGGGGTTGTTACAGAAACTAATCTGACAAACTTACCAAAACACAAAAAAAAACTTTAAAACATTAAGCTACAGTTAAAAATTATATATTACGATAATAGGTTAATATACACAATGGCTAAGACCATTTTTTACTTTAAAGAAGCACCATAGATCTATTACATAGATCTACTACATAGATCTATATAGTTGAACAAAATAAATTGCTTGCAGAGATATTGTTTTTTTGATACAAAAAACATATTGTAGTAGCTCTTTTAAAATTATGTTCATTACAGCAACTACACATTAAACTATTTAACATATCAGATTCCAACAATAATGTTTGCAACAATGACAACCATGTTTGTAAAAATGTAAATAATGTTTGCAACAATAAAAATGTTTGTGTGTATGTATATAAATACATCACAAAAAATCATAAAATTTAAATCATTATTAAATTCACAGAAAATCAAGTTTTGACATAATTGAGAAGCAAACCACTTATGACAAATCAATAGTATTTTTTATTTATAGACATCAATTTGTAAAACCAACTTAAAAACATGGCACAAAATTTTTAGAATTATTATTATATTTAAATAAATCTGACAAAAATTGTAAGAAAGCAAGCTTGAGAACTTGTGTTAATTTAAATTTATTTATCTGAAAAGGCCAGCTTAAAGTATACAGAAGAAAAAAATAGGTCTCGGCCTATGTTTGGGCATGCATAATTTATGTACTGCACACACACACACCCTTCCAAAACCTGAAAAATGTAATTTACTAATAGTAAACTACTTTAAAATATATATATATATATATATATATATATATATATATATATATATATATATATATATATATATATATATATATATATATATACAGTGGGCAAAATAATTGTCCGTACATTAATGAAAAATATGGTTTTTTGAAAAAAGCCCTATAACTTTAAATGATAGAAAAAAATAAATTAAACCAATAGATAGCGCACAAGAAAACAAATAAAAACGATACACTATCTTTAATTTTCTCCTGACAATTTAAATTATAATTAACTTATTTAAAAGTTTTAAAAATTTTAAAACCAAAAAATTGTCCGTACATTTGATTCAAAACGTAAAATTTTGTTTATAAATAATTTTTTCTAACATCTTGTACTTTTAGGTTAAATAATACTATAATAAATAAAAATAAACCTTTTCTTTACTACGTGGCTATGATGGAAGCAAAAAGAAAAGAATATAGTATTGACTTACATAAACGAGTAATTTTTAATAGGAAAAATGGATTATCAATCAGAAAAGTTGCAAAAATGTTGAAAATACCACCAAGCTCTGTTCAATATATATGGGAAAAGTATTTAAAAACAAAATCAGTGGCAAATAATAGTGTACGAGGCAGAAAAAGATCAACAACGCCAAGAGTTGACAGGTGCATAGTTGGGAAAATCGAGCAGAATAGAAGAAAAAATGCCGTAGAAGTATCAAAAGAGCTGGAAAATGAATTAAATATTAAATTATCGCCACAAACAATTAGGAACAGACTGCATGAAGCCAATATTTTTGCACGGACGCCTCGGAGAAAACCATTCATCAGCATAGTGAACAAGAGAAAACGGTTGCAGTGGGCAAAGGAACATGTTCTGAAGGATGAAACATTCTGGAATATGATTATTTGGTCAGACGAGAGTAAATTTAATTTATATGGAGCTGATGGTGGTGCAAAGGTTTATAGAAGAGTTGGAGAAGAATATAATGTGAAGTGTTTGAAGGCAACATTTAAATTTGGTGGTGGAAATGTTATGGTTTGGGGCTGCATGAGTGCGTCCAGTGTTGGCAAAATTGAATTTATTGATGAGAAAATGGATCAACACTTATATAGATCCATATTAGAACGGAATTTGGTGGCTTCAGCAGAAAAATTAGGACTTGGAACAGAATTTATATTCCACCATGACAACGATCCAAAACACAAAGCTGGTTCTGTAACCAGATATCTTGCTGCAAATGGCATTAACGTGTTGGATTAGGTTGCACAATCGCCCGATTTGAACCCTATAGAACATTTATGGTCGGTGGTGGAAAAAAGAATGAAAGATCGAGCTCCAAAGAATAAAAACGAGCTCAAAGAATTGGTTTTAGATGTTTGGTCATCAATTAATCAAGAAATTACGCCTAAACTCGTCTCATCAATGAAAAATCGTTGTAGAGCAGTTATTGAAGCTGATGGTGGTCCAACAAGATATTAATTTAATTTTAACTAATTTTAATTTAAAAATTAACATAGTGTACGGACAATTTTTTTGTTTAAACTTGTAACTCTTTTCAAATAAACTTATATAACTTTTCATATATTAATATATTTTTAACTAATACACTTAAAATTACTTTAATATTATAATATTTCTTTAAAAACTCTTAATTAGAACTATCTAAATACTTTTAAATGTTGTTTTGATCAAATATAGACACTTTTCATTAATGTACAGACAATTATTTTCCCCACTGTATATATATATATATATATATATATATATATATATATATATATATATATATATATATTATGTTTTGTATGATGGTTTTGTTGTTTTGAGTCTACTCTGGTAATTAAAATGCTTTTGTTGTTTTGAAATCACAAGTAGGACAACGTGTGTTTTTAAAACAACAAAACCAAATCTCAATGCAGTGTGAAATAATAATAATAATAATAAGCATCTAGTGCTTCATAATTATCTATAACCTCAAAAAAAAATATTATAGGACTTTATATTAAATAATCATAAACATCATGGTATTGAACTCATGGCCATTCAGTTGAATCATCTTTCAATGTATTTGCAAGGAACTTGTATGGACATTGGTTAATTCCAAGTATTGCAAGTTTGTTTATATATCTTTCTGCAGCATTAAAATTTTTCAAAGTACTCATAAACCGTCATTTCTTTTTTTAAATTCTTTAAATCACTTTTTCGTACGAATTCTCCTGCTTTACTAACTCAACTAACTTTTTGTTTTCCCCCTTTCAATTTTTTACACTATTGTTATTTTGTATAATCACATGACTTTCCAACTGCAAGGATATTAATTGAAATAATAAAAGACAAAAGATTGCTGCCCCATGCCGAACCCTCAGTTGAAGAAGCAACACTCTCTTGTAACAGCAGGCTATAAGATAGTCGATGGATGTACTAAAGCCAATAAACATTCCATTTATTTATATTAAACCTGTTATAGTCTTGCAGAAGTTTTCTCCTGAGCTATCGTCTATCCTTTCAAAACTATTTAAAAAGTACTTATCAAAGTCTTGTTTTCCAGCCTGCTGCAAAGCAGCATCTGTTATCCCTATTTTCCAAAATTCTGGAGAGCAATCTGATTCGTCTAATTACCGTCCCATTAGTCTTCTTCCTATCATAAGCAAGGTTTTTGAATCTTTAATTAACATACACTTAATCTTGAATCTAATAACTTACTTTCTGATCATCAATATGGATTTCGATCTTCTCGTTCTACGGCTGATTTGCTAACAGTTATAACCAATAGGTTTTATTGTGCATTAGATAAAGGTGAATAGGTTAAGATCATTGGTCTCGACATTTCTAAAGCATTTGATACAGTTCGGCATGCCAGTCTTCTCCATAAGTTTTCTTCTTACAGTGTATCTGGTAACATATTTAAGATTATTGAATACTTCTTTTCCAATCGTAGTATAAAAGTTGTCCTCGATGGACAGCACTCTTCTTCTTATTCTGTAACCTCAGGGGTTCCTCAAGGTTCAATCCTTGGCCCTATACTCTTTTTAATTTATATTAACAATCTCCCAGATATTCTCACATCTAAGGTGGCATTGTTCGCTGATGATACTACCATTTATTCTTGTCATGATAAGAAGCCAACACTCTCTGATTGCTTGGGACATTTGAGCTTGAAAAGGATCTCACTTCTGCTACAGCATGGGGCTCACAGTGGCTGGTGATCTTTAATTCAGATAAAACTCAACTTTTTTCAGCCAATCGTTATCGCAATAATTTAGACCTTCCTATATTTATGAACGGTAATGTATTCAATGAATCATCTACCCATCATCTTCTAGGATTAACTTATACTTTCGATCTTTCTTGGAAACCATATATCAAATCCATTGCAAAATTATCTCTTTATCGAGCTTAACACTTTCTTACTCTGGATTCTACTCTCTATCTCTATAAATCTAAAATTTGGCCTTGTATAGAATACTGTTGCCATATCTGGAACAGATCTTCTAATGATGCCCTTTCTCTTTTAGACAAGGTGCAAAAACGCATTGTAAGCATAGTTGGATCTGCTCTTGCAGCCAACCTTCAACCATTATCACATCGTCGTAATGTTGCTTCTCTTTCCTATTTCTACAAACACTATAATGGGCACTGCTCTAAAGAGCTAGCGTCTCTTGCGCCATCTACTAAAATTCATTCTCATGTTACTCGTCATTTAATTAAGTCTCATCTTTTTTCTGTGACTGTTCCTAAGTGCTCCAAAAACTCTTATTCCTCTATCTTATTTCCTCAAACACCAATTCTTTGGAATTCGCTTCCTTTATCTTGGTATCCTGATTCATATAATTTGCAATCTTCTAAGTCATCTGTCAATTGTTATCTTTTTTTATATTTTTTTTTTATTTTTTTATTTAATATATTTAGTTTAAATGCTAGTTAAAATCACAATAAAAATCACAATTAAGAGAGTTCAGATTCTGAGAAACTACTATTTACAAACATCCATTTTCTTTTATTCGTTTCACAACTAACTTCTTGAATGCCTTCTTGTCTAGCAACTACGATTCATTTGGTAATTCATTGTATAATTTTATGCCATTCCAAACGATTGACTTTTGACCACTTTTCTTGTTTTGAATTTTTAAGTGATACTTTGCTGCATTTCTTGTGCAATAATTATGCATTTCACTGTTTTTTTTACAAAATTCTTGGAAGGCATCCATTTTCTGTAATTGAATTGTATTGTGTATAAATGACAATACTTTCACTTGAATATTTTTTTTTACAGATAGCCAGTCTAAACGAACCAACATGTCTTTGCTATGTGTGAACCAGTCACATTTCATAGCTTTGTTTTGTAACTTCTGAAGTATTTTTATATCATTTATACTTGCACCTAAGAATAATGAAGCACAATATTGGAAATGAGGTGCAATAATTGTATTAAAAATTAACGTTTTTGTCCACCTAGTCAGATATTTAGCGACTCTGGTAAAATACCAAGTTATCTTAGCAATTTTATCTGCAATATATTTAATGTGTTCGGAAAATTTCAACATATTGTCAACTTTAATACCCAGGTATTTGACACATTCACTAAATTTAACTCTTTCATTTTCCAAAATGATATATATGTTAGGATATTTTACCATGATATTCATGTATTTCACTTTGGAGCTTGTAATCAGCATACCCATCGACTTACTTGCATTCAGTTTTAGTCCATTTCCACTAAACCATATAGCAACTACTTCCAAGTCTAAATTTAATTTCATCATAGATTCTTCGTAATTATTACCTTCAATGTAAACTAATGTGTCATCTGCAAAGAGGTTGATGTTTATATATCTGGTACAACTGTTAATATCATTCATGTATATTATGAATAACAGGGGTCCTAGTACTGACCCCTGAGGCACACCAACGTCACAGAGTAGTTCCGATAATAACTGATCGCCAATTCTTACTCTTTGAGTTCTTCCTGTTAACTTATTTTCAATCCATTGTAGAACAACGCCTCCCACTTTATAACACTTTAATTTTTCAAACAATACTTCCTTATTGATGGTTTCAAATGCTCTCTTTAAGTCTAACATGACTGTGATGACGAACATGTCATCATCAATTGCTGCCCTCCATTTTGAAATGAGTAATTGAACTGCTATTTCAGTGGAGTGATTTTTTCTAAATCCAAATTGATTTTCATTAAATAGCTTATTCTCTTCAAAATAAGTAGACAACTGTATATGTGCACATAGTTCAAGTATTTTTTCATACACTGCTAACATATTTAGTGGTCTCATATCTTGTGGTAACTTGGGAGATGTCACTTTCGGTATGGGCACTATAGTAGATCTTTTCCAAGATATAGGTACAAAACCTGTTCTTAAAGACAAATTAATTATTTTCAGCTAATTTAAACTAATGACTGGGTAGATTTTTTTAAATATTGGTACATTCATATCTTCACACATACTTTTTTTGTCTTTTAAATCAATTACTATTTTGTCTAGTTGGTTTTTAGAAATTTCTCTGAATTCATTCATTGTCTTCTTATGATGAGGTATTTTTATGTGATCAGCAGCCATGTATTTATTCAACTTTGTTATTGATTTTTCAATATCAATAATACTCTGAATGAGAAATTCATTGTATTTATCAGCAATGGATTTATCACTTGAATCCTCAAACTTGACATCTTCCCAAATATCAAATTGAGCTTTATATTTAGTTTCAGTTAAAGTTTTTTAAGTCTTCCACATTGCAGCACTGTCACCTTTAAACATATTAATTTTAGTTTTATAGTAGTTGGCTTTCAATTTTCTCAATAGGCAGGTTTTGATATTTCTTAATTTTTTATAAATTTTGAATTGTTTGAAGCAATTTTCTTCACCTAAACCAAGTACTTTCATTGTTTTAAATTTACTCCACTCTAGATTTACTTTTTTACTTATTGCCAATAACTTTGGATTGTTCATCCATCTATTATGGAAATCTTTATTAACATATGTGATGGTTTTTGTTTGGACTTCCATGTTTATGGTTTCTTGAATACTATTAATGAATTGTTCAGCCATTTCATTAATATTAAGTTTCCTAAATTCCACCTCCTTTTCTCCTTTTCTTTAAGTTTAAATACCAACTCTTGATTTATTTTATTATAGTCAATTTTGTCATATAATTTAATATCTTTTAATAACAAAGTTGGTTATTCTTCACATAACAATTCTCTTTTAAATTGTATTGATACTTGAACACAACCATTTCATGATCTGAGATTTTATGTGATTCATTTTGCTCTACAATCTTTATTTATTGCTCTACAATCTTTATTTATGCTCTACAATCTTTATTTATCTTTATTTATTTTGCTCTACAATCTTTATTTTGCTCTACAATCTTTATTATGCTTTATTTTATTTGCTCTACAATCTTTTATTATGCTCTACAATCTTTATTTATGTGATTCATCTTGCTCTACAATCTTTATCTTTTCTCTTCCAGTAACTTCCAACTCTAATTAGTGGTTGCTTGCAGACTTGTTGGAAGCAAAGATCTTTAAAAAAAAAAAGCCTTCACTTTGAACAAGTCAACAACAAGCGAAAAAATTAAATGATTTTATGCTGCTATTCAGCAACATTAACTTATTATGTATATATATATATATATATATATATATATATATATATATATATATATATATATATATATATATATATATATATATATATATATATATATATATATATATATATATATATATATATATACATATAAATAGCACATATATATATATACCTAAAGTCCAAAAAATATTACTTGATAAAAATTAGATAATTAACTAGAGTAAAAAAGTCAACAAATTAAAGAATTTAATGAGAAATATCTAGAGTACAAAAGTACTCTAGACATTTAATCTAGTTTTATTTCATTTAAACATGATGTTAAATTTAGATATTTAATTTAAGAACAAAAATAAATATCTAAATTATTTTAGTATTTTACTTAATGGTTTAAAAGGTCTGAAAAGAAAACTTAATTTAAATCATAAATGGGTTTTAAAGCATTCAAATCCTAAATAGAAAAAGCTAAACAAAACAAACATTAATAAAGATCCCAGTATTAAACAAACAACCTTATGACTCTTAAAAAATTAACAAATACAAAATATATTTTGAAATATATCTTTTTACATGATTTTCTTGTTGTGATTACTTTTTTTATTTACCTTTCATAGACGCTGCAAATATAATTGTTCACCATCTTGTCAGATAAATATCTTTGTCTATCTTCAAATATATCTTTTAATGCAGTAACAGCCAGAACAAAAATGAGAGGAAACATTGCAATTTCTTTCCCAAATGCATTAACTTGTGGAATCCAGTTAAGTATTATAATAAATAAAAAGTATACATTAGCAAAACGATGAAACTGTTCAAATAAATTTTTAGGTATAAAAGTTAATATGGTGTATTTTGTAGTTTTAATTTTATTTCCTTTGTGTTCATGTTTATTGACTATTGTTTTGCTGACTCTTGGTTCAACTGTCCAATCACTAGATGATAAAGTTGCTGGTGGTGAAAACTTTCTCCAATACATCTTCACAGCAAACACAATATCATTTTAAAATTAAAACTAAAAAGGATAAATATACTTATAACTATATAATATATAGTTATAAGTTTATATATAATATATGATATATATTATATATATATATATATATATATATATATATATATATATATATATATATATATATATATATATATATATATATATATACATATATATATATATATATATATATATATATATATATATATATATATATATATATATATATATATATATATATATATATATATATATATATACATACATATATATATATATATATATATATATATATGTATATATATATATATATATATATATATATATATATATATATATATATATATATATATATATATATATATATATATATATAAAAACATTTGTATCTTAATAATTATTTGTTAACATTGTTATCGTTTCAGATGTAACCGAGTAAACTCTAATTATAACGGCGGCTTTTTACTTTGATTTCTATGGAATAAAGCGTCAAAGAGAAAGTTAATATTATGAACGCTGACGCAAAGGTTTAATTGCGTGGGTCACGACGCATGAAAAAATACCTAAAATCTGCTTATATACTGACAAAACATATATTTTAGGCTTGCAATTAAAGGAAAATTTTTCTACTTCTATATAGAATTTTTTTTAATAACTTTTTATTTAAAATTGTTTAACCTGGACTTTTTTTAATCGGGTAATAAAAACTCCTGTTCTTTTTTATTATTTTTTTAAATAAGCTTTTAATAAATTTTATTTTTTCTAAATATTATACTTTAATACAGAATTTCCCGCAATTTTTCTTTTTCCTCAGTTACATAATAACTGATTCAAGAGCATCAACAATTTGAACCAATCAAGTAGGCAGCAGAAACACTTTGTAGGAATGATGCTACCCGCATAACAGCAGAAGGAATTTTCAAGTTTCTGATTAACAAACAGAAACAAAAAATCAAGTATTTGAATCTAAATATGTAAGAAACATGAAACTTTAAAAATACATATTTAAAAAAAAAATGATGAGTTGGAGATATTGACTGATCATTCAATATGTCAATGATGATGAGTTGGACATTGTATCAGTGCAAAGGAGGTTTGAAAAAATTTCAGATAGAATAGTTCCACTTTGATGTTTGATTTTGAGAAACTGCTGATTCATTTTCAATAAACTGTTCCATCTTTTTTGACAGCCTAAAAAAAAGGTAATTTCTTCACCGTTTTGTTTTGTAACTTATTAGAGCATATCATTTTTGACCAGAGATTTCCAGAACAACTTAACAATTGTTCAAACTTTATTGATGAAAAACTGGAAATGAACTTTAACTTTTGGTAAAAGAATGCTTTGATTGATTTAATCATTAACGAGTCTTAAATTTTTTTCATTATCTGATTCGTCATCGCTTTTTCATTATCATTGTCATTTGACACTTCAGGGACATTTTCCTCACCAGAGTTGTAATTTTAAGATCCATAATAGATACATACAAATTTATTAAATCAAATATTTAAATTTAAGACAAAGCGCAAAACAACTTAAAAAGATCAGCTAAAAGCTTTAATTTTTAGAGTTAAAAATGTTTTTTTATTACTTTGAGAGATGGCTAAAACTGTAATTTGTACAAAAATAAAGCAAAGGATATATACTTTGTTTTAATTGAATGTTATGTATGCATAACATTTAACTTTGTTATGAATGCTACAATAAAACTTGGTTGCATGAAACATTTTAATATAATCGATCAAGTTCTGGTCGCAGGAAGGTCAACTAGCTGAGGGGGCTATGGCTAACCCGGTATTGATTGAGGCGGATCATTTACTTAGTTTTCTTCACTGGAATCGAATCAAAATGTGTTTTAATAGTTAAGAACCCATCCTCTACTAATAACATGAACCAATACTAGAACCCAATACTATCCTGATAGAGTCGTAATCAAATATTATTTATTAATTAAATATTCATAAAAACTTCGTATAAACTTTTAAAAAAATTAACTTTTTGATAGAAGGTTGATATAAAGGAAACATAGAGCTGATTTAAATTAAGTTAATCTTTTGATAGAAGCTTGATATAATATAAATATGGACGTTAAAAACGCGTCAAATGACGTTAAAAACGCGTTAAATTACGTCAATCTGATTACTAAAATATTAAAAAGTATTGAATTTTATATCTAAAATTAGCTTTTAATTTTTAATTAGTTTTACTACCTTTTTATACTATAAAAAGATAAATAAGTTATTAATATTAGGGTAATACAAGCAGAACAGTATCTAACAGTATCCTCTAATAAGTAATTCAATAGAACAGCTCGTCCTTTTCTCTTTCTACGATTGTTAATTTTGTTCTCTGGGCATCTGTCCAACTTTGCGTAAATATTACACTAACACTTCAACTTTTTTGAAAATCTTTTATGATTTCTTCCCTTTAGACGACCAACCATATTTTTCACGAACAATACAAACAACTTTGTTCTGAGTATCTAGTTTATGAACCTTGTTCATAAGACTTCATAGAGACATATAAAGAATAATTAGACATATAATGGCTTGGGTATGATCAATAAGGAGGATTTAAATTAAATAATTAAACTATGATTTTTATAAAGTAAAATAGACGAAATTGTGTGGCCGTGGCGCAGTGGTTACAGCGCTTGCTTTATAAGCAGGTGATCTAGGTTCGAAACGAGCTCCGTGACAAGACCGTTAGGTCTTCTTGGGGCACCTAAATAACAAAATAACAAAAAAAAATTAAACCGCAACAAAATAATATACTGTCCAACTTTGCGTAAATATTACACTAACACTTCAACTTTTTTGAAAATCTTTTATGATTTCTTCCCTTTAGACGACCAACCATATTTTTCACGAACAATACAAACAACTTTGTTCTGAGTATCTAGTTTATGAACCTTGTTCATAAGACTTCATAGAGACATATAAAGAATAATTAGACATATAATGGCTTGGGTATGATCAATAAGGAGGATTTAAATTAAATAATTAAACTATGATTTTTATAAAGTAAAATAGACGAAATTGTGTGGCCGTGGCGCAGTGGTTACAGCGCTTGCTTTATAAGCAGGTGATCTAGGTTCGAAACGAGCTCCGTGACAAGACCGTTAGGTCTTCTTGGGGCACCTAAATAACAAAATAACAAAAAAAAATTAAACCGCAACAAAATAATATACCACTCTAGCATTAATATTACCTGAATTAATAATCTTACCTGATATCTATTAGTTTATTCTAATTTACTATTATAAATTTTAAGTCTTAACCAATTATAAACATAAAAATTTAGCTTAAACTCTTAACCTATTAAATATTTTAAAGATAAATTTAAACATACCGTATATATGAATAATTAATTATTTTAAAATAATTTAAACTTTTTACCAATGTTTGACATATACAAAAAATTTAAACTCTCTACCTATTTCAAACATAAGAATGAATTTAAACTTTCTACCAATGTTTGACATATACAAAAAATTTAAACTCTCTACCAATTACAAACATAAAAATGAATTTAAACTTTCTACCAATTAAGGAATTTTATAAAATAAATTTGAGTATACCGCAATTTTAATTATTAATTATAACACAATGAAACTCTTTACCAATTATAAACATAAAAGTACATTGAAACTCTTTAGAATTTTTAAATTTTTAAGATAAATTTCAACATAACGCAATATAAATAATTTACTATAATAAAATTCAACTTTAAACCAATTATAAACATAAAAATAAATTTAAACTCTTAATTAATTTTAAGATCTTAATTAATTTTAAAAACAAGTATTTAATTAAATAAATAATCAATTAAATAAATAGTTTGTTTTAAAATAAAAATACGATATAAAATAGAATAACCTTAAAACTATTAATCAACTCCAATTGAAATTTAAAGTTCATTTATAAATATAAATATTTCATTTCATCCATTGACTCTTCTTTATCTCCCTACCAACACCAGTCCTAGTCCCTACCACCCATCTTTACGCAACCTCTACACTATTGCTACGGAAATTTGGTTTTATGTGGTTTTTACTGTTGTTCTAAAGATCTGTGTTCATATGTTGGGTCTACTGCTGACCCATCACTGGCTGATGCAGGTTATAGCTAACTCGACTTGTTTCTCCCAGCTGATTTGAATTCTGTTCTCTATCTACGCTATCTGATCCGATGGCGATTACAAATAATACCAAATATGTATTATATCTTATATTTTTAGGATCTTAATCATTTTTTACATTAACTATATCAATTTAATTTTCTATATTTTTGTATCTTAAAAACAACAAAACTATTTTATAATCTATTTATACAAAAATTTCGTTCAATAACAAAAAACATTTAGTTTCAATAACAAAAAACATTGTTTAAATAGTTGCCATAAAATTGTTATTTAGTTTGTTATAGCCATAATGGCGCTATTTACTGGTATAGCTATCGTGGTATTGGAAGGTTGTTTTTCTTTAATGCTGATTCGATTTTCTTCCAGCCACTATCGCTACGGATATTCATCCTAATATGGTTTTTACTACTGTTCTAACGCTCTGCTCCTTATGTGAAGTGTAGGTTGAGATCTGCTGGTAGGTCAACTAGCTAGGGGGGCTACGACTGTCCCAGTATTAATTGAGGCGTCAAGGATCACTTAGCTAGTTTGCTTTGCAGGAATCGGGTCACTATGTCCTTTTAATATTTGGAGATTCACCTACTGTTAATACCATGAATCAATACTAAAACCTTTCTCTCTAACCCAATATAGTCGTTTTAAACCAAATATCATTCATTATTTAAATATTTATATAAACTTAAAACATAAAATACTAACTTTAAATATAAATTTTTACTCTCTTTTTAAATTTGAAAACTTAATAGTCAAGAAACTGACTTGTGAATGTGGTAAAATTCATTAAGAAGACCCTTTAAAACTTCAATGGACGGCTTGTAAATGTTGTAAATGGTTTTGTGGTACTTGCTCATTTCCATTATTAGATATAGTTTTAATTTCAGATTATATATTTTTGAGTTTATTTTTCTTTCGGATACATACCTAAAAATTAAATTTCAAGTTGAAATTCAATTTTTAGAATCCAAAATAGCAATATATCCGATTCTATATACCACCATATATAAAATGTTTAAAACTATTAACTACAAACTTTTAAACGTTACAAACTTTAAACGTTTTAATACTAAATAATTTCAAAAAAAAACTACAGTGGCAAAATTAAATTTTTAAAAAAATAATTAAAGCAATAAATCACAAAAAACTTTTACATCAAATTTCAATATCTGCGTAATTGGGCAGCCGGGGCGCAGAGGTTAGAGTTCTGGCTCAGAACCAATAGGCCCAATGTTTGACGCTGGCTATAGCGCATAAAGCGACCTCGATAAAAAAAGAATGAACTTCCTAGTTATATGCTCTACCCCG
>NC_061157.1:50863313-51145813 GCF_022113875.1 Hydra vulgaris
ATATATATATATATATATATATATATATATATATATATATATATAATATAACGATTGACAGACGACTTAAAAGATTGCAAATTATATGAATCAAGAAAGCAAGATGAAGGAAACGAATTCTAAAGAACTGATGTTCGAGGAAAAAAACTAGACGAATAAGAGTTTTTTGAGCACTTAGGAACAGTAATAGAAAAAGGATGATACTTAATTGAATGACGAGTAACACGAGAATGAATTTTAGTAGATGGCATAAGAGACGCTAGCTCTTTCGAGCAGTGCCCATTATAGTATTTGTAGAAAAGAGAAAGAGAAGCAACATTACGACGATGTGACAGAAGTTGAAGGCAGCAAGAGTAGGTCCAACTATGTTTACAATGCGTTTTTGCACCTTGTCTAAAAGAGAAAGGGCATCATTAGAAGATCCGCCCCAGATATGGCAACAGTATTCCATATAAGGCCGGATTTGAGATTTATAGAGATAGAGAATAGAATCCAAAGTAAGAAAGTGACGACCTCGATAAAGAGAAGCAAATTTAGCAAATGCTAATTTTGCACAGGATTTGTTATAAGGTTTCCAAGAAAGATCAGAAGTAAGAATTAATCCTAGAAGATGAAGGGTAGGAGACTCATCGAGTACATTACCGTTCATAAATATAGGAAGGTCTAAACTATTGCAATAACGATTGGCTGAAAAAAATTGAGTTTTATCTGAATTAAAGTTCACCAGCCACTGTGAGCCCCATGCTGTAGCAGAAGTGAGATCCTTTTCAAGCTCAGAAGATTCAAGCTGTAGAAGAGTCTAAGCAGGAAATCACTTTAGATACAGAAGCTGGAGTGATACGAATGTCGAGCAATGGATCAACCTGTTTGACGGCTATATCAGGTAGAATGCAATTAGTGGCATCAAGAGATGATAATGATGAAAAGTTCTTGGCAAACAATTCAGCTTTGTCTTTAGATGAGGTGACAAAGTCTGAACCATACAAAAGAGGTGGAATTACAGACTTGCCCTTATTATTGATACTATTAAAGATTCTCCACAAGTCACGAAAGCCTAATTTTTGTGATGAAATACGAGATTTCATGATCTGAAAATAGCGGGCTTTGGCATTAGACAAAACCTTTTTACAATGGTTCCTAGCAGTAATAAACAGACGTCTATTTTCTGGAGAATTGTTATGCTGATAGATATGGAAGTAATGGTTTCGATTGGCAATTGCAGCAGCACAATGTGAGGAAAACCATGGAGAAGAGTGAGGCTTGACCTGGAATCGTCGAGAGGGAATAAAGGATTCCATGCCAGCCTGAATCCACGAAGTTATGTAAGAAGCACATTTGTCAACAGGGAGACGAAAGATTTCTACCCAGGGGCCATCACGAAGTAAATCACGGAAAGAGTCCCAGTCAGCTTTAAGGTAGTTGTCTAGAGAGAGTATTCGAAAGAAAACATTCAAAAGAAAACACAGCACTGTATCTGTATCATTTTCTGTATTATTTTCATCAAAACCAAGTTTTGATGAAAATGATACAGAAATGTTGAATGATTTAGACTTTGAACCTGGAAACTGGACAAGGAGAAAAGAAAAAAGAAAAACCGATTACGTGCATAATTCCTAAAGATATTTACAGTGGTACTGTTGCTCTTGCAGCATCAATCAATGATATATCTCCTGCAGTTCTCCATAAAGTTGTCACTTCTGTTGTTCATAAGGCTGGCGTGAATGTAGGTAAATTACGCTGCAGCATTTCAACTGCTTCATCACAAATGAAAATTAAACCTAATAATAAGTAAACAAGCCAGAAATGACATTAAAGTTGCTTTAAAAGCCTCCAAATATCCGCCTATCATTCATTTTGATGGTAAAACCTTATTTGAGTTAAAAAAAGGCAAGCGATTCAAAAATGACAGATTGGCTGTTCTTTTAAACATTGATGGAGAGGTTTATCTTCTCGGAGTACCTTCTCTATCTTCTTTCCTCAGGGGATGATCAGTATAAAGGCATAATGAATCTCCTTAAAGAATATGAAACCGAAGGAAATATTGGAGGGCTTTGCTTTGATACAACTTCCAGTAATACTGGAACTAAAAAGGGTTCCCTTTTTAGAATAGCAAACAATCTAGATATCTTTCCATTATTTCTTGCTTGCAGACACCACATATCAAAGCTGAAGATTGTTCACTTTTGTAATGTTGTGACACAAAGAAAGACATCTGGACCAGATAATCTTTTATTTAAAAAACTGAAAGACATATTTGAAACTCCTGATTTTCATTATGATACAAATGATGTTACACAATTTTTTTGGGATAAGACAAAAGGAACTATCATCGAATGTGCTGCAGTTGAGTCTCTTTATTTTTGCAAAGAATATATTTAAAATGAAAACACTCTAAGAGACGATAGAAAAGAACTAGCTGAGCTAGTTGTTGCTTATTTTTCTCATGGTGGTGTAAAAATTAGAAAACCAGGAGCTGTCCACCATGCAAGGTTCCTTGGCAATGCCATTTATTATCTAAAATTGCAATTGCTTTGTAATCAAATTAAATTTGTTCAAGAACATAAACTACTTTTAGAAGAAATTAATATCATGGCGGAATTCATAGCATGCTTTTATGCAAAATGGTATTTGCAATCTGACAAAGCTATCAAAGCACCATATCTAGATATTTTATCAATACACAAAATGCATTTATACAAAGATGTTTGTGCAAAACCAGACGCAATTGAAGCAGTATTGAAATCATTTTACAAACATTCCTGGTATCTAGATTCTACAATTGTACCTCTTTCTTTGTTGGATAAAGACGTTTCTAATGAAGAAAAAAGTAAGATTGCTTCAGTTATGCTTCAATATGACATGCCGAAATCTGATTATTTTAAAATCGAAAACAAATCGCTCATCGACGTGGAAAACAAGATTAAGGTTGAAACGAGAGGTTACAATGATCCCCCAAGTTTATCATTATTAGTTGATCAGTTCTCCTACTTGATGTTTGATAGAATTGGGTTGGATAAACAAAGAATTAGAGATTGGCTTACCCTCCCGCCTCAGTATTGGTATACACAATCTTCAAAGCTTTTGCTAAATCTCTAGTTGTTGTAAATAATCCGGCTGAAGAGCAGTAGGAATGATGCAACAATTTGTGCACAGATACAATGAAGAAGAAGAAATTCAGAACAAACTGCTTACTGTTGATAAAACTAGATTGGCTACAAAAAAGCCGGGGGGAAAATCTTCAAACTTGTCTAAAAAGAGGTTGATCGACTCACTTTCTATAATGGAAAAAATGATTGAAAAATAAAAATTGACAACCAAATTTTTTAAACAAACTTTAATATTGTTTTAAATAATTATTAATTAATCAAAGATTTATAACACACTTTTAATTGTATTATTTGATTATACCTATTCGCGGCAAAATAATTCTTTTTTTTTGCGCTTTTTTAACACTTTTTAACACTTTTTAACACAATAAAACAGAAAAAATAGTCATAATCTGCCTTAACTACCCTTTTTATTTGAAAATATAGATCAATACCTGTATTATGAAAAAAAAATCAGTTAAAATTATTTATATTATTACCTCCCCCTAGCCCTTCAAACATAGTCGTTTTTGGCGTTTTTTTGAATTTCAATAAACGACCCCTTTAAATGTCCCACATTTAAAGGGGTCGTTTATTGAAATTCAAAAATTTCCTCAAAAGCAAGTACCCTAATGGCACTGTTAGTACTCTGATATTTTTCAGCTGTTGATGGAATCAGCCTCTCTGAGAGCTACCATAGAGTTCGGGAAACCTGACTACCAGCCGGCCTCAGAACCATAAAACTGAGTTTTAGAGCTGTACCCTCATTTGGAGATAATAGAATGAGTTGCCTTGTCATAAAAACAGAGACAAAAGCAAAACCCATGAATTGAGTCAAGAAGGTCTAACGTTCAACATCCTAAACTGGAAACAATGTATTAAAAATACATCTGCGCCAGCCTAATAGATGAAGAAGGGGTGCGAGGCTGGTCAACAGATAGAATCTGTTTACCCGATATATATATATATATATATATATATATATATATATATATATATATATATATATATATATATATATATATATTTATATATATATATATATATATATATATATATATATATATATATATATATATATATATATATATATATATATATATATATATATATATATGTATATATATATATATATATAATATAAAATAATATAATAATGAGTAAATTAATTGTAAGTATATAATAATAATAACTAAATGATTGATAAGGATGGTGTCACTCAAACAGAATTCTGATTAAAGGACTGACACCAGTTTTTAAATATAATATGATTAATAATAAGCATACACACATAGAACTTACTTAAACTAAATAAACATTTAAAAATCATACTTTGATGATAATAATAGATAATAATAAAAAATAATCAAACAAAAAGTTAATGATAATAGTGGTAACAATCATAAATAAAAAAAAATAGTATGTGAAAATCATGTTTATAAGTTAGAACAAAGGTGTTCTCAGAACTTTTTTGAATTGATTTTGTTTAAGATTAAGAGGCCTTATAGATTATTTTCAATATTTTAAAAGTGACGAAATTAATAAAGTTTTTAGTCATATTAAAGAAATATGTGAATAAATGTACATAGAACTAATAAAAGAACGAAAAAGAAAAAAGAAGAAAATTAAAGGAGAGTTTTTAACGGTCGAAGATATGACCGTAGATCAATTAGAGAAGCAAGTTGTACCGTTTTGGTGACGTCAATATCTATATATTTGTTTGTCCAAATATCAATCCCACAACCACTAGAAATTTTCTGAGCATCGTTTGTCCGCATTTCGATCTAAAAAAGCTTTTCAAAAATTATTTATGATCGGCATCTAGCCTAGATGCCGATCCTATCTTTACTAGCACTTCTGTCTATTGAATTGGAGTTGACGAAAACAATATATTTTGATAATATAATTGAAAAATTTGTCAATACAAACTATATAATCAAAATCTATTGTCTTATCTAAAGCAAGGAAAGTTAAATTAAAATTATTTATTTATGTTTTTTATGGTAATATAGATAACCATATAATGATAATCTACATTACCATGACAAAAAAAAGTAGAATTTCATATATGAAATTGCATAATTTTTTTCCCTGTATTTGTTTCCTTTTTTTTTGTCATGCACATTTCCAAAAAAATTTCAATTTTGGCGCCATGGTATGTGTTTGCCAAGGACGCCAAAATTCTAGCTACGCTTCTGTATATGTATATATACCCAGGAAAAAAAGTTCTATAATATTTTCTATAAACTTTTGAAACATATGGCCTATAGAAACTCTATAGAATTCATATAGAATGGTTAATAATTTCTATAGAAATTGCTATAAAATTTTTTCTAAACAAAAAATTAAAAAAAAAAATTTCTATAAAATTTTTTATAAAAGTTAGAAGAACTTCTATATAGGAGAGAACAGGGTGAGATGATACATGGGGTGAGATGGGATATGGCGATTTCTCAGCAAAAAAATTGTTAAAGCAGTTTTTTTTTATATATGTGATAAGATTACAATAAGTACTTCATATTGTGTTTTTTGAGTTTCAAAAGTATTTTAAAATTCAAATTATTTTCGAATATGTTAAAATCTAACAAGTTTCCTGGATTTTGAAGACATCATAGGTTGTATAAATGCTCTTGGAAATTCTTTTCCACCGTTTTTGATATTCCCCCGTGTCCACTTTCGTAGCCACATGCTTAAAGGTGCACCAACAGGTACCAAAGGTGATGCTAATCCTAGTGGATGGATAAATACAGAAATATTTTTGAAATGGTTTGATCATTTTGTGCAGTATGGATATCCTAGCCAGCATCATCCATTACTTTTAATAATGGACAACCACAAAAGTCATATATCAATTGAATTGATGGATAAAGCTAAGGAAAGTAATGTTGTGCTCTTGACATTGCCACTCCATTGCAACCACAAACTCCAACCACTTGACAGATCAGTATTTGGACCATTGAAGAAATTTTACAGTTCAGCATGTGATTCATGGTTAAAGGTACATCCAAATACTCCTATGACGATATATGACATTTCTGAAAATTTAGGAATAGCTTATGCGAGAGCCTTTACTTCCCAAAACATCCAAAATGGTTTTAAGGCAGGTGGCATTTTCGTACGACCGTATATGTTTTTAGTGATGTAGACTTTTTATGTTCTTATGTATCTGATCAGCCAATTCCAGCAAATATCTCTACCTTATCAGCCATTTTGTCCAGCAGTATTTCTCAACCGGTCCAAAAAACAATTTCTGTCAGTATAGCTAATGTATACGATAAGATAATGTAGACAGACCCTGCAACTAAGGCTTATAATTTAAGTAAATTATCTGATTCGCAAATACAAACGATCCATACACCACTATCTATTGTATCAGAAGTTATTAATGACACAAAAAAGCAAATAAGCACCTCTACCTACCTTCTGCCTTCTGCAAAAGCGTGTGAGAGGGTGACAAAGAGAAAAAGTGCAAAAAGAAAATGTTCTAGAACTCTGGTATTGACTGACACACCAACAAGAAATGAACTAGTTGTAAGTTTATTAGAATGTAAAAAAAAAAAAAGGAAGATAAAAATAAGAAAAAGCAAAAAAGTTACCCCTTGAGACATCAACGCAATATTGACTCTATTTAAACATCAAGCGACCTTGTTGAACAAAGTTATAAATGCATTTAGAATATCTTATTTAATTGTACACAAATAAATGTTATGTTATATAAGAAGTAGAATAGACAGAATAAAATAATGCTCAAAACTATTTGTTTCTAACTTGTCCCATTTTACCCCAAACGTTGTCCCATTTCACCCCAACATGGGGTGACATGGGACAAACAGTGTCACATTAAAAAAACGAGGCCTTAATTTGATGGTTAAGTAATGGGTTTTTAAATAATTTCCCATGACAACTTATTAGACTATAGTTTTAAACCAAATTGTATGGTGTTTGATAAAAATATAAAGCGCGGCAAACAAACAAATTTTTTTGTCCCATCTCACCCCGTTCTCCCCTATATAAAATTTTTTATAAAAGTTAGAAAAAATTCTCTCTCTCTCTCTCTCTCTCTCTCTCTCTCTCTCTCTATATATATATATATATATATATATATATATATATATATATATATATATATATATATATATATATATATATATATATATATATATATATATATATATATATATATATATATATATATATATATATATATATATATATATGCAAATATATGAACATCAATGAATACGAATTCTCTCAATACTAATTTTTTTATTTAATCTTTGAAATTTTCGCTAGATTTTTGGTACTAGTATCTTCAGCTTTAAATAAAAATAATTAATTAAATTTAATTACAAACAAACGGTAGTTTCATTTTTTAATGGCTTCTTTAAAGTGCGCTTTAGTTTAAGGCTACTTTAATATTATGTAAGAATAAAAAATATGACGTCCAGAATTGCGTTTTTACATACTGACCATCATATAAATTCATACTTCCTTTCTTTGGTCCATATTTGTTAAAGTGAATTTTGTTTGCCTCTTGAACTTTTTCTTTAAATTTTTTGGGTTCTATTTTCAATGTTATTACTTGATCCCATTTTATATTGCATAAACATTTATTTTATGATGCCCAATTGCAGATTGTTCTTCAAAAACATTTTTAAGGTGTTTTTTTTTTCTTGTTGCTAAATTCATTTTTATTTTGCCAATGTATTTTTGTTCACATTCGCATTCTATTAGGTATTCTCCGTGGTAGCTATTTGATGTTAATTTTGTTTTGTTGCGTGAAGTTAGAAAAGATTTAAGATTTGCATTAGATTTAAAGGTTGCCTTGTTATCTGCTTTCCTAAAGATTTTTTGAAGTTTTAGTGATAATATTAGGATCCACGGTAGTGACATAGTTGGCATGGTTGCTTCGTTCTTAGATAATACTATTTCATTATTTGAGTATTTTTATAACAGTATTTGCAACGTTTTATAATTTTTTCTTTTTCTTTCCATTTTCAGCAAACATATTTATTAGAAAATCGATTTATTTATTTAAAAAGTTTTCAGAGCAAATTAATAAAGCTCTATGAACAAATCCTTTAAATATTTCTTCTTAGATTTTTGGATCGTAATTTGAATTGGGCTTAACCTGAATATTTGTTATTGCTTTTTTTCGATGTATGTTAAAATCATAATTATCTTTTCGATTATTGATTATTTGGATGTCTAAAAAATTTAATCTTTTGTTTTCATCTTCCAAGTCAATTGTGTATTTAATGGTACGATGTTGACTGTTTAATATTTGTTTAAAAGGGACGGCATTATCTTTATTTGTAAATCTTGCGTGGCTATCATCTAAGTAGCTCAAAAACAATTTTATTTCTAACGGTGGATTAGAATGAAGTGCAATGTCGATTGTTTTATTTTCAAAAAATTACATGAAACCTTCTGCAAGTATTAGCATGAGTGAAAGTCCTATTGGACTTGAATCTACAAGCTTATGAGTTTCCTCATTCCATAAACAGTTTTATAAATGATTTTATTTCTGAAACGCTTAGTTTTGTTAGTTTATTTAAATTTGGGAAGCGCTCTAACATATCAAGAAGAATTTTTGCAGTCCAAGAGGGATTGATGGATATAAATTGACAACGTCATAAGATACCTGTACTTCATTGTTTCCAATGTTTTTTGTACAAAAGTTGACGAATTTTTTAACTTTGTTATGTTTTTATTTTAAATTGGTTGAAATATATTTATTAAATATTGTGGTATTTCATAATTTGGTGTCCCGATGGCTGAAAAACTAATAATTGTATTGGGACACCAAGTTATGAAATATCACATGTTTTAGCAGTTAGAAAATATTTTAACCCCTAATTATGCAACAAATGTAATTGATTGTTATTGAATATATATTAAACTGTTAAAAAAATAAATTGTGTATTAAAAAGTAGCTAAATCTCTTGCCCAGAATGTTTCAAGGTGACTTATTTTCTAACATTAAGGTAGTCTTTTAAATACTGAGCTACTTTCTACTTTCTTTTAAATAAAGTTCAAAATAGTAATCTGAAAGGGAAAGTTATTTTTAAATATCAACTTATTTTTTGCAATGAACTTCATTCAATTTATATATAAAAATAGTTAATCAATTTTTAATTATTTCTTTTAATTTTAATTATTTCTTTAAGTTCTCTTACAAAGTTCAATTTTGGGTAGTCGGTGCTTCAATAGAAAGCATCGTGTTATTAATAGGGATCCAGGAAGTATCTAATATAATTAGACACTTATTAGTATTAAAGATTAGATATTGATTAGATAGCTATACTAACACTAAAATTGTATTTTACACCTTTTTCAACAAAAAATTTTTCAGTTTAATAAAATGAAATGAACGCATTTGAATCCGAGAAAAAATCGCGCAAAAAAAAACGTAATAAATTTTTTTTTATTTATTACGATTTTCGTTAAAAAATTATTGAATTTTTCTTGTAACTAAGGTTGTTTGATAACTAAAGATCTAATAACTAATTCAATTGTATAAATAACAATAAGTTAAAAATTTTTAATGAATATTAGCCGTTTGTCGAAAAATCCTTATTTTTGCTTAAAAACTTTATTTTTTTATAAAGATACAAATTTTATCGCGGTGCTTAACTACTACTCGTCATAATTTATTTAAAATTATGACGAGTAGTAGTTAAGTTAAAATAATTTGATTGATTTTTATCACACCACCGCTTATATCTTAAATATTTTCAATATCAGAGTTTGTCTTTAATTTCATTTCAATATCAGAGTTTGTAAATAAATATTTTTAATTAATAGAGTTTTTGAGCCAGTCAAGACATCAGCGGCGTTGAACCGTGCTGCTGTTATAAAAAATCTTCTTCTATTTGACTCGAGATCGCTAGTAATTGTCTTTTTTTCTTTTTGTTATCTATTTTGATTATGACTTTATAATCTCTGTCTTCTTTTCATCCTCCTCAATTTCTTTTCATCCTCCTCAATTTCTTTTCATCCTCCTCAATTTCTTTTCATCCTCCTCAATTTCTTTTCATCCTCCTCAATTTCTTTTCATCCTCCTCAATTTCTTTTCATCCTCCTCAATTTCTTTTCATCCTCCTCAATTTCTTTTCATCCTCCTCAATTTCTTTTCATCCTCCTCAATTTCTTTTCATCCTCCTCAATTTCTTTTCATCCTCCTCAATTTCTTTTCATCCTCCTCAATTTCTTTTCCATATGTTCTCTTTGTCAGTTTACAACTCCACAAATATTTTATGCATCACCAGAGAAAAGTTCATTTTAATGAAGGTTAGAGAATATAGGATTCCAGTTGGTTTTTCTTACACTGGATATGTTGCCACTTAAAAAAAAAAAACTTTCACAGATTTCAAGCTTTTCCTTTGGAAACTTCTCACTTGTAATCTTGAAAAACTTTAAAACTAAAGGCTTTAGACTCTCCATTATCACAAACAACTAATTGGTTCGAACCTTTTAGTAAAGCATTTTTTTTTCTAATCTAAATATAAGCTGTTTTCATCCTCAAAGTTGGCTTCAGTATTATGCAATTAAAGTTTCGTCTAGTTGAGATTGGTGTAACAACCTTGACATATTCATACAATTTCTGAAAAAACAAAAAAACTGTTAAACATTTTTGTATTTTGTCAAACATGACGTTCAACTAAATTATGGTAAATGCGGGTAGTATGGATAGTGTTAGTAAAACAGACATGGTGCGGAATAATATAATTGTGCGCTTGACTTTTTTACAGTATTACAGAGTACAGTTTTACAGAGTATTTTTTACATGGATAACATTTTAAAAACAACAATAAGTAGGAAAATAATTCAAGAAAGTTTGACGTTTTATTTAAAAAATTATATTTGAAGCTTTCACATTTGTACAATTTTAATCAAAGACAAAACTTTACTTTGTATTTAATTAGTAGGTAATGTCAGTGTGATTTAGAAATATTATAGACGTAATTATTAGCTATTTACCTTATGAACTGTAATTTAGCTCAATTAAATGCGAAACCTTAATTGCTATAGTTTGTCATGTAATGAGATACTTGTAATATGGACGGAGTAAATTGTTAATAATATGGATCAACTTAACTGTGATCAACTTAATTGTATTAGTTGACGGGTAACCAAGGTAAAAAAAATCATTCATTAAAAATTAGGTAAAATTAATTTTGAATTTTACACCGTCTCAATTGCTAAAATATTATATAAAGCCTTTGTTCGACCCCTTCTCAAATATGCAGCACTAATCTAAAATTCATCAGAAAAATATAATATATCATCTCCTGAAAAAGTTCGACGAAGAGCAACTTGAAAATGAAGCCTCTTACATCTAAGTTATAAAACGATTAGATTAGAGGGCGCTTACACTCTCGTTTAATATTATAAACATTAAAATTTTGTTATAAGTTATTTTAATTGTTATTCTGTTGAATTTCAGCCATAGATAGTTATTATTATAATTTTTTTGGTCTTTTGTTTGGTTATTTTTACAAATAACACCTTACAGTATGCTTTAGTAATACTAAGGTGACTTTAGTAATAATAAAACAGACTGTGAGCCAATATTCACTAATATAATAAATAAAATAACAAACTAAAACAAAAAACTATAGCCAACTCTATTTACAACTAGATGTTAGTTAAAAGAAAAATCAAAATCTATCTTCCGAGTCAGCATTTTGATTAGAATCATACACGAAATACTAACAAAATAAATTGTAACCATAACTACACCTTTTATCATAGGTAATACAACTACTGAATAAGAAACAGCCCAGAGGGAAAAAAAATATGTTTAGACAAATAAAAGACGTCTTTTTTATGACTTGTTATGTCTTTTTAAAATCAGCCTTAATAAAAACGTGGAAAAGACGTCTTTTGATAAGACGTCTTCAAAAAAGAGGTCGAAAAGACGCCAATCGGTAATACGTCTTTAATAAGACGTAGAAAAGACGTCTTTTATATCGATGACCTTTAAAAAAAAGAAATGAGAAAATTTTTATTTAAATGTTAAATTAAACATTACCCAGTAGAAATATTTTTCCTTCAGGGAGGGGAAATGTCACTAACATTTCCCACAGGGAAACAGCTTAAGTTGTTAATAAGCAAATCATGGGTTGCTTATTATAATTATAATAATCAAATTATTATTTGCTTATTAACAACTTTTGTTGTTAATAAGAAAATCATTATTTGGTTAACAAAATTAAAAATAATTATTGCCAATAGAACCTAACAAAGATGGGTTTTAACCCACAGTATCGTAATTACTATCTTTTTTACGTTCTGATTGGCCCGTTTTTTGTTTACAAAACAATTTCATAAAATTTTTTTTTGTGTGAAACGTTTTTGCATAGGTTTAATTAAAAATTAACTATTTTAGGTAAGCGGGTTTATTTTATTATTTATATAATAAAGTAATATATTATGTAAAATATACATAATATATTTGCATATATATATATATATATATATATATATATATATATATATATATATATATATATATATATATATATATATATATATATATATATATATATATATATATATATATATATATATATATATATATATGATCTAGTCTTAAATTAAGTTAGTCAGCGGTAAGTGTTTTAAAAAGTTTTATCGTTTATTTTTGGACTAATTTTATAATTAGTTGTGCTTGAAGAACGTTGTTTATTACATATTAAATTAAAATATTTATATCAGGCGAAAAATAAAACCTATAAACAATTTCTGTCTAAATTTACTTGTTTAATGTGTTGTGCTTGAAGAAATCTGTATTTACTTGTTCAAGTGCCAGTGAAACGAACGATAGAAAAAAAGAAGCATTCAGTAGGCTTGCAATTTTTTTTAATATATTTTTAAATGATCTGAATAATTTTGTTGTTTTTATTTAGTTGAATGATAAAATTGTTTATACAAAAGATTGGCTCTTCAATTTTCATGTTAAAGTTGTTATTTTTTGTTAACTGTTGTCTGTCATTAACAAAGCAAGTAAAAAATTGCTCATAATGACAACAAATTTATCTTTAGAACTGTTTGCAAAACTTTTGGTTTGAATAAAAAAGACCGATTGAAAAAGATACTGGAAAGAAACACTTTCTTTTATCTAAACATCATTGCAGCCTTCCAGTCTTCATTTTTGTTTATGTATATTTCATCTGTGTTGCTAATGATACCGCCAGTTGTTAGGTAAAGCATCATTATGTTTCAGGCTAAAAAAGAGCTTTGGTTAATACTTTTATCCAGTTTAGATGAATAACAACTCTCAAGGTGTATTAGCTGAATTATCTTTTTGTTTTGATAGTCTTTAGTCAATAACGAATTTTTAAATTGTTATGAGTCTACAACACTTAATTTCATGGAAATTCAATTAAAAAATCATGTCATAGAAGACAGAAAAATATCAATATCTGTTTTAAATAACTTGGCTTTTTTTGTAAATCTGAGAGTTGCAAATGTTTAGCTTGGTTTATGTACTACATAATAAAATATATCGTTGTTCAGTCATTTTGATGGTCGTAAATTTCTTTAACACACTCATTTTTATATATTTTTAGACTTTTTACCGTTTGACTCCCCGGTGGGAAATCGGCTAGCGAATAGCTAGCTATAATCGTTACGATAAAGACAGCGATTTGGCCACGAGGATCGCTAGCTTTTTTAAGTTAGCGAAAAGCTATCGATATTTTTAAAGGTAAAGACAGCTATTAGGCTACGAGGACAGCTAGCTTAGCAAGCTGTCTAGCTTAGTCTTAGCAAGGCTATTGTATCTAGCGTCATATCGTAATAAAATCGTTGACTAAAAAATTTTGATATGTAGCTATCAACCAGCTATAGATTTTTAAATATTTTGTAGCTAGCTACAAAGCTACGATATGTAGCTAGCGACACATTGCTAAAAAATCGCAATGTTTAAAGTTCAATTATTTTCATAGTTATAATAGACTCAACACTAAAAATCGAATTTTTAAAGATGTTAAAGACATTTGCAAAAAATAAAATAAGAAAAAAAAAAATCGCTAGAAAATCGCTATAGAGCTAGCTAGTCGCTAGCTCATTTCCCACCGGGTCCTGTCCCAATCTAACCTAGTGGGTTCAAAAAGAAAGGACTGCGCTGGAAACAGGAGGGGGTTAAAAGGATTAGCCCTTTTTGAACTAATAGTCGGTAAGTCAAATGTTATTTCACTCAGCTAATCAAGTTTCATTTACTTTTTTGTATTACATTCAAGCAATAGACTGTTTTTTTATGTTCACTCGTTTTTTAGAAGTCGTAACCAGTTAGAAGTCGTAACCAGCTCGTATGAAAGGATTTCTCGACGTGAAATAGTTAGTTTTATTCAACAACTCCAAGAAACATAGCTCGCTCAAGAAACAGGAAAGAAAGAGAAAGATGAAAAAATATTCTGTTGAACAATACTGTTGTTTTATTTATAAATTATTCTCCTATATTTAAACATATAAAAGATGTAGAAAATGCTTTCTCTTTTATATTGACATCTAAAAGAGGTTTTTTTCTCGGCATCGGAAAGAGCTTTTTGTCATACTTTGTATGAAGAGCTATTATCATTTTCATTTGATAAAAACAGCTTTTCATATATGAAAAGTAGGAATACTATAGTGTATAGGATACTATAGTATACTAAAAAGTATGACAAAAAAGTCGTTCGGACCCCGAGCAAAAAAACGTTTTTAGAAGTGCATAATTGATAAACAAAGACGTCTTAAAGACGCATTTTTTATGTCTTTTCATGACAAGAAAAGACAGAAAAGACAAAAAAGACGCCTTTTCGATGTCTAAAAAAGATGTCTTTTAGATTTTCATATTCGGCTAAAAAAAGAGGTCTTAAAGACGCATATATTATGCCTTTTCATGACAAGATTAAGATAAAACTCCCATTGGAGTTCGGCAGTGTTCAACAAATAATTATTTAGGTATAGAGTTGCTATAAAACTGCACTCATTCGGCTCGGCATAGACTCGGCAAGACCAATTTTTGGAAATCGTCCAGAGCAATTAGTTTTTTTGAAAATACGAAAACGCCAGAAAGGTTTCGAAAAAGAAAAAAGAAAAATCCTACTTTTTTGACAACCTTTGAGGAAAATTTTTTGTGTACGACTTTCTCGAAATCTGCTGTTTATTTCTAAAAATTTATCGCAATTAGAATTTTTTGCCAAATACTAAAAAATAAAACTTCAACTAAATAGAACCAAATTAACTAAATGTGGCTGATCATATAAGCGAGTTTATAAAGTAACTACAAGACAATAATTCCTAATGACATGGAAAAAAATGAAGCTCCTGTAACACAAATGATTTGTTACAAAAGGATCATCTGGAAATTGTGTAGTTTGTATTGGAATCTTACACTAAAATTGTATGAAATTTGATTTCAAGCAACTTATTTTTAAGCTTGTAAACGACATAAATAATAACGACATAAACGCATGATAATTAAATGCCAACGATTTTTTCGACTAGATTTTGTTTTGGATTTAGATCTACTCTATATTAACAACATTGAAAAAAAAATGGTTGAAACAATAGATGAACAGATTATAAATTAATATTGTGCAAAGCAATATACAAGCATATGTGAAATTCTTATCTTATCCCAAATAAAAGATTTAAAATAAATAAAATTTATTTTAAAAAAATTCTTGCGTAACATTAATTAAACTTGAAAAAAAAAAAACCTTTTTCCATCTTTCAGATGAAAACGACCAAGACACGATCTTGGTGTATAAATTTTAATCTGAGATAAAGAAAAGATAAAGAAAAAGAAAAATCCTATTTTTTTGACAACCTTTGAGAAAAATTTATTGTGTACAAGATAATTAACTATTTAGAAAATGATCATTCAATAATAACAAATAATAATTAAAAAGAGCTGAAATTTTTTACTTTTTATTGTACATATATTTATATTATGCTTATAGTATGTATATATAATTTTTTATTTTGTTTTTATTGTTAGTAACGTTTTTTATTAACGTTACCA
This sequence comes from Hydra vulgaris, assembly GCF_022113875.1. Taxonomy (NCBI): domain Eukaryota; kingdom Metazoa; phylum Cnidaria; class Hydrozoa; order Anthoathecata; family Hydridae; genus Hydra; species Hydra vulgaris. The sequence continues at coordinate 50,879,418 of NC_061157.1, forward strand.
TTTTTAGTTTTATTTTTTAATAAACTTTTTCTACTTTTGTCTCTGTTATTGCTATTATAACAATCATCTTCATTGCTATTATTATTATTATTATTATTATTATTGTTATTATCCCCCTCCCTGCCTTTTAAGATCTCCCGAAGAGATCTTAAAAAGTGGAGAGAGGGAAGGTAGTCGACGTATTTGTTTTTTGCCAATTAAGGCTTTTAAAAAAATATTTGACAACTAATATCTCTAAAAAAAGAAAAGAAAAAAAAAGGTCCTCGTTGGCTAACATTTGCCGACTGCTAACAACAGATCCAATTTTGCCGACTGCAGTGTCCACATTGTGGGTGGTGAAAGGTGGAAGGGCGTAGGCGATTAGACACCCGTGCGCTACAACCGCCTCGATAATGCCCTGATTATTGTTATTATCTCATAGTTAAACATAATTTGTTAACATAATTATTTTGTGTTATTATTGGTTGTTACGCAATTTCCATTTGTAACTCCAAAACATTGTATATGACTATTATAACAGTAAAAACAAGTGACTTATTGTTTTTTTTGTTATAATTGTTATTGCATTCTTTATTATTGTTATCATTATCATTAGATGTCTACTTAGTATTACTTAAAAACTATATTTGAGAATTACAAAAATGTATGAATGATTGGTTGACACATAAAAAAGGTTTTAAGGGTTTTAAAGATCGAGAGAGACTCCTGTTAAAGAGTAATACAAAAACAACAACTACTACAATAAAAACATTAAAATCCATTTTTTGAATAACATTGGTATAGGAAATCAATAACAAGCGCTGAATAGTATCAAAAATGTAGTGCATTTAAGTAGTAAAAGCATTTAATAAGCAATTTGTATACCATATAATACCATTATAAGCAATTTGTATACCATAAATATATGTAAACATAAACATATGTAAAATTTACCAAACATTTACTTATTGTAAAATTAGGCGTCGCCATTTAGATTGCGGAGATAAGAGACAGTGGTAAGTAAATGGTAAGCAGAGGCGCAACAGTCTACATTCATGTACATATTGATTTACAATATGTCACAATATGTACAACCTTGTAGCCAATTTTTATGTTTTTATATTTAAATAATTGAAATTTTTTCAGAGTTTTTTCGTGTTTTTTCAGCATAAACATTTTCAATTTTATTATAATTTATGACTTTCTAGACATTACTACGGCGACCCAATAAATGCAACAAGCTATGTAATATTAAATTAGATAAAATTGATTGGTTTATTATCATATTTAAGTAATGCAATGTGATCACATCTTAATCTTGTATTTTAATTAAAGTTTGAAATACTCCAAGGGTTTAAGGTTGACGCCATTTATATATATATATATATATATATATATATATATATATATATATATATATATATATATATATATATATATATATATATATATATATATATATATATATATATATATATATATATATATATATATATATATATATATATATATATATATATATATATATATATATATATATATATATATATATATATATATATATATATATATATATATAGATATATATAGATATATATATATATATATATATATATATAGATATATATATAAACATATATATATATATATACATATATATATATATATATATATATATATATATATATATATATATATATATATATATATATATATATATATCGATGGTTAAGAGCACAAAGTGAATATGTCCAACATTTTACAGTTTTGAGTTATTGCGCGCCATTTAGTAAGTGATAAGGGTACTATGGTACAAATATTAGGCTTCAACAGTCGACCAACCGGAAGATATTTAACAAAACAAATAGGTGATATAAATAAATATCATGAATTATTGTACGTTTTCAAACTTTCAAATTCAAATTTCTCAAAACAATGGCTAGTGGACGTATTCCCTTTGTGCTCTTAACCATCGATATATATATATATATATATATATATATATATATATATATATATATATATATATATATATATATATATATATATATATATATATATATATATATATATATATATAAACATATATATAAAGTATATATAAAGATTAGTTACTATTATTTTGTTTAATGATTTGTTTAATTTTAAATTTCTAAAAAACCACATAAAATACAACAACAAATATATATATATATATATATATATATATATATATATATATATATATATATATATATATATATATATATATATATATATTTGCTACTTTTTCAGGAATCAGTGTAATTCAGGATAAGGAAGTCTGTTGTTAAATAGTAAAAACTGATTTGGTCTGAACTGCAACTGACTCAAAAGTTATTCCCGTGTGTTGAGATATTTGTTATGAATAGGAACTAATTCAAATTTAAATTTTTTATTGGAGAAATTTTTTTTTAAAAGAGGAACAATTTTGGATTTTGAGAAAAAAACAAAGTTGCATATTTTGCCGCCTCGTGCTTCACAACCAGGCTTATGATTTGCTCTTTGTTTAAGTCTTCTGTTTCTTAAAACAACAATCTGAGCAAATTTTTGAAAATACACAAATAAAAGATAAATTTGAAGTCTAAAAATGACCTATAAACTAATTTGGGGGTAGGGTGTTGCAGCCGTAGCGCTGTTCACGAGCCGTGCAAAAATGCTCAACATCTGTTTAACAAAAAAGCAAAAGAAGATGTGTTATGTAGAATTTTATGTTGATTTTTTTTAAAGTGTACATAAAATTTAACTTAATAAGTTTTTCTATCATAAAAATATTTTTGAATTTATAGAATTAAGTTTTTTTTTATTTTTTATTTTTATTAAAAAAAAAGGTCTTGTTTTTAACCTAAAAAACTGCCAAACTATTTTGCATTAGTTTTTTATTTCCGAAATTAAAAATTTTTATTAATTGCTTTTAGAGATTAGTTTAGAAAACTTTTTTGCTAAAGTAAAAAGTAAATAATCATACCTGCAGCAAAAGAAAGAATGAGATGGTCAGCTGATAAATGAGGAGCAATTTCTCGTAGAACATGTAGCAGTATTTGTGGTTTTACGGCTAAAATTATTAGGTTATTTTCTTTTGCTAGTTTGACGTTGTCTGTTGTTGTTTTGCATCCTAATTTTTGTAACCATTTGATATCACGCTCTGTTGGTGCACTTGACCATATCTCGTGTAACTGGATTGTTCCAGCACTCACAAACCCCTTTGTTAAAGCTTCTACAAGTTTTCCAGCACCAAGAAACGCTATTTGTGGTAGTCGAAATGCGCGATACATTCTTATAGAAACTAAATTAACGTGGTCAGTTTTAGTGATTATTACTAAAGTGTTAGGGGGCTTGTAGTTTTAAATATAAATCTAAAATTATTCTTAATAAAGTTTATTTTTATTTTTCTAAATTATTATTATTTTATTATACAAATTCATTTCGTATTAAATTTTTTTGTACATTATCAAAATATATTAGTGTTATAAAAAGAGTTCTAGAGTATGTAGAAACTTCCCATTAGAATGCAACATTCCTTCATTTATAAAGATAAGTTTTGCGAAAGATTGAAATAAGCGTTTCAATATCTATAAAAGCATTTAGCACTAATGGATGAAAAAATTAATAAATTAACGTTTGAAATGGGATTTAGCAGGGCAGAGGCAATTATGGCTTTAACGGAAACAAATGGCAACATGGATAATGCTATTGAAAACCTTTTACAACGAAAATATGCACCTCCTCCATATTCAAGTATTAATGTATCAAGTAGTGATGGTAATATAGAATGTCCTGGTAAAAATAGTTTTAGTTCTGAAAACTTAAGTAAATCTTCCTCTCAGGAAACTAATTTTTTTCAAGATAATTTTGCTCCTTTGGATTTTATTAGGAATATACCTGCTGAATTTGTTTTACCATGTTTGCCTCCTCCATATCAGAAAGTTGATTTAAAAGATTGGGAAGATGAATCAAAATTGTTTCATATAACTGAAAATACTGAAAGAAACTTGCATACAGATATTTCAAAATATTATCAAAAAAGATGCAATGTTTGTTTTAATGAAATTTTAACATTAGCTGATGATGGCACAAAACATATAGAAGAAATTGTTCAGCATAAAATGAATGTAATATGCAATAAGTTATTATTTTGGTATTTTTTAAGAGAAGTTAGGATTTAAAGTATATATATATATATATATATATATATATATATATATATATATATATATATATATATATATATATATATATATATATATATATATATATTGTTTAACTTAAGATGAAGTAAAAATAAAACTATTACTGAAATTATTTGATGAACAATTTAAGCACTTATACCAACTTTTGAACTTATGCATGTATGTATAACATGTGTATGTACAATATATATATATATATATATATATATATATATATATATATATATATATATATATATATATATATATATATATATATATATATATATATATATATATATATATATATGTATATAGTAGAAAATAAAAGCTACATGATTTTCACAACTTTAAGTTTCATCCTGTTGCAATCATCAGGTGAAATAAAAGTGATGATTGCAACAGCATGAAACTTAAAGTTGTGAAAATCTTTTATTTTCTACTATATATGTTATAGCTCTGACTTAATTCATCGAACACTTTCTTGATAGTATACGCACAAAATAGCATCACTACATATATATATATATATATATCAGTGGTGTACACTCGATTTTTAGATGTTTGAGTTTTGACACTTACAGGCATTGTGCAAACTCCAAACTTTTGTATGTTCATGCTTTTGTCAAATGAGGATGTTTTGCAAAGAATTGTGGTGATTGGAGGTTGGGAACAAAAAAACCCTAATTTTTGGGCCCACCCAACCCTTAATATGGGAGCAACAAGTTTATAAAAAATTTTCTCTTCTATTTTTATCTAAGTTTATGTTTATCAACAAATTTCAAATTTCATGCAATATTTTCTTAGTGTTCAGTTTTTATGACCATATAAAGTTTTAACCCCCCTCAATTTGAGGGGGCTCTAAACTTTGCAGGGTCATAAAAACTAAACACTAAAAGATTATTGCATGAAATTTGAAATTTGTTGATGAATATTGATTTAAACAAAAAAGTATAGAAAATAATTTATAAACTTGTTGCTCCCACATTAAGGGCCGGGTGGGCCCAAAAATTAGGGTTTTTTTGTTCCCAACCTCCAATCACCACAATTCTTTGCAAAACATCCTCATTTGACATAAGCATGAACATACAAAAGTTTGGAGTTTGCACAATGCCTGTAAGTGTCAAAACTCAAACATCTAAAAATCGAGTGTACACCCCTGATATATATATATATATATATATATATATATATATATATATATATATATATATATATATATATATATATATATATATATATATATATATATATATATATATATATATATATATGTATATATATATATATATACATATATATACATATGTATACATATATACACACATGTTATACATTCATGCATAAGTTCAAAAGTTTGTATAAGTTCTTTAATTGTTCATCAAATAATATCAGTAATAGTTTTATATTTACTTCATATTAAGTTAAATATAAACATAAAAATCAGATATTTTTAAATATTAAATTTAAAAAGCTATTAATGTTTTGATAACATTTTAAATGGATTTATCTTCTTTTTCATATTACTTCTTCAAAGTCCGGACAACTGCCTAAATTTGCATTGTTTTAAAACAAGTTTTCTACTAAAAACTAGTTTTGTCATAACTTATATAAGTGTAATGGTAAATAAATGTACAAGTTTATTTAAAAATGTTTGTAAATTTGATTCAAACAGTTATGGCATTACACAAATAACTAAATTCAATTATTGATTGAAGAGTATAAAAATTTTAAGTTGTTATGAACATTTAACAGATTTCTGATCAAAGTAATCATATTACTTAGTAGTTAGGTTTTGAGTATTAATTATTCTAAATCATTTTATTTATAATAATAAATAATTATTATAAATAAAATGATTTGTTTATAAACATTTGAATTAAGATATGTAAAGTTTAAAAAGAATAAAATTTTGATAAGAAAAATTTAAAGGTTAACCATATTACCAATCACAAAATTCTGTATTTTATTAACTCTCTCACTTTATTAACTCTTTCAATTAACTTTCTGTTTACGCTCTAATTCACTTCTATATTAGATATAATTTAATGTAGAATCTAAAAAACATGATACATATTTTTCAATCAAAAAATAGTCTAATGGTCAAATATTTATGTAAATACAAAGATAATATAAGCAAATATTTTATTTTTCTTGTGTGGAATTGGTAAAAATTCAGTGAAAGTTGCTCAAATTTTTGTTTTGAGAAATAAAAGACTTGAACAAAGAGCAATTAATGTAAGAATTGATGTGCATAGATAATGTCCTTGTTCGTACTTTTGGTGTGCATTATCGAAGACACATTTGAAGCCTATTGTTATGGCTTAGAGTTTATTAATAGTATTGAGACAATTGCTTAGACTATTAATAGTGTACTGTATACTATCTGTGCTTTGAGTTAAGTTCTTTAACAAATTTAAAAAAGACTAAAGTACCAAAAACTATAAAACACAAAAAACTGTTGTCAATACTAAGTTCTCTAAATCTATCATTCACTAATATTTGTGGCCTGCAAAGTAACTTTTCTTCTGTTGAGTCTTATCTCTTACAAAGTTCACCAGACCTACTTGCTCTTTGCGAGACTAATTTGAGTTTGGCTATCTCATCTTGTGATCTTAGTGTTGATGGTTTTCTTTCTTTAATTCATAAAGACTCCAATAGTCACATGCTTGACCTGGGGATTTACATTTGTGGGAATTTATCCATTTGTCAGGAAACTAGGTTTGAATCCACAGATTATTCTTTTATATGCTTTCGTTTAGCACCACTTCACTCTATTGCCTTTCTCTTTGTTCTATATCGCTCTCCTTCATCTTAAGACTGCACTTTTATTTTATGCTATTTCTGATCAAATTGACCAAGCCCTTTCTCTTTATTCATCAGCCATTATCGTTGTTATTAGTGACTTTAATGCTCATCACACTGAATGGCTTGTCTCTAATGTCAGTGACTCTGTGGGTATAAAGACTTACAACTTTCTCAATCTCTAAACACAAATAGTCAACTTTCCAACTCGCTTTCCAGACAATCCGATTCATTTACCTTTTCTGCTCAACTTATGTCTTTTTCTGATCCTACACAGTTTGATCTCTCTAAAACAATTATCTCATTCTATTTCATTGTCAGAACTCTCCCTTTCATCCTACTTCCTATTACTAAGTAATACCATGAAGCTGACTTGGAATCTTTCCATGATTTTCTTTGTGATGGCTTTTGGGTAGAAATCTTTTGCCTTCCTGCTGACAAATGTATTTCTTGGATTCAGGTTGGCATGGAATTTTTTATTCCCTCTTAACAATTCCAAGTTGAGCTTCACTCTTCTCCATGGTTTTCTCTCATTGTGCCACTGCAATTTTCAATTGTAACCATTATTTCTATGTCTATTGCCAAAACAATTTTCCAGGAAACAGGCGTCTGGTTTACTACTGCTAGAAACCATTGTAAAAAGGTTTTGTCTAACGCCAAAGCCTTAAATCTTTTATTCCACATCTCTTGTATGGTTCAGATTTTGTCACCTCACCTAAAGACAAAGCTGAATTGTTTGCTAAGAACTTCTCATAAATATCATGTCTTGATTCCACTAGTTGCGTTCTACCTGATATAGCCAACAAACAGGTTAATCGATTGCCTGTCCTTCGTATCACTCCAGCTTAAATAATTAAAGTGATTTTCTGTAGATTCTTCTACAGCTTGTGGTCCAGACAACATATCCAGAGCTGTCGTCTATACTTTCAAAACTATTTAACAAGTGCTTATCAGAGACTTGTTTTCTGTGCTACTGGAAAGTGGCATCTCTTATCCCTATTTTCAAAAATTGTAGAGAGCGATCTGACTTGTCTAACTACCATCCCATTACTATCATAAGCAAGGCTTTTGAGTAGGGTGTGTAATAAATGATGATGTGTTCTATGTAATAAATTAATACTAAATTTAAAAATTTTTTAGGGGTTGCTCAAGACCATTAAACATCAGACGGGTCCCTATTATTTTGAAAAAATATGTTTTTTAAAAGCATTTCATGTTGGATCTCAAAAGAAGTGCAATTTTATAAAAATAATAACTTAATAAAAAAAATTATAGAAACACAAATTCAAAAAGTTTATTTAAAAAAACTATGAAAATATGTAGTTTTTTTTTGTTTGTTAAAAAAAAAAGTTTTTAAGCCATAGAATTTAAACTAGTAATCTTTATATAAAATGATTAACAAATCTCTATCTCTTATCTTGAAACTAATGATTTACTTTCTGATTATCAATATGGATTTCAATCTTCTCTGGACCACTAGTCATAACACAGTTGTTATGACCAGTTAGAGAGCATTTTTTGTTCTTTTTTATCATAAATTTGTTTTCTTAGTCTCTGATACAATTGCTGTGGTAAAAATTTGCCACTTTTAAATATATGGTTTTGTTTTTTTGTTTTCTAGAACAGTAGAGCATAAAAATTATACCAGATTATTTCAAACTTTAACAGAAATTACTGAAAATATTGAAACTTCTCAGTTTCAAATAATAAGGCTCTCTTGCTAAACTTCTATTTATACAGTGTCTGCATACATAAAAAATTTTTCCTTTTGATGTAGGTACACTCAGTGTCAATCCCTATTTAAGTCAGTTAATGTATGTACACTTTGCTGTGCTTGTCCCTATATTACCTGATTTGTCTATCTTCTATAAATGTTGGTGGGCATGAAGGATGCTTAATGCTGGAATAAGATTTTAACAAGAGTGCTTTTTAACTGATAAAGCTGTGGTTTGAAGTTTAGTGACCATAAATATACAAACTTCTTTTACTAACACTGATATGTTTTGATTTTGATTTTATATGATTTTGCTCGTATTATTATCATCACCATGTTATTATGTTTTTGTTTTTGTAATACAATATGCTAGTACGTTGCTATATGCAATATGTGACTAAGTAAGGTCAAAAAAAATACAATTACTGTATAAATTAGATTATAATAAGTATTTAGTGTCAAAGATGTCAGTGTGGCATCTTTTACAAGCACCCACGGTACATGCCATGCACAAACCATGGTTAAGTCAGTGATTTAAGTATAAATTTTATCTTATTAATAGCTTACTAGCATATAAACTGAGCATATAAATGTATTATTTTTTAGTATTTTCATTATTCATGCTTTACAAAAAAGTTTGGTCCTAAGTGTGCCTATTGTTGCTTTCCACTTTTTCTACCAGACAAAGATCATGAACTTTCTGGACAATACCTAGTTTATAAAGATAGAGATTATCATGTTGAATGTTACACAAAGTATGCTGGACCAAGATGTTCTTACTGTTGTAATGTAATTGTTGAAGTACCTGGTGGAGAGTATAGTGGAAAAAGAGTTATCGATGGTCTAAAAGAATATCACGTGGAATGTTACAACAAAAAAGTGTATGCTATTTGGAGAGCAAAAAATTCTTGATTTTGTTATTCCTTTTGTTTTGTTCTGTTTTTGCAGTTTTTAGTAATTTTTTTCTATTGCACTCGATTTGGCATTTTAATTTTTTCGTTTTAAGTTATATTATTTTATATATTAATATAAGTTATATTATATATATTAATATAAGTTTTATTTTATTGTAAAATGTTTTTCTTAAATATATAAAATTTTGATATATTTTTTTTTATTAAAATACAAGATTTCTTTTTTATTAATAATCTCATCAGTAATATGACTTTTATATCTATTTATTCTTTATGTATTTATATATTTTAAATAAAAACATTAAATAAGTTGTTCATCTGATATAATAGATACCGATTTTTTTTTTTAATTTTGTAAAAGATAATTTTATCAAATACAATTGTCACGCGAGTAAACACGGATCGCGGCATCTTTTTTGATGTTTAAGATTAAGACTTGTTTGATTTATTCATTTGAGCTCGGAAACTTACGTGGAAACTTTATTTTATAACTTTCGAAAAATGAAATATAATATCAAATTTGTAAATGAAAATAAATTTAGCTTAAAATATATAATAATAAATTTAACTTAAAATATATAATAATAAATTTAGCTTAAAATATATAATAATAAATTTAGCTTAAAATATATAATAATAAATTTAGCTTAAAGTATATAATAATAAATTTAGCTTAAATATATAAAATAGCAATAGTATGTAGCGTGATAATACTCAAGTTTAAACTTTGCTATGTCAGAAAGTTACCTTAAACACCAAATAAAAGATGCTGCAAAAGGTGTTTTGTAAGATGTTTTTAATAAATTAAATAAATATTACTTTAAAATTTATTATTTGTAAAATAATGTTTTTAATAAATCGAATAGTTTTACAGGCCGTTTGTTTCATTTCTTATTTATGTTAGTTTTTATTTCAAAAATATAAGAATAAAGTATAGTATATAGAGTGAACTGGGGTACGAGTTAATAATGAAAATATGTATACGAAAATATGTAGTACGTTTTATGAAGATCAACGCGCTTCGAGCAACGTTTTCGAGATTAAACCTACTTTTTCTGGAAAAAAAATATTTTTTTTCAGAAAAAGTAGAAGGGTTAGTTACTTGGTATTTAAAAAAGTCGTCTGTCTCCAATTAAAAGCATACGAAAGCTGTATCAAAGTTTTACAAACGACGCACAGTGACTCAGGACAATCAAAAAACGGCAAAAATTAAATAAAAATTGACATAAATCGTAAATAAGTAATGTTATATATTAAAATAATGATTTTTAAGTCAAAGATTTCAAATTTGTTAATTTTTTTTTAACGCGCAGCTTCGACGCGTAAAATGCGCGCTTACGCGTGTTAAAGGTGACAAAAATTTTTTTTTTTTGCCGATAAAAAAAAATTTACAGTCGTAACTTATGAAGAAAATAATTACATGACCGGGGCTAGAAGAAGACTTCAAAAATCTTCAAGACAAACACATAATTTTGATATATTACTCTACTTGATATTTTAATAAAAATGGTTTTTAAAGGATGTTGATACATAGAGAAAAAATACTGTATTTTTTTACATTAAATTTATTATTTACATTACAATTAATTTAAAAACTTCATCTGGTAACGGTTTTCCTCGATAGCTCTTATGTTTTCTAAAAGAAATGCTTGATATTTTTGGATCTGATCTTACTAGAAGGTAGTGCATCTGATTCATCATTGTGTATTTGATATTTTTGCCGTGTGCTTAAGTCTAGAATTTCTTATCTGTTTATTTAAACTCTCGAGTGCATCTTACGAATATACCCCGATTGACAAAGATAATTTATTTGATATAGAAGAACTATGAAGTAGCAGTTTATGTACAGTAGGAGGCATAATACGTTTAGCTGTTTCAGTACAGTATAAATCTAATTTATTGATATTAATAGGATATCCATAAGATATGGTTATGAGAAATATTATGCAATCTTTTAATTATATCACAATCAACTTTAGTAATTTCAGAAAAAACTTCACTATTTTTAAATGCTCTTCTGGCAGTGTTGCCGTCATTCGTGTTTCCTGACCCAGTTTTAGGCATATCAACGTATAGGCTAAACCGTTCTCTGAAGAGTACCTAAATCTCTTCTTTTTTTTAAGTCTATAGATAGTTTTTCCTCAATTGTTTTTGGCTTATACTTTTTAATTTCAATTTTATAACTCAAATGAAGAATCAACTCCAAGCATTTTATCCAGCAATGCAAAGCTGAAATTCCGAGCCCCAAGGCCGAGTCATTCTCAGTTTTTGCTTTTAATAAATCAATATTGTTCATTTCCTTGGGTTTAGCATTGCACACATTGCAGGATTGAGTTGATTTTGTCTCTGTAAGTGCGCTAACTACTTTATTATCAAACATTGTAAGATCAATCCTATAGCTGATATTAAAACTTTGCAAAACGTCTTTAAGGTATTTATTTGATTTTTTAGATCTGATTCTTCTTCTCTGGATAAAATTGGACTCTCTTTTTTATATTGTAGATGAAGAGGTCTACAAAAGTGAAGGATTTTTATTTTTCCAAATTTCGCTATCTTCTACTTTGAGCAATAAAGGCACAAAAGCTGTACTGGAAAGATTTTCTTCATGCTTAAGTTCTATACTTGCGTTGCTTGTATCGTATTTCTGTTTATAAATACTTTGGCTTGATGCTCCATCAAAACTAATCTTTCCATATAAAACTCCAAATATTTCATCACTTTGACCAAAATTAGGCATATAAATCATTTCTGTTATTCTACTCACAGTATGATCTAACATGCTTTGAAGAGTACACTTTGCAGAAATTTTAGAAAAATATATATTCTCAGGATAGCATTTTAGTTTTTCCACGAAAAAATCGTGCAAGGTAGAATAAATATGTACGTTGCATATACGTTGTGTGTACAAGTGCTGAGTTTCTGATCATTTGATATTGTTTATCGCTGAGATCAGTATTCATTTTTAATGCAAGAGCATCCTCTACACTCATGTTAATGGGAAAAGTTTTAATCAAAGTTTTATCAACTTTTTCTATCTCTAAAACATTAGATATATTGTTTTTTAAAACTGAGGTTTTTCTCCAGCAGCATTTGCATTTTTTGCAGAAGCTAAAAGTAGAGCTTTTTGATGTTCAGTGGCTAGTTCTTTTATTTTTTTTTCTTTTGCTTCTCTCTCCAAGAACACTCCATTGTTTATGGGCCTTCCAGAACCAAAATGGCTATTTTTATTGTTCATAAGATTTCTTTGAAGCCAACGATTTTCTTTTTGTATAAATGTATCATAGTTTCGCCCACATTGTTTTAGTTTTTTCTTCACCTTTGAAATAAATATAACTAAAGCAAGCTTAACTTTATTTAAGTTTTCTTTGCGAATTTTTTCAGTATTTTTTATTTCATTAAGTAAATCCTTCCATAATTTTAATTTATCAACTCCTAAATCACGTATATTTGGGATAAGATCTAATCTTTTCATTGTTATCGTTTTTAAGAACCATCAATATAATAAAACTAATATATTAGGCACATTCAAGGCCGGCGCGATAGGGGTGTGTGGGGATGTAACCCCCCCCCCCCCATCAATGACTTTTAGTCGGCAAATTTGACCCTTAGTCGGCAAATGTAGACCCTGTCGATAAGTTAGTCGGCAAATGTCGTTATGGCAGTCGGTAAATTTTAAAAAACGAGGACCTTTTTTTTTTTTTTTCAGACGGCAAAAGTTGTAATGGCACCCCCCCCCCCCCCCACGTGACCCCTACTCGCGCCGGCCCTGATTACATTACATATTTTTTTACTTTACACTGTTTCAAATTTTATCTTGTTATGACTTTTAACAATTTTCACATTGTTACATCCTGTAATAATATTACTTAGTTAACTTTATATTACATGTAATATAAAGTTAACTAAGTAATATGTGTTATTACAGGATGTAACAATTTAGTATTTCTTGAAACGGGAAATACCAAAGTTGTTCAATTAAGCTTTTTCAAACATGTTGTACTTATCGAATAATAAATCGTTCTTTAAAATTGTCAATAAATATTTTAACAAACTTTTAAATAGTATATAATGACAAAAGCACGTTTTTTAAAACTATATTTAATATTTATGATTTAAAAACTATATTAGAACAAGTTCTACAAGCAAGAAACTTAACTTTAAGTTTCCCGCCAATTTCATTTGTTTTGATATAATAAAGTTCTTAGCAAAATGGCGGAAAACAAGGTTTTTATAAAATCATCAACATTTGTTTTTCTTTAATAACTTCCAATACCGCAGGAGACCGCATTAATCCTTTTACATTCTTAAAGTAAAAATGTTAATTAACTGGAAAATATATATATATATATATATATATATATATATATATATATATATATATATATATATATATATATATATATATATATATATATATATATATATATATATATATATATATATATATATATATATATATATATATATATATATATATATATATATATATATATTTGTGGAACTCGGTGGAACATTTTTTTAGCTGACATTCTTGCGGCGAAAAAACCACGTGATCATTGCGTAATGAAAAACAAAAATATCTACCATTATGATATGGGGCAAACAAACGCGCTGATTTCAGTACATTACTTAAACGCCTTGAAAATGTCTTATGATTATCAAGAAAAGTTATCTAAATAAGCTGCTGAACGTTAACAGAACAAAATTTAGCGTTATATTGAAATAAATCTGTGCAAATGCTTTAAGGAATCATGGAATTCAATTAATTCATCATTTTGAAATTATTGCCAGTTTACAGATGTAGTCAATAAAGAAAACAAAAATATTACATATTGATATTCTAATAGCATTTAAAAATTCTATATTTTGCTTAAAATTTTCCTCAGTGTAATATTTATTCCTCATGTTTTTAATATATGTGAAATAAATGTTATAAATAAAAAATATTTTTTACAGTATAATAATGAAATGATCAAAATTACTAATTACAACAATTTGAATTATAACATCGTAACAATATTTATAAAGTTTTTTAGTAAATGGTATGAGGATTAACAATATTATGTCTTGGCTTTTAAAAAATAACATAAATGATTTTTTATCTTTATTCACGAAGGTACTCTCTAAAACCAGTGACAGCAGCAGAAACTCTACTAAAAAAATGGAACCAATTTGTGCTGAAAGCATTTACAAATTAATGTCTTATGTATCATGTTAACATGAAAAATAAAAATTTAAAAATTTTTATTTTTCATGTTAACATGATACATAAGACATTAATTAAATAAAAAATTTTAAAAATATAACTAAATAATAAAGAAGAAACTTACTTTGTAAGATTGTTTTGTGACCTAAGAAAAATCCTAAAGATTAAAAATGACAACATTAAAAGTATGTTTTACTTTAAAACATGTTTCTTGCCTATTAGTAAATGATTAGAAGTGACGAGTTTAAGTAAAAAAAATAAATTGTAACTATTATATAAACAGTTTTTACAAAAACATTTTAAACAACAAGATAAACTATATTATATAGTTTATCGTGTTGTTTATACAGTACATACCAATATTATATAGTATATACTAAGTGAATTGTTTAATCTATTTATTCTCCTTTCATTTCACATAACAATTGGTTATGTTGGAGGGATGATTTCACTATATATTTTTTTTAACACCTAACATATTTACTGATGGAACATGCTTTTCAAAATTTTGAAAAGCATCTAGGCTATGTTCTTTTTTTTCCTAAAAGAGAAACATACTTACAATGAATAAAAATATATAGACGAAAAAAACTTAATAAGTTTAAGAAAAATTTGTGCTCAAATATTTTGACGATTTAAATACAAAACTTACCAAATACAAAATGTTTTGAGCAAACTTAGACATGTTTTGCGACCAAAGTTTGTTTGCAAGATGAATCAATTCTATATAAAGCATAAAACCACGATTTTCTTCTCTTTGGATCAGGAAGCAAAATATAAAAAATCAAGTTCGGATGACTATTAACATTAATTGAACAATCAAAAACACATTTCTCTATTTTCAAGCGCTTTGTTTGCCCCCATACCATAATGGTAGCCGTTTAATTAGTTAAAGTGACGTCACGTTCGCCGCAAGGATATAAACAAAAAAAAATACAATTATTTTCTACTTTTTTTTAGAGAAGTCTTTAAATTTAAACGAAAAAATCAGACTTTTTTTTTTTCTTTTTAGTATATTTGAAATATATAGAGTCAAAATATTATTTTAAAAATAAATACACACTTTTATTTAAATTTCAAGTTCTCTAATTTAGTTGAATAAAAACCTCACATTTTTCAGATTTCTTTAAAAATAATATCAAATTTTTTCACTTCTTTTACCTATAAAATACAAAATAAAAGCTTTATGAAAAAGTTATTTTTACTTTTGAAATAAAAAATCATTGTCTTTTAATATTATCTAACAAAAGACACTTAATTTATAAAAAAGTGGTGAGGGGTTTATTGCCATTTTGTTGTTGTTTTGAGTCACTGTGCGACGGATTCATAAATTAAATCATAATTGCAAGTAATACTTTGCATGTCAATAACACAATTGTTTGAATTTTGATGAAGTTGGATTTTCAGGCATCTACGCAAAATTTAACAAAACTGTAAAAATAGATTTTTTTCATAGCATTCAAATTATCAAGATTTTTTCTTATGGATAGGCCATAGAAGTTCTACATAGAATTGATCACAGATTAAGTTAATTTTTCTTGGGTTTGCCAGGTTTAATCAACGGTAACGCATATTTTAATTTGGGCAATCAGAATTAGAATGGAAGTTTTCAGCAACTTTTAGCATGCTTTCATTTGCTGCTGTATGATATGCTTTCTTTATAAAATTTTGATTGTGATAATGATATTAATTGTTTATGACACGTTCAATCAAGAAAAACATTTTTACATGGTTTCAAATTCCACACCAATCTCTCGCAAGGCAATAATGCTTCTAATATTTATTTCAAACGGCTCCTTCATTTTTGAATCTTCCTCTTTACTAATATATTCACAGGCTTTTGAGGTAAAAGTATCTCTCTATTTAAACAATATTGACAGTGTATTTCCAAAAAATGGGAAAAATCTTTTCAAGACTTCAAATTGTCAATCATTTGTATGCTTTTGTTGCGTTTCCCAAATGTTTAACGGTTTTAATACAAATTTTTGGTTTTAATACAAAATTTAATACAAATCGGTTTTAATACAAAATTTAAAACAAATTTATAACGGTTTTAAAAAGTTTATTAAATTAAAATAATCCAATTTATCAAGTTTAGTATACTCCTTTACATCTGATTCTGGAGACACACGGTCTGTGTCAGAAAAAAAAAATCAACATCATCAGTATTTGATATATTAATTTCAACACCTTTTTCTTTGTTTTGTTGGTCATCACCATATATGACAGATTTTTCATATATAGTGATTAACCAAAAGAGGTTATAATTTCACATCAATTTTTACTAATAAAAAAGATATCTGACTAGTTATTAACCTAAAAATAACTCAAAATGTAGTTGCCAAGGGCGTTTTTTAGATACCTAAGTATAACACCTTATATCTTTTTTTATAGAGTTTGTTTTCAATCCAAATTTTCAGAGACTACTCAAGTGATGAAGGAATAAAATAAGCTTAAAAACAAAACAAAAATTTTTATAAAAATAACCTTTTATGAGTAAAGGACCACCTTAAATTAAGTAGTTTAGTCAATTAGTATTTTCAATGCACGTATTTGCACTGATAATAATACTAGACTGATGTTTACCTGCTCATTCATTTATATACTTTCGGAAAAAAACTTAATTTTTATTGTAATTATTTTTATATTAATTTTAAAATTAATTAAAAAATAATTACAATGCAGCACTTTTATATGAAGAAACTAAATTAGCATTATTTGGTTGCACTTGTTTTGTCCGAAACTGTATCTCATAATACCATATTATGTTTAAATCTTACCCTACATATACCTACTATTGTATTAATCTTATCTTACATATACCTTAAATTGTTTATATGAAATTTTTTTCAGATATCTTAGGTGCACTTTTAAATGCTGACTTTTATTATACCGGTTTTTACAACCATTTAAAACAAACGTGAGAACCATTTAAAACAACCA
Organism: Hydra vulgaris; assembly: GCF_022113875.1. NCBI lineage: Eukaryota > Metazoa > Cnidaria > Hydrozoa > Anthoathecata > Hydridae > Hydra > Hydra vulgaris. The sequence goes on from NC_061157.1 coordinate 50,897,166, forward strand.
TGACATTCATTTAAAACATCGTGACAATCAATTAAAACGATGTGATTTTCAATTAAAACAATGGTGATTTTCAAAACATTTTACACATGATTACTCAACATTACACATGATTACTTACATTACTCAACATTCTATATTATTTAAAAAAAAAAAAAGTTATATTTATATATCTAAATTTATTTTTTATTAATACTATATTAATTTATTTTAATTGAATTTATTTTAATTTTAAACGGATGACATATTTAAATGGATGCAAAAACCGGTATATGTGTGTGCGCCTTACTAAGAAATACACTGAGAGGCTTGATGTTGAGAGATAAATATTTTATAAAAAAAGAATAGAGGAGTGGTGTCACAGCAAATATACGAGCAACGAGATATTAAAGAAAAAGAAGTAAAATTGTCCAAACGGAGATTCGAACCGCGGCCTAAAGAGTATGAAAAAAACGCCAGCTACTGACTCAAAATAAATATTTATAATAAAAAAAGGTGTTGATCATCATGGTTGTTTTACCAATAAGATATGGCCATGTAAAAATGTGTACCTAAACGGCATGGATAATAAATATGTATAGATATGTGTACGCCTTACCGGGTTTTTCATCCATTTAAAACAAACATGGTATCCATTTAATATCAAAATAAATCCCATTAAATTAAATTAATATAATATTAATAAAAAATAAATTTAAATAAATATATAAATAAAACTTTTTTTTTTTTAATAATACAGAATGTTGAGATTGCCCATGCGCTGAATGTTTTAATTGAAAATCACGATTGTTTTAATTGATTGTCACTGTTTTAAATGAATGTCATGATTGTTTTAAATGGATGTAAAAACCAGTAGTATATATATATATACATACTACTGGTTTTTACATAATGTATATATATATATATATATATATATATATATATATATATATATATATATATATATATATACATATATATATATATATATATAACCAGTAGTATATATATATATATATATATATATATATATATATATATATATATATATATATATATATATATATATATATATATATATATATATATATATATATATGTATATATACAGTGCTTCCAGAAAGTATTAGCGCACTCATATTTTTTTTACCTCAGAGAACTTTAAAGGATTGTATTTCGAAAACAATAAAAGACTGATAGATAATTTTTTTTTTAAATAATTCATAAAATAATGCAGAATTACTAATAGTAAAATATATAAAAGTATTTCTTTATTTTTATCTTGAATTTAATTAGAATACAATAAGAGTGATAAAAACAATAATAAAATAGTGTACAAAATTATTAGCGCACTTACAGTTTTTCAGATTCTAAGAAAGTTTAATATTTTATGTGACCACCTTTGTTTTTAAGGCATGCCAAGACTCTACGCGGCATAGAATCTATAAGTTTTTTGATTAGTTGTTGTGGCACGGTATTCCACAACGCTTGCATTTGCGTTTTGAGCTGCACCAAGTTAGTGGGCCTGCTTTTTTGTAATTTGCAGTCCATCAAACTCCAAAGATTCTCAATAGGATTCAAATCAGGTGAGCGAGCGGACCGAGGCATCAAGTTCAACCGTTTTTCATTCATGTATTGCTTAATTGAGCGTGCTGTGCGGCAAGGAGCGTTATCTTGTTGAAATTGCCAGGTGGAGTCAGCTTTGAAAATGCCCATTGACGGCTTTAAATCATCTTCTAATATCTCTCTATATCAATGTTGATTAATCCGATCAGTGTAAAGATGCGCCAGGCTATTGCTAGATCCAGCAATACAGCCCCAAATGCCAACTGAACCTCCTCCTCTCTGAACTCTTGACATGATAAAACGAGGATTATAATTTTCGTTTTTGTATCTCTTCACGACAACTCTTTTTTTGCGATTAATAAGTTCAAAATTTGACTCGTCTGAGAAAATACTTTTCTCCATTGCTCTATAGTTCATGCAATTCTCTCTTTGCACCATTTTCTTCGCTTGAGACGGTCTTTGATGTTTAGTAGTGGCTTTTTTGTAGCAAGGGATGAATTGAGTTGTTTATTCTTCATCAGCTTTGCTAATTGTTGATCAGCTAACTTGATGTGTACCCATCGCTGTATTCAAGTCCGAGGCGATTTCAGCTATACTCATGTTCTGGTTGCGTCCAGCAAGCACAATTGCTTTATTTTTGCCCCTTTTTGACATTTTTTTGGGCGACTTTTGTCTTCGACTGCTCCAAACTCATTATGGTTTTATAGCGTTGCATTCACAGATTTCAAGTTGACGTTCAATTACTCGATTAATGAGAGCACTTTAGTGCAGGCCAACAACTTGCCACTTAGTTTCAATTGATATGCTATTTAAACCCATATATCAGAGTAGTCATTAAACTTTATTAAAGTAGTCATTAAACTACATTAAATTCATCAAAAAAACAGGTAGTTTGACAAATAATTGAAATTCTAATTAAACTTAATACCTTTCATTAAAAAAAAAACTAGTTTGTAATTAAAATTACTTTACAATTTAAATTGATTTGAAGTTATCTGTAATAAAAAAATTACGAGTGCGCTAGTACTTTCTGGAAGCACTGTATGTGTATACATACATATATATATATATATATATACATACATTATTATGTATGTGTGTGTGTGTATATATATATATATATATATATATATATATATATATATATATATATATATATATATATATATAATATATATATATATATATATATATATATATATATATATATATATATATATAACAATGAAACTATAACAAATCTAATGACAGTCATTAGATTTGTTAAAGTTCTGAATTCAGCAGCTATTTGTCGAACTTGTATTCAGCTAAATTAGATGTTTAAACTTTTTAAAAAACCAATTTTCTTAAAAAAGAGCTACCTTCCAATTAAAAAAAATAAATTATTTCATACAATATTTAGTGATAAACTAAACATGGCATGAACATAAGTCATAAAACATAAGTCAAACACACTCCCATAAAAACTTGCCATAAATTCAAATCAAAACTATTACAATAACTTTATATTTCCATATAATAAAAATAATAATAATAAAAAAAACCATTAAAAATTAAAAAACAACAAAATAAATTTACAAATTAAAAAATATTATTTTATTCAAATAAAATATCATAAATTATATTATATAAATTTTTATAAAATATTTTCTAGTAAAAATGCTTTATTCAATATCGTCAAATATAACAACGTCAATCTGAAGTCGCGAATCTGCTAAAACTTTACATGTTAGAAGTCAATTGGTGTCATAAACTGATTTATAAATACTCGTTAAATTTAACCGAACAACCAAAAAAGCAGATTCACGACAAAAAAATGCTTAAGAGATGTACAAAAATAACATTTACAAGTATGAAAATCATATATTATTATATAATAACTATAGTAGCTAGAAATCAAAAAAACTATTACTGAAAATGACTATTTATCAGGGTTTCAAACTTTCTATTTTTTAAAGCTCAAATAATTACGCAAAACCAATTTATAAAAAAAAGAAAAAAAAAAGTGGTTTATTATCTGAAAAAAATTTAATATTATAACTTCTGATATAAATATTTACTGGATAACGGTGTTTTCAGTAGTCGGCATTGATATGGAGCTATCGCGCAAACAACGTGAACAACAGTAATGGCACGGTCAATAACTACCAACCACTTTAAAGATATGTCATAAGTTATATAAATCATTCTGTATTTTTTTCATAAACATCGATGCTTGAATTGTTCTTTTCTACAAATTTTAAAGTTATTTCGAAATTTTTTGGGTAGATTTTCCAGGTTTTTGATTTATGACAATTTGAAATTTCGTTACGAGCTAGATGAAATCTACGATAAAAAAAGTTAAAATTTAAACTCAATGCAACTAAAACAAAATTTAAAACTATTAGTTATAAATCTACAAACTTTAATTAAATAAGAAAAATTTCTTTTACAGACAAAAAAACTCTCTTACTTTTTATTAGTTATCATGCTGGTATGTAACCAAAAGAAGAATGCGCAGTTATCGTACACTTTTGGAACTGTCTATAACAAAATCATAGCAAAAGACTTAATCTTAGTTTAAGATATTTTTAAAAATTGCTCAAGGTAGACGAAAATCGAATTTCGGATTAGATAACATAAATCATTAAAGACATTAATCTAAGGAATATAGAAAAATGCATATAACTGATTTAGTACAAAAGCATTTATCCAAGTAAGAGGTCGTCCATACGCTTTTTTGGGTCCAATATGCTTTTGAGTAACCTCCACCTCCCTAAAAGTACTTATGCTATTAACCTACCTACCCAAAATTTTATGATATTTTTTTAATTTAGTGTCTCCATACTTTTATAATTGGCCCACTACCCCCCATCTCATACGCCATTTGCAGACCCCCTCTTCCCCTCCGAGCGTACGCACTTTATGGACGATCCCTAATATGTAGATAATAAGAAATATTCCAAAATTTATCTAAGTATTAGGTAGGTAACAAGAAATATTCTAAAATTCGAGCATTTTAACACGAAATTAAAAAAAACTAAAATTTATTTAATCTTAATAACTTAATATACGTTTGTTTTCACATTTTAAATTTTGTTCGATATTCACTTTTAAATTTTATAAATTCAATCTTTAGATGAAATGTTTCTGAATGTCTCCAAAAAACTCAAATAAAAACATAGAAAAAAAGAAAAAAAACAACAACATTTTTTTACTAACATCAGAACATTGCAACAAGTTTCAAACACCCTAAACAAATTCATGTAGGACACTACACTATAGCTTTTAAACTATTTTAATTTGATTTTGGATAAATTCAAGATTAGTATAAAAATAAAATTAAAAAATTTCTAATAATATTAAATGCAACAGTGAATATATGAAGTATTTAATATACTTCATCACTGTAATAGTGATGAACACAATAAAGTTAGTAATTGAAAGCTAAATATTTTATTTATTAATAAAGTTTTACTAACATTTAAGTACATTTTATTATTACTTACTTAAATAGTTATGAATTGTGAAATATATTTAAAAAAATTGTTGTAATAGCTTTAAATCATTATAACAGTTTTTAAACCATTTTTTAAGGCGAGTTTCCACTCATCCGTTGTTTTACGGGAACGGGACGGGAAAAATAATCACGTGGGCATGCGTAGTATAAGTTTTAACATGTCCGAAGGAAAACTACGCATGCTCACGTGATTATTTTTCCCTTTCCTTTCCCGTTCCCGTGAAAAAACGGATGAGTGGAAACTCACCTTTATACATTTCAAACCAATTCAAAGTTTTTTAAGAAATATGTGATAAATATATTTTCAGAGGACACAGGTAAAATGCAGAATGTGGAAATTTTTCAATGGGTAAAATGCAGGAATAAAGTGCAAACGATTTCTCCTAGTCTATGTAGCAGAACTCCTTTGCATGTTCTCCCTAAATTGGCGTATTTACTAAAGCCCCCAAACCTTATTTTTGAACTTTACCTGTTGAAAATTTCTGCATCATATCAATACCTGTTTCCAAACATTAGAAACAGGCATTGGTAAAATTGACCAACTGCATAGTCAGATACCATTTTTTTTTTTTGCTTTTTATTTTTCCTATGGCACAAAAATAAAGTGCAACAAATCATAATTACTAATTTATAGAAATTGAAATATTAGTCAAAAACATTGTTTTATTACTATGGGAGAATTAAAAAAAGAAAAAAATCTTTTTATTTTGTCAAAAATATATTTGAAAGTGTTATTGAGCTCATAGATTATAAGCATTTTATTAAATGAAGAAACAAACGATTAATGCATAATTTAATAACATAAATAACATGTTTGAAGTATTTATAAAGTTTTTTAAATCACTGTCATAATCTAGAAAAAGTAAGAGGATAACAAAACAATATGCAGAGCTCAATGAAAAGATGAATGTTGTGAGGCATATGGGTTTAATATTTTCATAAAAACACATCTTGGTATTTGTTTTCATTAGATGTTACATGACATTACATTAATGACCAGACATTATTTGAAAATAAAAACCATGAAAATGGTTTATTTATGAAACTGGGAGCTCAATATCTTTGACAAATAAGTTTAACAACAATATCACATTAGTTATGAACAAATTTATAATAATTTTATTGCTTCTACTAAAGTTATTTTTTAGATAAATGATCACAACTATGAGCCCTATTCAAAAAACTGTTTTCCCAAACTTATTGGCATATTTTTTTTAAATACTCAGGACAAGTCATCCTGAAAAAAGTTACAATATTTTTTTATAAAAAAGATTATATAATATTTACTCTTTAAACTTTTTAGATCATTACTATAATATCTATATTATATTCATCATCAATTTTGTTGTATGCAAACTCCTACTGTTAAAGATATCATTATACCAAAGAATTTATCAGTATAATTAAATCTTCAGCTGTCGAAAATAAAATTTTGATGACTCATATGGCATCCATCATCGAAGTTTTTCTTAAATTAAAGTAAAAATTATACTACCTATCTAAATGACACTCTCATTTATGATTCTACCAGAAGAATATAATTTTTGCAAATCCTTTCACAAAGCAAGAACTAATTTAAAGCAACATAAAGTGGACAAAGACTTTATAACAAAAATAAATACATTATTGCAGAAATGGAAATAAAAACTTTTATTATATATGTGAATATATTGAATATGTTCTTGCTTGACTCATTATTCACCAATATATATGGCTGCTTAAATGAGCTATCATCTATAGTTCCATAAACCAAAACTTATTCTCGCTTGACTCGCCATTCAGCAAACTCAAATCTTTTTACTGTATCTGTCCTTGTATGCTCTAAAAATTTTTTATTTGCCTAGTTTTTTTACCCGCACTTCAACCTTTCAGTGAATTTGTGTAAAACGTATTAAAAGTTACTAGTAATAAATTTTTTTATAATTTCTAGTATTTCTGTTATCAAAGACTTAAAATGATTTCTTAGATTTTATTATCCTTATATCATAAATTGACATTTTTATGAGATATATATTTTTTTGTCAATTCATCTCTCTAAGGTCGATAAGGCCACTACAGATGAGGAGTCTACTTAACTGTGGTTATAACCCTCTCTCAACTCCGAAACACAAACCTTGACGAACAAGGCCATTGCGTGGTGAAACAAGTTGAGCGCGGTACTACCAGAAATGTGGTGGGGATCAAACTCGAAACCTCTCGCTCATAAAGTGAGCGCTCTACCACAATACATATAAAATTACAACTCTCTCTCTCTTTATATATATATATATATATATATATATATATATATATATATATATATATATATATATATATATATATATATATATAAGTATGTATGTATGTATGTATGTATGTATGTATGTATGTATGTATGTATGTATGTATGTATGTATATATGTATGTATGTATGTATGTATACATGTCTTAGTTAATCCAGGGTTTCGTTTTATGGTGATACTTTTAATTAAATATTTTTAAACTTCTTTAAATATTCAATCTTCACTGTTCTAACGTTTTTTATATTTTAGGGTAATAAAAAAACATTGTCACAAATGGATTTAAGGAATAAAATAAAAACTCACTGGATTTGAGGAGTGAAATTTAAATTTAACATCACCAGATAATACAGGAAAGTCGTCCAAATTAAACTTAACAACAAGAGTATCACTTCCTTTTAAAGAAACTTTACAGTTGATAGGAACTTTGAAGTTCAATTCAAAAATAACATGACCATTTACAATGACTTCCATGCGTAAATCACTACCGTTGCCATTACCAACACCTAAAATATATGAAAACAAAAGCTATTACATTGACAACCACACTAAAATATAACAAAATAAAACTAATAAATAAGTGATAAATTTTAAGAGACAATAAAAATCAACATGTTTTTATTCAATTTTAGTGATTCAATTTTAGTCCAATTTTGTTTAAATTATTAATTTTAGAAAAGATTTAAAAAGTATATAAGTATAAGTATAATTGTAAACTTTTATGTATGGGATGGTGTGTTAAACTTTTATGTATGGGATGGTGTGGTAAACTTTTATGTATGGGATGGTGTAGTAAACTTTTATGTATGGGATGGTGCGGTAAACGTTTATGTATGAGATGGTGTGATAAACTTTTATGTATGGGATGGTGTGGTAAACTTTTATGTATGGGATGGTGTGATAAACTTTTATGTATGGGATGGTGTAGTAAACTTGTATGTATGGGATGGTGTAGTAAACTTTTATGTATGGGATGGTGCGGTAAACGTTTATGTATGGGATGGTGTGATAAACTTTTATGTATGGGATGGTGTGGTAAACTTTTATGTATGAGATGGTGTGATAAACTTTTATGTATGGGATGGTGTGTTAAACTTTTATGTATGGGATGGTGTGATAAACTTTTATGTATGGGATGGTGTGGTAAACTTTTATGTATGGGATGGTGTAGTAAACTTTTATGTATGGGATGGTGCGGTAAACGTTTATGTATGAGATGGTGTGATAAACTTTTATGTATGGGATGGTGTGGTAAACTTTTATGTATGGGATGGTGTGTTAAACTTTTATGTATGGGATGGTGTGATAAACTTTTATGTATGGGATGGTGTGTTAAACTTTTATGTATGGGATGGTGTGATAAACTTTTATGTATGGGATGGTGTGGTAAACTTTTATGTATGGGATGGTGTAGTAAACTTTTATGTATGGGATGGTGCGGTAAATGTTTATGTATGGGATGGTGCGGTAAAATTGATTGGAACAAAAAAATGGGCTGAAGCAAAACATAACATTAGTAGCTTAAATAATGAACTTAATTTTTCAGAAAGCAGTGGTTTATAACACTTAAAAATAGTGTATTTAAACATTTAACACCTTAAAACATGCATAAAACTTAAAAAAAAAATAGAAACAAAATAGTGACAGATTAAACATCTAAAAACTATACAACATAAATGTATTAACTAATATCAGTGATCTAGATTATAACATCTCAAAATTATTCAACAACATTGCATTAAAAAGAAAATAATATATTAAAAAGGAGAGAACCTTTCACTTTACAAACCTTTCACTTGCCTTAAGTTACAGTTGAATTTGTAATTTAAACTTGTACAAAAAAATCTTACTTTTAATCCCTGTTATCTTTAGACTTTTTAATACAACTGGTTTGGGAACAGGTAAACGGCCTTTCATATCATTTAGTATTTTCTCAAAGTACCCAACATAACGACTCTTTTTAAAAAAAAAGATTACTTTAAAATAAAAATGATAAAAAATGTTGTAATTAAAAGTAGAAATTACTTTTATACAAACTCAAACAATAACAACAATAGTCTTTGTTATTATTATTTTTATTGTTATTTATTTATCTACAACATAGATAATAAAAATCTTTACAGAGTAAAGACTCTTATTATCTATGTTGTTATTACAAGAAAATAAAAATTTTTTTTATTTATTTTTGTATTATTTAAAGGTACAAATTAGGGTGGAGTGATTTTAAAAATTTTCAAAATTTGATTTGCCTGAGCTGCGAATCGATGTCTTTTGGTGAAAAAAGAACCTTACTTTTTTTTTTTAAATTTAGATGAGTTTTAGAGGTTCCTCTTTGGATTCTAAATTTATGACAGATCCTAATATTGTTGAATTTCTTTTTTTCTAAACTATATCAATCTGGTACTCAAAAGAAGCAGAATAATATGCTGATTTTGAAAATAATATTTGTTTAAATTTAAAACTGAAGAGAAAAAAATAGTGTTGTTTTCTTTATTAAAAACCCCCATCTTCATCAAAACGAAGGTTTTAAGGTATATTTTTGCAAATATTTTTTTCACTAAAAAAAAATTCAAAAATATTAGGATCCGTCAAGAATTTAAAATCCAAAGAGGAACCTCAAGATCTCATCAAAAGATTTCCATTAGAAGTCAGTAGTGACAGATAATCCAAGATGACATAAAATAGAGAATTCAGTACAATGTTGCCAGTAACTCAGTTGAATGTCACAGAAAAGTGATCAGTTTCAAGATATCAAAAAATAATAACTTTTTGTTAAAACTTTAGAATAAAATTTTGGCATCAATAAATAGAGCCATATTAGAAAATAAATTATCACAAAGATCCACAGTATAGATGAAAAGCAATACAATATCAAGGGTGGAACTTTGTGGTACACCAGAGGTTATTGGAAATGAAGGAGAGTGTAGCTCATCAAAGTTTCAAAACTGAAATTACAAAGAATTTAATTATTTTAAAAATTATCCAGATATAGCATATAATGAAAATGTATGCTTCACCAGTTCTACCTAACACAACTGTTATGACATTTAACAAGCAGCAGTAGAAACAAGTAAAATTAAAAACAACTTTTGAAAACCCAATGCTTTTATGTTATTAAAACACAAATTTTGCAATAAATATTACTATTTTATTTTATTAACATTTGGCTGTACGCGTGTGTAAAAAAAAAAAGTTCAGGAAGAGGCAGGTCTTGACCCTTAGACATTCTGTTTACGAAGTCCACGCCTTATCCAAATAAGCTAAATGCACATATATGTAGAAAAGAATTAATATACTTATTTTAAAAATTCTTCTTCTTTCCATATAAAAAATAAACCTAATTAAAATTAACTAAATTAATTGACTTATTGCAAAACTAATTATTGAATATTGTATTATCACCAAGCAAGAGTATTTATCCAAAATTTGAAGAAAATCTATCATCAAAAAGTGACTCAAAAATTAATTGCAAGATTTGATGCTCACAAACAAACACAGACGACGAGTTAATAAAAGCATCAGGAAAAAAAATTGAAATCTGTATTGGTTGTCAGAGATTAAGTTGTTTGACCCAAAACAAAATAGTAGAAGTTTGCTAACTATAGACTCAAAGACCTAACAAATAGCAATTGCTTTTTTTAAGATCTTTAATATTATTTTAAAAATAAAAATTGCTAAAAATAGTTAGAAGACTGAGCGCATAATGGTTAGAGAAGTCAGTTTTTAAAACTCTGAGCAATCCAGAGAGCAATCTCTGAGCAATCCAGAGCAATCTCTGAGCAATCCAGAGCAAGCAGACTGAGCAATCCAGAGCAAGCAGACTGAGCAATCCAGAGCAAGCAGACTGAGCAATCCAGAGCAAGCAGACTGAGCAATCCAGAGCAAGCAGACTGAGCAATCCAGAGCAAGCAGACAGTTTTTAAAACTCTGAGCAATCTCTGAGCAAGCAGAGTTTTTAAATTTAAACCAGACTTTCGAGGAGGAAAATTTATTTAAGCACTTTTTAAATAGCTTAGATAGTATTGAAGAGAGTTCTGAAGAACACTGGTGCAACATAAATGTTGTCTGGACCGCAAGATGTTTGGTCCAGCTTAAAAGAGTTAAAGTGAGAAATAACTTAAGCAATTAAAGAAGGGTTTCAATGTTTAGCAATGATTAACCTGTTTCCCTTAGCAATGTCTTGATTAACCTGTTTTTCAGGTAATACTCTTTAATAAATAATATTATGTGAAATAAAAATTGTACCTGACATGGTGTTTCTACTCCTTGAAATCTCTCTCCCTTAGCTTTATCTGTTCTTCTCAATCCAAAATAATGCAAAGCTTTCTATAAGTTAATATTTATAAGTTTAATTCTATAAGTTAACTTTCTATAAGTTTAACTATAAGTTAAACACATGTTTAAAATATTCGTGTATAAAAATAATTTTAAAATATATTAAAAAATACCTCTGCAGATTTAAACTGGCCTGAGAACAAAAGCCACGCTGCAACACAAGTTCCAGTTCTTCCTTAAAAAAATAGAGTCAGTTAAAAAAAAGTTTTATATTTTCACCAAGAGCAAATTATAACTTTCTAAACCTTTTCCTCCTTTGCAATGAACAACCAATACATTATTTTCATCCTTCTTCATCCAATCAAAAGCACTGTGACAAAACTGCAACAGCTGACTAAATTTTAAATTTTTTTTTATCAGAATTTGTTTAAATTTAATGATATGGTTCCATATTTGAGTGGTTTAGATGGATTTCAAAAATGCCATTTTCTTATTTAAATACAATATTATAGAAGAATTGAAACAATTTTTTATGACTAGATGTCATTCTTAGCATTAACGATACGTTGTGTGTGTACATTGTGTGTATACACACATAAATGTAAACACGCATATCTGCTATGGCTGGAGTACATACATCACCTAAGAATTTGAGTTTGGGCTAGTACTATCTAAATATGAAAAACATTATTGAAAAAAATATTTTATTATTTTTACTTTATTGTATATTTATATGGTCATGATTATGAAGATACCACTTGGAAATAAAGATAAGAATAGGCTTTACTACATAAAATGACTGAAGACTAGGGTGTGTGTGTATATATATATATATATATATATATATATATATATATATATATATATATATATATATATATATATATATATATATATATATATACACACACAGTGAGAACAGAATTTAATCGTACAAAATAATTTTTCAATAAAATTAACATCTTTAAATAAAATACTGTACCATGCAGTAATTATAAAGAACTTTTTATCTCTCCAATTATTCAATTGGTAAAAAACCTTCAAAAAAATTATTAAATTTGTTTTTATGCTTTTGAATTACCTGGTTAAGAATTTGAAACAAAAAGAAGGGAATAAAAACACTTGCACATAAAATAACCGTACAAGAAAAACTTTATAGGTTAAAGCTAAGAAAAAATACTAGATTTATTAAAATAACTGAGAAACAGTTTCAAATTTTTGTAATTTATTAATATACTTTAATATTAGTTGGTCCTTGCTTACAATTGGTCCTCGCTTTATTTACATCTAATAAGCGCTTAGGCATTGATTCTACTTGACATTTGATTTGATGTCAATGTTAAACCATGATTTAACAAAAGTTTTCTTTAAATCTTCTTTTTTTGTAAATGCCCTATTACCTATTTTTTATCTAATAAAGTCCACTAGTAAGTGACTGGGTCCCCAGCCCAGGCTAAAAACAGAGGTTTTTGCAAACCCGGCCCCGGCTAAACAAACACAATTTGCAGGGGTTACTAGCCGGGGCTGGATTTTTGTTGTTGTTTTTGTTGCTTTTTTTTTTTTAAATTTTGTCAAGTTAAAATTTTTTGTAAAAGTTTAAGGAAATATAAGAAAAAGTCACAAAAGTAATATATACAAATATAATATAATTCATAAATATTTACAATGACAAATAAGTAATAAGACACTTTATAATAATTTAAGTTTCTTTCTCTAATTCTGATGATTCTGTGTCCCAGACATCATAGTATTTTGAATTAGGTGGTGTAAAGTCTTCAGGGGCATCACATAAATATGTTGAATAAGAAAGAGCCCTTAAATTGCATTTTAAAAAAAGAAGTGTTTCAACATTCTGTGTTGTAAGTCTGATGCGATCTTTTTGTATTATCTTTGAAACCTTGAACTCCCTCTCACTTGTTGTTGAGCTTGAGGGTGAACATAAATATACTTTTGCCAAGTTTGCAACTTGACAACTCGCTTTTCATGAGACTCCAATATAATAATGGATCTTTTGAAATATCTATTTGCTTCATTTTTGAATACTTTTAAAACTCAATTTTAGCAGACTCGGTTGCCTTTAGATAAAATGTGTCACTTTCTTCATTATCGGACTCATTGTCTACTAAAACTTTGTTCCACATTGATTTAACTGATGACGATTTGCAAACCTTAAAATAGTAAAATTCTAAATTATATACAAAAATCCATTTAAAAACTATTTGAAATGTATTCAGTTTCTTGTTTACTATGTACTCCTTAATCTTTTTTATAAAAGATTTTTTTTTAAACTTATATTAAACTAAACTTCGTTTATTTTATATTTGATTATGATGTTTGTAATTATTCAACACAGTTTAATAGATTTTTATATATATTTACCTGTTCGGTAGTTGATTCTCGAATAATATTACTAGTGGTCGATTCTGCTTGAACATCAGTTTTACTTAGCTGACTAATCATAAAGTACAACAAACTTTCATTTGCTTTTTCAGAAAAAATTTTGTTTTGAAAACCAGCAGTTTTGTATCTAGGATCAACTGCATATTACTGCATATTGAACTCTTCTGTTGATGTTTGGAACAAGCTTTGTTCTAATATTTTTTTCTGATGGTACTTTAAATTTTTTTGACAGATGGTTTATAAATTTTAGGAACTTTGAGACTGATTTTAAGGCATCACAAAGCCAATATATCAACAATTGCTCTTCTTTAACTTGGTCAGGATTATCATATCTCCATTTTAAATGCCCTTCTAAAAAGTCTTTAAGAGTTAACTGTTTGGTGTCAAGCTTTTTGTTTAAAACATAAACTTTACCTTTTTCTTCTTCATGCTGCTTTTTTTTTTTTTTTTTTTTTTTTCAGTTTCTAAAGTTTTTGATTCACTTGCAGAAGAGTGCTCATCTTTGTGTTTTGACTGCAAATGAGTCCATAATGATTTTGTTGAAAAATTTTTCAGAAGGAGCACCAGTCGCTCCTCTTTTAATTTCAACACTGCATATGTTACATTCAGCAACCTCTGGTTGCCCATGGGCAACATTGAAATAACTCCATACTGCTGACACTTCTCTTTTAGCCATTATCTAAAATAAATTGAATTGAATTATATTGAATTTAAGTATATGATATTTACAACAAATAAGTTTCATAGCTTAATATAAAAACAAGATATTTTATTAATTTAAAGATAAACTAATTAATAAAATCATAAAAAATGACTAAGATATATGACAAAGATTTCATAGTTAATTAATTACTTTCATTTTTTTATAACTAATATTACTACTATTATTACTTTTGTTAATAACTTTAATAGATAAAGATTTTATTGAAGAAAAGAAGTATAGAGGTATTGCTAGATAAATTATAAAATAATAATACTAAAAACAGTTAGTTTAAAAAGAAATTGCTATAAATTTAACAAACCTTTAGCTTTTTGCAGATGGCTTCAATAATAATGATAAAAGTTGCTCTTTTTATACAAGTCAAAAATAAGTAAGCCAGACACATTATTTATGTTGGTATAACAACAGTATTATAACAACAGGCAAATGACTTATTTTTAATGAATACTCTGTTTTTACCAGTTAAAAAAAAGGAAGTTAAAAAAATTGACTTCCTGTTGAACAAAAGTTTTAAAATACTAATCAAACTTTTTTTTTCTTCTAGACATATTATGTAAATGTCAATGTTTATGTAATGCAAAATATTTGAAAAATCAGACATAAAAAGTCAGACACAGTTATTAAATGCAATTAAACCAATTAAAATGTTACCAAATTAGTTTAACTATTTCATTAAATGTTTATTATTACTTTTATTATTAATTTTTTTTATAATTTTAAATTTTTTAAATAGCTTCAACAAAAATAAATTCATCTATTTTCTAATATTTATCAATTTCTTTACATTTAAATACTTGAATAGCTCAACTATGTAATTCTAATGATTAAAATTACAATTAAAAAGTTACTTACATTTTAAATGTAAATGCAATTTTACAATAAATTTATCTTATGAAATTTATTTTAGGATATTTTAAACACCCTGATTGTTAGCAATTTTTAAATATTTCTTCAAATTATTAACTTTGTTTAAAAATTTCAAATAATCAATTTATTACATGATGGCCACTGACTTTTCTAGAATATCCAGGTTGCTGGCTTGTTTATTCTTTCATCCGGAAAGAACAAAGTAGATCAGATGGATATATCGTGTCTTTAAAAGATAGGAAAAAAAGCATCTTAGAGATAGTATAAGAGTAGTAATTATATTTATAGTGTGTATCAGAGAAGATGATAATGATGCCAATGATTAAGATGATGATGATGTAGATCAGAATCATCTTAATCATCATCAACTGTATGCTTGATGATGATGATGATGATGTAGATGATAATAATAATGATGATGACGATGTCAATGAGATGATATATATACCTTTATATAAAATATATCATGAATTTTAAATAACAATAATATATTTATAAGGAATATCAATATTAATGCAGCCCCGGTCACAAACCCGGCCCCGGCTATGTTTTATCAAACCCGGCCCCGGTCAAATATCAACCCCGGTTGCTTACTAAAGTCTATTGAATAATAAATCTAAACATGGGCTCTGTGAGTTTTTTTAGCAATATGTTTTGGATCATTATTTTGTTGAAACAAAAAACTGTTTTCCAATCTAAGTCTTTTAGCAGAAGATTTTAAATTTTGTTTCAATATATTGTTATACAAATCAGCATTCATAGTTTCATCAATAAATTCTAGTTTACCAAACCATTACATGTCATACAACCCCATAACATTACACTTCCACCACCATGTTTAACTATTCCTCGTGTGCAACTCAAATTAAATGCTTCACCCCAGTTTCGCCAAACTCTTTGGGCACCATCAGATTTTTTAAAATTAAACTTGGATTCATTAGACTAAAGTACTTTTTTCCAAAATGATTCCAAAAGAGAAGAATTCATACTTCTCTTCATATGATTTTTTGTTAAAAACAGTTTTTTTAGAGCTCTACATCCACTAAACCCTGCTTTACGAATGTGATATCTAACTGATGTTAGTGAAATTGTGTTTTCTGTTAAGTTTTTCAGATGATTTGATATACTTTTTGCACTTTCAAACTGATTTTTTTAAATCATTCTTAAAATTTCTCTATCATCTTGTGAGATTGTCTTCAGCTATAAGTATTTCCTTGTTGAACCAAATCTATAACAAGTTTTTGTTGAGTAGTATTTAAATATTTACCGTTTTGTGTCATAATGTTCAATGAACAGAGTTTTTAATGACTTTTTTTTTTTTAATCAAAAATGTTATTAATTGCTGAAAATAATATTCTAGAAATATAAATTCAATAATAAAATTGATATTTAATAATTAAAAAAAACCCATAAATATTCATGACAAATAATAAAACAGTTTTGTACAATAAATTTTTGTGCATGCCAATTAATACCTGTGTAAGTAAAGAATCAAAAATTTAATAACAAACACATATTCTTATACTTTTACTGATTAATTATAAATAAGAAATAGCCATAATAAATTTAAAAAAAAATTGGTTCATTTATTTTCATTTTTAATCAAGATAAAAGCAAGTTTTAGCAAAATAAAATGCAAAAATTACTTATAAAGATTAAATTCTATTCTTACTATATATATATATAATATATAAATTGCTAACAATCAGGGTGTTTAAAATATCCTAAAATAAATTTCATGAGACAAATTTATTGTAACATCAACCCTCGGATTTAGGAAAATGAGGTCGGCAATAAATTGCCTCAAGACCACAAACTGTTAGAAGTCGGCAGTTAGGTCGGGATTGCCGAATGCCAACCCTAAACCCTCTTTTCTTGCGATTAATAAGTTCAAAATTTGACTTGTCTGAGAAAATTACTTTTCTCCATTGCTTTACAGTCCATGCAGATCTCTCTTTGCACTATTTTCTTCTCTTGAGACAGTCTTTGGTACTTAGTAGTGGCTTCTTTGTTGCAAGGTATGAATTGAGATGTTTTTTCTTCATCAGCTTGCTAATTGTTGATCGGCTAACTTGATATGCACCCATCGCTGTATTCAGGTCTGAGGTAATTTCAGCTATGCTCATGTTCGGGTTGCGTCTGGCAAGCACAATTGCTTTATTTTTGTCCCTTTCTGACATTTTTTTGGGACAACCAGTGGCATTTGTCTTTAACTGTTCCAAACTCATTATAGTTTTTGAACATTGTTCTAACGCTGCATTCACTGATTTCAAGTTGACATCCGATTTCACATTTACTGAGACCATTTTTGTGAAAGCCAACAATTTACCACTTTATTTCAATTGATATGCTCTTTAAACCCGTATTTTTGTGGGTGCAATTTTAAAGTTTTAACTAACTGTATTTCAAATGATATTTCCGTCACTTCAATTTTGGTTCTTATATTTTTCTATTGACTATTATTAATCAGCAGAGAGTAATTAACAAAAATTAGCCGAAAAAATTTTTCTCAAAGGAATTAAACGAGTATACTAATACATTTTAAGTGAGTCTGCTAATACTTTTGCACGCTTAATTTCAGACATTTTTCCGAGTAGTCATTAATTTTTTAATTAACTCATTAAAAAACAAGCAGGTTGACAAATATTTCACATAATTAAATTTAATTGGTTTTATCTTTCATTAAAAAAAAAAAAAAAAAACTAGTTCAAAATTACTTTACAATTTGTATTGATTTGAAGTTGTCTATAATAACAAATTTACGAGTGCGCTAATACTTTCTGGAAGCACTCTATGTATGTATGTATGTATGTATGTATGTATGTATGTATGTATGTATGTATGTATGTATGTATGTATGTATGTATATATGTATATATGTATATATATATATATATATATATATATATATATATATATATATATATATATATATATATATATATATATATATAGATAAAATAATAGATTATAAAACAGTATTTTTCTTGATTTAAATGTATACAAGCAACAATTAAAATAAACCTCAGCCTTGGGACATTGTGATCATCAACTAAAACTCTCTCCACATTATCATGAAAGTAGGAGGTATCATAGTGGCGCTCACCTGTTTTTAATATATAAATATTGATATAAACGTAAATTATATATAAATATTGATATAATAGTGAATAAAAATCAAAACAATTAAACAACTAAATACAAATATAAATATAAAATGCAAAGAACAAAATAAAGACAAGATTTCTTAAAAAAACTGGTTGTTTATAATTGCTGCTTACTGAATGCATAAAAAATATATAGTGATACTGTGCTTACAAAATTTGGAGCATATGTCATTCTTATTAAGAATGTCAATCCTGGGAATCTCATTATTTTCTGTATTCTATTTTATTTAGTTTTGCAATGTCATTTACTATGCTTTAAACTTTTTTTTTCCCCATTTTATATAACTAACTCTTTTTATTTAAAAAACTAACCAACACATCAATACTCATAAGACTGAAACAATCTCTTTTACATTGTCTTCAGTACGTATCTAAAAAATAGCTCAACCAACATCTTATAAGAAATAGTCTTAACTCATCATACTAATTCACATTTAGTAAAACTAATTACTTGTTTTTAAAACAAATCTCTCTTCTGTCTTGATCTTTTACACTAAGAGTTTTCATTGCCCCAGTTTTACTGTCATTTATTATAACACACTAGATGCATATGCTGTACAGCTTTTCTTTAATCTACATCCTTGATACATCATTGTGTTAAAAGTGGATACAATACTCTTAAATAAATAAATAGTTTCCACATCGACCATATTTTTACAAAATATGGTTGATGTGTTTTTAACTTCTACACTTTTACTTTTCCTTCGTACATTTTATCATATAATTTATTTACATTTATGTATAAAAAAATGCTAAATATTTTGAAACTCACAAACAACAATATCTCAAGTGAATCCATTTCTAACAAACATGACAAACAACCGAGTTTACTATAAATCGATTCCAATAAAACTATTTTATATGTTCCTTACTTTAGATAGCATAACTTTTGTGAAGATGTCAAAAACTTTAACTAATAGAACTTTTATATTACATTTATCAAAAACGACTTAAAATTTACAAAACAATTAAACAAAAATGATCAACAAAAAGAAATTATTAGAACAAAAAATTGAAATAATAATAAAAATTTATTTATATCATAAATTGATAGACTAAAAACTTAAAAAAATAACAAAAATACTTACTACACAGATTATAAATTTTATAATGTCCAGGGTGCTTTGTATTAAAAAATCGAGCCACTTCCTAAAATTTAAAATGAGAAAACAGACTGAAAATATCCTGTATAAATACAGCTTTACATGGAATGATTACTAGGTATTAACAAACAAGGAGTTAACTTGATTTATATATAAACTAACTTGATATCCATAAACAGATTCAATTGACACAAAAATTAATCAACTAATGTTAATTAAAATCTAATTAACCTAAAAAATTTTATCCTATGACACCACTGCACTTAAAGAAGAGGACCAAAAAAAAAAAAAAAAATGAAACCTCAAAATAGTAAAATATTGAATCAGTAGAAAAAATGTAAAAAAAAAATTTCAAAATTCACCTACTGAAATTAGACCCATAAAGATTACAGCCATATTGTTAAACTATTTTTTAACACTCAACAATAGAGAAGATACTTATTTCTAATATATGTGTGAACTGGTCTTTATGAACAAGAGTTGGAGTTAAATCTATGCATAAATTTTAAATAAATTATTGTAACTTAATGGTCTCTAAACATTTTTTATTAAATGTATTTTTCAAGTTTATTATGTTAATCTTTATGTTTCTAGTTTTGCATGGTGCTGATATGGTTACACTTTTGATTGGCATAATTCAAGTTATGTATCTATGACGACACTAAAGTTTATCAAATACTTTATGTTTTATTGAATTAAATATTTTTTCTCTTTTATTTTCTTGGGTTTTTTTATCCTAATTTCAGCCAATTTAAAATTTTTGTGTTTTTTGTTTGTATATTATTTTAATGGTTAAACTTTTTCTGTGTTTCAAACATAATTATCTTTTTTTTTTTTTAAATTAATTTTCAATAGATGCTAAGTTACAGTTTAAAGTTTCAGTTATTTTATATTGCACAACACTCCTTTTTCTCAAAAATATGTGCTTTACAAATAAGAGATTGGTTTCTATTTGTAGTAGAGGTCTATTTAATGCAGTATACAACAGGCATAAATTGTAAAGTATAAGTGGCAATTATGTTTATCTGACAAGATAAACAAGATATTGTAGCTGAGCCTGGTCAAAATGCCAGTAGTAATAGACATGGCTCTGAAGAAAAATTTATTACCTACCACTATAAATATTGGAAGGTATATCATTTTAAATATAACATTTTATACAAAAGCACAAATGTTTTTACCGCCAATATCCTTTTATATTGGCTTTAATTTACTTTTTTTCTTTCTCTATATATATAGCAAGTAATTGTTTTATAATTTGTTCACCAGATTATAATGAAAATTTATGTCTATTATTCTATATGTTGTTTAAATAATTTTTTCTAATACATACCTTTCAATAAATACACTTTAAAATAAAATATATTTTTAAACAATATAAAAAAAAAATAATAAAAAATATTTAAAAACACTTCTTATCAAACAACTTTCTAAATATACATGTTTAACATTAGCTAAAATCCTTCATTATTCTGTCAAGCATTCACTGTTCAAGTCTAACCATTTTTTAAATTTATGTCAAATTATAAATAAAAAAGACAAAATAATAAAAAGATAATTAAAAATTTTATTTACATACTGAAATTGGATTTCTGTACAATGATGTTTTTCCAGAAGATGGAAAAGACATAGCAATGACTCTGTCTATAATATATGTTTTAATTTAATTTTCAACTTAATAAGAAATAATTAGAAAATTGATAAACTTTTTATCTTACCAGTGACATAGGTTAAATCTAAATCAAAACCATCTTTGACATAACGCCTTTTATTTTGAGAGATCTGTAAAATAAAAACATGGCTATAAAAAACTTAATAAAACATAATTTAAAGTAAGAGGTTGTCTATAAAGTATTTCATCCCCCCCCCCCCACACACACACTTTGTTATATGCTTTTTGAGTATTCTCTATTTCCATAAAAGTACCTACGCTTTTAACCTACTTAATATTTTATGATATCTTTTAAAATTTAGTTTATCCTTATTTTTATAATTGACCTCCTGAAATCATAATTAAAACCCTCATCAATTTCAGCATAATATTGTTAATGATGTTTTATGCAAGACAACTAGACAAACATATGCGTGTGTGTGTGTATGTGGTTATATATAAATAAAACACTAACATTCTAATACAAATTCAATCAAAATTTTTTTTCTAATGAGCTTTTATTAAATAAACACAACTTGACTCTGTACATTAAAACTAAGGGTGCATCGATACCTTCTATTGGCTGATGCTGAAGGATACAGGCTGATGCCAATGCATCGGTCCTGAAATTAGATATACGAAGGAAATATACACTTAAATGGAAATGCCACATTCCATTCATATGACGATAAAAGCAACATTTTGAAATTGTTATTGTTGAAGTTTATTTTCCATTTATTTTTTTATTGTTATCTTGACAATTAGAGCAATTACTTCAATTGAAAAACTCGTTTTATAAATATTTACTTTCGTCATTTTGTTCAAATTAGAACTACTTCGTTTTTTAAGAATGAATGGAAGATTTTGATGTCGTTACTTCTAATAATTGGCAAGTTTTTAGCAAATATTTTTACAAAATTAAGTTATAAAACATAATACTTATATTAAATGTTTATTTATTAAAGGCTTTTACTTTAATAATGAACTTTTTTATTATTTAATTTTAATATAAATGCAATGAAACATTTTGATTGCAAAAAATAACAGAAAAAGTTTAAAAAAAACTTTATTTAAAGCAATTTTCTCTTCTGCATTGTACTTCTTTTTATACTGAAGGAAATATTTCTGTACCTCAGAAGTCAAAGGTCAGTTGTCCCATTTTAGAAATTGTTCAGGAGAGAGGAAATAGTAAAATAATCAGTCTATATATCAAATTAATAAAATTGTTAAAAAAGAGTAATTAAAACCAAGGATGCGAAACAAACTTTAGTTTAGTGTAAATAAAAGAAAAAATTAAAATATATATTTAAAAAAATATTTTATTAGGCAACATTTTTAAAATGGACTAAAAAGTAAAATATAAATATATAAAAAAAATTTGTTTCACATTGTCGTAAGACAACAGTCTTTATACCTCTGCAAAGATACTGAAAAAACTAAAAAGGTCTTATACATAACTGATTTTTACAAAAAACTCAACAGTCGACCTTTGTCTTCTGAGGTACAGATTTATGATTTGAAACTGTCCCAACTAACTGCAAAACATGGAGAACATCTGGCTTTTGTGCATGCAAATTGGAAATTTTTTAAAGAAATAAAAAAAAAAAAAAAATAAAAAAAAAATAGATTCACAGTTTAATATAACATATTTTATTACTTTTTATAAAATTGTAAAAATTTTTATTTATTTATTATAATTATTTATTTATATATTATAACATGACCCAAGTTGTTCTATTATGCTTTAAATGTTATACTTTATATTTATATTTTTTAAATATTTCTTTCTTTTTAAATATGTATTTCTTGATTTTAAACTTCTTTGTAGAGTTTCGTATCCATAAGTTATATAATTAATCTACTAAATTATAATAAAAAACTAAAAAAATAGGGGAACCCTTTTAAAAGCAGTTCAAAAATTTTTAGTTTAGTGGTTGCATATATGCCTATTTAATAACTTATTATTAATAAGTAAGGCTTATACATGGCATTTATGTTTATGGCGTAATTCTTTTTTTGGATATAATATAGAAACAGAAATAAAAAATTAAAAAACTTTTTAAAACAATCAGCATAGGCTGATGCCAATGCATCGGCTAAATGGTCAATGCATCGGCAGGCCGATGCAGATGCATCGGTGCACCCCTAATTAAAACCATTCATTGTCTTACTAGGTTCCTTGTAGCTTTTTTCACATGCTTCTGACCAGTGAAAACTCTTATCAAAAGCAAAATACGTAAAAGACGAAATGCAACAACTAACCTAAAAGTAATGAAAAAACAAGTTAGAGATGAACAAATTAGAGAAAACAAACAAAACCTCATAAGTGGATAATAAAAAAGCAAAAAAATGTAACAAAAAAAAGACAAACAACATTTTAAAAATGAAACATACACAACCTACCAGGAGCTATTTGAGTCCTGTTTTAACCGCTTTGAATGTATTTGGGAGACATTCGTGCGCTGCCCAAATTCAGAAATTAAGGACAAAAAACTCATATACTGCTATGTTTCTGCTACTATTCATTACAGAACAAGGGGTAATGTCGCCCAAATTATTTTCCTAGAATAGCCCCTACATACATCATGCCATACATATATAACCTATATCATGTGTATACATACATCTATAGCTACTGTATAAAACTCTTGACTTTTATCCTTCCTGCAAACATGATGTAACCAAAAGAATAAATGCAAAACATTAAATATATATAAACAGCAAAATTAGCTCACTTGTATTCTTTTATTAAAAGAAAGTTTATAATCGACCTCACATGTTTAATATAACCTACTCAATTCTAAAGTTTAATTTGATCTTACTGGTTAAATTAAATTTAAGTTTTTTCAAGATTTATCAATTTTATTTATACTAACAATGAGGAAAAATGAGGTCAGCAATAATTTGCCAACCTAAATCTTTTTGAGGTCGGCAAAAACTATTTGATACAAAGGTCTGACCATAAAACATAGAAACGAGGTCAGCAATTTTTTGCCGACCTTAAACACTTTTAGGTCGGCATTGTCGAATGGCGACCCTAATTCTGAGGGTTGTGTAGGACATAGCAGTCTTGTAAAAAATAACCACAAAGGATTTCAATTTACAACCTGTTTAATAAGAAATAAGTTTCAAAAGCATAGACTTTATATAAAACATGTATTTTATATACATTTTATGTTTATTTATAATCAAACACTTTATGCTATTTTTTATATTATGATAAGTAAAATTAAGTGCTATAAAAATTTGTGGAAATTAAACAAATTTGTATAAATAAACAAACTTATAAAAATTTTAAATATAAATAACTCTATAGGTTTTGCAATTTAAAGTAATGTTAAGTAGAATAGAATTTCAAAAATTCATCAATTTCTTCATGATATTGAAATAATATTTTGTTCTGAGATTTGCAATTTACTCACCTGTCTGTTACTCAACCATAAGTTGTTGTTTGCATGTTTGCGTTCTGTTTGAACCTTTGGTACGACATTAGTTCACCTGTAAGTTATATATGTATGTTTTCATTATGCCTAAACCTCTGGCATAGTGTTCACTCCCCTGTAGTTACTTTATGTTTATGTTCTGTTTGAATCTTTGTTGCAGTATAAGCTCAGGAACCAACTAGTGACTCTAACTATAAAACCTACGATCACTTTTATTTCTCTAAAACTTTGTTAGATGTAATGTTTTTCCTAATGCATTTCTAAAATATTCCCATACGGTTTCTAAGTACTGCTTACAGGAAGTAACTCCTGTTAACTACCTCCAGGTCAGGCCTGGTTAAGGATCATCAAGATCCCCTGCTACTGGTATTATGCAACCCAGTACTACCTGCCCCATGCCCTGCTGCTTTGTAGGATTTGCTTTTTTAGGCTAATGCTAGAAGAAACAAAGCCCAACTTAAAAATCCCCTGCCATGGGGCTCTTGGTTGAGTAAATGCTGGAGATGGTATCTCAATAAAAAGATTCATCTTGGGCAGATGTAAACTGCATCCAGCTACTGTCTTGTAAAAGACCTCCTAGGCAAAAAACTTCAGGGGTAAGCAGAAAAATTCTGTTGACCAGTCTCAACTTCTTCACCTATTTGGCTAGTATAGATGAAAACCTGTTACATTGTTTTCTGCCTAGGATGATGAATGCTGGATTTTCTTATCTTGGGATAGATTCTTATCTTATACTGGATCTTGACATATCTAGACTCATATTGATATCTAGACTCTACTCATAGATTTTTGTTTGTGCTACCTTAATAGTGGCTTTGTAACTCTTCCTGTTATCTCCTAATAAGGGTACAGCTCTGAAACTCAGTTTAATAGTTCTGAGGTTGGTTGATAGTTTCCCAAACTCTGTAGTAGCTCTCAGAGGGGCTGATCCCATCAACAGCTGAAAAATATCAGAGTATTAACAGTGTAATGTTGTGCATTGATGATGTCCCTGTTAATGCTTTTGGTGTTCATTGTCAAGGCCACATAAGAAGCCATATGTTATGACTTTGGGTTAATTAACAGGACTGAGCAAATGCATAGCTCATTGCATGGGATGCTATGCTCTATTTATAAATGAGTTAAGTTCTCTTTAAATTTAAATCATGCCCAAAGCATTGGTTACTTACACATCAACTCACCTATTGTTGAGAAATCAGGCTTGAATCCCTTGATCATTCCTTTTATGTGCTTCCACCTAACACCTCTTCACTCTATCAGCTTTCTCTTTTTTCTTTATAATTATCCTTTTTCTCAAGATTACACTCTTTTAGATTAATTTCTGATCAAATTGACCATGCCTTTTCTCTTTACCGCTCTATTGGTAAAGGGAAAAGGCATGGTCAATTTATTGGCCAATATTGTTGTTATAGGTGACTTTAATGCTTATCACACTGATTGGCAAGGATATGGCAGAAGTGTTTGCTAAGAAAACACTTTTTTTTATAAATTTGACTCTTGAATCTGATGGCTATACTCTTCTTGTCATTCCAGGTTACGGGTTAAACAGGTTAACCCATTGTTAGACATTCAAATTAATCCTACTTCCATTGCTAAAGTCATATATCCAACTTCCATTGCTAAAGCTATATATCAATTAATCTGATTATGACAATATTCCTGTCATAATGTGTCTGATTATGACAATATTCCTGTCATAATCAGACACAAGTGTCTGATTATGACAAGTGTTCTCCATAACTCTCTTCAACTTTCTCTGAACTACTTAATAAGACTGATTCTTGTTTTCCTACCTGCTGAAAAATTTTTAACTCTTAAGATCATTCTGATCCATTGTTCTGATGATGGAGTAACCTTCTATATTGTTCTGATGATGAAGTAAACTTCTATATGTTATTAGCAAGGTCTTTGAGTCTTTGATAAACAAGTTTTTAATAGTGTACCTTAAGTCAAATAACTTTATCGTATCTTGAGTCAAATAACTGTCAGACAATCAATGCAGTTTTTGATCCTCTCGCTCTATGGCTGTCTTGCTAACTGCTGTGACTGAAAGATTTTATTATGTATTAGATGGAAGTGGAGAGGCTTGGGTTATTGCTCTCAACATATCTAAGGCTTTCAACAAAGTTAGACATGCTGGTCTTCTCCATAGGCTTGCTTCATATGGTGAAAGTAAATGAATTTCCCTGTATCTGGGAAAGTTTTTGAGAATATCAAATCATTTCTTTCTAACCGCTTTATTAAAGTCATTCTTGAAGGCCAACACTCTTCTTCATTTTCAGTAACTTCTGTGGTACTAGGTTCTATCCTTGGTCCTGTTTTGTTTCTTATCTCTGTATGGAATACTGCTGTCATATTTTGGGCTGGTTCTTCTAATAATGCTCTTTCTCTTCTAGACAAGATCCAAAAACCCATTGTTTAATGTGGTTGCTTGCAGCCTTGCTAGGAGTTAATCAGAATAAAATAATAATAATAATAATAAAAATAATAATAAGGATGTTTGACTTATATTCTTTCAAGAGTTAAAAAGCATTTATTATACCACTAACCTCAAGTAAATACCTTATTTTTATAATACTCTGTCTCCTTGATTGCTTATAAATTTTTGAATCCAAAAGTTTAATTTTTTGAAACTGTATTTCCTATAAGATTTAGCATAGTACTCAAATTGGGTTAGACAAAACAAAGAAATCACTATAAAACCATATTTCAAAACAACTGCCAGAGGAGTGTGAAATTTATATATTTTTTAATCTACTCATTGCAACACACCGGAAATCAAATGATGACAAATAAAAATCATAAACTTTTAAATCAAATAAAATTTAATGATATAATGTTTGCAATAATTATAAGCCATTATTAATAGAAAATGTACCAGAGATTTTTTAATTTAATCACTGAATGGTTAAAAATGGTAATCCTTAAAAATGAGTAAATTTTGAAAAAAAACACCTTTTTAAACTTAATAAAGCAGAATATGAACAAATGAACAAATAAAATTAGAAAAAATATAATTATATAATAATAAAAATTATACAACAGTAAAAGAATGATGCTGGCATAATACCACCAAACTCACAGGCTTGGTCAGGAAGCGGGAGCGATTGCTCTCAAAAACTGACCACGGAAATTATATTTAGTTGCGTAAAACTGGCCAGGTTTTGTAGCCGTTTTAAGAACATTTAAGTTTATGTACAAAACAAAAACTTTTTGTTTTACGGACATACATGAAAACATGAAAAAATTGAATGTTCTTAAAACATCTTGGTGTCGAAGAATAAAAAGAATATTCCCAAACAGTAAAAACTAGCCAAATTAACGAACAAACTAATTCTATTGGTTCAAAAAATACGTTGACTAAGCGAAATAAAGTTCTAGAGTATTCTGTTGAAATATTTTAGAAATTGTATTATTCACAATTTATTATATTTTGAGATTTCTAGCATAAATTGTTTTAGGAATCGTCCATAAAATATGTAATGCGAAATTAAACTTATAGACAATAAACAAAGTATTAAAAGTTCTCCATCGCAGAGTCTTTAATTAAACCAAGTATATAAACAACCTTTCAAGTCCAGCAAAAACCGCACCTCAAAAGAGCAAAATGATCTCCTACTTATATTTTTTAAATAAGTTTTGTGTTGCGTAATTTATGGACAATCCCTGAAAAATATATTATCAATATTATGGCTCATTCTCAGAGTCACATCTGCAAAGCCGTAATTCTTATAAACTATTATTATTTGTTTACAAAAATAAATGTTTTAAATATATATTATTTAAATTGTCAAAATTTTGAAAGTTTATTATAAATTATAGATTTTATTAGTATGTTCTTATTTTTTTATTTAAAAAGTATGTATTTTTTATGTAAATGTAATTTTGTGTATCTGTTTTTTATTGTAATGTAATCTTTAAAAGCAATTTTTATGATTTATTTTGTAAACTAATACTTAAAAAAATAATTGTGTTTTCAATGAAGTTATTAACAATCATTAAAGTTAATAAAACTAATTATATAACAAATATATAAGAAGTTTCTGGTTACTAAACACAAACAATGCAAAAAACTCGCGGATGAACAAGCACTGCGCCTGAGGTCACGACAGAACATAAATATATATAGCAAGTTATAAGATATAAAAAAAGTTTTTAGATATTGGTTTACTAACTGTAATTATTTTTGCTTAAGTTGCCATTCTTAAAAACTTGTTATACTTTTTTCTGCTTTAAATACTAATTAAAATTAAAAAGCCCACTCACTAATATTGTGAAGCAGTTTCGCTTCCTCGTCATAAAGTATTTTTAAACTTTTTAGTTGATTTCTATCTAGTTTATTTAATTGATAGTAATTCAATGATTTAATTATTTCATTTGTTTATCTTACTAAGAAGAATTGTTTCAAATATGTTAAACTTTTTAAACTCTATGAAACATAAAATAGGTATTAAAAAAATTAACTTTTATTTATAAAATAATTTAGCTTAGATAAAACTAAAACTTGCAAACTTTAATAAATAAAAAACATTTGTTTCTTTTTTAAACAATTGTAAAATGTTACTTTATATAAAAAACGTAAAAAAAGATTTTTTATTTTAAAAGTTGATTTAATATCATTTTAGTACATGACAGTTAAAAATAAATTACCTAACAATGCCTTAGCAACCATCAGTCATATGAGTTTTTATGAAATCAAAACAGTAAAATACCATTACAAACTTGATTTTAATGTGTTATAATGCAGACTCTTGTTAGTTTTCCGCTTTAAAAGTATTTCAACATATTTCAACACTTAATTTAAGAACAGGAGACAATCTCCTAAAAATAAGCATTTGTTTTTGCTATTTTTTTCTAACAGTTTTTCCAGGTATTTACATTGTGTTTTTCCAACACACAAATGTGTGATAAGCTGGTCAATGCTGATAAATAAAAAACCATTAAACTCATCGAGTAACAATGAGTGTAACACTCAGTACTCTGCAATTGCTAGAATGCAACATCTTCTTTTAACTCATGGTCTAAAAACTCTTCCTCTAGAAACCTTTTTATGTTTAAATACCAGGGTATTGGTCATATCAGTGTAACATATACTCCAATTCCAAAAAAAAACACAATTAAAGCTATAAAATCTTCATAACTCATACTCCACCTAATTATATCAATAAACTTTGTATTTTGGTGATATATGTAAATACATGCATTGCTATACCTGATGCATTAGTTGTAATGCACCACTTAAGTTTCAGAGTGCTAAACTTTTACTAAGTGATATCAGAATTTTATTAAGATTGAGAAGTATAATCTTTTCTGAACATGTTGATTTTTCTTTATGCTTACAAAATTATTTTTTCTGTGATATTATTCTTAAAAATTCATCACATTAATAAAAAATAATAATTTGACTGTTTACTGTGGATCTATTGGGGTTCCAAATATTAGGAATATTAATATTAGGAAAATATCTGAAACAATTAACAAGATATTAAGTATCAATGCTGCTTTGTTGGTTCTTCACACAACTAAAATGCATAAAATATATCTATATATATATCATATATATCATAAAATATCATAAAAATATATATTTTATGCAATATATATAAAAAATACAGTAAATGCATACAAAAATTTAAATGACAATATTTTAAGAATAAATATAAATTTTAAGGCAAATTTAAAGATAAATTTATTATGGACTGTAAAATAATTAAAAACTAACCAATTTTGACATGTAAGGGTGATATGGTCTGAATGATTTCATATGGAACACCGCTAATTACGTTGAAAATTTTAATTATTGTAATATGTTAGTTAATTACATCTATATGCTTGATATAAATTTCAATAATAAATTCTTTGACACTCTTTGAGTGTTGATATAATTATAAGTCACATTTAAACAAATCAAACTTATCTAAATCATCATACTTTCCATATTTAGCATTTTCATCCAGAGTAATTACTTCAAATATCACTGCTGTAAGAAAAGACAAAATAATGACCACCATGTCAACTATCTCCAGTCGATGGTGAAAAAATTCAGGACTAAAAGATTAAAAAGCAAACTTCATCTTTCATAAAATAATTTACAATTTTAAAGTGAAAAAACTATGTATAAATAGTTAAAAAATTATAAAACCATATATATATATATATATATATATATATATATATATATATATATATATATATATATATATATATATATATATATATATATATATATATATATATATATATATATATATATATATATATATATATGTATGTATATACACACATATATATATATATATGTGTATATATACATATATACTTATATATATATATATATATATATATATATATATATATATATATATATATATATATATATATATATATATATATATATATGTATATATATATATACACATATATATATATACATATATACATATATATATATATATATATATATATATATATATATATAATATATATATATATATATATATATATATATATATATATATATATATATATATATATATATGTATATATATTTTTGTTATTTACCTCCTCAAGGCCAACAAGGCCACTACAGATGAGGCTACTTAATAGTGGTTAAAACCCTCTCTCAACTCTATAACTGCGAAACACAAACCCTGACAAACAAAGCCGCTGCGCAGAGAAACAAGTTGAGCGTGGTACTACCAGGGACGTAGGGGGGATCGAACCTCTCGCTTATGAAGCGAGCGTTTTACCACTACACCACTACCACATAATATACATATATATATGTGTGTGTGTGTGTGTGTGTATATATATATATATATATATATATATATATATATATATATATATATATATATATATATATATATATATATACACACACACACACATCTAACACATATTTAGAAGGAAAAAGTATATTATTAAAGTGATCACCAAGTGCCACGGCATATTGTGTTCATATCCTAAATAATCCTTAAAAAATAAGTTTCATGTTAATCGAACTTTCCAGAACAAATGATTTATTGAGATATTAGCAAAAAACTTTACAATTTTTAATGTCATTTTTTTCTCTCAAAGATAAGTTTTGACTCTGATTTGATCCTTAAATACTGGTCTTTTGTAGTTAAAAAATGATGTCAAAACAAAAAAGTTTTTTTAAAAACTCAAGTTATAAACATTATGTTTATAACTCAAGGGTTTTTCCCTTTTGCAATTAATTTTTTTGCTTTATGGTTTTTTTCCTTTAACAGTTAATTTTTATGTAGAAGAATGTCTTTATGTATAACTTTTTATAAAATAAAGCATTTTAAACTGAATAAGAATAACACATTAAGAATCAATAAATGATTAAAAAAAAACGAAAAAGATAAACAGGATCCATGAACGCTTTAAAAGTCTAACTTATATTTATTTTATAAAAAAATACAAATATTAGTGCCATGAATATAAGATATGTAAATTTAAAAATTATACTGATTTTTGTTAAAACAAGTTCTGCTAATAAAATCTTAAAATTGAAAATATAATATTTTTTTTGTGTGAATTTAATAGGAAATATAAATACATTTGAATTTACGGTAAATAAAAACAAAATATTTAAATGGAAATAAAAAAAAGTAGATAAGCAGTATTCTTTGTTTAATAACAATTTTTGTCAAGTCTCCAGTTGAACAAAAATGTTTTATTTAGTACGAAAACTTTTTTATAAAATGGGAAAACCTAATCTAATTGTGTAATTGTGTAAATCGTTTAAAAAACTCTGTGGTAAGTTCATTTATTATTCAAACCAGATGTTTTTAAAATGGAAAAAACTATGCAGATTCATGGAGTTGATATTATTCTCTCAACAGGAAGTATAATTGCAAAACAAATGTTTGTTATTAATATCTCAATAATTATATTGTTTTGGTAATTTTAATAAACTCAAAACTTCTTTTCTAATGTTTATTTACAAAATAAACATAACTTTGTCTTGACCTTTACCTTTGTCTTTGGCCAACATAACTTGGCACAGTAAAAAATTCTGTCAAACATGTGTGATTTTATACTTTTTTTAAAAAATGTTTAACTTATAAATAAAAAATTAACAATTTAAAAAATGCATACCCCCATACAAATATTCTAATTGTTAACTCAACCATAAAATAAGTCACAATTGCAAGAGTGATATATGAGTAAATCTAAAAATGAAAAGTAAAAAGTGAACTAGCGTATGTACTTTATATATATACATATATATATATATATATATATATATATATATATATATATATATATATATATATATATATATATATATATATATATATATATATATATATATATATATATATGCTTATCTTAATCAATTAATCAATACAGTTTTTTTAGAAAAAAACAAAGAGTAATGAATGAAGAGATAGCTGCCTTATGCCAAACCCTTGATCAATGCACAGTAGGCCAAACAGCTGTTTTCATGGGCATTGGTTCATAACTTGTAAATGGAAAGTGCTATAGAGTTGATTAAAGACTTTTTGGAAAGGTTTTTAGGTGTAAATTTTGGAAAAACTAAACAATAATTGTGCTGCAGGATATTTAGGTCATATTTTAAAAGAAAATATATTTAAAATTTCATAAAATTTGCTTTTTTATAGGTTATAACAAAAATATGTATAAATGTTTATAAATATGTATGTATATTTTGTAATACAAAGATAACATAATTACATCAATGGCAAAAACAATAAAAATTTTCAAAAGAAGTACTAAAATACGTAATTTATTCTGTCCTCATTTATACAAAATTTGCAGAATGGTTTTGACTTGTATATCTTGTCAAAAAAAAATTTGATTAGATGATATCCACATTCAGTTAATGATGTCTGTTAAATTAACAGCTTGTATGTCAATTGACAGTCTTATATGTATCAATCTTAATATTTTGTAATTACCTTTTAACCCTGAATCATAAAGATTTCCCAAACCATTCCTCATTATTCAAAATTAGCTCCCGAGAATAACCAATCAGTTTGTGAAGTGATTGTGTTATACATATCCATGGTCAAGGTAAATTTATTTTTGTAACAAGTGCAAACTCGTTAAATAGGAATAAATAAAAATCTGTACAATAGTTTTTAATTTAATCCACACAAATTTTTCTTTTTGAGGAAAATACACATAAAATCACTGAGACCATTTAAAGACTCAGTGGGGAATTTTGTGACTTTTTTAAACCATATTAAAAAGTCTGCTTTGTTTTCAAGTGAAAATAGACAAAACATTGTCAGTATGATATTGCTAGTGTTAAATTATCTTTTTAATTAAATATTACATGGCTTCCACTACCATCAAATCAAAACTTCATATTCATATAGTATATTTTCAATGTTTATATCTAAAAAAATGTTCTCTAATATCTTTTGCATCACCACTTTAATAGCCTGAAGTAAACACAAGAATAAAGTTCAAGATAAATTATAATAATTGGTGTTACTTCAGATTGTTTTCTTCTGAGATGTTTCCAACTAGGCAATATATTAAAAGCAGCAGTTAAAAGAGTTTTTTTTTTTTTTTTGATTTGTATATAAATGCCTACCAAAAACAAACTGTTTAAATTGTTTCTATAGGAAGTATTGGAAGCAAGGTTTCCTTACCATCATTAAATTGTATGACTATATAGCCCATTTTTTTAAGTTTGTTTTTCGTCAGATACAGATCTTTGCCAGCTATTCTGAACTATTGTTTTTTGTGCAAATGCCACTTCATCGGAAGTGACAATTGCAATTCATTCATTTTAAAACAGATTTCAATACTGCAATATGTTTTTTTATTAATGGTTGTACTAACTAGATTAAATTTGGTCAAAAAAAGTTCAATAAAAAGAGGGCTGAGGGGATGGAGGTGTTGGTCAAAAATTGGTCTTAATCCTTTTTTTAATTTCTTAACATACACTTTTACTGAACACATCTTCCCCTTTTAAAAACATTTACAAAATAATGTAAAACTATTTGCATTAATATTTAAAAAAATATTTTACAGAAATTCAAACTAACGGGGTAATGTCAAGTTAGCACAATTTAGTTTAAAAGCATCTTGTTCCTATTTGTTATAGGAGTTTAAAAATATATGGGTAGTGTCAACTTAGCACTTTTAGAGATAAAATATTTTTTCTGATAAAAAATTAGTTCTAAAAGACTAAAATTTTGCTAAAGTTGCTACATTAGGTAAAACATGTAAACAAAATTTTGTGCAATAATCTATGAAGTTAACATTCACATTTCTGTAAACTGCAGTCTAAGGTTGTTTCTATATACAATTATCAGATTTGCACTGCTTATAAAGTGACATTTTTTCCTATATAATGCCAAAAATGACTTTTATGTATCATTTATACCTATTACATATTTTTTGCAACAAATTTAGGTTATTTCAACTAGCATATTTTCTGAACAAATCATGCTTTTAAATTAATTTTTTTTAATGAACTGGAAATATATTTAGCTTTCAATAACAACTAACCTAAATTTATTTGGTAACATTGATTTTGAGCAATGTTAACTGTTGGTTTTTTTTCTTAATCTTAAACTTTGCATGTAATTTTTATAATTTAAGAATTCTTGATAATAAAGAAATAAAAAATTGATACTTAAAGGGATCTCCAAGTTCTGAGACAAGTTGTGTTCGTATCATAGATAAACAATAGAAAATAAGTTAAAAGTTAATTAAACTTACAAAACAAATTATTGAATGAGATATTAACAAAAGCATTTGTTGTTTTACAATTATACTAATTTTATGCTCTCAAATTTAATTTTAGGCTCTCAAATCTGCATAGCTTTTTCTGTTAATAAAACATTTGGTTTCAATAATAAATGTTTTCGCTCACAGCAGAGTTTTTTAAACTCAGCTCAATTTTACACAATCAGATTGGGTTTTCCCCTTCATATTTAGTTTGGGGTGGTTATAAAAAATATTTGCTGTAGCATGTTTTTGTTTTTTGTTCAATGTATTGTTAAGTGTTTGAGTTAGAATAAACTAGCATAATAAAAATAGTAATTCAGACAAAGCAAACTTTAAAATACACAAGATGAATATTTTTCTTAGAAAATAAGTAATCAATTTTTTTATATACAACACTAAGTACAATATAATCCAACATGGTTAAATTTTGAAAGATTTAAAAATCTTTATTTTTTTAATAAATTGAGAAAACCATTTTAAAAATGATCTTATATATATTTTAACTTAAGTTTATAATAATTTATATTTCTAACTCAAGAAATTGTTTTTAAAATGATCTAATATATATTTTTCAGATATATATAAAATTAATATTATAAACTTAAATCATATATTTTCGTTTAACCGCCAAAGGGTAGCCCCTGCAATTAAAACTTGATTTAAGTTTTTTGAAAAAAACCTTTTGTATTGATGTCAAATAAGCGCATTAATCAGACCTGGTTTAAAAAATAAAAATAGTCAAAGAGCCGGAACTTTCCTTTGCCAGAAACAAAATGGCATTAAAAATTAAAAAGTTTTTTGTTAAAATCTCATTCAATAATTTACTTTCGAAAATTTAATTAACTTTTATCTTATTTTTAAATGTTTATCTATGGTATGAACACAACTTGTCTCAGCATATGGGGATCCCTTTAAGTTAAATGTTTTACTTATATTTACTTATATCATCTTTTACAAAATGTCAAATTATAATGGCATGAAAGTTGATACAAAACATGTTTGGATACATGCAATCGATAAAAACTGCAAGTGCTTTAATAAAAATCTCTGTCCAATATTCAATAAATATTAGTAGGGGAGGGGGGGGAATCCAAAAATAATTTTTTTTTAGATTTTTTTGTAGTTTAACCACTTTTTCTTAAATAAATTTTTATGGTGATTTTGAATTTCACAATGTTTTTACTCCTTTATCAGTATTTAGCCTTCTACTTCAATTTTAATAAAAGTTAAAATTGAAGTAGAAGTTAAAAATGAAGTTAAAATAACTTTGTGGAAGTCATCGTAGGTGATTGTGGATTGCTGTGATGACTTTTCAAGAAGAATCATCAAATTAGTAGCATACTCTTCTATAGACATAAGAAGGCGCTTTTTTGTTTTTTTTTAATCAAAAATCATGATTTTAAAAAGAGTTGATTTATGCGGCAATGACTTACTTGTATCTCTAAAATAAATTACTTCATTTTTCAATTGTTTTTGGCATTTTATCAGATCTTGCTCTTTTTCAATATATTCACTGACATCTGATCCACGAGTAAATGGACCGCATTGTAGTTTTAAACAAGTTTAAATAGAATTTCTCCTTGACGCCTGATGTAAAGCTTGTTGTTCTTTTTTAGTTAAGCCACTTTGTCTCAGTTGAATCTGTCGCTGGTTCCAACTGTATTCTATACTTTCAATTTTTCTAACAATAGGACCTATTATTTTCCGAAATAGATTTAAATTAATTAAATCCTCATTTCTTAAATGGTTTGAATATTTAAGAACATTACCACATGAAACTGTTGGAAGTGACGGTTTTTTTCGAAGTCGATTGCTAAGAGTTCCACACTGACACTCAAGTTCAATATTATTTGTAACTGTTTTATCGACTCCAACGACATGATTAAAAACATAATACTCATCAGGTAATTGATCATTGTTTTTTTCTCCAAACCCATAATGCTTTCCTCTTTGGTGTTGAAGAACTATGGCTAAACTTTGCCGAACTATATTTGCAAGAATATTGCAATCATCAAAGCTCTTTGATGTGTATTTTCGTACTACATCAACAACTTCTAAGCCATAATCTTCTTTAATGAGATTTTCAAAAAGTCTCTTTGATACTCATTGAACATATGGCTCTTTAAATTCAAAGAATTGTTCCATTATGACATCATTAGATAAGCTTGCATGCATCTTGCTAAAGATTATTTGCAGTTTAGAATGCGTGGCAATACCTTTACTTTTACAGAAAAATGGCGAAATGACTTGCATTCCAAAAGCTGCTACCACGACTAAAGTAACTATAATGTAATCAAAATTCATAGAATCTCGGACTAAACAAGCAAGTTTATTGGTGATATATTCATGTTGGTCTAAAAACTCCATAAAAGTCATCCCAGTGAAAGCAAACTATAGAAGAACATTTTGAAAGGCATTCAAATCGAACATCTTTAAATTCAAAAAGAAAAATATCTTTGTTTTTACGCTGCATAAAAGTTTTAAATTCTTTATGATAATTCCATGGTTTTTGAATAAAACTTGGGCCAAACAAGTTTAGTACCCACGATAGAAGAGTTAAGGATAACATTTCCGTACTTTTGTTAATAGATATATCTAAGAGGAAGCCTTTGAAAAGGTTATCCATAATCATTTCATTTTCAATTTGATTTAGAACTTTTTCAATAGCTCTGTCAAAACCTAACGCTGTATGTGAAGTGCAAAACAGTTGACCAGCAGGAATTTTTCTATCAAGTATATCAGCTGTGATTTTAGATATTCCTATATTATGAACAATACTGTCAGTCATATGAACATCTACCTTCTGGTATAGTTCTTCTGAGGTGTATTTTAAGGCTTCCTGTAACATTTCGAATGTTGTTTTTATTCCATCTGCAATATTTGCTCTAGTTTCTGAAGCAATTGCTAATGTAGGCAAAGGAAAATAATATTCTCGGTTAATATGTAAACCAGAAGGTGCAAAGGTCCCAACATGCTTTCGAGTGGTAGAGTCAGTTGCGTGAGTTATTATCGCCACTATTTTTAGCTTGAACAACTCTATCTGCAATCAAGCCAAGAGAATACGTGTGCATCTGTTTTAGTTTTTTACGTATGGTACTGCGTGTTGGGAGTGTGTTAGAATCAATAAATGTGTTCTCAACAGCTCACAATTATTTTTATTGTACTTAGATATACGGTCAGTTTCATCTTGAATTTTCCATTTTGTTTTAAAAATTCGATTGCCGATTATTTACAGTGCAATTTGCATTTCCCTCATCGAGAATCCTTCTCCATCTGACTCTGCACATGCATGGTAGATATCACTTAAGACCAAGTTTTTTGATTGTCACACATTAGGTGGAACATAAGTTTTGTGATTACTATCTTCAAATATTAATTTTGATTTTGATCTTGTCATGTATGGCTGGTTTGGTTCACTTACATCAACAAGCATAACTCTCTTTTTTTAATTGGTTCAGTGTCCTTTTCAAAGAACTTATAATCATTTTTTGTTAATTCTTTTTCAGGAAATTCATCTTCATCTTCTAATTCACTTAACTCGCTATCAACGTTATCAACGTACATTGTCTGATAAACTGCTGTTTTATTTCTTATCTTTCTCTCCATTTTTCTTTTGTCATTAATAACTTTTTGATGGAAAGTTTTATCAACATTTTGACATGTAAAATTTCTGTTACAGTGCATGTTTTCTAGAAACGAGTAGTCTTCAGCATTCAGCAAAGACAAGTGCAAGAACATCTCTGAGTAAACGCAACTTTGTATGATAAAATTTATCAACTACAGGGAGACTTTCTAAAGGAGTTTGTTTATTTTGATTTAAAACTAGTTTGCTATTATGTCTTGTTAGAATTTTTTTCATTTTAATTGATATCTAAATTTAGTTAACAATAATAGAAGCAAAGTATTCTCTAGCAAAGTAAAACAAAAGCTTTTTTTTTAAGTTTTACGTTTTAACAAAAAAAGTTTTATTACATTTTTTTTTTTAAACGCAACTATTATTCATTTTAATTCAAACTTATCCAATCAAAACTTAAACTGCATAAATTTTAACAAAAAGTTGCATAACTTTATACTCAAAAAAAATTACGCTGCAAAGATTTTTCTTTTATATGTTCTTTTTTTTTTTTTTGTATCTTTAAAAATGTTTAAATAGAAGTAGAAGGCCAACCACAAAAAAATATAAAAAACTGAATTGTTTTTCAAACTTTTCTAAAAAAATTAAGAATAACTGGTTAAACAAAAAATATAGAATTTTGGACCCCCCTAATATTAGAAAAAATACTTAAACAACCTAACTATTTTAAATCTTTTAAAATCTATAAATATAAAAATGTTACTAAAGTATCAAAGCAGGGGAGAAAGCTAATTTTAAATCCTACAGTTGAGCGAAAATTCTTATTTGCTGTAAAGCATACAATGCACATCAAATAAATCTTGTAAATTATGTCTCATTGAAAATTACAAAATCTTAGCATATGAAAATACTAACCTGTTAAATAAAAAAAGTGAAAACATTTTTAAATGTGGACGTAGAAACAGACTTCTTCTTTCCTAATTTGAAAATTGATGATAAGTAAAGATTCAATATTATTTGACATCAGAACCCATTGTTTTATTTGCATTTTTAAACAGTTTTTTATCTTTTATTTAAATTCATGGCTAATAAGTTCCAAAAATAGCATGAAAAGTAGTATCTTTATAAAGTTGTTTTTCTCTATCTAATTTTATATATACATATACAAATATATATATATATATATATATATATATATATATATATATATATATATATATATATATATATATATATATATATATATATATATATATATATATATACATATATATATATATATATATATATATATATATATATATATATATATATAT
The DNA here is from genome assembly GCF_022113875.1 of Hydra vulgaris. NCBI lineage: Eukaryota > Metazoa > Cnidaria > Hydrozoa > Anthoathecata > Hydridae > Hydra > Hydra vulgaris. Next base: position 50,937,728 of record NC_061157.1, read on the forward strand.
ATATATATATATATATATATATATATATATATATATATATATATATATACACTCTTGCATGGTAGTCAGAAAGAGTTTCCCATAAACTGTAGTTTTAAAGAGCGCGTTAATAAACCAGATTTCTTAAAAGACAGACAGAAAAACAAACATCTCATTTCTTTAATATTGCTTATGCAGTTTGATTAGGATTTTTCAAAACGAACATATCACTTCAGCAATTTTATTCAAAACAATTTTGCAATCATTAGTTTTTATTTATTATAAAAAACACATATTTAATATGAAAAACAATTAATTTCACAGACTTAAATTAATGCCAAAACATAAGTACTTTTTTCAATAGCGTCACTTTTAAATAAAATAACTGAATACGCTTTAAAAAAAAGTAATTATGTTTTAGCATGGTTTTTGCATGCGCTCACAAATGCATTCATAATTTTTCTTAAAATGAATGCTTTTGCCAAAACTTCAAAAGAAACCATGCTTAAACATTTCGATTGCTTTCTTTTATTGAAAAAAGCGATCATAACCTTTAACAATGGTTTCTTTTATGTTTTTAGCAATTACATTATAAGTTTAAAGTAAATGTATTAATTAAAAATAAAATTTAGCATGCTTTTTTTAAAATTTTCTTATTTTCCAAAAAGTGAAATAATGTTTGTTTGCATACTTTTGTACTTTTAAAATTTTTTTACACATTAGCGCACTTTGCAAATGTGTAAAAAAAGGTTTTTGAAAAATAAAAATTAAATAAACTTACTAAGCATCTTAGATATATTTAATAACTTATTAACTAGAATAAAAATTATTTGAATTTTATTTGACATAAATCTTTTAAATTAGACGTTCGTCAATAAATAAAGATACACAAGTCAAGGTTCATTAAAAAAAAAAAAAAACGTTTTGTCACACCCTGGGATAAAAAATAGTTGGCAGATGCGATTGTTTCAAGATATTTGTAATTCTTCTTTTTTAGTAAATAATTTCTTAATTAGAAATTATATTTCCATGATAAAATGGTTTGTAATTATTTTTGATAGCTTCTGTACTCATTTTGCCTTAAACTCTAATCTAAATATTTTTTTTAATGATTGCCTTTAATTAAGTTGCATTAAAGTACTCAGGAAATTTAGTTGGAGTTTAATTGTAATTATGGTATCAATTAAATTAAAAATCACATTTGTTTTTTTTAGCGCATTTTTTAAAAGCGCTAATTATCAAAACTTGCAAAGAACCATGGTCAAGTTGTTAAAACAAAGAACTATATGTATGGTCGTATAAGGCGTGCGATCGCACACCTCTTACGATAATTTATAATAATTAAATTTGGATAATTCCTGTCATTAACCAAATTGAGTCATAAGAACAACAATTTATAAAGCAGCTTTGAATCAGCTTAAAATTGTTTTTTTTTTAAATTTATTTTGTGTCGTGGGATTATTTTTTTTTCTTTATAGGATTTATAACCTTAGTTCAAAAGAGTAAGAGTTCTGGATTTCACTTCTTTCATTATTTTCAACATCCATTTTTTGATACTTTTTTTTTTCTCCAACTACTTCCAGATTTTTTGTTTTCATTTTATTATCATTGTACATTTTAATAACATGTTGAATAGTGAACTGAACAAAAACTCTTTTTTAATTAATTTTTTATTGACTTTTTTTTTTCTTTCACTATTTATCTTTTTATTAAAACAATCAACAAGCTTTTAACTTGTTGCTAATTATTTAGATGAAAAAATTTACCTTAATATAATTTAATATATTAATTAAATACTTAAATTAGATTAAAGATAACTTTAGACTTGTTTAATTATTACAAAAGCAACCAAAAAATATAGCAACCAAAACAGCATATGCGATCGCAAAATAGCTAATTTTATGCATAAAATGCATACTATGTAATGCTTTTAAACAAGACCTGCTGTGAGTGTATACACATTTACTGATTTAAATCATATAGGTATAATGAGCACATATCAACATTTTGAGCAAGCAAACTTTAAATTTAAAAAAATTAAGTTTTTATATTTTCTATACTATATTTCAATACTATTATTTGAAACTGTGTTCTTTTTTACTTATTTTTTATATTTTGAACTTAAAATATAAAAAATATAAGTATATCAACTTTTTTAATTCCTGAAAACTATTTGTTAAATCAGAACTAATATAAAATTACCTTATCATTAGCATTGTTATTGGAAATTAATGCAATAAGAACAAAGATAATGTCAAGAAGCACAAGGCATATACTAAATATTCTAAAAACATCAAATAATAAAATTTCAAAGGAATATAAAAACTAATATATAATAAAAAATATTAAAAAACTTAAAAGAGCAAACCTAAAAAAAACTTAAAAAAATTTCAATTTAAATATTTATATTATAATTTCTTACTTTAAAAGTTTATTTTTTGTACATGAGCAATTATTTTTGAGTTTTGGAGAGTTAAATTATTTATGTCTAAATCATTTAACCCACTTTGGTTTATCCTATCAAATAAATGTTCACAATTCCTGGATTCTTTATAAAGGGTCTACTAACTTCCAACACAGACTTGATTATACCCATTTAATTTGTAGGAGTTTTAGTATATAACTTTTTACTTAATTTTTTTAGTTAAATTTATTTTTAATCTTCCACATATAATTTTTCACGATTGAGTGAAAAATTATACAAGTAAATAGAATTAGCTAATTTTGGGTAAAAAAAAATAATACTTAAATATGCTAAAAGATTACCATGACATCATATACTGAAACTCTTACTTGAGTGCATGTGAAACAAATTATTAAGTTTGTAAATTGTGTAGCATATTATAAAGACAAGCTTCAACTAAAACAACATGTTTAATTTTTATTGATATACATTTTTTATTTAGTTTTAATCAAAAATTAGTTATAAGTCATCAACACGTATCTCAAAAAATTGAAATTTTCAGGAGGCAAAAATCTGAACTAATGTTATGACTGTAAATACATAAAAACAAATATTTTAAGTTCTATACAACTTTTAACCTTCTTTAATTAAAATTCAAATATTTAATTAAATTTAAAATAATTAAAAAGTGAGATGTAATGTTTTTACCTTAATCAATTGATTTGCGAGTTTTTGAATGCAACAAAAAATGTATTTCTATTGGTATTTGATTTACAGGGTTTTAACAGAAGATACATATGGTAAATTACAGTTCGAAAAAACTAAAACCTCAAAATTGCATTTTATGAGATATGTGGTAAAGTTTTGGGTGTATAGCCTGTCTTATTTATTTTTAAATATTCCTCTATTAATCTTTATTTTTGTCTTGACAACTGTCAAAATAGGCTTTGTCTAATAAATAATTCTCCTTTATTCTAACAAAAAACTATTCTCTACAACATTATTGAAAAATATTTGCAAAAAGATTATTCAATAATTAATTAAAAGCAAAAGAATAAACATTGTCATAACTATTTCATTCAACCCGCTATTTCATTTTACCCTGTTTTACTTTATGTAACATATCAACAATAATGTAACAGTAACAAAGCCTCATTACTAGCATTACCTCATGCTCCTCACTAGAGCAGTAAGGGTCACAAGCACACCTAACAACAGTCTATGATATAGATAGCAAGTGGAGAATCTTGTAATTCAGTGGGGTAAACAGCAGTAAGATAATTTACTTAGTTTTTTATTTATTTATTGGTTTAATAAATAATAACAATCAACAATACTTTCTTATTTGTCTTATTAGTCAAGCTATTTTTGTTTTTTGTTAACTTTTGGTACAAAGTGCAATATTGTAGCCTAATTACCTGTAAACATTAATTTTATTTACATTAAATATTGTAGCAAATTATATTGAAAATAATTATATTATTAAATATATAAATTATAAAATTATTAAAATTATATTGAAACGAAATTAAAACTCACCTTGAAACAATATGATCTACAATACGATGAAGTTTGAATCGAATTCTCCTAAAAAGACAATTTAATAAGAAAATATTTTAATAAATAATAAATTTTTTAAATAATTAAAGCGATCCCCAAGAGTCAAGACTAGTTGTATTCATTCTTAAAGAAACCTTAAAAAATAAGTTTATAGTAAATTAAACAAATTATTTATCGAGATATTAACAAAAAACATAATAATTTTTTAACTCCACATTTCATAATTAAGTTCCGTTTCATTAATATATTTTTTAAATACTGGTCTGATTAATACACTTTTGTAGTTAATAATGTGATTAAAAAAAAGTTATTTAAAAAAACTTAAAATCTAGTTATAAACATATTATTTTTGGGTTTTCCCATATACTTAATTTTCTCTTTATATATAAAGTAATCAAATAAAAATAATAAAAATCAATAAGCAATGCTAACGTTACTTATTAAAGCGTTACTAATTATTACTATATTAAATATATTATTACTATATTAAAGCTTTAAAAGTCTAACTTTTTTTTTATTATTTATTTTATTTCAATAACAAAACTAATATTAGTGCTATAAAAATAATATATGTAAATTGAAAAAATATCTTGAAATTTGTTAAAAACAAGTTCTACTGATAAAATTTTAAAACCAAAAGTACTTTTTTTTTTTTTTGGGGGGGGGGGGGGGGGGGGGATTTTTGGGGAATTTAGTAAAAAATAGTGCAAATAAATTTAATTTTATGGTAAATAAAAATGAAATACTTTAATAGAAATAAAAATAAAACAAAGTAGAAAAGTGGTATTCTTCATTTAATTACAACAATCATTTCGCCAAAAATTTTCAGTTGAAAAAACTGAAAATTTTTGTATTATAAATAACTGTAATGCTTAAGAAGAGCAAAAATTTTTTATAAAAAGAGAAAACCCAATTTAATTGGGTAAATCGTTTAAAACATTCTGTGGTAAATACATTTATTATTCAAACCAGATACTTTTACAACTGAAAAAACTATGCAAATTCATGAAGTTAATAATTACCTCTCAAATGGAAGGATGAAAGCAAAACAAAAGATAAACATAATTGTCTTGGCACTTGGGAATCCCTTTGAAAAACGTGAACACTGTTTTAATGAAAATGTAAACTTTTTTATTGTTCTTTATTTCTATTCTATGGACTATGTCTTTTACCATTACCATTGGTGATTAGAAGTTTTTTAATATGAGATACAAGTATTACTACTTGTAACGCGGTTACTTTAATATGTGGGTAACATTGACATGTGTTTGATTAAATGTCTTTACTCGTCACCATTGACTATTGTTTAAATTATTTTTAACAGATGCTGAAGCCAGATGTTGAATGAACAAATATAACTATTTTAACCTGCATAATAATAAGTATAAATAATATATCAACAAACAATATGGCAGGTATAAATTAAATTAATTTCTAGTTTTTTTGTTGCAAAAAAGATAAATAAAAACATACTATAATATCATTTTACATGTATTTTTATGATATCAATTTAATACTAAGCATGAGAGATTTTTTTGTAGCATTTTTTTTAAAACGCATATTTCAGTTTTGGAGTAACATTGACAAAAATGCTCATAAAAAAAGTCCATAGCTTTATTTTTCAGCAGCTGTTCTTGAGCACGCTTCGTTGAGTTTCGGTAACTTTTAACATAAAAGCGATCGTTATTAAGTAATTTTTTTGAGTTACTTTTTACAAAAATTTTAATAACTGTACTTTTTTATTGAATCAAGTAGAATACGTTTTAATATTAATCTTTTTTTTTTTTTTAATTTGCGCTCACCAATTTTTAAAATGTTTCCTCGAAATTACTCTTAAATACTTTAAATACGTCTAACAGTTAATAAATATTTTTGAATCTATAGAATAATTTTAAAACCTAACAAACCCCCGTAAAATAATTATTTAAGTTTAAAATCTAAAACTAAAAGAAAGTATTTTTGTTCAATTTTATCGACAACTTTGCTATTGCTGAATAATTTTATAAAAATTAGCTTAGAATAGCTTAAAATATAATAGCTTAAAAGATTTAAACTTTTTTTTTAATCTGAATTTTTTCTACTTGTAAGTAATGAGCATATTTAATTTTTTTTAATTCAAACTTTTATTTCAACTGCGTGCGGTTTTTAAAATACTTTATTAAATGTTAAAATAATCGTGAATTACTTCATTAAAATTCCGCTCAAAAATATCTTTAAATATAGTCAAACAAAAATTTTTTTGCTCGACGCAAATAGCCCTAGCTACACGCAAAATCGCTCTTGGACGACGTAAAATTCACTCATTGATTAGCTCATTGATTAGAAGGCTGTGCTCTATCTATGAATGAGTCAAGTTCTCATTAAACCCAAATCATGACCAAAGTAACCAAAAATTTAAAACCTAAAATCCATCCCCACCACCTAAATATTTTAATATATCTTTTACAAATATTCGCGGTCTACGAAGCAACTTTCCATCAGTTGAGTCTTACCTCCTGCAAAACTCACCAGACTTGCTTGCACTCAGTGAAACAAAATTAAATTCTGCAATTCCTCCTTCAGATGTCAGTGTTGATGGGTACAATCCTTTGATTCGTAAAGACTCAAATAGTCACATGCTAGGTTTAGGGGTATACATACGCATTAATTCCCCTATTTGTCATGAAATCAGGTTCGAATCCTTTGACCATTCTTTTATGTGCTTTCGCCTAGCACCTCTTCACTCTATCACCTTTCTCTTTGTTCTTTATTGTTCTCCTTCTTCCCATGATTGCACTTTCTTAGATGTTATCTCTGATCAAATTGACCATGCCCTCTCTCTTTACCCCTCTGCCAATATTGTTGTTGTTGGTGATTTTAATGCCTATCACACTGAATGGCTTGGTTCTAACACCACTGATCCTGCTAATACTAAAGCCTTTAACTTCTGCATTTCTCAATCTCTTACTCAGATAGTTAACTTTGTGACTCATTTTTCTGACAACCCTAATCATTTACCTTAACTCCTTGACTTATGTCTTGTCTCTGACCCTAGCTTATGTTCAGTTTCTCCCTTTTCTCCCTTAGGTGGTTCTGACCATGCAATGATCTCTATAAATCTTTCTTCTCGTACTTCTTTTTTGGGCTCACCTTATCATCGCACCACCTACTACTACCCTAAAGCCAACTGGGATTCCTTTCGTGATTTTCTTTGTGATGGTCCTTGGGCTGATGTTTTTTCTCTCTCAGCTGACAAATGCGCCTCCTATGTAACCTCCTGGATTCAGGCTGGAATGGAAGCTTTTATTCCTTCGCGTCGGTTTCAAGTCAAGCCTCATTCTACTCCATGGTTTTCTCCTTCTTGTGCGGCTGCTATACCCAATCGTAATCATTTTTTTCATCTTTTTCAAAAGAACAACTCTCTTGAGAACAAATGGCAATTTATTATTGCAAGAAATCGATGTAAAAAGGTGCTTTCTGATGCTAAACTCCATTATTCTCAGTTCACTAAATCTCGTATCTTATCGCAGAAGTTAGGCTCTAAAGACTTTTGGAAAATTTTCAACAGCATTATTAACAAGGGTAGATCTAACATTCCATCTCTCATTCATGGGACTGATCTTATTACCTCTCCCAAGGATAAGGCAGAACTATTTGCAAAGAACTTTTCTTCTAATTCCACTCTTGAATCTTATGGACATTCTCTTCCTTCCATTCCAGTCAAACAGGTTGACCCATTGTTAGACATTCAAATCACTCTGGCTTCTGTTGCTAAAGTCATATCTCAATTAAACTCGTCTACAGCTTGTGGTCCATACAACATTCCTGTCACAGTCTTGCAGAATTGTTCTCCAGAACTTTCTTCAATTCTCTCTAAACTATTTAACAAGTGTTTGAGTCTTGTTTTCCTGCTTGTTGGAAAATGGCATCTGTGGTTCCAATATTCAAAAACTCTGGAGAAAATTCTGACCCCTCCAATTATCGTCCGATCAGTCTTCTTTCTGTTATTAGCAAGGTCTTTGAGACTTTGATCAACAAATCCTCACATTTCATCTTGAGTCAAATAAACTACTGTCAGACAATCAATACGGTTTTCGATCCTCTCGCTCTACGGCCGACTTGCTAACTGCTGTAACTGAAAGATTTTATTGTGCATTAGATAGAGGCGGGGAGGCTAGGGCGGTTGCTCTCGACATATTTAAAGCTTTCGACAAAGTTTGGCATGCTGGTCTTCTCCATAAGCTTGCTTCATATGGTGTTTCTGGGAAAGTTTTTGAGATTATCAAATTATTTCTTTCTAACCGGTTTATTAAAGTCATCCTTGAAGGCAAACACTCTTCTTTATTTCCAGTAACTTCTGGGGTTCCCCAAGGTTCCATCCTGGGCCCTGTTTTGTTTCTTATCTACATAAACGATCTTCCTAACAACCTTTCATCTAAAGTAGCTCTTTTTGCTGATAACTCAACTTTATACTCCTGCCTTGACAAAAAGTCCTCTCTTTTCGATCGCCTAGAACAAGCAGCTGATCTTGAATCCGATCTCACTTCAGTAATAGATTGGGGTTCACAGTGGCTTGTGAATTTCAACTCTAAAAAAACCCAGTTGCTTACAGCAAACAACTACCGTAATATGGTCAACATTCCTATATTAATGAATGGCAATCCTCTTACTGAGTTGTCCTCTTTACGTCTTCTTGGATTATCGCTTACTACTGACCTTTCATGGAAACCATATATACAACTGATTGCTAAATTAGCTTCTGCTAAGGTTGCTTCTCTTTATCGTGCTCGCCATTTTCTTACTTCTGATTCCATTCTCTACCTCTACAAATCTCTTATTTGTCCCTGTATGGAATACTGTTGTCATATTTGGGCTGGTTCTTCTAACGATTCACTTTCTCTTCTTGACAAGGTCCAAAAACGCATTGTAAATGTTGTTGGACCTGGACTATCTGCTAAGCTTGAACCTCTAAATGTTTCAGTATGTTTTAACATTACTTAATTTAAAGTTTATGTATGTTAGAAATTTGCATACACATTTGTTCACATTTTCTTGTTCAAACAATTTATTTAAAAAACAAAGTGCTGCAACTCTTTCTCAACACTACCTTGGTTGCAATGGCTGCCAAGGATTCCGTGTCAAACACACTCGAATAAGCACTACTCTTACTCCTTCTACAACTACTACTACTACTACTACTACTACTACTACTACTACTACTACTACTACTACTACTACTACTACTACTACTACTACTACTACTACTACTACTTAGTAGTAGTAGTAGTACTACTACTACTACTAACACTATTAAGTTCGGGAATAATATATAGGATAATAATCTAAGTTCTTTATCAGTTTATGGCAGCAATATCATTGGTAAACGTGTAGTCACAACTAAAAAAAAAATATTATTTTCTAAAGATGTCAATGTTACCAACTTATAGTAAATTATTTTAAATACAAAATAAATGAGATGTTAAAAATATTTAATGAGTCTTTATTTTTTGTCAATTTTTTTGCTGATATAAAAGTCAATATAGTTATTTAATCTCTTTATATTGAAAAACCTAATGTTGTTAACAACTGTATGTGTTATAATTGAGTTGATGTTGTTAAATAAAAATAGACCATTAAATTCTTTTGGTGCTAATTTGATTTTGTCATTGTAAGGCTTATTTATTATATTTAGTTATTAAGAATAACTTTTTATATGCTTTTTCTTTAATATCTCTTATGTGTTCAATAAAATGTAATTTAGTGTTAATAATGATACCAAACAAAAAAAATCAGTTGAAAAACTAATGTTTTAGCTTCAAAATCAATAATTTGGAATCTATTATTAATAGTGTAAAGAGTTTTAGGATTTGCTTAGCTTTACTTTTGAGATAAAAACATGCAATGCAATTTCACATGGATGATTGCATTTGTAACCGAGTTTCTCCTTATTGAATAAATCATTTTGTTCAAAATATGCAGTTATTCTTTAAGCAAATATATATATATTATTTTAATTTCAATTTACGAGAGGTAAATTTATTTTATTATTCATTATTTTAATCTAAATTTACCTCCCTAAGACCAAAAGGTCACTACAGTGGAGAAGGCTACTTTTTGTTGTGGTTACAATCCTCTCTTAACTCTGGGTAAAAATATATAAAATCATCCAAAAAAAATAATTTTCAACACCCTTACGTCTCAGAATTTGTTTTTTTTTACACCACTTGCAGTCCATATCAAAAAAATAATAACTGCAAAAATTTTAGTTGAAAATACCAATGGGTTCCAGAGATATCGTCAGTTGAAATAATGCTGACTCAGCATTTTAGTGATTTTCTGAAGCGACTACAAAGCAACTTTGACATACAGTATCTTTATAATGGCTTGGGGAAATTTCCTAAAATTTGGTACTCTAATAGATTTTAACTTGAGGAATCCAAAAATAGCACTCTTAAGACTCGATTATCTCAAGAAATGGCTCATTTATCCAATTTTGTTCAAAATTATTGACTTGTAAGTTAGTGATTTTTGGAGGTAAAATAAAGACTGTGGCCCAAAATCCCAAGTAAAAATTTTAATTGTATATCATTATTTCATCTTAGGTCTACTGAAAAAAATTAGATTCATCAATTGTCTCTCTAATACATGATCAAAATTTGCATTTAAAAATGGTTTCTTTTTAGAAAAATTTAAATTTTGTAACAAAAGCAATTAAAATATTTTTTTAAACATTTATTTGAATAAAACACCAAATAGTGTTATTTATTGACTAGTTTAAATTTAAATAAACATTTAAAGTCATGGGCCAAGGGAGATGCCCTCCCTACCCACAGGAGGCCCCTCTGCCCCCTCCCCAAATCTCCCTAGATTTTTTTTTTTTTTAACATAAAATGAATAAATAATAGTTGATTGTTAAAATACATTTTAAAAACATATTTTTTCAGTTTAAGTTTGAGAAACGATTTATTTGCGTTACTTCAAATCGATAAATACTTACCTCTTATTTCAAAGATCTTTTTACGATTTTAAGTCATAAATTTCAAAAACAAATGTTTTAAAATGTTTTTAAAACATATTGACAATAAATATCTTTATGTAGTTTTAGACTAATATAGTCATTGACATAATAAGATGGGAGTGATTTGTGATTTATTTAAACCCCCACCCCTCCTTCCCAGCCTACAATCCAAGGATTTGAAAAAAATTAAAAGACATTTAAAATGCAAATTAGGTAAATAAAATAAAAACAAAATTATTTTAAGCAATATTAATTTTTTTTTGTAAACAACAGTTTATATTCTCCAAATCTAAATCAGTTATGTTGTATGTACGACAATAAACTGGAGCAATTGGAATAAAATGATGATACATCCTTGTGCCAGGAACTGTTCTTCCACCTAAATATCTTTTTTCTAATTGTGCTCGTTTTTGATCAATTTCTTCTTTTGAAAATAACAAAATAAATTCCATTTATCTTGGCTTTACAAAAGGAGTACATTAAATTAACATCTAAAATCTGCCCAGTAGTTATTTGTTTTGGACTTTCTTGACATACTACTCTTTTAACAGTCCCACCAATACCATCACAGGGGGATTTACCATGACTGGCAGCAAAAAATACCCATTCAGCATTTAAATCAAAGTCTTTACTGTGATGACAAAGATTGATAAAATTTTTTAAAATTTTTAAATTGTGCTGCACAACCATCAGAAAAGTATTTCACACTTGATACATCAGGTAGATTTTCTTTGATATATCTAGTTATATCTTCCTGAGTCTTGTAAATAAATTCTGTGTCATGATCAACATCTTCTGAAAGGTAACAAAAAGATTTATGTTTGAGAAGTTTGTTCTCTATAAAATAAAGTACAACTGTATAAAGTGAGCATTGACTTTTTGCTCCAGTGATAACTTTGAACCTCATCCTGAACAACATATTGATAGTTTTCAGCAAAATCTCCTAAAATTAAGCATTCATTTTGGTTAAGATTTTCTTTACAGTTTTTTAAGTATCTACTTTGTGTTTTTGCAATATATGAATGAGTGGTAAGGTTGTCAATACTGTCACATAATAAATCAATAAATTCATCTAGTGGCAATGACTGTGAAAGTAGTGTTGTACGATCTGTACTCTGCCATTGCTTAAATACTACATCTTCTTCATGCTCATGGTCCATAAACTCCTGCACTAAAAAACTTTTTAACGCTTCAATACCAGGACATTGGTTACATCGATGCAACATACATTCTGCATTTTCAAGAGAGCAAACAATCAATGCCATGAAATCTTTATAACTTTTATTCCACCTAATGGCATCAATGAGAAATTTTGTATTTTGGTAATGTATGCAAACACATACATTGTGGGTACCTGACGCATTAGTTGTAATACACCATTTAGGTTTAAGAGTACAAAACTTTGACAAACTGACTTTGACGTTAGGATAGTCTTTTTTAAATGCAACATGTAATTCATTAAGATTGAGTAGCAATAATCTTTTTTGAACATGTTGGTTTTTCTTAATACTTACATAATCTTTTTTTCCTGGCATCATTCTTGAAAATTCATCACTTTGATAAAAGTTAATCACTAAATTAACTGTTTCTGATGAAAGTGGGTTTCCAGTTTTTTTCCCGGGTAATGATAGAATTCCATTCTCATTTTTAACTTTTCTTGCTGTTCGAACAAGATACTCAGACACTTCAAAGTAGCTTGATATCTTTTTACGTGTCCATGATTTTGGTGCGAGTGTTAACATTTGCACCTTATGGCAATAAGAGTCAATCTCTGAAATTTTAGCTTTTTATTTCTGTTGTTAAAAAAGTTTCTTTAATATTATATGCTAATGAGACCATTTTTGCAACTCTGTCAATAGTGTTCTCAAACTTTTGTTTTGCTACAGGCAATTTGCTGTGTTTTGAAAGACTTTTTAGTTTGACCAGTGAGATTCCAAGCAATACTATAGTGGTATCTAACTTAACTTTTTTCTCACTTTTTGATTCCCATTCCTCCTGTGAATTTAAATCTTCATCAGTTTCTATTGCTTTTTTGTAACATTTACTGCAGAATTTCCAACCTGGGGTTACATAAACATTATTTTTTTGCAAATAGTTTGCCATGTCTATGGAAATCTTTATATTACCTAAAAAACAAATTTAGTTTTACGTTGTTAAAATAACTGAAATTATAAAACTTTTTATAAATAATAAATTGTTTTCTTTTAATTCACATATCAATTCTGTTGTAAATAAGGTAAGATTACCTTTTATAGCAATTTTTTTACTTTCCTTGTGTGTTCCAAAAGGATTGCAACACTTTTTAATTTTTCTCTCAAAATATTTTCCATAGAATTGCTAATGATAACAACATATAATTCTTATTGAACTTATATCTTATTTCTTCTTGTTTTTCACAAGGAAGATCTTTAAATTGAACAAAACCTTGTTTTCTTGAAAATCCAGTTTTGTGGCAATGAATGTTAATACTTTTTCCAATGTCACATTTCTCCATATTAATTATTTTTATTATTTATTACCTAACAAAATAATATAAAAACTATAAAATTAAAAGTAATTCTTTAAGAAAATACAAACAAGTAAATACCTTTAAAAAGAACAAAACAAAACTTATGTTTGTTTTTTATCTAAAAGGAGGTTTTAAGTCACCAATTTGAAATAATGAAATTTTTTTTTCAAAATTAAAATTAAATTGTATGTTTTTGCATTATTTATTCATTTTATGCAAAAAAAAAAAAAAAAAAATCTAGGGAGATTGGGGGAGGGGGCATAGGGGCCTCCCGTGGGAATGGAGGGTATCTCCATTGGCCCATGACTATAAATGTCCTAAACTATTCAATAAATGACACTATTTGATGTTTTATTCAAATAAATGTTTTAAAAAATATTTTAATTGCTTTTGTTACAAAATTTAAATTTTTCTAAAAGACACGTATTAGAGAGACAATTGATGAATCTAATTTTTTTCAGTAGACCTAAGATGAAATAATGATATACAATTAAAATTTTTACTCAGGATTTTGGGCCACAGTCTTTATTTTACCTCCAAAAATCACTAATTTACAAGTCAATAATTTTGAACAAAATTGGATAAATGAGGCATTTCTTGAGATAATCGAGTCTTAAGAGTGCTATTTTTGGATTTCTCAAGTTAAAATCTATTAGAGTACCAAATTTTAGGAAATTTCCCCAAGCCATTATGAAGATACTATATGTCAAAGTTGCTTTGTAGTCGCTTCAGAAAATCACTAAAATGCTGAGTCAGCATTATTTCAAGTGACAATATCTATGGAACCCATTAGTATTTTTAACTAAAATTTTCGCAGTTATTATTTTTTTGATATGGACTGCAAGTAGTGTAAAAATAAACAAATTCTGAGACGTAAGGGTGTCATGGTCTGGATGATTTCATATATTTTTACCCCTCTATAAGATTAAAATATGAACCTTAAAGAACAAGGCCGCTGCGCAGAGAAAGGAGTTGAGTGTCGTACTACCAGGGGCAAAGTTGGGATCAAACTTGGAACTTTTGGCTTATGAGGCAAGTGCTCTACCACTACACCACTACAGCCTTTGTTCAAAGACTTTCGTTAATCCAGATGTTATAGTAATACTTCAATAGCTATTGATATTATGAATTTCACCTTATATATAATATATCAATGGATCAGTGATCGAATCATATGATTTTTGAATAATTATTGTCGGAGTATCTGAATAACCATAGCTGCTTTTCTTTTTTTCAAGTTTTTAATTGCATTGACGATTTCATATTTTATAATAGGAAGAAATAAGAAATTAATTATTTTAAATCTTATTTTAAGATTACTGAAGTGATTGTTAATAAAGATTATTGAAGTAATTTTTAATATTTATCATATTGCAAAAATTTATGAAAAAACAAAACAATAAATTTAAAGACTGCAAACATAATGATAGTCAAAACTTACACATTTAAATTTATTGTTAGTTTAAATACCAGTTAATTAAAGTATTATAAATAAATAAAAAAGTTATACGATAAAAAAAAAATATGCATAATAATTTTAAAACCAACCAATAAAAAATTATACTAAAGCTATTTGCCATTGTATGAAACATTAAAATCCAATTTTAAAATGTATGAAAAATTAAAATCAAAATCAGTTAGAGGGAAACTTTTAAGAACCATTTATTTAAAAAATTTAATGTTTTAAATTAGAAATTAATTGACAATAAAAATAATGATATAAAGATACAATTTAAAACATGTTATTAAAGTTTGTTTTGTATTTATTTAAAACAACTTAAAGTGGTTTAAATTAATGTTTATGTTTTTAAACTCCTTTGTCTTTAATTTTACATAAATATCTGCATTGGAGCATTCAATTGTCGGTAATATTTGATTTATAAGAAAATATTGAATAAGATTTAATTAAGATATAAAAGTAATTAAGGATTCTTTTATTTAAAATATTCGATCACCGCTGTACTGTTAGGTAAAAATTTAATTAAAACAGAATAATAAACAAGCAAATTTCCTGTTTTTAGTTGACTTGTACAATTTACAGTTTTTAAGTCTTTTGTAAACACTTTTTGGTTATTATCTCTTTATTCTTTTCTATTAATTCTTAACTTAATTAGTGATAGCATACAACCTAGTTGAATAAGCATGAACCTAGAGTGAATTGTTTAAAAGTAGTTCAAAACAATAATTAATAGTAGTAAAAAAAAGAAAAAAAGAATTAAAAGATTTATTCTTAAAAAATTATTTATTGAGATATTACCACAAGCTTTTTTTTTCAACTTTTTTTAACTTGATCTTATTTCTGTTTTTAATATAATACCTAATAAAAGGCTTACAATTCTGCTTAGTTTTTTTCTATAATAATATCTGGCTTTGTTTAACAAAATGAAAAGTGTGTTCACCATAGAATTTTTAAAAAATGATATAACTTATGCACAAGCATAAGGGTTTTCCCTTTTTTTTATTTTGCGATTATAATAAAACTTATATGCTACAATTCAGTTATTGCAGCATTTGATATCTCAGACTTCACTTTTGACCAATTTTCACTTTAATTTAGCATTATTTTTATTTTTATTTGTCAATTTTAACTTTAATTTGGCCAATTGTCATTTTAATTTGGCCAATATTCATTTTAATTTGGCACAAAAATCTACCAAATGAATTTTAGTAACTTTATCAAAGATAAAATGTTAGAACAAAATCTATCATTTTCAAATTTAATGGAATTTACTCGCTTGTCTTTACCCAGCATCTTGAAGAATATGAACATTATGAAAGCTCTCAATCTTCTTTGGAATTTTAAGAGAAAAAGTTTTCAAAAAAGTGCATTTTAAAGTTTTTCATAATGAAATTTTTTTCATAATGAAATTTTTTTCATAATGATATTTTTATTTTACTTTTAATTACTTCTCTAATTGATTTTGATTTGTTTTGTGGGGTGTAAATTTTGTGTGCCAATTTAAAATGAAAATTGCCAAATTAAAATGAAAAAAATGACTAATTAAAGTGAAAAGTGCTAAATTAAAATGAAAAAATGCAAAAATAAAGTGAAAAATGGCCAACTTTAACAAAAGGTGTATTTTAGGAAGAAAAAAAACAGTTTTTTGTTTTCATCAACATTTTTTTAAATATTTTATTACCAAAAATACAATTTTTGGTTTTATTAGATTTTATTAGAGCAACTTTTTACTTTTGGTGAAACTAAAAAAAAACTAGCAGAGTATTTTTAAAACTTTTCCTAGTTTAAATTTTTTTTTTATTAATAATAGCAAGTTAGCAAGTTATCATAAGAATTCTTTTTTTTTTTTTTTTTTTTTTTTTAAAGTTTTTTAATACCTAACATGTTTAAAAAAAAGGAAAAAAAACCTAAATATTAAAATATAACTTAACTTTAACAATATTTAATTTTATTGATGTAAAAGATAAAAGGTTTTATCAGACCAGATTTGTTTTGAATGAAAAAATCAACAAGCTGGAACTTTCTTTTGCAAAAAATAATATGACGTTAAAAATGAAAAATGTTAATATCTCAATAAATAATTTGCTTTGGTAAGTTGTCTCAGCACTTGAGGATCCCTTTAAACTAAAATATTAAACAGACATTTTGAAATTAAAGAATTATTATTCTAAGTTTTACCCTGAAGTTATATCAAGATTCCATATATGTGCTCTATGTTCTGATGAATCATTAAGTGTTTTGTCTATAAATATATCATTTTCTACGACACCTATATCTTCCATACCATTTGATTGGTTTATAGTAGTTGATTTAACCTAAATAAAAACATAGAAGACTATCAGAATAACATTCTAAATAAATTTGTAAATAACATGCATAACTAAATATATTTAGTTATGCATGTTATGCTGTGCTATGTTATTTTTTCATGTTGTCCTATGTTATTGTTAAATGCTGTACTATTTTTTAAAAATATGTATTAATTGTATGTAACAATATCATATCAATATTTTTTAAATACTGGACAGTTAATCTTTTTAAAATTTTTTGTATTGAAATTTACATATTTTTCACCTTATTACTATTAAAAACTTTGTTTCACTTACTGGATTAAGTTTATACCAAAGGTATGCTCTCTCATTCTTCTAATCAATCATTTTATCTTCAAAAACCTTATTTCAAACCACCTCCCAAACTTTATTAAGAAAAAGTAGTATGCACAAAATATATTTGACTTTAATAATGCCATAGTAAAAAATTAATATTTTAATTAATAATAGTAATGAAAAAATAATCCTTTTTTATCCAAATTATTTCCTTGCTATTGTATTGAGCACCAAAAAGAAGTTTGTATTTAAAGGTGAACTTAATAAGTATTAAATTTCAAGCTTTGTATTTTCTCAAATAAGCATTGATTCTACTACAGGCTGTAATATAGTTTGTAGACATTTATTATTTACAGAAAAAGTTATTTCTAAAAACTTCTTAACAACTCAATAAACCTTTTAGAATCATAACATGTAAAAATCAGGATTCGAGTCTAGTACATAAATTGAAAAAATCTGCAAAGGTTATAAAACTTTTATAAGTCACATCAAATTTGCTAAAATGTAACATATATTCACCTTTAATAGATTCTTTGGATGTCAAAGCTAATCTTATACATTGTTGTCAAAGTTATCAGTTGCATCATCTGGGCTTCTCGTCATCAACTATTGAACCATTAATATCTGTTTTAATATCTGCAGGTTTTAGCATGCAAAAGTAGTATCAAAAACCCTAATAATCAATCAGAAATATCAACTTGATGAAGTAATTGCTTCGTATTTTTCTGTGTTTCTCCAGCACAAGTGTTAAGATGAAAAATCATAGTTAGTAATAATGATAATTTAATAAGATCTGTAATATGTTTCAAAATCTCTGAATGTACTTAAAGAAGATAGTGTAAACATGGCCTCCTGAATTAGATATAGCACATGCCACTACCGCAGTGTGTTGTCTACCTGAAAGTTTCTCACCTATTGCTATGAGCTGTTTTCTTTAAAATATTATTAGGTAACTAAACAACACAGGTAAATTGTTTATTTTTTCTTATCTGCAACATATTCAGTCAGAATGATTTGCATCACTGAAGAGATTTACATTACTGATAAAGTTTTAAAATAAAACTCAAAATATTGAAACTCGAAGCAAAAATTACTTCTTGTTATGCTTTTATTAATTGCGTTTGAAAAAAATAACTTTTAAATTTTTTAAAAAAGGTTTTATTAAAGTTATGCCAAACGCTTTTACATATTACTTTTAATGATTGTTTAATAAATCAAAAAAATTTTAAATTATCGAAAGGAAAAAAAAAAAAAATAATATTTTTAAAATGTATAAATTTTTTTTTTTTAAAAGTTGCAAAAAAAAATTTTCATATAATAATAATGTATGTAGTCTTTTTAAAATAAAATTTTTTAATCATTTTATTAGTAAGTCAAGTTAAGAAATCATCAGAAATGAATGATCAAATTAATAAAACTTCCATTTATACCAAAAATTAAATTACAGGAAGTGACATGTGTTAACTACTGCAATTTTTCACACATTTGTGTAATTTGCTGACACTATTGTAAAAAGAATTCTTTAGAAATGATTACTTAAGCTTTTTTAAAAAATAATATATTTTTTTCAAAGGGGAGTTAATGTAACTATTATTTGAGCTCACTCACACTCACTCTCACTCACAGCAACTTGACGGAAATGATGAAAACATATATTCAATAAAATGGTTAAAAAAGAAATTAAAAGATCATTACGATAACCACATATTCTTCGCTGAGGTCAAGCAGATGTGGTTTGTTTTAAAAGTTTGTTTTAAATCCGATATTAAGAAAACTCCTCATAATAAAGATAAATACCCTACTACAGATGATATAATTAATTGCAAAGATGATCCAAAAACATGGGTTCAAAGTAGCTTAATGAGATTTCTTCAATTAATAATTCCATCCAAACTAAAACAAATAAGTTTTTGACAGCCTCAAGAGCTGCCAAATACTTATTTGACAGCTCTTGAAGCTGTCAATCAAGTATTTGAGTTTCAAGACCTAAATCAATAATGTCTCTAATTCTGTTTAAAAATCGGTGTTTAATTCAGCAAATTTTGGCTAGTTGATCATCTTCCAAAATTTTTATTCTCTATCAAACTGGATAAAATCCTTGGCTTCAAACAATCTGTTATTGAGACAAATGACACCATTAATCTACAAGAAAGACTGCCATCTGTTGCTCATTGGGTTCCTGATAATGTAGACCATAATATTGCCACACTTTCTGGAGAAGACACATTTCACGGGATCGGTATCATATCAGTTAGATTGGTATCTGGATGCCAAAAAGTTCTATAAAAAACAACACCCAATTTCTTTATGGATTGTGGTGTTAAATATTACCTTATTTAAAATCTAGTATTGACTTTTAGAATCTAGTATTGACTTTCTTGATCCTTCTGATAAAACATACACTTATTCCACCCTTCATTTTGTTATAGATCAGACTAAAAAAATAAACGTACCTTACATAACTTTTGACCAATCATTATGGATAAAAAAAAAAATTTATGGATAAAAAAAACAGAAAATTTCAATATAGTATATAGATTGGGTGGATTTCATACCACAATGAGTTACATTAGATGCATTGGTAAACTTATAGGAGAATCTGGTTTTGAGGAGTTGATTAATGAGATATATGCAGAAAATAGTATTATACATATAATGTCGAAAAAAGCTATTGCTAGGTCACTTCAAGTGCACATTTTAGCAGAAAGTGCCCTTAAAATTATACTGCTGGATATCCTTGATAATGATAAAGAAATTATTTTTTCCTTGCTTTAACCTATTTTTGAAAAAGTAATGAAAATTACTTTAACTGAAGTTAAATTTGAGAAGTTTGTAGAACCAGAACAATTTATCACCATGTCAAATAGAATTGACAATTTCCAAAAAAAATTGTTAAAAATTGGTTAAGGAGACAAAATCTATTTATATATCAAGACTCAAACTTGCATTCTCTGTCTACAGGTAATGTCTTCATTATTGGAATTTATTATATAAATTGTGAAAAAGTTGAGAAAATAGGCTTGATGGTCCATAACAAGTTAGACAACTTATCACCGAAAATTAAATCAGACGTTGAGACCAAATAAAACCACTGGATGCATTGCATAATGTAATGAAACTAAAGATTTATACATGTTCTATACATGTTAACCCAACCATTCTGTTCACAAGACTTGCTGCATTTGTTCTAAGAGATGACGATGTTGAACGGTATTTTAGTTTTGAGTTGACTACCACACCTCTTTCATTATTAAAAAGGGATTGATGAGGAAACCAAATAATCACTGCAGAAATTATTTTTACTTAAAGAGGTTAAATGCAAAGTAGATAATATAAAAAATAAAATTTGTCGAATTCGAATCAACGGTGGAGCTTTAATACAGCAAGTAAAATTTAAAAAATAAAAAGTAAAAAATGGGTAAAAAGATTAAAATTCAGCAAGATTTGCAAGTTGTACTTAACATACATCAAATGCAATTATGGAGTAGTAAATGTCGTGTTTATTAGATATGAAACTTATTTTACTAAATCAAATGAGCATGCAAGAACTCAAAAAGGAAAAAATTCTAATCTGAATAATGTGCATGACGATAAAACATTGCTGTTTGACCAGGAGTGATTTTTATTGGCCCAACAAAATAAAATAGATTAAAAACTGCTGTTAAACTGCTATTAAAAAACAGTTATTAAACTGCTAGCAAAACATCTTATGGCTGCAGGACTCGAAGTACATATATGTCTCGAAGATGCTGATACAATATTGCTTCAAAAGTTTTGCAATTTCATATTCTTCTAAAATATAAAAAGCGGCCTTTTTATGTCTTAGAAGACATAAAAAGCCCGCTTTTTATGTCTTCTAAGAAAATCTAATAAGCTTTAATAAATATCACAGTTAATGACAAACTCTTGGACAGATAAAGATACAGTTGGTACAGCAGCAATTTCGGCATTTAAAAGTATTTACAAAGGAGCACTAGTTGAAACATTGACAAAATTATAGTTTGTATACTATTTACAATATGTTATAAATTTACAAAATCTACATTATGTAGAATGAAACTATGATATTTATTATTACAAAGATATTCTACTAACATTCTTTTGTATATATTAAAGTAGTATTTAAGGTGGTTATTGTCATCTTAAGGTAATACTAGACTGTTTCTTATAAAATAGCTGTTAACATACTTGAAGATTGATTTGATTAATTTTTTACTCTTAAGTCAACCATATTATTTTAAATAACTTTTATTTTAGATTTTATCTCATATCATGTTTTTGTTATCAAAAGTGCATACTAAATAAATAATAAAAAACATTAAATACTGAAGAATCTTATTACTTACTGTGTTCTTTATGATTTGCTTCATAAACATAATTAATCATATTCTCTAAACAATTTATTTTTAATCCATAGTTTTTATGCGAATACAAATCAGGATTAAATTGTCATTCCAATGATATATGAAAAGTAAATTTTTGAAAACAAAAATTATGATCATAAAAATTATTACCCATTTTTTATAACCCAAAAGAGCCTTTTCCAATGATCCAAATGACGGGTTTATATATATATATATATATATATATATATATATATATATATATATATATATATATATATATATATATATATATATATATATATATATATATATATATATATATATATATACATATATATATATATATATATATATATATATATATATATATATATATATATATATATATATATATATATATATATATATATATGATGTCACCAAAAAAAACCCGTCATTTGGATAATTGGAAAAGGCTCTTTTGGGTCATAAAAAATGGGTAATAATTTTTGAGATCATAATTTTTGTTTTCAAAACTCAAAAAAAAAAAAAAAAATTGTAAAAATGTGTATATTTAATTTACTCAGATAGCCTAAAATATCATAAAAATACTTTTGTTATAATTGTTCTTTAAGAAAATCAAAATAGTATGCATATTGCATAAAGTCCCAGCTTTTAATTGCTAAAACAAAGAAAAATAAAAAATCACGCACAGAGTAATAATATCGTTACATTTTTTTGAGTAATAATATCGTTACACTTTGAAAAATATACAATAATTTTCAAAACGCCATACTCTAGCTAGAAATAATTGATGACTGCTGTTTCTCATCGAAAATATATTAAATATGAGTCGCAGAAGTATAATATTTCACTTAAAATACTCACTAGCAATTCATTTTCATAAAAATAACTACATGAAATTGACAAATTTGCAACATCCGTGCGTGACTTCCATACGGAATCATTCATAAACTGCATTTAAACGATTGCTGTGACTCTATGATTCATAGTGCAATCCTGTAACTTTCTGGAAATCTTTACTAATGTTTAAAATATTATTTTTTTTAAAAAAGTATACCGGTGAAACTTATATTGTCCGAGGAATTAAAGTTTATTTATCTAGTAACTAAAATATAATTTTTTCTGTTCCGTGAGTGATTCCATTTCAAACTTTATTTATTCTTTGTTAACATTACTAATTCTTTGTTTACAAAATATTTATATTGATTAGAACTAAATGAGAGTAAATTGGAGATCGCTAGTTTTATTTTCATGAAAATAAAAGTAAAAACATATACGAGTTACCGTGCGTGATTTTTTGGAAATGCCCTTATATAGAAAAAAGCTTTTTAAAAGTATGTCATGTTGGGTCTCAAAAGAAGCGAAATTATATAAAAAATTTTAAAATAAGAATCATTTTATGAAAAAGTTATTATTTTAGAGTTTTTTTTGCAAAAAAATGACCTATTTTAACCTAAAAATAAAAAAAGTATATTTTTTTGATAATTATTTTTGAAAAACTTTTTTTTATATAATATTAGGGACCTGGTAAGTGTTCAAGGGTCTGATGCTCCCCCTAAATCTGATAAAAATTTGAAAAAATTTAATAAAATTGCTTGTGAGAACCAATAGAAGGTTTTAAGAATATGAACAGATCTTTTTTAGAATATAAGGGGTGGATGTCACACTCTAATACATACATACATACATATATATATATATATATATATATATATATATATATATATATATATATATATATATATATATATATATATATATATATATATATATATATATATATATATATATATATATATATATAAATTCAACATATTAACGTTAAATGTATACAATATGCAAAAAATGTAAAAGGGAAAAAGTTACTGATTTCTATTAGCATTCAGTAACTATTGGATAAAAATTTTAATAAAAATCAATTTTGAATGTATTTGAGTATACTTTGAATATATTTGAAGTAGTACAATTAATAATATAAAATTATTGATAAAGTACTAATTTAAATCATTAACAAAAAGTTAATTTAATGCAATGTTTTTTAACAAAGCTTAAAACCAGGCTGTACAATTAAAAAAATAATAATAAAGAAAAAATTCACTTTAACATTATTTTGCTTTAACCACCTGCTACCATACAATATATACAATGAACATATTTTTTCATTATAAAACAAATTTATGATACATTTTAAGAAATGTATTATTTGTCTTTCTATCTTTCTATTTATAATACATACCTACATACATAGACACATACATACATACATACATACATACATACATACATACATACATACATACATACATACATACATACATACATACATACATACATACATACATACATACATACATACATACATACATACATACATACATACATACATACATACATACATTATAATATTATGATAATATTGTCTATAAATAGTAAAAATAAAAAAATAAAAATTTGTTTTGTAATAAAAATTACATTAAAATTTTATATTATAGTTGTAACAAATTAATATAATGTCCCCAAATTTATTAATAATATGTTATATAAATTATAGATAATATCAATAAGGTCTTTTTAATACTAACATATTCAAAAAAAAAAAAAAAATTGATAGCATTATATTAATTTGTTGCAATCATTAAACTATAACTGTAACAAATAATAATTGTTACAATTACAAAAATGACAAAACAATTTAAACAAATTACGTCCTCATCTTCAAACGTCCATTCATCGTCGTCATCAAAAATTAAAACATCTTCATCAGTCATTTTTTCTTTATGAAAATTAACTTTAAAATTGCTTGATACCATGATAATAGGAAATTAAAATTCTTTTGAACAAAGTTTCAATCCGATCAATAGCAATGTATAATCATGGTATCTTTTGCTTACCCGATAAATTAAATTATGGAAATTAAAAATAGGAGTTTCTCCCACGCGGTTGGCGCATTATTATTTCACGCTTTGCTGTTTTTCATAATTCTGTGAAAAGCTAAAACATATTTACACAAAACTTTTTTAGAGTTTTTAAGGTTCATAAATAAAAAATACTAGAAAGTTTTTCACAAAAATGGAGCCATTCGTTTCTGAAATCCTTCAAAATTGCTTTAGCCAATGAGTCGTGCAACCTAAAAAAGCATTAATTTTACTATTCACTTTGTAATTAATCAGATCACATTAATCACAAGTTTCAGTAAGATCATTAGCTTTGAAAAAATCACAAATCCAATTTTTAGCAATGTGCCATCTGGTGACAATCTAACCCTCTTTAATCGTTGAACCAACTAGATCATCAACAGCGGAACATTTAAAATTTGGCTGTTCCTTCTTCAGATCTCAGTATTGACGGCTACTATCCTTTGATTTGCAAGGACTCCTATAGTCATATAGGAGTCCTTGCAAATCCTTGGCTTGGGCATTTATTTATGCATCAATTCAGAAATTTTTAAAAAAATCAGGTTTGAATTCTCAATGTAAAAAGGTGGTGTCTGATGCTAAGCTCAATTATTCCCAGTTCACTTAATCTCGCATCTTATCTCAGATGTTAGGCTCTCGAGAGCTATTTTGGAAAATACTTCACAGCATTATTACATTATATTTCCCTGTATTTTCAAAAATATTTGAAAGGGTAATTTTTAATAGAATTTATGATTATATGACTTTTACACTTTTATACAAAAATCAATTTGGATTTCAGAGATATTGCTCAACTGAACATGCTATTTTTGACTTTTCCAATAAAATATCCATGTCCTTTGATAAAGGGCAACAAGTACTAGGAGTATTTATCGATCTCTCTAAGGCATTCGATACTGTTGATCACGGAATTTTGCTTTCAAAGCTAAAGCATTACGGCATTAAAGGCCTAACATATAAGTGGGTTAAGAGTTATCTTTTTAATAGAAAACAGTTTGTTGTCCTGGAGGAGTCAGGAGCTCTTGATATTGTTTGCGGAGTCCCACAGGGATTAATTTTAGGGCCTTTATTATTTTTAATATATATCAATGATATGAATAAAGCTTCTCATAAAATATCGTCAATTATGTATGCAGACGATACAAATTTATTCTACAACAGTTCTGATGTAAAAATATTGTTTGAAAAAATGAACACTGAACTAGAAAGCTTTAACCAATGGTTTATAGCTAATAAGTTATCATTAAATTGTGAAAAAACAAGTTATACTCTCTTCCATAAAATAAGACAATCAACTAATCTTCCAATAAAGTTGCCAAAACTGTCAATCAATAAAAATGAAATAAATCGAGTAAATCATTCAAAGTTTTTCGGAGTAATATTTGATAAGAACCTATCATGAAAAAAACATATTAGTCTGATTGAAGCAAAAATATTTTCTGCTATAAGTGTATTATATAAATCTAGGGCCTTTCTTGATTATAAATCACGCAAAATGCTTTACTTCAGTCTTGTTCATTGTCATCTCTCCTATGCTAATATTGTTTGGGCTAACACACACAAAACTAAGTTATTAAGATTACAGAGCCTACAAAACCACGCATATAAAGCAGTTAACTATTTAAAGAGATTAGAAAATCCTTCCCCTGTAATGAAATACATGAATGTTTTAAATATATCAAAACTTAATTCGCTTCAAATATTAATATTTATGTATAAGTATAAGAATAACTTGCTGCCAAAAGTGTTTTTTGATATTTTTAAATCAGCATTTTCACAAAAATACAATCTTCGGTCAAATAACAACCATAACTATCAATTGAGCATAGTAAAATCGCAAGTGTTGAAATTCTCAATTATTAGCGAAGGCCCGTCATTATGGAATCAATTAAAAAATAGCAATATAAAAAAATTAAAAAGCACTTTCTCTTTTAAACGACAAATGAAACTGCATCTCCTTAATTTCTGACATATTTGTAAGTATGTTTGTATATGTGTGTGTTTTTATGGGGATATGTTTATATGAGTATATATGTATATATGAGTTTTTTTTAACTCTTCACGTAGTATTTAGCAGATAAAATATTTGTTGTGAATTTTCTGAAGCCATGTGGGCTTTAAATGATATTGTAAAGGGGCTCTATGAAAAAATTGTGGTGACACCAGTCATTCTTATCTTCTTTTAGCCCCTGTCTGTTTTATATATATTCTTTGTGTAATGTAAAAGTTTCATTGTAATTATATTATTTTATTTTTATATAAACAGCGAAGTGTATTAAAAAAAGGTAAATCTAATATTTCATCTCTAATTCATGGGTCTGATTTTATTACTTTTCTCAAAGATAATACGCAGCTCCTATCTAGAATTGCATTTACTTATCGTCAGTATGATAAAGATAGGCTAGAGTGTGTCCAACAAAGAGCTTCTAGAATTAAAATTTTGAAAAGATACAATTATGAAGAGAGGTTAAAAAAGTTGCATTTACTATTGTTGGAGAACAGAAGAAGAAGGGGTGATTTGATACAAATGTTAATTTATTTGAAACGGTAAGGCAGAACTATTTACAAAGAACTTTTTTTCTAAATTAAAATAATTTTTCTAAATTAAAATAATTTATAGCATGTGGTCCAGACATCATTCCTGTCATAGTCTTACAAAAGTGTTCTTCAAAACTCTCTTTAACCCAGTGGGCACCGGACCAAAAAAAGATGTCTTTTGAACATTCAAAAGAAGTTCAAAACGTTCAAAAGACGTTCAAATGACATTCAAAACGTGTATAAGACGTTTAAAAGACGTCTTTTTTATGTCCGTGCCCACTGGGAATTCTCTTTAAAATATTTATTAAGTGCTTGACTTAATTTTGTTTTCCTGTGAGTTGGAAAAAGGCATCTGTGATTCCAATTTTAAAACTCTAGAGACCATTCTCAGAATGGTCTCTAGAGTTTTAAAATTGGAATCACAGAAGAAGTTATCGTCCAATAAGTTTTTTTTCTATTAGTCAAATAACTTTCTGTCTGACCGTCAATATAGTTTTCTATCTTCTCGTTCTACAGTCGACTTGCTAGTTGCTGTGACTTAAAGAGCCTATCATGCATTAGATAGAGGTTGCGTTGCAAAAGCTATTGCTTTTAAGATATCTAAATTTTTTGATAATGTGTGGCATAAAGGTCTTGTCAAACAAAGTTTAATCAATTTTGCATAAACTATCGAACACCGTATTTATGGAACAAAATTGTTGTTCCAAATTTTGATTTGTCAATTTCGTTTTCCGTTTTTAAAACTAAACTTAAAAAACTATACTCTTTCTACTGGCAATATATATATAAATATTTTTGAAATGTAAAATTTTTTTTTCACTCTTGATAATTTGTAAAATTATTTTCAGTTTTTATATCTTCTACATTGTTAATAGTTATTAGATCAATTGTATTTTTATTTTATTATATATACACGAATGATATATTTTATATGGTTCTGGCGACAAGATCATTTGGATCTTCTTTCAGATACCAAGTTTATATATTGTTATATTGTTATATTACGATTAATAACTGTAAACTAAAAAAAAAAATTAAAAAAATAAAAAAGGTCTCCTCCATAAGCATGCTTCATATGGTGTATTTGCAAATATTTATGAGAATAACAATTTTTTTTTTAACTACTCTTTTAAAGTTAACCTTAATGGTCAACAATCTTCCTCATATCCAGTAACCTCTGTATTGTTTCTAATCTTCCTGACAATTTAAAGTGGCTCTATTTGCTGACGACTCAGTTTTATATACCTGTCTCTGAAAAAAATTATTTTCTGTTGTGTTCTTTATTTTAAATATATAATTACCAACTCTTATTTTATTTGTTTTAAAATTTATTATAATAACATATATATATTACACAGGACCGGTGCAAGGGCCATGCGAGTTATGCGGTCGCATAGGGCGCCGGCTTGGCCGGGGTGCCGCGCTAACGTAACCAACGTTTTTTTTTATTATTATTTTATTTTTAAATCATTAAAATTTAAAACTTCAAATTTTCAAAAAAAAACTTATAAATATTTTTATTTTATTTATTTATATTTTTTAGCGTCCATAATGTGTATATGTACTGAGTTGTTTACATGTTAGGGGCGCCAAACTTTCTCAGCACTTCAATGAAAAAATAATTAGATCGAGGGTATTATTTATTTAGTTTGAAATAATAAGTTTGTGAGCCAAAGTTTTAATTTAAACTATTGATTTTGTATGTATTTCCTTCTGCACTTCAATTAAAAAAATTTACAGTTAAAAATAATTACAGTAGTTAGTTAATTATTTGAAAGAATAAGTTTTGAGTCATCATGACGATAAAAAATGTTTGTTTTTTTAATTTTATATAGAAAACGCAAATCAGAAATGGAGAGAAAAAAGAACAAACATTGATTAAATTATTCTATAGACTGAAAAAACAAGATCCAAACGATAATCAGCAGCAATTGCAGATAAGATACAATATAAGAGTGAACTTATTACAATTAACTTTGTTAATAAATACAAAATAATAATAAGTTGAAAAGATAATAGGTTACCGTTTGTTTAAGCCTACCTAGGTTATCGTATGTTCAAGTCTTAATAACTATTGTTTTCTATTATTTTAATATTCGTTTCTTGATGTTTGGTGTTGGGTGTACTTTTAAGCATAATTAAAATCATAACAAAAAAAAATAAAACATCTTGTACCTTAAGTGCAAAAGATGTCAGGAGAAAATTCACAGTCCTAAGATTTAAAAGACATTCCTGATGAAGCAGTTGAAGCTATATCTTTTTTTGTACAAGAGCACTTTAATTTACAACCAAGTACCAGTAAAAGTACATCAATTTCATTTTTATTTAAGGTTTAGGCTTTTCTCAAAAAAACTGTTTAAATCACAGTACAAAGTCTTTTTTTAAAACAAAAACTTTAGTTTTAACTCCTCTCTTTGTATTGTGCAATTCCTTAGTACTCAAGAATTAGCTTATTTTGGAACAAGTGAGACAGTTTTCAAATAAAACGATGGAAACTTTTTAAAAACATTTCAAAATTTGACACTGTTCTTTCTGAACATCTTCGTCGCATGACTGCCTAAAAAAAATCATGTACATTCTTTAAGCAAAAAAGTTCAAAATGAGTTTATTGGTCTTCATTCCTGTAAAGTTATTGAGTTTATCTTGTGTGAACTGCAGAAAATTTTGTATTATTCTATAACATATGCTTCTATATCAGTATTTGTAATGACCCAGTAAACTATTTTTCGTAGTAATCCTTTTTTTTCAACACTTAAATGTCCTTCATGTACAACTTGTAACTTGTAAGAAAAAATGAACTTATATTTATATTTTGACTTATATTTTAGATTTTTCTTTAATAGTTCCCGTAATACTGTTGTTTTTCACTAAAGTCTTTAATAAATCTGGATGAATATATGTATAAACCAAGAAAACTCCGAAGCTCACTAACCATTGTTGGTGATCATGCTTGTATGGTTCTACTTAGTTTGGAGCGGGATATTTTCAATACCAAAAAATTTTATTTTTTCTTGAGCAAAAATACACTTTTTTTTTAGTGTTGTGACCAAAACTAAAAAATTGTAACTAACTAAATTAAAAAAACCGTAACTAAAGTTAGTCGACTAACTTTTTAGTTAACTAAAATTACCCGACTAACTTTTTAGTTAACTTAAATTAGTCGACTAACTTTTTAGTTAACTAAAATCAGTCGACTAACTTTTTAGATAACTAAAATTACCCGACTAACTTTTTAGTTAACTAAAAGATTAGTGGGGTAATTTTAGTTAGCTAAAAAGTTAGTCGGGTAATTTTAGTTAACTAAAAAGTTAGTCGGGTAATTTTAGTTAACTAAAAGGTTAGTCGACTAGTTTTAGTTTTTGAAAAATTTTGAACGAATTGTTGATCCCATACACTAAACTTTTGTGTTGGTAGACTCCCTCATCCGTTTGAAAATTTGTAATTTTTCTTGATTCGACATCCAACTCTAATTGAGTATAGATT
The DNA here is from genome assembly GCF_022113875.1 of Hydra vulgaris. Taxonomy (NCBI): domain Eukaryota; kingdom Metazoa; phylum Cnidaria; class Hydrozoa; order Anthoathecata; family Hydridae; genus Hydra; species Hydra vulgaris. The sequence goes on from NC_061157.1 coordinate 50,968,527, forward strand.
TCCTTCATGTCTAGTTTGGCAAATAAATTTTGCTTTTAGTACAATTATAAAATTACTTGTGGTCCTTCAACTTTTTTAATAATGTTTGCTTTTTGAAGGCGTTTTAACTCTGCTCGAATGTCTTTTCAAAGGTGATAAGGGTAACGACGCAAATTTTGCGCAACTGGTTATATATTTTCGTACATTAAGTTTGCATTGAAAGTTTTTTAATTTAACATGTCTTTCGAATATGTCTTCATAACTTACAACTAACTCTGTCAATTTCTTTTTGAATTTTAAAGTGACTTTACAATTTGTATCAATATGTTCAAAATTATTATAATTATTATCAATATTTTTACACACGTTAGTGTTCTGTATAGCTTCATTTGATTTATTATGCACTGTATTCACATATTTATCTTTATTAATTTCACACTTTACACTTTCTGCAATTTTTAAAATATTCAATTCCTGAGCAGTTTCAACTTTATGTTTTCAAATTATATTTTCAATATTATTTTTATCTACGATATATATATTGTTAGTAGTCATTTTGTTTTTATTTTCAATTTCAGCATTGAAACAACCTACCGTATCACTGGGGTTACTTTAATCCACTTTATTGCAATTTTTGGTTATAACGATCAATTTTGCTCTATTCAAAATTTTTATTTCAATTTTTTTTTACTCAAAATATTTTTAAAGATATCAACCTTAAATTCGAACTTATTGATTTATAAAATAAATTAAAAACGGATATACTTTTTAGTTTTTCAAAATGTGGCATAATGTTACCCTGGGTTGGTGTTTCTTTAAGCCATGTATACTTGTTGTGCTGTTTTGTTATATTTACTTACAAATAACTTAGGTAAATACCTCCATAATGTTAAAACAAATACTTAAAATTTACTTAAAGAAGTATTTCTACATTGTTAAAACAGTTGTCTTTGGATCTATTTAAAGCAAAAGAAAAATAGAAATTATACAAAAAACTTTGTATTCCTTTTCCTGGTGGAACATTTAGTTTCTTTTTGCGCTTTGGTATTGAAGGTACAAGGTCTTCACGATTATCATTTAAATGACTGATTTAGAAATAAAGCTTAGATCAAGAGATGATCAATCCTACAGTGGCAAACGATTAATAAAAGGTTCTTTATTACAAGGATAAATTCCACACTTATCAAAACCTGATATTAAATTTTCACTAGAAATGTCTTTTATTAATTCTAGTACTTTTTTTAAAAGTGGTGGAAAGCGTCCTTTTGGAAGTGTGGTGGATTTTTTACCTGCAGGTGATTCTTTCCACAGAGTCAAAACAGTTTTCCACTTACTTTTTAGTGGCCTAAAATATGAAACATCTAGAGGCTGTGTTAAATGTGATGAGTTAGGTGGTAAACACCCAAATATTATGTTATTTACTTGACATAAGTTTAAAACATTCTGACTGATATGTGATGATAAATTATCCCCAATAAGAACTTTTTTTCCAATCTGTTTTTTCAGTATAGGAAGCAGGTGAGCAGTAAACCACTCCTCAAATGTGACACTATCTAACCATCCGTGTTTTGTGCGATTGTACCTAGTTCCATGGGGACCGTTTTCAGTCTACGTTGACAACAGATTTTTTGATTTGTAGACAATGTAAGGTGGTATTGTACATCCAGCAGCGTTGCCACAAAACATGACTGAAATATTGGACGTTAATGAGTTCATTACTCTTTCAGGGTATTTACAGTCTCTACAACACATAATTTTTTTGCGGCCTGGGTCATCACCTAATTTTGTTTCATCTAGTTGTATATATTTTCTGCTGGCACATTTGTAAAACAACTTGGTTGAGGTTTTCAATAAACTCGCTTAAGATTTTTTTGTTACCAGAAGCCCGATAACGTTTTATATTAGCTGCCAACTTCAAAGTGAGCATAGGGTGTCTTTTTAAAAATAATTTACTCCATTTAAGTCCTGGAAAATTGTTTCTAAACTGTAGAATAGTTTTGTTTTGGGAAGAGAAGTAATCCTTGACAATAAATCTAAAATCCATTTTTAATTGAATTAGCTAGCTCTATATAATTTTAAAATTCATTTTTATAATTTTAAAATTTATTTTTAATTGAGTTAGCTAGCTCTATATTGCAAGACTCTCTCCACAAACAGACAAAATCTGTAAACCGTGGCATTTTTTAAATTTCGTTAACTCATCACTTAATAAAATTCATCACGTGTTAAAAATGTTTCAGGTCCATTATTAAATCTATTTACTTAGAATGTTTTTAATTTTATCATTTCATTTGGAACTAAATCGTTTAATTGTCGCCGCTCCAAGAACCACGAAAACACTATATCGTCAATTTCACTATATTTTATTGTCTTCATTTGCTTAATCTTACTCTGATTCACTCACTGATCAAAAGGGAATCTAAACTCGACACTGCCAAGATGTGAGAAACAAAAGAAGATTCTTCCAAAGCAGTAAATGCTGTAGGATGTCCTGGTTTTTGATTGTGTTTTAGCTTTAGTTTACTTTGAATGGTCATTCTAGATATGCAGAAATGTTTAGATGCTGCTCTCTGACTCATTCGGCCTTCATTAATAGCATTAAGGCACTGTTGGAGCTTTTCTTGAGAATAATCTACATATTTTTTGGAGCCTGGTCTCCTAGAATACATTCTTAGCATTTTTTATAAGCTGAAGTATAAATTAATCATAATAAAACTACACAATATCAGGTTGACACGGAAAAATCCGGTCAACTTTAAATTGAGATTTCTCTAAAATTACAAATGTTTTTATTTCTTTTATTTTTTTAATTAAATTTTACTTCCTTTTATTTATTTGTGTTGATAATCTTTTATTTACAAATTAATCATTTGCAAAATGTTTCAGAAACAAATTGACGTGCGTAAAAAAGTTGTGAATTTTTTTGTGCAAAAATCCATCAACTAGGGGAAAGCGGGGCAACATGGCGAATGGGGCAAGATGGTTTTTCATATAACAACTCAACAAAAAATCTAAAATTGTTTGAAAACAAAACTGTATTTGCATCTTGTATTTTAAAACACCAATTGGTTTTTTGAAATATTATCAACGCAATTTTATACGCATAAGTTTACTTTTTGCGCTTAAAAAAAAAATTCCTCACTTTCGGTTTCTCATAATGGATGGTGTCCTTCAAGTTTAACTTCTTCAGAAGTAGTTTTTTGCGATTTGTGTTTATTTTGTGTTACTTTAGTTAGATTTTTCGGTAGTTTTATAAAATTGGAGGTAAAAATTGCATAATAAGTCATCTTGCCCCGGTCACGTGATCAGATAACAAATTTATGAACTTTTTATTTTAATATTTATTTCAAATTGTTATATTTGCAAACTGAAAATTCATGCAGACAATGAAGGACTTTGATAACATAAACATACTGAGAAAGTACTTTTGCTTCACAGCTGATAGGTTTGCAATAACTCAAGGCTTTCAAAACGTTCGCCATGTTGCCCCGCTTTCGTTTAATTGCTAAACGTACAAATGTCCCAAAATTTGCAGTCATAGATATTATAAATAAGTTCAAGACTACTCAAAGCTTCGAAAAAAAACCTGGAACTGAAAGAAAATTTTCCATAAATCCAAAAAGGTAAAGTCGATTTTACGTTCAATAGCAAGAAATCCAAATAAGTCACAGCAAGATCCAGCAAGAAAATTCAAGGTTTCGCATTCTTTTATCAAAAAGTACTTAAAAATGCTGGAATTAAAGCGTTTTATAAGAAAAATATAACTAAGAGAAGCTTAAATGGTGAAATCAAAGGAATTCGACCCGCAAAGAAGTTGGTTAAAATAATGGCGGATAAAAGTATGCGCATAATTGAAGTCGACAAAACATATTGGAAGTTTGATTTTTCACAACTTCCTGGTCAACAATTTTACTATGAAAACAAAGATAAACCTGTCAATGATTAATTTAAAAATATATGACGAGAAAAATTTGCATCCAAGTTCCTTGTGTGGTAAGCAATTTGTAGCTGTGGTATGCAGTCCTTTTTGTTTTGTCACCAAGAAGATCTTGACTGCCGATCTCTACATTAAAGAATGCTTTTAAAAAAGACTTTTTTATGAAAAAACACTTAAAAAAGACCATTTATGAAAAAACACTAATACCGATATTTCTTTTAGCCAGATCTTGCTGCTTCTCATTATTCTAAAAAAGTTCTACAGTGGTGCAAAGATAATAATGTGAAAGTTGTTTCTATAAATGTGAATCCTCCAAATCATCCTGAAAGCGCAAGATTTTTTGGCAACAGTTAAAAGAGTTCTATGTAAGACAGATGGAGTAACAAAAAATAAAAAGGAATTCAAAAATAGTGAATTAATGCCACCAATAAGGTGAAAAAAGAAAAAATCTGAAAATGATGGCATTAACCCGCTTTAAAATTTGATCTCTTGCCAAACAGCCCATCAAGCCTTTTAAAATTAAGTTGAAACTCTAATTCATGTAAACACATTTAATAACAAAAAAAATTAAAATAAAAAGCATGTATTGTTTTAGAGAAATCTCAATTTAAAGTTGACCGGATTTTTTCGTGTTCACCCGATACTATTTTTATGAATTAAATATAATAAAACTACACAATACTATTTTTAAAATGCAAAGGAACCTTTTTGAAGGGCAACGAATATTGATTTTTGTAAAGGGAGAGTGGAAATAGTAAGTAAAAACTAATTCAAAGCATTACTAAAATAATTCAAAAACAGACAAACAACAACAAAAAAGTCATTAATATATAATATTATATATATATTATTAATATACAATATAATAATATATCTTAATTACTTTAATTTTATTACATTTGTTATAATAATAATGATAATAATAAATGAAATAAATAAATAAATCAATCATCCATCATGTCACCAAAATAAATATACAAACGTATATTAATTTATATAAATAAAATGATTGGAGATTTAATAAATGATATGGGGTTACTTTAAGTCCTGTTTTTTAAGTTCTGTTTTTTTTTATTTTATTTGTTTTAATATTAATTATATATATATATATATATATATATATATATATATATATATATATATATATATATATATATATATATATATATACATATATGTATATATATATATATATATATATATATATATATATATATATATATATATATATATATATATATATATATATATATATATATATTCTCAACATTCTCTTTTTGATTGTTTAGAACAGGCAGCCGGTGTATTATAAGATTTTTACTCCCGTGATTTTTTTACTCCCCAGTACAAATATCGTATGAAGTTTTTAGCGCGGAGTAAAAAATGCATATGAGATTTTTACTCACAGTTTGAAAATTTTGGACCCTAATACCAAAAACAACTTCTATGAAAACCCTTTTGAGGGGTGTTAGTACATATCATAGGGATAACAAGTAATTTTGAAATCCAGGATTACCGTCCGCAAGACTTATTCAACATTGAAGTTTTTGCTTTTAAATTACAAAACCTGAAAAATTGCAAAATTCCTCCAAAAATATTATGAAGTAAGAAGGTAACAAATGATAAAAATACATCTTAAAACATTTATTTATTACAAAATAAATACATTCTAAAGATAAACTAATAAATTCTCAAAAATGCAACATGTTCATTGATAGTCAGTGCCTCATAGCAAGCTACTCTACATTTTCTTGCTGTTATAATGAATGATACACTTCAGGAGTTGACTGGAGTAGTCTGGATGGGTGTTCAATCTTTTGTATCGCTCCCAATGCTTGCCAAAATCCGAATGCAGTGCTTCAGTGGCTTGTTCACTGTATAGACCAAGGTTTTTCTTTTTTAGCTTGATGAACTGTGTCACATGGTGGAAAACAGTGTGAACCTTTGGGTTAACAGAGATTCCCAAACTCATGAAACTGTTTTTGAAGATGGTGATTTTTTCCTCATAGTTGGGATGTAAAGTTTTTCCAAAGCATGCAGAGACAACTTTGTGAAAATATTTGAGTGTCTGAATAAATTGAGATGGCTCAGAAGTGCTCTCATTTTCAGCCATTTCAGCCAATTTGTCAATTTTCCTCAGAACTTCATGCAGTCATTGCCATTGAAGTGCCCTCCATGAAATGAATTTGATGTGCAATGAAGTTGACCATTCTGTGGCCTTTGACCATTTTTGCACTAAGCATTTGAACAGAAGATTGACCACCCCTAGCAGAAGATATAACTCCATAGGTGGGATGAACTCCAAAATCTGTGCTTGATCAGGACCAAAGATTAAAGGACTGTGGACAGCATTTTGGAAATCCTTGGATCTTCTTACATCTCCGCCACTACCCACAAAGCTTTGATGTTGAGCTCTTATAGCTCCAATGGATCGGGGATTCCCACGCGGAAGAAGGTTTGAAGACTCAATATCACACCAACAGCAAGGGCGCTTGCTGCTATGAGACTGGATGCCACAAATAATGCTTGCAAGTTTCATATCGCAAGAAATTACTGCAGCTTCTGATGGGATTAGTTCTTGAAGCTTGATGAGTCGAAAAATCTCTTGCACATTCCAATAATTTCAGGAGTGTCATCAGCAACAGCCACAAGAAACTGCTTTTTCACACTAGTTTGCTTTGAGACTTGTGTCGTGAGTTTGGCAGATTTTTGGACAGGACTGTGGGGCTCTAGGTTGTTTTCTTCCACATCAATAACTCCAATGCTCACTTTTAAGAATGACCCTCCTCCATCAATACCTATATTTGCAAAGGCAGTCTTTGAGGAGCCAATTTCTTCTTCAATCCTGTCTTTCAAGTCCTTAATGCTTTTGCAATGAACCACAACCCTGTTTTCTCCAGAATCCGAAATCTTCAAGCTGCTGACAGTAAAAAAGTCTTGCAATTTTTGTCCAGACTCAGCAAACTTTTTTTGAAAGTTTGGTTCAACTAATCTTGTTGGGCTAATATGATTGATGAACGATCCAAGTTTCCTCATTCCGTTGTTAGACAATCCTGTATTCTGTTGAATTTGAACCATATCCCCTGTTAAAAGTCTGGAAGAAAAAAACTCTTGAGCAACAACACCACCTAAAAAAACGAAATCTATTAGCATTCTCTAAAGAAGAATGTGGTAAGTATACATTTTTCCTTTTTGATTAGAAGATGCATCCTACTCGATTGACTAAGTCAAATTGTTCCTCCAGGAGATGCTTCCTTGGATGCAGCAATGGAAGATGCAACTTTTTCAGCTCCTTTAGGATCTGACAATGCCAGTTGCTTCAAGGTTTCATAGCGTGAACCAATTGTGCAATGATGAGAAAGGCCTTGTGAGAGAACAGACAAACATTTTGTACAACGTTTTTCTGAACTTTTAGGTGGCTGACTGGTTGTTGCAGGCTAGTCTTTTTGCTCAAGTGGGTGAGTTTCTTTACCTTTGAGCCTCCCAATTTAACAGATCAAAGAATCACAGGTGTTTGAACTTCGAGTTGCCGGTTTTATTTGGATGTCTTCAAACCTGTACAATCTTGGTTTACACGTCTTAGGATCCCCATCTTTAAGTTTTTTCAGTTTAAAACAACATGTCTGACATGAGACAAGAGGAACTCTGCAGTCATTGAAGCTCAGAACATTCTTGATGAGGCGCTGAATCCTTTGCTTTAAAAAGTCTTTCAGAACTTGGTCTCCTTTCTTCATGCAGATAGTGCACACAGATTTTCAACAATCCTCATGGGTTTTTGCTGAATTGGGCATTTTTGATGCATATTCTACGAATTTTTCTTCAAAACTATGATATTTATGCAGCCCTTTCCCGGAAAACAATCGCCGTAATTTTGTTGACATTATTTTGGTGATAAGAATTTTAAAAAATCACACTCGTGTTTTAAAATACATCAAATACCATCAAGTAACACTTTCATAACCTTTTGATACTTGTTATATTTAGAAAAGTTGTGTAAACTTGTGTCAGAAAAATTTTTCAGTAAAAGTCACAGCGTTTCATTAAGATAAAATTAATAAAGTCAAATAAGTCTTGCGGACGGTAATCCCTGATTTCAAAATTACTTGTTATGAGATCCCTATCATATGTACTAACACCCCTCAAAAGGGTTTTCATAGGAGTTGTTTTTGGTATTAGGGTCCAAAATTTTTAAACTGTGTACTCTCACTATTTTATTTTTACTCCCAAGTTGTTATTAGCGGAATTGCATATCGATAAGACATGCACTCCAGATTTGCAGATATTTTTAGTTACTTAAAATGCAAAATATATCCAAAAGAAGTTTTAAATAAAGGCGATAAAGCCAATTTTAGAAGACAAACTAAGCCATTTATAGTTGATAATAATGAGTTATACCATTTAAATAAAGCTGGAAAGGTATGCTATTATATCAAAATGTTTTAATAGTTTTGTCATTTTACAACTAGAATCTAGTCACCAAATAAACACGAATATTTACAATTCATGGACAAACTTTATTACAAAACATAAAAAAGTTTGTTCATGAAGGAAACGATGTCTCTGTCTAACGATGTCTAAAGCTTTATCTGGTCATACAGGTATTAATAACGCAACCTATCACATTCAAAGTAATTTTTTCTGGTATGGAATGATAAAAGATATTACAACTTATGTTTCCAAATGTGACCAATGCCAAAAGCCAAAGAACAGAAAACTTCAGTCGAAACCATTGCTGCAAAATATTTCAATTCCTAAAGGCAATATGAAGCAGGTAGGAATCGATTTAACACAGCTACCAGAAGTTAACGGTTGCAAATATCTGGTTGTATTAATCGACTACTAAATAGTAAATAGGTTGAAGCAGAAGCACTTACCGATAAAACTGCTAAAGCTGTGGCTTTTTTTTTTGTATAAACAGATATGTCAACATGGCTGTTTTGAAATTCAAATAAATTGCCAGGGTCATGAGTTTGTAAATGAAATTTCTAAAGAACTTTACTCAAAAACAGGAACAATTCAAAGAATTACGAGTGCATATCATTCTCAAGCTAAAGGATTAGTAGAGAGACAAAATCAAACAATTAAACGTATATTATTTCATATCAAATTTTTATAGGGGAGTAAAAAAAAAATGGGAGTAAAAATCTCATACTACACCGGTCTTGATTCAAATCTCAACTCTGTAAATTGTGATAAAATTCACAACAAAGTGCATTTTGTTGTGAATTTTAACTCCAACAAAATTCTGTTATTTACTGCAAACAACTATCGCAATCTTGTTAGCATTCCAAATTAATGAATGATTACCCTCTCACTGAGACTTGTTCTCGCTTAACTCGTCTTTCAACAAACTCACATCTTTTTATTGTACCTGTATTTTTTATTAGTCTAGTTTTTTTTTCCTGCACTTCAATTCTTCAGAACTTTTTCCCATTTTTATGTTTTCCTGAGTGATACAACCTAAAACTTTTCAAGTTTTCTGTCAACCGTTTCTTTGCTCTTTAATTTTAATCTTTGTTTTTTAGTGACTCTTTATTAGTGGTTAGTAACAACTATTGGTTGCTTGCCGCCTTGTTTGGAGTGATTTCAAATTACAAAAAAAAAATTGACTCTTGGCCATTCTCATAGAACTCTCATCTCTTGATACATTCATATCGCTTCGTGTTGACGGCGCCAGTTTTAACGTTCTATACTTTGACTTCTATGACTACTCCACCCTTTCTTAACTTAAAAAACTATTTGACAATGGTAAAAAATTATGTTCTAAAGATAATATAACGCCCTTATTCAAGAGATGTTCCAGAATCATGCTAATTTGGTGGCAATCTTTTTAATACATTTGGTGGCACTCTTAATAACATAATAATATAATTTTTATCTTTATGTATAAAAATTTTCTTAAGCAATACTTAAAAATAAAAAAGTTTAAAAAATTGTTTAACAATGTAAAAATAGGACATTATGACCTATGATTTTTATTTATAACGTTATAACGTCTTTTATAAAAACGTTTTTATATTATATGGTGTTAATATTTGTTAGTTCTTGTTATATTTATTAACTGTATAGATTAAACGACGATAAGACAAGTTATGTATTTTTCTTGCCCCTGCTATTTTTATTTTTATTACGTTTTACGGTTTGAATAAAAATACAAAAAACTACGAAAATATAAATACGAAAAAAAAAGCATGTGTCACAAATATGCTCAAAACAATAGACTTTTTCACAGCAAGTTTGGTCAGAAAATAACCAGTTGACGTCATATTTTTGAGCGTTTGACATCAACATCCGATCCCCCCTTCACCTCTAAAATATGGTAGTTGCATGGTCATAACTTTTGTAATTTACAATATTTTTAAATAAAATTTAAAACCTGTCGATGAATTTAAATTTAGTATAAGATAGTAAAATTGAAAGTTTTACAACATAGCTGCCCTCACGTTTAGGCAGGGGGATCCAAATTTTCGGTTATTATTGTTCCCGGGTCTCTATCATCGCAATTTTTTACAAAGCCTCCTCATTTAGCATACTTAATAACATACAAAAAACATCAAAAAATCCTGTTTGCGCCCTTGTATTGACCTAATCATTTATGGTACCAAGCCTTGGCTTATGGAGTTAAACGTAAAGAAATGCAAAGTTGTGCACTTTAGATAAAAATTTAACTCTCTTTGAGTAGTAAATGGATTATATAGGCCCTAATTCAAAAATGATCCGAACTACATTGGAATCAACCAACTCTGACACGTCTAAACAATCAAAGTTACAAATGACCTCAAAGTAGAAAGCCAATAAGCCATTGCTTCAAGAAAAGCAAATCAAATATTGCAATGCTTTTCTGTAAAAATAATTTTCTTCCATTAATTCCAGTTCTCTTCTTAAGTTTCTAATTCTAACTTGGAATCCTAATTTGGTGAAAAATAAACAAATTATTGAGGAAATACAGCACAGTCACAAATATACTGAAAAAAAAATAAAGCTAAAAGTCTAGATGTGCATAACTCGGCCACACATCTCTAGTCGAACGTCGTAAACAAGGTGACCCCATTCAAAAGTTTAAGATTGAGAATCGACATAATTAATTGGCGCTTTCCTTTATTAAAATTCCGCTTATTGCTAATGACAAAAAAAGACTTGATAAAAAAATTATTTTTAAATTTTAGTTAGGTAGAGCACATAAGATTAAATTTATAATTATGGAAGTAAATTATCATTAAAGTGTTGTTTTAGAGATGGCATAACCTTATATGAACTTGCTGATTAGACTGTTCTCATACTTAATATGAGGTCTAGAATGAGGTCACCTTGTTTAAGACGTTCGACTAGAGATTTGAATCCAAGTTGTGCACATCTGGACCTTTAGCTTAATTTATTTTTTTCGGTATCTTTGTGAGTGCGCTGTGATTGCTTAATATTTTGCTCGTCTATCACTAAATGAGGGTTGCAGGCTAGAATTGTAAATTTGAGAAGAGAACTGACATAAATGAAATAAACTTACTTTTAGCTCATATCTTAGGTATAAACAAAAAGAATATAGATAATGTATTTGTTCACTTATAGGTAATGTCTTTGTTTTTTAGTAAACCAAATAAAAGGGTGACTCCACATTTTAATTTTTCACTGTATCAAAAGTTTTCTGTAAATCAACAAATACATGTAAAATATTGATTATTAAGAGCATGAGCCCAAACATGTATTGAATTATTGGCCCATATGTCTTCAATAAAAATAATAATTACGTTTAATATTTAAATGTGCAAAACAAAGCTGTAATTACAAACTGTATTTTCCATAATTAAATAGAACTAACGTTGTAGAAATATAGTTTTGACCGTATACCGTCACATGTCACACAACGCCCGATTCAACTAATTTACTGAAATAAATATTTGATTTATGATTAATTTTGAAAAATGGACTTATTTAATGTTTATTAATGCTTTGAGGAAAGTATTAAAAAAGTTAAATATGTAATAAAAAAATTCATTTAAAAAACGACCTTATTTCAAAACACCATAATTTATGAACAGTTTTTCCTTAGTTAAAGAAAAACAATTTTATAAAATTAAAATTAAAGAATAAATCTATATATCATAACTTAGCTAATAATGCAAAATAGTCAAATAACATATTTACAGCAACAAATATGGATAAATTCTATAGATAAATCATATGGATAATCACCCCCTCCTCCTCCTTACTAGATGATCTGATCCGCCGATGATCACCGCCTAACATCTGCTTGTCATAAATATTCTATTATATCTTCTGTTATATAATCTGTTATTTCTTTACCCCTATAAAAAGTTCTTGTTATTATCTAACATCTTTTAGTAACTTTAAATTATATATCCTAAACCATTGTTTAGTTAAGTACGGGAATAAATCATAAACCAATGCATTAAAATCATGGAATAATTTACCTCTTCACTTTAAATCACTAAACTCTATTACTAAAACCAGTATTTATGTCTTTTTTTTGGAGAGATACTGTTTGTAAAATGTTGGGCTTATTGTGGGTTATTATTATTATTACTTTTGGTGTTATTTTATGTAATATAAAAATTATTATAACATTGTTTTACTATTATTCATTTCATCATTACATATTGTATAATATTTAGTTTTAATATTTATCAAAATTATTATTAATATTATTATTGTTTATATTATTATATGAATTATATTAATTAGCATAAATATTATTGTTAACATTGATAATATTGTTATTGTCCTCGTTATAGTTGTATTAATATTATTACTACTATTTTGCACTTTATTTTTACTTTAGATTAGCACTAGTACTATTTTCTAAATATCCATGAAATGTAATAAGCTTTTTTCAGAATACATACATATATATATATATATATATATATATATATATATATATATATATATATATATATATATATATATATATATATATATATATATATATATATATATATATATATATATATATATATTATATATATATATATATATATATATATATATATATATATATATATATATACATATATATATATATATATATATATATATATATATATATATATATATATATATATATATATATATATATATATATATATATATATATCCTTGCATGCATCTGTATGTTGCATACATACACACATATGATATATGTGTATATTTTTTTTTAACAATTGCAAGTTTCCAAATAAATGTAAAGTAAGTAAGAAATCTAATGTAAAGTAAGTAAGAAAAAACACAACTTTTCAATAAGCTAATTTAATATTAATAAATAATTTTATTTTTATTTTTATAACGTTATGGTTAAAAATACACAAGAACAATGTTATAAGAAAAAAATCTTAGCACTTAAACAATAAAAATGCATTTTTCTATCAAAATTACATTTGAGCAAGAACCAAAAAGTAATCAACTATAAAGTAAAGAATATTAAAAAAGTTGAAGAAAATATTTTCAAATTCGTACAGTTAAAAATTCTCAAAATTTATTTCACAAAAATAAACAAGTCGCTCTCCTACAGCAAAATAGCTTTCACGAAATGCAACTATGTGCATCTTAATTTGTTTTTAAACTTATTTTATTTACCTAATATTAAAAATATGACGCTTGTTCATTGATTAAATAAAAAAAGTTTATAATATTGAAGAGCACACCAAAAAATGCAACTAGATGGTTGTCATCTAACATATACTCCGTAGTTATGAACGGCAACTCTCTAAATTTTTTACCAAAAACTGGCGCATGCGTACCTAAACATAACGCTTTTTCCTTATATCTAAACGACCGTGCTAAGAAATAAGAAAAAAATCTCAGCACTTAATTAATGAGCAAAATTACAGCGGTCCCTATATAGCCAAAAGTTACAATTCACAAACTCTTTTAGTTTTTAAAGAGCCGCCATCATCGTTATTTTAATACTATATTAATATTTGTGCAAGGAGCTAAGAACCACATCTTGACATTAAACAAACCTCAGACGTTGTCAACCTGCGGTTTGCGAACCACAGGTTGTTGACATCTAGTATAAACATTTAAATAATATAATGCAGACTTTGTACTTGCATAAATCTTTTTTGTTTGCAGAACAGACTAGCCAACAATAACTTTGAAAAAATAAGAGTGTTACAAGTAAACATCTCGTGTGTGCTTATTTACTTTATATATCTGGTCTTTATAAAGCGTAACACGGTTTTTAATAAATAAAAAAATCAATAGCTTTATTAAAATACTAGAGTGTGTAAAACAGTACTGCAAACGCTGCCTAATTTTCCTTTTTTTAAGTAGCTAAATTTATTTAGATTAGTAACATTGTTGACATTAATATGTCTTGATTCCCCCCTTCCCTTTGTCAACGATTGTCAAAAAATTCAGACATCTCCTCCCCTCCTATTTTGTTGACGTAATTAATGGACTGCCCTAAACTATATTAGGAGTTTTCAAGACTGTAATTTAGAATGAACTGCAAAAGTTTATCTGGACCATCACTCAGTGTAGTTAAGGCAATTTTAAAATATTATAGCGTCTGTATGATATTTTGTTGACTACGGCATATTTCCGTTAAATGATCATGTCTGTGAATTATGAAAAAGCGAAAAAAAAAAAATTAGAAAGATAAATTTTGCGGTATCATAAAATAGAAATATTTGTCGCGAAAAAACCTTTTTTTTAAAAAAAAAATCTTCTTAAAATCACAATTGGTCGTCTAAATTTAAACAAGATTTTCAATAAATCGTTTTTTAGGTGAAATGAACATCATAGTTAGTTAATATGATCTGTTATTGTTCCTCTACTATCTATTTCTTTTTTTTTTCACCGACGATCCATAATTTTATAATTATCACAAAATTTTTTTGCATAAAAGATAGCTTAATTAGCTAACTGATCTATATTCTCTGGTAAAAATAATTTCAAAGTTTCTCGTTTAATATCACGTTGCTAACAAAGTGATATCAAACAAAAGGATTGAAAATAAAACATGTTTTATGTTCAATCCTTATGTTTGGAGGTAGACCAGTGAATCATTTATTTTCCAAAAGACCAATTCCCACAATCCAAGAAAGCAAAAAAACAAAAATGATTGCAATGTAACCAACGGTACCACAGCATTTGATCAACTAAATTGATGTAAACAAAACTGATGCTTTTTAAACAAAATTTTTAAAACAAAATTTTTAAAATAAAACAAATACTGTATTATGGTATTTAGGTAGTCGTGAAAAAGATAAGTTTTACAGTTTTAAAAAATAAATTCACCGCCCCCTAATAATGAGCCCGCCTTGAACGCCCTACCCCCCCTCCTTCTTGCTACGCCACTGAGCTGTATGGAAAACTATAATCAAAACTATGAAAATTAGATCATAGCAATATGAAAATATATGAAAACTATATGTAACTATAAACAAAACTAAAACTATATGGGTAAAATCAATTAACTATAAAACATTAGAAACACAATAAATCCTCAGGGGGTTTCACTGATTCTGAAAAATTTTATTTTGATTTATACATGGCGGCTTTGTCTTAACGGAATATTTTATGACTAGGTCTTTTTAATGTGGTTCGAGTCGACAATTTTCATTGAATAAAACTTTCTACAAAATAACAAAACAAAATAATTAGTACTTAAACTACTAATTATTTTGTTTTGTTATTCTGAAAATCAACATAAATTATGTTAGTAATGTAACTTCATTACGTCAACATTTTTGTTTTTTATCGTTAAAAAGTTATTAAATATCACAAAGTAACGAGTTATTTTACCTGAAAATAAAGTACCAATTAATCTTAGCTATTGAATCCTTCACAACTTTACTTTTTTTTAAATTTCACGACAAACGTCGTATAGGCGTCGCAAATTTTTGAATACCTACCAAAACAAAAACTTTAGAAATATAAATAAGGATTATACAAAAATAAACATAACTTTTTGAGATAAAGGGTGAAATGTTATTTGTAACTGTTTAATTGAACGACTTGATATTGCAATTATAATATATAAAGTTCTGGCGTTATTATAGTCGGAATAGTTGAAATGTTTCTACGTTTTTGATAGATAAAACTTAAGAGAGATGGTTGATGTGTTACTATTTATGCATTTATTGTTATATTGGTTATTATTAAATTATTGTTTATATATTTCTTTCTTTTTACTTGTTGATATACATATATTAAATATAGTTGTATATATAATTGTATATATATATATATATATATATATATATATATATATATATATATATATATATATGTATATATATATATATATATATATATATATATATATATATATATATATAATACATACATACATACATATATATATATATATATATATATATATATATATATATATATATATATATATATATATATATATATATATATATATATATATATATATATATATATATATATATTATTTTTTAAAATCTTCTTACCATTTAAAATCTTCAAATACTATTTTTATAAATAGTTTATATGATGATTTTCAAATCATCATATAAACTATTTTTTAAAATCTTCTTACCATCTCATTTTATCATAAGGTGCATACTAATATTTATGGAATTGAAAAATAAGCTTTGCAAGTGTTTTCCTAATTTTATTTCTAAGTATTTAATAACGCCACTCTCCCAACCAATATTTAAAATTTGTAGAATCTCCACCAACCACCTGCTAAGATTCATCTCCCTTCTCAGTCAACAATTCAATAATATTAAATGCTATTATCTCTGCATGTTTAAAAGTTTCAGTTGCTTTCTAAAGAGTAAAATAGAATTTATAATTTTCTTCAGATTTTATACAGTTAATGCTCTTCTTTCACAGCTACTTGAAATTTTACATTTAAACCAAACAAGTTCAATAATTTGTTTAGTTTAATCACTTCTCCATCACGAAGATAAAAAAAAATCTTTTTTGCTGTTATCAAAATCTTTATTATGCTCATTATCTAACTTTTTATCAGCAAACTTTATTAATCCTACATCATATTCATTGCTGTAGTGATTGCAGCTGCAATATATGAAGAGACCTCGTGTCTATGTGAAAGGGTATTACTCTTTTTAATAAGTCAAAAAATACTAAAATTGATTACAGTCAACATTTCTATTGAAATCACTTTTTTTTGATAGTTTTTTTTTGATAGTTTATATCATCAGACTTTAGCTTTTTTCAACAAAATTTTGCTGGTTTGAAGCTTGCTTACATTTTAAACTTTTTTTCTTTCAAAATATATAAACTTAACTTTAAAAAATGGTATTTTATACTATTTTGTACATTTGCATTTATAACAAACTTTTTTATCACAATCATCAGAACAAGTAAAAGCATCACATTTTACAATTGGACAACCCAACAACTCTCTTGCTTAGTCCTCTTCTTTATGTCTTTTTCGATTATTGTTTACTACTGATGTTTCATGGAAACGATATATACAATCAATTGCTAAATTAGCATCTGCTAAGATTGCTTCTCTATATTGTGCTTGTCATTTTCTCTTTCCAGATTCCATTCTCTATCTCCACAAATCTCTTATTCATTTCTGTATGGAATACTGTTGTTGAATTTGGGCTGTCTCTTCTATTGATGCTCTTTCTCTTCTAGACAAGGTCCAAAAACACATTGTAAACGTAGTTGGACCTGGTCTATCTGCTAAGCTTAAGCCTCTTTCCCATCGTCGTAAAGTTGCATCTCTTTCTCTTTTCTACAAACACTATTATGGCCGCTGCTCAAAGGAGCTTTTATCTATAAACCCATCAACCAAAACTCATTCTCGCTTGACTCGTGATTCATCAAAGCCTCATTCTTTTACTGTATCTGTCCCTGCATGTTCAAAAAACTTTTATTTATCTAGTTTTTTTGCCCGGCACCTCAACCCTTTGGAACTCTCTCCCATCTTCATGTTTTCATGACTTATACAACCTTCAACTTTTTAAGTCTTCTTTTATAAACTCTATTCTTTTTTTTCCTTGTAACTCTCAACTTGATAGAGGTTGCTTGTAGCCTTGTTGGAAGTGAATCATAATAAAAATTTAAAAATTAGAATTTATTAAATATCAATCATCATTAGACACAAATGGATTTCATTAATCATCAAATATCATTAAAACCTTTTAATATAATTTATATTAAAACATCCTTACATCCTTATTCCTATGTTTTATAGTAACTCCATATGTATATATATATATATATATATATATATATATATATATATATATATATATATATATATATATATATATATATATATATATATATATATATTTTACTATATCAAATAGAAATATACATTTAAGAGTATTACATTAAAATTTAAGGATATATAGTAAATTTAATTTACTATTGTTTATTTCAAGGCATCTGCGGTTCAAAAAAAAAAACAAGTCTGTAGTTTTCTACATTTGATCTTACTACTTTTAAATAATGGAGTCACATAATCACTTTTTTAGTTATCTGGAACCAAAGCATCATAAGGTGATTTACAAAATAACAAGTATACATAAACATTATCTTAAATATTGTAAATTGTCACCTGCTTGATTTACATATTTTAAATAGGGTATCCTAATAAACAAAAAACTTAACTGGGATGAACAATTGATAAATTTACTAAAGTGCCTTAAAACAATTTATAGATTTAATTCAAGTTTATAACTTGTACATCTTATCTCAAATCTTGTACAACACTCTCATACTCACATCTTGCAGCAAAAAAAGAGCTTCAACAATTCCACAAATTAGTGAAATTGATGCAATATATGTCACAATTTCAAATAACTTATTAAGATCCAATCATAAATACTACCAGTACCAGGTTTGTTAAAAATACTTTCAGATACTGGTACAATAACAACATTCTTTGAAATAGATATATTTCTTATTGAATTTTTTTGATATTCCAGTAGTTGAATCAATTTTAACGCCATTTTCCAGCAATATTTAAGCTTAAACAGTTGACTTGGTTTTACTCTTTGTATAATTAGAATAATTGAGATTCTTATTTAATATTTTGGGCGAGTCTATACTCAAAGTCAGTGTTTTGCTTTATAAATGGTGAGGTGCATTACAGGGCGCTATTTTTTTTAAATCTCAATAATACCCTTAAAAAAATTAAACCTATTATTAGTCACAATCAGCATTTGTCATTGGTACATCACTAATATGTATATATATATATATATATATATATATATATATATATATATATATATATATATATGTATATATATATATATATATATATATATATATATATATATATATATATGTATATATATATATATATATATATATATATATATATATATATATATATATATATATATATATATATATATATATATATATAAAAACAGTGAGATACACAAATTTGTTGAATATATTTATACTTACATAGGTATTAAAAGTCAATTTTTTTTTGCTATCAGATTGATCAAATGGATAATAATGATGACTTAATAATTGAAGTTAAAAAAAGTGAGCAACCTTCGCTTGATATTTATGGGTTTATGAATGATATCAGAATTTCTTATAATGATGAAGATAAAAATTTTGATTTACCAACAAATAAACCTTCTGATGAGACTTTGACGAGCCCTAATTATGGTAAAATGTAACAAATGTTTTTGTATTGTAAGTTTTGTTATCATTTTTTTTTTTTCATATTAAACAAATTTTTTATATTTAGATTTATTTAACAATACTAGAAAATCATTTATAAAAGAAAAAATCGAAGAGGATATAATATTTAAGACCCAAAAAAATTGTATTGAACTTTGTAATTCAGAACTCAACAAGTTGAATAGTTTAACAGAACTATCAGATAGTAAAATTGACAATAGTTCTTTAAATCATGACGATGATATATTAGTTGAAAAGTTTAATCCAGTCCAAGATATGAAATATCAGAATAGCCATTTGTCTGTATTACCAAATGCAGAAGATGGTTCAGAAGTTAAAAGTGCTAATTCTTGTAACACGGATAAAAATTCTTCTGATAAAGGTTCTTGTAACACGGATAAAAATGAGCAAGTTGAGTTTAAATGTCTTGAAATTCCGAAACATAGATTATCAGTCGTTAAAAAATCACTTATTATGCAGAATACAGCAGAAATCAGCATAATCTCTGAATCTGAAGTTAATGAGGGAAAAGTTAAAAATGGAAATACTGTTGATAGTAAAAATGATTTAGTAGAAAATCAATCTTCTGAAAAAACCAGAGCTTCATCTCCATTTAGAAGGAGAAAAGGTGTACGTTTAGCAGCAGATGTTCGACATAATCATCCAGTTTTTCCTGAAGATATTTTAGCAGCCTACGATATCATTGATAGAAAAGAAGTCAAAGAAATTAAACCAACTATTGCTAGTAAAAGAAATATCTCATTTATTAATCGTTTTAAAACTGTATTCTCCCACAATTATTCAAAAGATCAAAAAATTACATCACAGCAAAAAAGTTCTATTGTTCACAATAATCTTGTGATTAAGTTATCTTTAGAAAAAGCAAATGATGGTGAGCCTATGCAGGTAATATTTTTTAAAAAATATCTTTTAGAATTTTTAAAATTTTTCAAAAACTTTTTATTCAGTAACAAAATAATTTTTTCGGATTCGCTGTTTTGTTTTTTATTTATTTTAGTTTTTAAATCTTTAAAAGTTCAGGTATCACATGCTAGTCTGAATTCAGAGAACTTGCATGTTTGTAAATTCAATTTACAACAATTTAAGATCATTTTTAAGGCTAAATTTTTTTGTATCAGTCATTGTTGGCATTCCAATAATTTTTTAATGAAACTTACTTTGCTGTTGTTGAAAGCTGATTTTTAATAATTATTACAAAATTATTTTGCAAATATTTTTTACAGTAAAAATGGTAAAAATTGTAACAAAAAAAGAAAGGTAATATGGTTAAAATCATAACAATTGTTTTTACCGTAAAAGATCATTCATAATCGGAGTAATATGACTATGGTAAATATTGTATATCATATATATGAAGTATTATAAATATGATATATATATATATATATGTGAGTGTGTGTGTGTGTGTGTGTGTGTGTGTGTGTGTTGTGTTGCTATTAGTTTTACAAATAAGTAGTAAAAATAAAGTTTTAATAAACAGGAATACACAAAGGAAAAATGCAGTCAGATCAAGAATTTTTTTCAAATATGATTCCCATAAAGTTTCAGAAAAGTTTTTAACTCACAATCTTTGTATGTTTTTTCTTATGTCATATGAGGGTGCTTTGCTGAAAATTAAATTAATTAGTCTGGGAGTGAAAATATCCTAAAAAGTCACTCAATTAAATGTGGAGGGAGTTTGTCAAAAAAAAAAAAAAAAAAATCTGCATTTTAGATTATTGTTAAAAAAATATTTTTTAATTTTTTATTGGTTTTAAGTTTTTCTTCTTTATCTCAGTAGCAGCCCTCAGAATTAGGGTTGGCATTAGGCGATGCTGACCTAACTGATCTTAAAGTGTTTGAGGTTATCAAAAAATTTGCAACCTCGTTTCTATGTTTTATGGTAACTTCTTTGTGTCAAATTCATTTTGTCAACCTGATGCCAAACTCTAAAGGCTGCAGTAGTGGTGTTACAAATTTAGTCAATTTAGGTTTTTCTCCACTATTTTCTAGATTTTCTTTTCACCACCATTTTTTTGGTTGATTTTTTGTTTTAAACTATCATCACTTTGGTTTTAAAAGTGATAAGATTTTCTTTTCTTTCTCCATCACTTTTCTTTTATAAAATACCATCATCTGCAATGCTTGGCAAATCAAGAAGTTTAGATGTTTCAATACTGAGGTCAGCATATTATGAAGAAATGCTTAGGAATGTTATCCAGGAATGTATCATAAGAGAGCAGTTTGCTCCATTTTATCAATCTCCCCAAAATGATGAGGTTTTTGGTGTGCTATTAAAAAGGCTTGATTGTTCATCAGTGGTTTCTTTTGTTTTTTTTGCCATTATTAGTTTTAAATAGTCTATTTTCATCAAATTGACATATAAATAGATGGAAGGGGGGGGGGGGGAGAGACACTTGCATAATAAGTAAGACATCAGTGTCATTCCATGCCAAATGGACCAAAATTTTGGGATTTCAACATGGACTCCCTCAGATTTTGATGAAACTTAGTAAATTTGTTAATATCAATGAGAAAAGCAATTCCTGAAAATTTCAGCATAAATTCTTTTGTGGTTTAAGAGATATGGTCATTCAAAATTTCTGATTTTTCCAAAAATAAATGCTTCAGTAGCAAAAACATGTTTAGTTCATATTTTGAAGCTTTAAATTTTAAAAACAAATATTTAGAAAACCTTCAAGTTTTTTTCATTGTATACAACTCTAGACTTTAATAAAACTTTGACATTGAATTCTTGAATGTCACATTTTTTTCATAATGGCTACCTAATAAACCGATAAAATTGTTTGCAAGTATAAAAAGTTGATTTTTGATGAGTCAATATACAAAACCTGCAGTTTAAGAAGTGAAAATAAATATTTTTTTAGTTTCTATATATGGTAGGCTTCTAAATTTTTAGAAATTTACTGATAAGATTAAAAACAAGAACCTTTATCTGAAGAATTTTTATCCGTGTTACAAGAATTAGCACTTTTAACTTCTGAACCATCTATTAAAAACAATAAAAATAAAGTTATTGTTGTATTTTAGTTTGTTTTATGTATTGTAATACAAAGTATGTATGAATTTAAAAGTATTTCATAATCAGTACTAGAAATAAGTCTTTAATTAAGCCTGAATTAAACTCAGTTTTAAATAGACCTAGCTCTTTCCTACCCCCTCCCCCGATTATTTATTTTTTAACATTCGCATTTTTTCCCAGAACTTAGAAAAAAATTGTAATTGAACACTTATCCTTACATGGTGTATTTATGTTACTTATGCTATTGTACAATGAAATAATTCAATTTTTTCTTGAGCTGAAATGATTGATAAATGAAATAAATATAATAATATAAAAGGTAGGTAAACAGATGAAGTTTTTTCTTGAGCTGATAGTTCATACCATTTACCAGTTGTTGATTGAACTTTTAAAAATAAAATTTTGCATAAAATGTGCGTTATTAGAACGCAGCAAGTGTCTTATTTATGTGGCCAAGTTAAAGGAAATAGACTGCGTTATTAACTTGATAAAAACATCTTGATTTTCTTTAGATATTTCAACAATATTTCCTAAAAACCATTATGCATCATAAACACATGGTATATTGATTCCTGGTAAAAAAGAAGTAAGTGAAACTATATACTGCATTTTAGGTACTTTTACATTAGTATACATATTGTCAAATGACACCTGTCTCATCTGTAAAGTAAATAATGATTGTGGTATAAAACAATGGTGGATTTTGTTCCTGGAATTGTCGAACAAGTAGCATAGCATTCTTCTAATTTAAACTTTATGCAATGTAATACAATTGCATCATTTGAAATGTATTGAAAATATATTCCTTTGATATTTTGTCTACACCAATCATACATTTTCTCAGGTGAATTGATAGGATCTGTAAGTGATTGTAAACTAGCCTTAGCAACAAGTCTTTTGACAGAGCAAGCACTCTTTCAGTGCGATGTAGCGAAAAAATGCCATTCTAGACATACTTAATGATCTAGTTCATGGTGACATAAGTTAGATATGTTTTTATAATTTTTTGTATTGTGAACCTAAAATAAATGCAATGGGTAAAGTAAGGCAACAACTCCTTTGTTTTACTACTTCTTAAATGAAGCAATGAACTGAGTTTGTATTGTGTTACAAAGGATCTGAAATGATATAAATACTTTTACATTTTATGTAAAATATAATTTATAATAAATTACTTGGTAATGGCATTTTAGATGCTGTAAATATGCAGCTTGATTTTTGACTATATAATGGAATATTATACTAAATAATTGGAACATACAATTTTTCAAGTCTTCTGTCAACTGTTTCCTTGCTCTGTAATTCTATTCTTTTTTTTCTAGTTACAGATCTCTTTTATTTGAGTTACTTTTCAAATAACATAAAATTCAAATTATTGTAATTTATTTTAGTGAATGGAATACAATGCATTTTGTTATTCATGTTTTTGATCATTTAAAAAAAAAAAGATCAACTTAAAATTACTTGAAAACACATTGTCCTATGACATCATCTAATATTAGTTATATATAATATTAGTTTATGTTTAAAAGTGTATAAATCAACTTTTCTTGAGTGCCTTTAAAAAAACTATTAAAGGCACTCAGGAAAAGTTGATTATAGCATTTTTTTATGATTTTAACCGTATTACCATTTTTTTTGTTACAATCTTTACTGTAAAAAATATTTGCAAAATAATTTTGTAATAATCATTGAACATCAGCTTACAACAAAAAAAGTTGGTTGAATTTATTAAGTCTAGGTCTTGTTGCTGAACAAGTCACTCCACAAAGAAAATGGTTGAGAGCATTTTCTTTGGTGAGCAACTTGTTGCCATTTGTATTTACTGGAACAAAGTCTTTAACATTTGGAGACAGTTGTCATCATCAGAGTAAAACTTTATGAATATAATTTCTGTTTTAATCAAAACAGAATTATTGATACTAGATCCAATTACCTAGTTTCAATAATTCTGTTTTGATTAAAACAGAAATTATTGTCATAAAGTTTTACTCTGATGATGGCTACTGTCTCCAAATGTTAAAGACTTTGTTCCAGTAAATACAAATGGAAATAAGATTAAGGTCCAAATTTTTTATCTTCTTTTGACCCTTAAAGAAGAGCACTAGCTTTTTAAACATGAAGATCTGGAAATCAAGTTTGGATTAAGCAGGTTTTGTGAACTGCAATCATTAAATGTACAATGTAGTGCAAAGTTGCCTCACAACATGCGTTTATACTTACCAAGAGAGTTGCTGTTGGTTCCTTAGTGAAAGTTGGTTGTTTGCTATTTGGTAATGTTAATGTTAATCAATATTTTATGAAAAAATTATTATTTTAGATTTCATCTAGAAAATGACATTTTAAAACTAAAAATGAAAATATGCATTTATAGAAATTTTATTATAATTTTTTTTGTTTTTTATAAAATAATGATTATTTTTAAAATTTGTATATAATTTTGCTTTTTTGACCCAACATGATATACTTTTAATGTTTAAGAGCCTTGAGCTACCCGTAGTATTATATTTTTTACAAAAATTTATTACTATAATATAATAATAGTTTCAATATTTTTTATTATCGAAAGATTTTTTATTATAATATAATAAAATAATAGTTCCAATATTTTTTATTATTAAAGGGTTGAGCAGACATTTCAAAAAAGTTTGTTTTAATATATATATATATATATATATATATATATATATATATATATATATATATATATATATATATATATATATATATATATATATATATATATATATATATATATATATATATATATATATATATATATATATATATATATATATATATATATATATATATATATGTATATATTATTACAGTTTTAGTGTTATTTAATCTTTATCCTTTACTACATTCTTTTGTTTAGTCAAATAGTTTGTTTTTCTTTAAATTTAGGTTATAACAATGTCTCATTCTGTTAAGCCAGAAAATAACAATCCAGGATCATCTATGTTTATTTATGTTGATGATGAGTTTAATAGTGATGAAGAAAATGGCAATGGTTTACCTCGTACTCCTAGTGATGCTGACTCTGATCGTAGTAGCATTTTTAATGAAGATGATGACACAGACAATATTGACATGGTAGACAGCTACAGAAGTTATGCTGTAAATCAAAACAATGAAGTAAATGGAAGTGTTTATACTGCAAAAAAGGAAGATGTATTTTACATTGAAAAAAAAGATTATATTAGGCAGGGTTTGTTATCCTATTCTCCAATGAAGAATCAGTCTGTTTATGATGTTGAGAAACAAAATAGTAAGTGTACATTTGACAATAAAATTGTATACATGTTTAATACAATTTTTCCCAATAATTTAATTAACTCCTCCTCTCTGTCTGTCTGTGAGCATCAAATCTTGCAATCAATTTTTGAGTGATTTCCTGATGATAGATTTTCTTCAAATTTTGCATACATACTCTTGCTTGATGACAACACAATATTCAATAATTAGTTTTGCAATAAGTCAATTAATTTAGTTAATTTTAATTAAGTTTATTTTTTATATGGAAAGAAAAATAATAGTTTTTAAAATAAGTATATTAATTTTTCTCCTACGGGCGTTTAGCTTATTTGGATTAGGTGTTGACTTTGTAAGCGGAATGTCTAAGATTTGAGACCTGCCTCTTCCTGATTTTTTTTTTATTTTTTTACACATGCATACATCCAAATGTTAATAAGATAAAAAAGTAATATCAGAAAAAATTTATTGCAAAGTTTGTGTTTTAATAACATATCCAATAAAATGATCAGAAATATAAAAAATTATTATTAAGTTACCCGTATTTATCAATTTAAATAAATTTAGGCAATTTTTTATACACGTGTTTTGAATGCCCAAGAAACTCATGTGGCCTTGAAGATACCAAATAAAATTTTTTACACATCATTCTATATTCATTGATCTTTCAGAAGACATAAGCAAAGGGGCATGGACCTAATTTTTTTGAAGATTTTTCACTACCACCCAGACTAGCTAGAACTTTTGAGATTTCTGTAGTTGCAATGAATATGCATATTTTAATATGCATATTTTTTAAAGCTAACTAATATCGATTGATGCTAAAATGATAACTTTTTTCTTTAAAATTAAGAATTAACATTGAAGTCTCATTTACACGCCATGTAATAATTATAGTCTCACTCATACACCATGCTCCAATTATTGCTATAGTTGACTCACTATTGATAAAAAATAGGGAGATGATTTTAACTCTTTTTGTTAATGGTCATCATAAAAATGATGACCATTAACAAAATGGTCATCATTTTTATGATGACATTTTTATCACTTTTTTATTGAAAACTATAATTTTTTTTTTCTAGAACACTGCTGTGTTCAGAAGCTGTCATCAATACTTTCAAAACTATTTAACAAGCGCATAGAACTGAACCAATCTAATTATTAAAATAAAACAAAAACCGAACCATAACCTAAAAAACTTTGAAAAACCTATCTAAAATTTTGAAATGTCAAAAAAGTTATTTAATATCAGGTATTATCAAAAGTTATTGAATATGTAATTGTTATTTAATTTAAGAAATTTCAAACCACAGAAAAGCAAAGTAAAAAAGGGATCAATCTACAGTGGGCCAGAATGGCAAATTTTGAGACAAAGCTAATAACTAATTTATTATTAGTGCTATATTCATCAAGTTTGGCACAAGTACTAATATGATGTCTGGGTTTTTTATGAAGGTATTTTTTTTTGTTTGGTTATTATGGATAAGTTATCCATAACAACCAAATAAATTTTTTTTTTCCATAGCAACAAGTTATTTGTGGGAGTTGCAGGTTTTTATATATGCTATTTTCACTATACTTGTTATGCGTATTTATATGAAGTCAATGATACTTATGAAAGTAGTATTTTTTTCATTTGGTTTCTATGGATACCTATTTTTGCATAGCAACAACCTTTTTATGATAGTTGTAGTGTTTATTTGTACTGTGTACAGTATATTTTATACTTATATTTCTTGTTTTTTTATTTCTTATTTTTTTATCCATTGCCTCACTTGAAAAAACCATTATCATTGCTGATAAGTTTATAAAAATTATGCAATGCTTTAAAGGTAGTTATATTGTTTTTTAGTATAGTAACTCTTATATATATTCATGTACAAAATATTTATGAAATATATAGTCTAGTTTTTATTTTAGAAAATGAAAAAATGTGAATTACACCATTATATAAGAAAAAACAATTTGAGTATTTTATCTAAAGATATCAGTAATATTTTAAGTACATATATTGGTGGTAATAGTTTAAAATTGGATCGATTTATTGTGCTGTATAAAAGAAAATGAAATATATATAAAAGAAATAATTTTTCTTCTGTGAAAAGAAATTTAGCTCCTGATTAGATAAAAGACTTATATGCAAAAATTAAAAAGTTAAAAAAAGACCGAAGACCAAAAATTAATTTCAATAAAGCATCAATTGAAACAAAACAAAGAAGAATAAGTAGTTTGGTGAAAGAAAATGCACCAGAAGAATTATTATTTGATGCAAGTAAAAAATGTAAAAAAACAGGAAGTTTACCAGGCGCAAAAACATTTTCAGCTGATGAAGTGCTTGCTTTAGTTTTAGCTTGTGGGCTGACTGAAAATGCATATCAACTTGTAAGATCTGCAGCAGCAATTAAAGGCCACAATAACATGTATCCAGCATATAATAATGTTAAAGAATCTAAAAAACGATGCTATTCGGAAATAGAAACTTGGGATGTTGACAGTTATTCAGCATCAGTTAATATGCAGAGTCTTATAAATCATACTGCATTAAGATTGGTCTCTTTACAAAGTATTGCTTTTTCACAAAGTTGTGTATTAAGTTTAACTTTAAGGTCAGAAGTTGGTTTTGATGGTGCAACAGGTAAGGCAATATACAAACAATTTGCGCCAGATCAAGATGTACGCAATCTTATTATTGAAGGAAGCCTGTTTATTACCTGCTTTGTTCCATTTGAGTGAATTTATTGGTACAGAAAAAAAATAATCTGGCATAATCCTCGTCCTTCTTCAACAATGTTTTGTAAACCAATAAAGTTTAGATATGTAAAATAAACAAATGAAGCCATCAAAGCAGAGGGAACAGTTCATTGAAAGTCAAAAACTTGAGTTAGCAGTTTTATCAAATTGTTCAACAGTACAACATATATTAGAATTAACCATGGTAGACTAGCAGTAAGCAACCCGTAATACGGGTTAGTAGTAGATAAATCATTACTAAAAATTTGATATTTATTTACTTTCTCTAATAAAATATAAATTTATTTATACAGTAAGCAACCCGTAATACGGGTTAGTAGTAAATAAAAAATTACTAACAATTTGATCTTTATTTACTCTCTCTAATGAAATATAAATTTATTTATACATTTTTTTAGTTGAGCTCACTTTTATTTTTCTTGGCTTCTTAGTTTAAGAGAACTTTTAGCTTCATTAAAGATAAAGTTAACCATTTCTTTTGCAATGTTCAGACATTGAATGCGCAAATCACAACCATGTAGTAATTGAAAATGACTTGAATTATATGCACAGAACATCGATGTCAAATTTTCAATTTCCGTAAAATTGTTTAGGTAAATATTGGGAATATATTCTACTCTCAATTTTGCTTTAAGCTGAGTCGTTTCTTTTTTTTTAAACTTTTTATTTTACTGAGTGAAGAGCTTAAAAATATGTCACTATCGCACCTAAACTTTTCAATATTATTAATATACTTTTTAAATATTTTTAAAACATCTAAAATATTACACCAAAACTTGTAGGCATAGAAGTTGGATATCCGGAAAAACTATAAGTTGAAAAATATATCGCATTTCCAAAAAGGGCTTAGCCCTGCATACGGATCCTATATTATTATGATAAAGATTATTATTAAACCAACCTTTTTTTAATTAGTAATCCAGCAGAAACTTGTTTATAAAAAAATAATAAAGGAATATATGGATTTACTTTAATAGCTAACGTGTATCAACATATTTATTTCAGCATACATCCAATCCATATTTATACTAATTTTATAAAATGTCCGGAATACATTTTGCCTTAACTTGGCGTTAAATAATTATTTTTATTTCATTAATTTTTGTATAGATCAGGTTAATAATAAAAGCAATTGGATTTTACTCAATATTTTTGAAGTAATTATTCAGCTTTAATAAAATTGATAAAATCATATAAGACAGTTAAAAAATATATTTAAAGCTTTGTTCACTTTTTGAAAATCCGTAAAAAAGCAAGTATCAAGTTTACATATCTTTAAAAGAAATTTATTTACATGATATATAGTTAATAATGTAACAAAAATATTTTAAAACAGAGGCATATATAAAACACATTTTTCTTAAAAAAACTAAGTTGAAGCCACCATTTACAGCGCTGAGGAGCCAAGCATAGCCTATTGTAAAGAAAACCATATCAAATAATTTAAAATATTTATTACGGATAGGGACGACAATTAAACATATTTAGAAAGCTACGTGATTCCATATTAGTATGATCGTTATAGAAAAGTATATTAAAAAAGTATATTTAAAAAGTATATTTAAAAAAAAGTGTATTAAATAGAAAACAGATTTTTAAAAACTACCTAATTTTGTTACCATTTTGCCAATGGTGTTCAATTTTGAAACCAATATCTTGAATTGGAAAGCCGACTTGTTTAACTAATCTCATTCAAAGAATAAAATTATTGACACTTAAAGAAAAAGAAAAAATGAATGAGATATAAACAATCGTACTATAGTATTATATAGATAAGTAGATATATATGAAAAAAAAAACAACAACTGGAAAACAGTATACCTGCTTTTGGTAACCTATTGTGATACTGCAGCAGTTGCTGTAGGGATGCAGCTGTTCTTTTTGGTGTTGTTCAAAAACGTAATTTTTATGTTGGCTTTTAGTAAATTTAAAAGACATCACAACGGATTTAAAATACTCATAATAAAAAAAGCAAAACATAAAATGCTTCAAGGAGCCAAACTATAAACATAAAAGATGAAGAATGGAATCGAGATAAATAAATTGTATTTATATAGCTAAATATATTGCCTTGGGTTTTGGTAAATTTTAAAAGCAGTGAGTTCAATAAATGAAACATACCAAATAATTGTTTTTAACAAAAGAATGCAGCATTATTATATTATGATAACTAGATAATGAATCAATTCAACTTTCGACTTTAGATTTTAGGGAGGGGTATTTAAGAGGGCTTTAAATTTGAAGTCAGGTTTAATTGGTGAGAAAACAATTAAAATTTTCATTAAAAAAGATCAAAATAAATCAAATATACAACGTAATATATATTTTAAAAAAAAATTACAAAATTAAAAGGAAAAACACCGAAACAAAAAATTACAAAATTAAAAAAAAAAAAAACCAGAAGAAAAAGCAGCAACTAAAAAGTCATAAATATCTCTACTGATAGAAGACATTTACAACCTTTTGGTTGCTGTTTTTTTTTCGGTGTCTCCCAACACCCCGGTATGGATGAGCCCTCCATTTAAACGAGGGCTTATCCATTCCGTTATGATCTTTCCATTTTTTGAAGGACCTCTCTGAGAGAGGTCCTGGGTGTTTGGAGCGGTAATTTTTGTATTCTTCGAATGATAAGGAATATAAAGTTACAAATAGAAGAATATAATAAAAATTATACATTTGCAATTATTTAAAAAAAAAAAAATAGCATTAACTCACCATTTTCATTTGAAACAAAAGATGCTAAAAAAAAAAAAAGAGAGAGCAAATTAAAAAAGGTTAAACATGCAACATTTTGTATTTTAATAAATATATAGGGCAATAATGCAACCAGTTCAAAAGTTTCATATTTATTAATTAATTTTTCCACCTATTGCACATATTTCTCCATACAAAACATATAAAATATAAAACACAGCCCTACCAGCTGTACTTCCACCAGACACTAAAGACAAATATATACTTAAATAAATATAAAATAATCGATAAAATAATGTTAACATATAAATATATACATATCTAAATAATTGTTTTACCCATCCCCCTCATTTCATCCATAAAGTTGTCTAAGAAAAAAATAACTAAAGCTAAAAACAAAACTATAAACTAAACCAAAACTATAAACTAAAGTAAACTTTAAATCTTCTAAATATTAATGCTTTATTTATTAAACTAATCATAATTTATACTTAGTTTTTGTTCCAACTTTCAAAAAAAGAAAGTATAAAATAAAGCTAAAGAACTTGATTTTTAAAAATTCCAGTGGCAGTACAAATAAACAAATTCCTATTAACAAATATCTAATAGCAAAAACACTGACTTATTTCCTTCTTCACTTCTGTATTGAAACAATAAAAGCACTTTAATATTTAGATGTTAAAATATCGATAAAATACATATTAAATGCCACATTCAACTAATGTAATTAATACCTTTATTAGATCTCTCTTGATTAACTAAAGAATTTAAATTTTAAATAAACTCTAACTAAAATTTAACAAACAAACAACCAAAATAAATCTTCATATTAATAGTACGTTATTAAGTTGATTAATA
Organism: Hydra vulgaris; assembly: GCF_022113875.1. Classification (NCBI taxonomy): domain Eukaryota; kingdom Metazoa; phylum Cnidaria; class Hydrozoa; order Anthoathecata; family Hydridae; genus Hydra; species Hydra vulgaris. The sequence goes on from NC_061157.1 coordinate 51,000,674, forward strand.
GATCAAACAATTTAATCTACTCTAATAATCTACTACCTTATTAATAAACTAATAAAATAATTTTTTTTCTACAACTCAGTGTAACTATAATATAGATATTTTTAAAGTAAAAAAGAATTTAATATTATAATATATATGATTTTAAAAACCTGAAATTTTAAATCTACCTCGAAGAAAACAGATATATATTGAAAAGTATTTTTATTTCTTTTTAAAAATTTAAAAATGCTTTATAACTTACTTGTTTCGATATTATCACCAACGTCTAAATAGAAAAACAAACAAACATTCAAGTCGACTCATTCTTAAATCTTATAATATATATGATTTAAAAAACCTGAAATTTTAAATCTACCTCGAAGAAAACAGATATATAATAAAAAGTATTTTTATTTCTTTTTAAAAATTTAAAAATGCTTTATAACTTACTTGTTTCATATTATTACCAACGTCTAAATAGAAAAACAAAGATATATGAGTTATATATATGATTTTAAAATAAATATGATTTTAAAAACCTGAAACTTTAAATCTACCTCAAAGAAAACAGATATATATTGAAAAGTATTTTTATTTCTTTTTAAAAATTTAAAAATGCTTTTTAACTTACTTGCTTCAATATTGTCATCATCTAAATAGAAAAACAAACAAACATTTAAGTCGACTCATTCTTAAATCTAGTTTAATTTCTTCAATAATAAAAAAAATTTAATCTTTGAGGATTAAATTCATTTACAAAAATCCGTTTAAGTTCGTTTAAACCATTTTAACATTGTAAAGTTAATTTAAAGTTTTAAAAAACTGAAACTTTAATTCTACCTCAAAGAAAACAGATATATATTGAAAAGTATTTTTATTTCTTTTTAAAAATTTAAAAATGCTTCTTAACTTACTCCCTCCAATATAATTATATAATATATATAGTATATATGATAAATAAACCTCCACAATTTCCTTGGTTTAACAACTCGATTATGATTAATAACAACTCTGTAAACATGAATTTTCTAATAACCTAAATAAATTACAGATAGACAAACATAAACTAACACAATTAAATCCTAAACCAAAATTCATTCATGCAAGACAAATTATTTTATATTTATTGAAGAGCCAGAAACATATTTTTTTTCAAAGAGCAAAAGTATTAACAATATTAAAGATAAATTTTATTTATAACAAAGTTTTCAATAAAAATTAAATTAAGATAAATTTATAACAAAATGTTGTCATGGCTTTTATCCCAATAACCAAAACTAAGTGAAAGCATGAAACTACCCATAAATATATTTTAACGCTAGACACAATTTAAGAATTAAAGTAATCTATAACACGAAGCTTTAAATTTAAAATTACAATTTAAAAAAGATTACAATAAATTAATTACTTTTAAATTTAAAAAAAAATTTAGATTATCTATAATTTTAAGCTACTAAACATTATCTACTTAATGTCAACTTAGACATTTTGAACTCGTACCATAAAAGGTTGAAGGGAAATCTGTAAGTAAGCACGTGGTAAAGAAAAGTCTAGAAACTACTTAAAAAGTGTATTTTACAGATACAGAACCGTACCGTAACTATAAAACAATACGCGTAACTATGCGCATTAATAATAATATTCATAGGCTATTCATTATAGGCGGATGGAAAGGTTGCTAATGCACTGTCTGAAAAAACAAATTCAGTTCAATGTTGCCCAGTGTGTGGAATAACTCCATCCAAGATGAATAACATTGATGCATGCCAAAAAAAAAGGTTACGATTTACAAACCGAACTTAAGTATGGTTTGTCAACATTACATACCTGGATAAAGTGCATAGAATGCTTTTTACATGTTGCCTACGAATTTGAAATAAAGAAATGGCGAGTATATAGAAGTATGTTGAAAAACAGTCTTTAAAAAAAATTAAGAATGAATTTCAATGCAAATTAATTGAAAACTTGGTTTGGTTGTTGATATGCCTAAAGCTAATGGCTCTGGCACTAGTAATGATAGCAAACACTGTATGTTATTTCTTTAGGGAATCTGGTCTTCTCCATAAGCTTTCTTCTTATGGTGTATCTGGAAACATCTTTAAGATTATTGAATCCTTTCTTTCCAATCGTAGTATAAAAGTTGTCCTTGATGGATAGCACTCTTCTTCTTATTCTGTAACCTCAGGGGTTCCTCAAGGTTCAATCCTTGGCCCTATTCTCTTTTTAATTTACATTAACGATCTTCCAGATATTCTCACATCTAAGGTGGCATTCTTCGCTGATGATACTACCATTTATTCCTGTCACAATAAGAAGCCAACTCCCTCTGATTGCTTGCAGGGGGCATTTGAGCTTGAAAAGGATCTCACTTCTGCCACAGCGTGGGGCTCACAGTGGCTGGTGAACTTTAATTCAGATAAAACTCAATTTTTTTCAGCCAACCGTTATCTCAATTATTTAGACCTTCCTATATTTATGAACGGTAATGTACTCGATGAGTCATCTACCCTTCATCTTCTAAGATTAACTCTCACTTCTGATCTTTCTTGGAAACCTTATATCAAATCCGTTGCAAAATTAGCATCTGCTAAAGTTGTTCTTTATCGAACTCGACACTTTCTTACTCTGGATTCTATTCTCTATCTCATATCTGGATTCTATTCTCTATCTCTATAAATCTCAAATCCGACCTTGTACAGAATACTGTTGCCATATCTAGGGCGGATCTTCTAATGATGCCCTTTCTCTTTTAGACAAGGTGCAAAAATGCGTTGTAAACATAGTTGGGCCTGCTCTTGCAGCCAACCTTCAACCTCTGTCACATCATCGTAATGTTGCTTCTCTTTCTCTTTTCTACAAATACTATAATGGACACTGCTCTAAAGAGCTAGCGTCTCTTGTGCCATCTACTAAAATTCATTCTCGTGTTTTTTGTCATTCAATTAAGTCTCATCCTTTTACTGTTACTGTTCTTAAGTGCTCCAAAAACTCTTATTTGTCTAGTTTTTTTCCTCGAACATCAGTTCTTTGGAATTCGCTTTCTTCATCTTGCTTTCCTGATTCATATAATTTGCAATCTTTTAAGTCATCTATTAATCGTTATCTTGCTCTACAACCTAACTAAGACAACTACTATGTTCATCTGATCCATATATTAGCAGTTTGAGAAGACCAGTATCAAATTCTAATAAAATTCAACTTCCACATAAAGCAATTCAACTATTAAAATTGTCAAGCTTTAAACATGATATCTAAGTTACATTCTTTATTAGAACAATTGTGTTATAACTTTTTTTCTTATTTTTGAACTTTATTATAAAATATAATATAAATTTTTGTAAATATAATATAAAATATTGAAAAAAAAAATCTCTTCTCTCCCCTGACATAAAAACCCATGTCATGATTACATATTTTGCAAAGTATACACCATTAAAATAAATATTGCAGTTGCAGTTGCAATTGGTTGCAAAAAAAAGTTATATACATATACTCTTCATAGATATACACATTATGTAGGCTGCATAGTTAAATGTCAGTCGCCGTCATTTAAAAATTCTAGAACATTTTCAATTAATTTTTCATGAATAGTAGAGTAAAATGAGTATACAATATAAATTAACCTATGCCAACTTTAATAAATATATCATTTAAATAAAGTTTTCATCAAACTTTATATTATTGATGTACTAATGAAGATTTACAAGAATTATTTAAATTAAATGTTGTAAAAGTAAAATGGGTCAGATTTAAAAAACACACAAAAATTACAACTTTCAACATAAAAACAACAGCGATGCAATTATTGCTATTCTAAACCTAAGCTGATGTAAAAAAAAATAAAAAAATTAGTGTAATATAATTTTAGTTTAGTTAGAGACTTTGCAACAATATACAAAAAAAAAGTTTCTTATATTTTCACATTTTGAAAAACAGTTTTGTACACTATCTGGCCCACTGTGCAATCTAAACATAATAAAATAGTTCATAATAAAATAGTTCGCAAACAGTTTGCCATGAAATTAGAACAAATGTTGCTGACCATGATGGAATATGATTTTTTGAGAGTTTGGATATCAGCGTCTTGTAATTTTTTATTTTATTTAAATTTCTAATATTGTTTATAATATTTACCTTATAATATTGTTATTTTGAAAACCTTATTTTCTACACTGTTTTCATTGATAAATAATAAAACTGATATAATCAAAATACTTTGTTGTTTAAATATTATTAACGCCTTTAGGAGCATACAAGATGTAAAAAACTTTAATATTTGGATTATAGCTAATAAAATTCTAATTTTTCAAAATCCTTAAAAATACTTTTTAAGGATTTTGAAAAATTTTAAAGTTAAATTAATTTATGTTGAACTATGTTATCTGATATTATACTTTTTGAAAATTAAATTTTTATTAATGTTTATTTATTTATGTTTACTATGGTTTGGTTGTCTTACTAATCATATTTATTTTGTTTACATTAAAGATGCCTAAAGAATGTGATCTTTGGAAATTCTTTTTTGGAAATTGAAAAGTGAAGTAAATTTGAAGCCAGATTTACTTGACTTGACTGAAGCCAAATTTATTTGAAAAAAGCTTTAAATATTACAAAATAAACTGTGATAGTACTTCAACAATAACACGTCAAAACTAAACACGAAGTATCTTGGAAAGAACATCTTTTGAAAACAACCAAGATACTTAATAAACAAAAACTTACAGAAAAAGAGACAAAAACAACTATAATTGAAAGTTGAAAGTTATAAAAAAACAAAAATATGGGTTAAATCCAAAGCAATTAAAGTTTGATTTAGCAAAGTTTATTTGCAAGCTTGTTCTAACTTTTAAAATTTTAGTTGTATGAAAAGGTAAAGGATGGGTTGCAAATAAAATTTCTCAAAGATTTTCCAGAAGTAACTGGAGTTAGTTTTACAACAGATCTCTGGACAAATCAGAATAATGATTCCTACAGTTTTCTCATTGCTTGCACACCATTTACTGGTAGATACACTAGGGTTGCGATTGCAGTAAACCTAAATGCTTTTATTGCTAATTTAAACTTAAATAAAAAAGTCCATCAAGCTGTGTTAATGACAATGGCAGCAACATTGTTTTAGCTGCTAAAGAAAGTGATGAATTCAGAATTGCGCTGCAATGATCACACAATCCAGCAAGTTATTCTTAGAGCAATCAAAAATTCAACTGAACTTTCTAAAGCAATAAAAAACTGTACCGATTTAGCATCACACACACATAGAAGTGTTCTCTCTACAGCCAAACTTCAAAATTCTTGTGAAGAACTTGGAATTAAGCCCAGGAAATTGATTTCTCCAACAACATGATGGAATTCTGATTACACGTGCATAAAGTCCTTGATGTCATTAATTTACATGTCCATAATGTCAAAGATACAATTAAAACACTTGCAAAAACCAATGATGAGTTTCAAAGGTCATGTCCCTCAGATGAACAATGGAAGGCATTAGAATACCAAGATTTGATACCTGAACTATATTCCTAGCACCAAGAGCTTCTTTCCCATCTACATCACAAACACAAGCCAACAAGAACATTTATAAAAATGCTGATTTGTGAACTGCAGGAAAGATATCCTCTTAATGGGGCTGAGTAGCTGATTAATTGTTTTGCAAATTTTTTAGACCCATGTTACAAAGACCTGCATTTGATTGAATATTAAAATATGTGATGAAATAAAAGAAGCAATATTGACTCAGGAAAAAGAGACAAAACATGAAGTAGCTTCAATAAGTAGCAGGAAAAGAAACAATGAAAATCACCACGAACTGCTTAGAAAAAGACTGAAACAAGATATTTCGATGACTAAATTGGGTTTAAAAATGATCATTGCTTAGCAGCCAAAACAGCTGAAGAAACAACAAATGTTTCAGAGTGGTTGAAAGTTATGAAGTTGCAGTACCCAATTTTATCAAACTACGCACAAAAATATCTTTGTATACTAACAATTTCTGCAACTTCTGAGAGGGTTTTTTCTACTGCTGGTAACGTTGCCACTGCCAGAAGAACTACGTTGGCAGTTGAAAATAAAAATAATAAAAAAATAAAAATTAACTTATAGTTTTCTTTGGTATTTTTAAAATTCTGTAATTCTAAATTTATTAAATAAATGACCTCTAAAGAGTCTATCACCCAGTAAAATGTAAAAAAAAAAAAAAATTTTTTGATGGTATGAATTAATTTGCTGTAATTTATAAGTTATATAAAATAACCTTATCACAATGAAAAATCCGTTTCCAGATATTATTTTCTCACTTATCAATTGTATTAAAATTGTTAGTTTTAAAGCCCTCAATTAATTTTTTTTTTACAACAATAAACTATAGATACACTAACCAATTCCACATAATAAGTTTAGTTATGCAAATCCGCATAATTAAACTTATTGTAAATCAAGATTTATTTATTTTTTTTTTTATTAATGCATTTTTTTTTTTAACCCAAGGTTACTGATGATAAATTTTTTTCTTCTTCTTAGGTTCTCCTGTCTCATAATTATTATATATACTAAAATATTTTTTTATTTATTTTTTTAAAAATATTTTGTAGTTTATTACTTGGTATAGATAAGTTTCTATTAATTTTTTTTATTAAGGTTAATGAGGCTTATTTTGATTTTGTCTTTTTTTTTCTTTTTCTTTTGCTGTATGTAACATATTAAGATATAGCAAAATAACATACAGCAAAAATAAAAGTTTAATAAATAAGCTTCATTAAACTTAATAAAAATGATTAAAAGGAACTTATTAATGTCTTGTTTATTTTGAGTTTAATGTTCTTATTTATGTCAATTTCAATGTTGAAGTGTATTTAAATATTACAAAAATAAATTTAGAGTTATGTAATTTAAGTTGTCATAATTAAAATAATGTATTTTAGTGAAAAATGATACCAGTAAAAGAACAATATCTACATCATCTCTTGACATCAAGTCTGTAGCAAATGATTTTCTTCGGTACTCTCTTACCTTATCATCAAGAAAGAAGTCTTCAGTTGTAAGCTTTGATCAATTATATATATATATATATATATATATATATATATATATATATATATATATATATATATATATATATATATATATATATATATATATATATATATATATATATATATATATATATATATATACATATATATATATATATATATATATATATATATATATATATATATATATATATAAATATATATATATATATATATATATATATATATATATATATATATATATATATATATATATATATATATATATATATATATATATATATATATATATATATATATGCTTTTGAGGAAATTTTTGAATTTCAATTAACTACCCCTTGAAATGTGGGACATTTAAGTGTTAAAACTAACTGGAAAAAAATTTGTCTGATTGTACCACTACTGTGCCTCCCCCAGACCCCTTTTAATAAAAAAAAATGGTCCAAAAATGACTATATTTGTGGGAGGTAATATCAAAGGCTTGGGGGAGGTAATATCAAAGTTTTGAACTGATTTTTTTTATAAGACAGGTATTGATGCATGTTTTCAAATAAAAAGGTTAGTTAAGGCAGAATAGGCCTACTTTTGCTGTTTTATTGTGTTAAATAGTGTTAAAGTTTGCAAAAAAAAGGATTTTGTCACGAGTTATAAGAATGATGAAATACTTTGTTTGTTATTTTATTATTCGTATGGCCATAACAATTTTACTCTTTTAGATTAAAATAAATAAAATAAAATTCTGATAACCATATCAAAGTTTAATTAATTTCAATTAATGATTAAATACTCTTTATTTTGCACTCAAATTATACTTTTTATGCATAATTTAATGCATAAACATCTAACTCTATATAAAGAATTATAATGTTATTGCTTATAATATTATCTTTTCTAGAAAAAAATAATTTTATAATAAGTAAGCAAGTATTGAAGTATTAATATTATACACATCAATAAATAATTTTTTATATTATTAAGGTATTCAACTGGAATGGAAATACTAAAAAAACTTTTACTACATAAAATCTACACTGGAAACAAATGCAAAAAAGGAATCAATAAAAAATATAGTAAAATGTCTAGAGAGAGTATTCAAAAAAAAAAAAAGAATAAAAGAAAACACAATAGATTGGAAATTACCAATTATGTACACAATTCTTAAAGATATATATAGTAAAAAGTGCTGCTCTTGCAGCATCAATTAATAATATATCTCCTGCAGTTCTCCAGAAAGTTTTCACTTCTGTTTTTCATAAAGCTGGTGTGGATATAAGTAAATTACATTGCAGCATTTCAGCAGCCTTGTCACATATGAAAATAGTAAACTTAATAATAAGTAAATAACAGAAATAACAGTAAAGCTGCTTTAAAAGCCTCAAAATATCCACCTATCATTCCTTTCAATGGTAAAATCTTATTAAAATTAAAAAAAGGCAAGCGATTCAAAAATTACAGATAAGCAGTTCTTTTAAATATTGATGGAGAGGTTTATCTTCTCAGAGTACCTTCTCTAGCATCTTCCTCAGGTGAAGATCAGTTTAAAGTTGTGATGAATATCCTTAAGGAATATGAAACCAAAAGAAAGATTGGAGAGCTATGCTTTGATACAACTTCCAGTAATACTTGAACTAAAAAGAGTTCCCTTTTTAGATTAGCAAACAATCTAGATATCTATCTATTGTTTTTTGTTTGTAGACACCACATATCAGAGCTAAAGATTGTTCACTTTTGTGATGTTGTGACTCAAAGAAAGACATCTGGAATAGAGAATCCTTTAGTTAAAATACTCAAAGACATATTTGAAACTCTTGGTTTTCATTATGATACTAATGTTACAAAATTTCTTTAGGAGAAGACAAAAGTTATTAAATGTGCTGCAGTTGAGTCTCTAAATTTTTGAAAAGAATATATTAAAAATGAAAAAGTTTTAAGAGACAATAAAAAAGAACTAGCTGAATTAGTTGTTGTTATTTATGGGGTAAAATGTCGTAGTAGTGTAATGGTAGAGCACTCACTTCATAAGAGTTTCGATTCCCACCACGTCCCTGGTAATACCGTGCTCAACTTGTTTCTCTGCGTAGCAGCCTTGTTCATCAAGGTTCGTATTTCAGAGTTACAGAGTTGAGAGAGGTTTATAATCACAAGTAGCCTCCTCATCTATAGTGGCCTTCTCGGCCCTGGGGAGGTGAATTAAAAAAAAATAAAAATAAAATAAAAAATTGTCTTCTGGTGTAAAAATTAGGAAACCAGGAGCTGCCTACCATGCAAGGTTCCTCAGAAAAGCCATATATCATCTAAAATTGCAACTTCTTTTTAATCAAATTAAGTTTATTCAGGAAGATAAACTGCTTTTAGAAGTAATATCGTGGCGGAATTCATAGTATGTTTTTTTGCAAAATAATATTTGCAATCTGATAAGGCTATCAAAGCACCATACCTAGATATTTTATTAATACATAAAATGGATCTATATAAAGAGGTTTGTACCAAACCAGACACAGTTGAAGCAGTATTGAAATCATATTATAAACATTCCTGGTATCTAGATTCTACAATTGTACTTCTTTGTTGGATAAAGATGTTTCTAACAAAGAAAAAAGTAAGATTGTCTCTGTTATGCTTCGAAATGACATGCCAAACTCTGATTATTTTAAAATTGCCAACTGATCACTCATTAAAGTGGAAAACAAACTTAGGATTAAAAAGAGAATTTACAATGATCCCCCAAGTTTATCATTACTAGTTGATCAATTCTCCTTTTTGATAGAATTGGGTTAGATAAACTAAGGATTAGAGACTGGTTTACCCTCCCACCAAAAAGTTTTAGAATCTTCAAAGATTTTGCTAAATCTCTCGTTGTTGTAAATGATCCTGCTGAAAGAGCAGTAGGAATGATGCAACAGTATGTTCACGGATATAATAAAGAATAAGAAATTCAGAACAGACTGCTTACTGTTGATAAAGCTAGATTTGCTACAAAAAGGCTAGCAAAAAAGTCACCAAACTTGTCTAAGAAAAGGTTAATTGACTCACTTTCTACAAAGGAAAAAATGATTTGAAAATGGTGACAATCAAACAAATTTATTTTAACAAACTTTTATATTATTTTAAATAAATAATTATCAATTAATGATAAATCTTCATTTATAAAAAAATTTAACTGTATTATTTAATTATACTTATAAATGCGGCAAAATAATTCATTTTTTTGCAATTTTCAACAATATTTAACACAATAAAACAGCAAAAGTAGGCATATTCTTTCTTAGCTATCGTTTTTATTTGAAAACATATATCATGTATGTATATATATATATATATATATGTGTGTGTGTGTGTGTGTGTGTGTGTGTTTGAAAAATGATTTAATGATATTTTCTAAATAGTATATTTAAATCTCAGAAATAATATTTAACTTATTAAATAATATTAATAGTATATTAAAATAACTTATTAATAGAACGAGCCATTACGATTGTTTACTGATGGCTTTCCAGCATCATTGCCTGCTTTTCCTTCTGATCGTCGTTCATTAATTGCATTAGAGGTTTATACAACAGAAAGAAGTTATGTAAGAGGGTTGGAGATTGTTGTTTTGGTAATCTAATAATTTTTTAATTTGAAAAACAGTAGATTTTAATTTGAATACATAATTTTGCAATAGTTTTGTTTTTTTCCTTATTAAGTTTTATTACAAAAAATGCAGAGTTTTTAATATATTGACGTTACTAGTGATGTTCTTAGAGATTTTTTCAATGTTTAAATGATTACAATCAAGGACCTTAAAAGGAGTCCAAGATTAGATTTTAAAATGTGTTAAAAAAATGACGATTGTTAATTTTCTTTTTTATTAATATAAATTTGATTCTATCAATTCTAGCATTTTATGAAACAGATCAGTTTAAATGGATTCATGGATGATTCAGACCTTAAAATTGTTTTTGGTAATATTGAAAGGTTAGTTTTGTTAAGAAAAACTAGATGAATATTTCTTTATATTAACTCTTTTGCACCTAAATTCAATATTATGCTAATCAAAACATAAAACTATCAAAACTATTAAAAGTGTTTTGCAACAAAAATAGATGCAAATAGAGTGCATCTAAAAATCCTTAATATTTCGGAAGTTTTAAACAATTTTATCCCATTTTATTTTTCTATTGATATACTTTTTTGTATCCTTTCAAAAAGTAAAAAAGTTATAATTTTGAAATACAAACATAAAGTAAAAATATTTTCTTCAAATTGCGTGTATGTACTTTTATATTCCCAAATTTTATTGACAATCCCTGAAACAAAAATTTGTTTATCTTTGCTGATTTAGAAGTCAAACTTGAAGTTATGTTTTAAATAATAAATACAAGTAATTTATTATTACTTGAGTGTCATTAGCAACGTGTTTTGATGCAAAAGAGTTAAAATCTTATTATGAGTTTATAAAAGTCAGTATTTATATGTTAAATGAGTTTATATATATAAAACTCATATTTAATTGTAAAGTATTTTGATATTTAGCATCTTAGCCTTGCACAAAGAAATGTTGGATGAACTACTTGAAAGGATTTCAAACTGGTCAGATAGTCAATCTATTGGTGATATTTTTTTAATGCAAGTAAGTTGTTTTTTACTAAAAATTTCCTAAGAATTTTTTTGATGATGATAATGGTTATGATGATAGTGATGATTACAGTGATGATGATGATGATTATGATGATGTTGATGATGATGATGATGATGATGATGATGATGATGATGATGATGATGATGATGATGATGATGATGATGGTTATAATGATCATTATCATCATCATCATAAACATCATCATGATGATGATTATGATGATGATGATGATGTTGATGATGATGATAATGGTTATAATGATCATAATCATCATCATAAACATCATCATTATGATGATTATGATGATGATGATGATTATGATGATGATGATGATAATGGTTATAATGATCATAATCATTATCATCATAAACATTATCATGATGATGATTATGATGATGATGATGATGATGATGATGATGATGATGATGATGATGTTTATAATGATCATCATCATCATCATCATCATCATAAACATCATCATGATGATGATTCTGATGATGATGATTATGATGATGATGATGATTATGATGATGATGATGATGATGATGATGATGATGATGATAATGGTTATAATGATCATAATCATTATCATCATAAACATGATGATGATGATAGTAATAATGATGATGAGAATGCTGATGATGATAATGATCATTATCATGATGATTGTAATTTTTTTTTGTAGGAAAACAAGTGGAAAATTTATTCTGATTATTGTACAAATTATGATGCAAGTGATGCTTTCTTAAAACAAAGACTGAAGAAGAAGAAGGATTTTGAAACTTTCTTAAATGTAATTTTTTTATTTAAAGAGATTTAAGAGAAAGCAATTCAAGGTTCTTTAGTACTTTTAAAGTTTCTAGTATTGTACATTAGATTTTTAAAAAAGGAATACTAAAAAAAACAAACTTTTTTTTTTATTTCATACATTTTTTCTTCGTTTTAAAAAGTTACTGAAAATTACTAGAAAATAAAAGTTAAATATATAAAAAGTACTGCCTTTTCCAAACCAAACTCTTTTGATGTATGTATTAAAGGCCTATATTTTTGTAGCTGACTATATTTAGCTGTTTATTATATATATTTATTTGCAAAAAATGTTTGAAAACATTTTGCATAAAGCATTAATAATGCCTTCATATTGAAAATTAAAATAATTAATTTTAATGATGTATAACAGAAGAATTTCAACTAAAAATTGTTTTGAATTATCTTTTTAGTCAATTTTTTCTTTCTATTTACTATTTATACATTTTTTGAATTATTTATTATCATTATTTTATTTATAAGAAGAATTATTTTTTAATTTTAATGTTTAATATTTTAATTTATAAAATACAAATTTTTAATATTATTATTTTATATAAATTTTTCTTAGATGTGTTACACTAATCCAGTATGTTTACCTGGCTTGACAATGCCATCATATTTAATTACTGTTATCCAACGAATTCCACGATATGTTTTACTGCTCAAGGATATTGCTAAGAGAACTAGTAGCGATCACAATGATTTTCAACACTTAAAAGATGCACTAACACTTATGGTAAAATATTTGACCATACATAAAATTATGATTGAGTCAATGTTAGCTTTTATTATTTACTTAGAGGTTTTTTTTTATTTAGGTTTAAAATATTTGTTGATATACACTCAGCGAAATTTCCATAGTTCCACTAACAATTTTTACATATAAATAAATTCATGAAGCATTTGCATTTTTTTTTTTTTTTGTTAATTACAGGAAGTATTAGGAATAAATAAATAAGCAAATAATATTTGAATAGAAAATAATTATTAATTTATTTCAAAAAATTTAAAAATATATTTTAAAAAATAGGCAAAATTTCTATAGTTCCATCAAAGGTAATTCTTTATAATTTTCGTTCTAGATAATATTTTTTAAATTAGTTTAGTTTTTAATAATGTGTGCTACCACCTTTCACACTAATTAATTCGAAGATTCGGTTTTTCATACTTTTTATAAGATTTTCCAAACAATTGAAATACCGTTCCATGCTTGTTGGATAGATGTTTTAAGTTCTTGTAATGTATTATTCTGTCAAGAATTTCCATATATAGTTTGCGCCAATATTCCCCATAAATTTTCAATAGGATTCAGGTCAAGTGAGCATAATGGCCAATCCAAAACATTTATATTTTCTTGGAACTGCTTTTTACACTTCGTGCTGTGTGAATTGCCGCATTATCTTGTTGGAAAATCCAGTTCTCAGTAGGTAAACCTTCACTAAACTCTATTAAAACATCTTCTAAAAGATCTACGTAATTTCTTTCATTAATTTTTGTTGTAATAAAATATATTGGAATTTTGGGGTGGAAACAATATACAGCCCACACCATTATTGTCCTTCCTCCGATGTTACGACTCATACTGTGCTATCTTTTTTTTTTAAACTATGTCAATAATACTCAAAAACATCAGGCCCATCTAAGTTAAACTTTTTTTTGTCGGAAAAAATAACATTTTCCCATTTTCCCATTCTGCATCCCATGTCATGTGGTCATTTGCAAACTTAAATCTTGCACTTTCATGTTTTTTTGTCAATGGTGGTTTTGTGATCATTCTTTTCCATTGGAATCATTTTATTTTGACAAAATTTGTTGGACACGTTTTGTAGTCACAGGTAATTCAAGTTCAGTCCTTATTTATCTTGCTGTTCGTATTCCTGACACCAAACGCAAAATGGAAGAATGTTGCCTTTTGGTTGTTTTTTTATTTCCGCCCTTTAAGTGATTTTTGTTGTAATTTTTACCTAAATTTATAAAATTGTTTACTGTATGACAAGACCTTTTGATTTTCTTTGCAATATTTTGATTGGACAAACCCAAATCTTTGTAAACAACAATTTTTGCTTTTTCTTCCTCATTTAACACCTTTCCGCGTGGCATTGTAATAATTAAATAACAAATCTTAATTAAAAATACACAAAACTTTCATATAAAACTTTCATATAAAAAAAACAAATTAAAAAATCTTACTCAAACTTCAACTTTTATTAAGTGTTCAAAACAAACTAATGGAACTATGGAAATTTTGCCTGTATATATACCAATTTTAAAGACATACTAGAAAATTTAGTTTCAGTTGTTCTAGAAAAACATAATATTGTCATAAACGCATTTGTTTGCAATAGGTCTAATAAAGAAAATTTTTGAGCTTGGGAAAAAAAGTTCTGCTTTAAAAGTTTGACATTTCAAAAAAGTTCTGCTTTAAAAGTTTGATATGTCAAAAAAGTTCAGTAAAACATGATTTAAAATATGAATAAAAAAGTTTTCAGAATTTTACTTTTTAGACAAAAAAAAATCAAGTCTGATTAATGCTATCCAGCAAAGGTTATTGTTATTAAAAATCATTTAAGCAATTTATATTTAAATTTATCCAGTTTACTAAGCTGAGGTGTTTTAGTACCATGTATTCAACAAAAATAGGACTGATCCTCACATTTCAATTAAAAAATATTTACCAAAAATTATTGGTTGATAAAGCTGATTTAACAAAATTGATTTTTACTGAATACCAAAACTGATTAAACAGAAATATAGTAATACACATCTATTACAAATTTTTATGAAAGTTCGGTTTCATTTTAGATTTTGATGTTTCTATATATTTTTAACAGTTTTGTTATCATTATTATTATTATTATTATTATTATTATTATTAATAATATTAATATTATAGGTAGAAAAAATTAGTAATTATTAACATGTAGAAACTACAGTTTACATTTATTTGTTTTGAATTTGAAGTTAAATTTATATGCTTATGACATGTTATATAACAACAATTTACATTCAAAAGTTCCCAAATGTACCTTAGGTTGATAGTCTTTTTTTGTGTTTGTGTGGAGCAAGCTCCAGTTTTAGTGCCCCATCATGGCTTTATTCGGTTTTCCTTGGAACCTTTTTTCTATCATCTGGATGTCCTGATGAAACTCTATATTCTTCACTAATGGCTCCTAGGTTTGGACAGAAACATTCAAAATGAGAATGTAAATAGTGCAGTTTGAGTGACATTCTGTAGCCCAACTCAGGAAAACTGTCAAGTAGATAAAAATTAGTTCCTTCTAGTTTTCAATCCTGTTGTTTGCCAAAAAATTTTAAACTACATGCTTAAATGCAAGCCAAGCTCTTCTTTCTTTTTTTGTCATTTTGTTTTAAAAATCTTTTGATGCAAACATTTGTTTTGCTTGTGGTCCTGTAAATACACCAGCTATTACAACCAACTTTAGCTTCTTCTTTAGCTTTTTTCTACAGATACTTGAGCAACATTCATCTGTAGATCCCTGGTTGCAAACTTTTTTTTTTAAAATTTGTTTTCTTTGAATATAATGATTTGCAGTATCTCTACTGTTCCACAAACACAAGAAACAAGTAAATCTTCCTTGCATTACTAAAAGAAAATTAATCTTTTTGAAATCACCACACACATCATGCTCATGGTATTAACCATAGTTGACCTGTGCACACTGTGCAACTGGTATGGAACAATATTGATTTTCGTTTTAGCCTTCAAATTCTTTCTATTTCTGACAATAAATTGTCATCATTGAAAAGGTTGGTCTGAGATCAAATCAAAAAACAGAGAAGTTTATTGGCTTTAAAGTACTGAGCATATGATTTATGTTTTAAATGATGATCTACATGTTGCAAAAGTTTCCATTCTTTTAATATGGATGCAAGCAGTTCTGCACCAGCTTTTGGAAGATTCAAGTCTAGATCATCAAGTTCTTGTTGGTTTGGAAAGTGAGGTTCACAAATTGCGCCAAGTTTTATTGTCTTGCTTTTCTCTATAATTATCATCTTTATCCGATATTTCTATGTTGAATTGACTTGTTGTTTATGGAACTAGAATAAGCATGTGTTCGTTATGTGTTACCAGTGCAATAAATAATAGTAAGTTATGATTTTTTTAATCCTTAACCTTTTTATAATTATAATTTAATAAAACACCCACGAACATAACAAAAACAATTTGCTGATAATTTACATTGTCTAGGAACCATTTTGCAAAGTAACTCAATGTTTTCATTTTGTTAAAAAGATAAGTAGTAAATGAAATCATTATAAATACAATTTAAAAAAAATCTATTTACTTGAACAAACCAAAAGCAACATGAAAATTAATGTCACCATTTGAATTATCATATCTGCATTATGCAAAAACATATATTAAAACAAATTTTTGTTATCTAGTGTTATTTAATGGGAAGTCTTTCCTCTTTTTTCAATACACTATTTATACAGTTTTTCACATCTAGTCATTTTAGATGAGTTATATGTTTACATATATATATAAACTAATCTTGAATAAATATTAAATTTACAAAATATTCAGATTTAAATATAGTAATGCTAATGTTTTTGCCTTGAAACAGGCAAAAACAGTAAAACAAAAATATGATAGCCTTGCACGATTTATTTTTGTTAACTTTTTTATTCACAGAATATCTGTGATCTAATATTTACAGAATAGTTAATAATCTGTGAGTAAAGTATTGAAAAAATCTACTGCTGCATATTTAAGTTTACACAACACTAAAATATTCTGTGTACTTTAATTTTTAAAAAATACACTTTAATCCAAACGCTTTTTTTTTTTTTAAAAAAAAGGAATTTTTCTGGTATGTTAGTTACTGCAGATGTATGACATATATAATGTCACCACTGATATTGCTTGCAGACTTGAAATATCAGTGGTGATACAGGTGGTATACACGTAATTATCTATCACTAAACATCAAGACATCATACTGAAATAGGAATAGGTGGGAGTTTTAATAAATATAACAATTAAGAGTTAACAACTAAGAGTTTGGGTAGATAGTATCCATGTTTGAAATGCATCTACTTATAAGATATACTTTATCATAAAAAATGCATACATTTCTAAAAAGTGCCGAAATTTGTTGTACAGTATGTATCTAAATACACAGTATATAAAAGATATTGTATCGATTCTCATTCTATATAGTATTAGCAATCAAATTATTTGTAATAGCAAATTTAATGTTTTTAACTTGTTAGGAAAAGATTGCTTCTTTTTTAAATGAACAACTAAAACAATCTCAATGTCAGAAAGCTTTAGAATTACTTCAAACACAAATTACAGGACTTAAGGCTTATTATACACCAGATCGTAATCTTGTCCATGAGGGTGCAGTTTGTTTGCAGACAAGCAAAAAGACATATCAAGTAATTCTATATTTTTTGTTGTATTACATGTTTAATTTGAAGACATTCAGTTATTTAAATATAAATAATTTGAATTTTTAGTGTGTTCTATTCAATGATCTGCTTGTCTTTGCTGTTAAAGTTGCTAATAGGCAGAGCATTGTTGAATTAGCATTAGGTTTAAAAACAGTATGGATTGAAGATTTGGAAGGGTTGGATCCACAAACTAGTGAGAAATATTTATTTTTAATTACAAAGATTTTATCTTTAAACTTTTTATTAGTTTATGCAAGGAGATATAAAAAAGTGTATTCAAAATGCAAGCCTACTGAAAGCATATTTGGTATATATATTCAATTTCTAAAATTTTATTAAGTATAAAAAATGTAACAAAAAAAATTTTTTATTAAATTTTTTGCAAATTTTATAATGAAAGAGATAATAGAAAAGAACCTATAGGGTAATAATTGCAGATCTAAAAATATATTTAATTTTTCACAAAGCTTAATGGAATTGAAATGTGCACAAACATTACAAAATGTAAGAAAACTTAATAGCAATGCAAGAAGAAAATGTGTATAAAAATGCAAGAAGAAAATGTGTATAAAAATCCAATAAAACACTTTTGTTGAAATTTATGATCATCAAATTCTCACCACCGTGGATCCACCACTGTGGATGTTTGCCGGTTTTTTAAAGGTTTCCAAAAATAGAACAGATTATATAATTAGAAGTTAAAGCAATTGTATTAGTTTTGTAGAACCATTCTTTAGAATTATTTGTAGAACCATTCTTTTAGAAGCCACTCTTTGATAATGTCAAGGGCTCACTAAAAGGAGGTTATCTTTGATAATGTCAAGGGCTCACTAAAAGGAGATTATCTTTGATAATGTCTAGGGCTCACTAAAATAGAAGATTTTTTGTAGAACCATTGTCACTGTTTAATAATGTCTAGGATTCACTAAAATAGGAGATTTTTTGTAGAACTATTGTCACTGTTTAATAATGTCTAGGGCTTACTAAAATAGAAGATTTTTTGTAGAAATATTGTTACTGTTTAATAACTGTTTTTTTTTCCAGCAATTTTCATTGAACTGAATTTTGAACTGAAAATTTTTGTTGATATGAATTTAGAACTGAAAATTCTTGCATTTTTTTTTCTTCTTTTTTTACATTTTTGGCATAAATTTTGACATTTTTATTTAATTCTATCTAGAGCAAATACATGTATGATTATCACTTTTAAGTTTTAATTGAGAAATATAAATTAGTTATAAATCTAGGTATGCTGTATTTTTTTTACATGGGTATAATCTTATTACCTCTCCCAAGGTTAAAGCAGACCTATTTGCAATTAACCTTTTCTTTATTTAATCTCTTGAATCTAATGACGACACCCTTCTGACATCCTAAAGAATCAAATTTTTTTTTTGCTTTCTTTC
The DNA here is from genome assembly GCF_022113875.1 of Hydra vulgaris. NCBI lineage: Eukaryota > Metazoa > Cnidaria > Hydrozoa > Anthoathecata > Hydridae > Hydra > Hydra vulgaris. The sequence goes on from NC_061157.1 coordinate 51,019,939, forward strand.
TTTTCCTTTCTGCTTTATTTTATTTTTTAAACTTAAAATTTTGAGCCAAAAAAGGCTGCTGCTTGGAGAACAAGGTTATAGTCATTTTATAAAATACTCATCATTTATATTTATAAAATAAAGGAATTGAAAATATGTATTATTTGTTTTTTTAAAGCATAAAATATTGTTACAAAGTTATTTAATTTAAATTATTTATAAAAACCTGAACTTACTGACTATTTGAACCTTAAAAAATAAGGCTGATGCATGGAGAACAATCTGTTGACATATAATTTTTTAAATTATTGAATCATTGTTTTCTAACTACGGTAATAAAATTATCTTTGACAGACAACGTTCTATCATTTCAAATAACCTCTAGAATACTACAAGGTTCCATCATTGTAGTATAGAATACTACAAGGTTCCATTATTGTAGTATAGAATACTACAAGGTTCCATCATTGTAGTATAGAATACTACAAGGTTCCATCATTGTAGTATAGAATACTACAAGGTTCCATCATTGTAGTATAGAATACTACAAGGTCCCATCATTGCAGTATAGAATACTACAAGGTTCCATCATTGGTTCTGTTGCTGCTCATATTAATCTTGAAAATCTCTGAAGTAATCTGTTTGCTGATAATATAACTATAAAACCCTGTCTTACGGGTGTACCCTCCGGTTTTTGACTGAAATAGTTTTTATTTTTCATTTGAGTTATCCACTATGATAATCAGTAGTCTGGTATAATATGCATTTTTTTGGGGGTATTTTTTCTCGGGTTAAATTATTAAAGAAAAAAAATTTAATTGCGACTACTAAAATATGTCTTATAAAAGACTTTAATTATAAGTAAATTAATTAATAAAAAATAGTGAAATGTTATAAAACCGCAAGAAATGTTTTATAAATCGAAACCGAAAAAAAATCTATTCTCTTTCATTCATCTTTACTCAAATTTAATTTAGTTAAATGTTTAATATATTACATTTTTACTGTTTTAAACATTTTTTATTATGCTTCTTTTTTTTAGAAAAAAAAAATTTATCAAAAAAAAAAAGAATGTATCATTAATTGCAAAACATAATTAATTCTAATAATGATTTTTCACATGCATCTTTATGTTTTTTATTTTGTTAATTTTGTTTGACAAAGTTAAAATAAAAAATTTATAAATAAAAGATTCAGTGTTATTGATGATTCAACTGCCATATTCACGTGATTCAAAATGCGACTATAAGGTTTAAAAAATGTTCAGTCCATTGCAAGTCAGTATCTGCTAAAGTTTGCCTCTCTTTGCTCTAAACATTTTTTTTTCTAATTCCATTTTCTAACTCTATAGATTTCCTATTTGTTATTGTATGGATTACTGCTATCATATTAAGGCTGGTTCTTTTAATGCCCTTTTTATTGTTACTTTTCCTTTCAATATAGAACTTTTATTTAATTAGAATTTAAAATTTTTCCTTTTCTTCATGTTTTCCTGACTCATACAATTTATACTGTCTTTTGTCAACCACTTTCTTGCAATTTAACTGTCTTCTTTAGTTTCTAGTAACTCTCTTAATTATTCTTAAATATTAGTTGCTTGCAGCCTTTTTGGAAGTAAATTTCTCTTAAAAAAATTTAATATTTTTTTTGGTCTGAAATTTTTAAGAAATGAAGAAATATGTAGCTTAAACAAATCATCTCAAAATTGAAGCAAACCACATTGCAAATAAATACGATGCATTACAATATAAAACATACAAGAAGTTTGAAATATCATATAAAGTAGATTAAATTCTGGAGTCAATTTTATATGAGGCTTGACATTAAGATTTGATATTATTCTTTTTTTTTTTTAAACAATCGATTCCAAAATCAGTTTTAAATTATAATGTAGAACTGCAGTATTTTTTTTTTTATGTACATACAAAGTTTTTTTTCTGATTTTTCTATACTTTTATTTTATATAATCTATTTGTTTTGTTTTTTGTTGTTTGTCTGGTTTTCATTTATTTGTATTGTTTTAGCTAAAAAGGATTCTATTGGAATTCACACTCCTGGCAGATCTTATATAATGTATGTTGGCTCAAATTCTGAAAAAAAAATTTGGTTAGAGAAATTAAAAAAAGCAATTTTACAACACTTGTATGGTTTTGAATTAAATGAAAGTAATGATATTGGTAAGAAAAACAACTTATTTATTGAAAAATTTCAGTTGTTTTTTTGAATAAATATTGAATTTTCCTTTAATTAGACCTAAGAGAAACTTCTTTTGAATATGATGATGGCAGTTTATATAGTGGTTTCTTTTTGGGATCCAAGGTATTATTTTATATTTAATGAATTGGAGTTTTTATATTTAATGAATTGGAGTTTTTATATTTAATGAATTGGAGTCTGAAAATATTAATAAGTTTACTTTTAAAAATATATTAATTATTTATGTTTTTACAGCGTCACAAAGAAGGTACAATGATGTGGCCAAATCAAATGACATATAAGGTTTGTCAAATTATAAACTTAATTTATTAAGTTATCAAATTAATTTAGAAATGGACCAGAGAAATTTAAAAGTTCTAGGAGTTCAAATAATTATCTTATGACTTTATATTATTTTTTGAATAATACGGAACACAAAACTTTGGAGAAAACCCAAAAGCTTTTTTTGTTATTTTGTTTTATCATAACATGCATATTAATTAAACAAGTTAAAAGACACTAGCAATAGTAGTAACCTCTAAACAGAGGTACACTGTACACTGTTTACAGGTTTTAAGTATATTAAAACAATTCCACTTTTAGAAGTTTTAAGTTGTTATGGTAATAAATAAACTTGATGTTGTTGAATGAATGTTATCTTTACAATGAAGCAGTCAAATAAAAAGACAAAATCTTCTTTGGGAGATTTTGTTTATTTTAAAACAGAACAGCGTAAATAAGGGTATTTGTAATGGTGCATATACAGGAAGTATACAATTGTATATTGTTAATACAAAGATTCATTATATTCACAATGTGAATACAATCAATTACATTATTTTTGCTTAAAATAGCTGTTTATACGTAAACATACATTGAAAAAAATTTGTATACTTTTTCTTGATTAGAAAATTTTATACCTGTTAAATGTTTATAAATTTCTACTCAAATTAAATTTTGATCATTTGAATTCATGTTTTAAATTAAATAAATTTAAGTTTGGCAAAACTTCATACTAAAGTTCCTTATTTTATTGAAATAGATATTTTAGAAAATTAATAGAAAATAATATAATATACACAATAAAAAAAAAGAGGTAGAAATTTCTACCTTAGGTCAGGATATGTGATAATAAGGTATAATTTTCTTACCTTTTTAATATCTAATAGAGAAAACTAAAAAGTTTAATTAATATTTTTATTTTGATAATTAATATTTTTTATTACCACTTTCACTTTTCTCACAAGGATGAGACATATAACCCAAAAAGTTGATTAAATTTTTTAATGTTTATAATTCAGCCTACTTGATTGCTGTTAAAAAAAATATTTTGTAAAATTTATTTATGTAAATATTATTATTTTATTATTATTATTATTATTAAATGCTGTAACTGGTATGAACCAGTGAGTGTGTTACTAGCACACTATGACAGCTGATTTGCCTGACTGCTGCTCATCCAGCAATCAAGACCAGCTTTAAAACTGTTAACGGTTTCTGAATTAACCAAATCGTTCAGCAAGCTATTCCATAAATTAGCTGATCTATTAAAGAAAAAGTTTTCTCGATGAGCTTGCTTAGTGATTTCTTTTACATATTTAAACCGGTGACCTCTTGTTTGAATTAGTTGAAAATTAAACTTTCTTTTTGTTTCTAATTTGTTGAAACTGTTAAAGATCTTAAAAAGTTGAATCATGTCTTCTCTCTTTCTTCTATTTGTTAACGTAGTTAAGTCAAGAGCTTTTAGACGATTCTCATAGTTGATTTTCTTGAGTGATGGTATTAGTCGAGTTGCACGATGTTGAACTCTTTCCAGTAAGTCAATTTCACCCTTTTGATTTGGTGACCAAACGGGTACTGCAAATTCTAATAGTGGCCTGATAAAAGATACATAAAGTGATCTCAGTAGTCTAATATCTAAACGAACAAACCATTTTCTAATCATACCCAACATTTGATTAGCTTTGCCTATGCATGATATCACTTGATTTTTCCATTTTAGGTTGTTTGAGAAAATTACTCCTCTCAAAGAATCTCTTTCAGATTCTGTTACGTTTAATTTTTGTTTATTGATATTAAGTGGTGTTTTTCTGTTATTAATCCCATAGTGCATGACCATACATTTAGAAATATTGAACTTTACAAGCCACTCTTGAGTCCACTTAAAAGCTCTATCAAGATCTGCTTGCAAAGACACTGTTGATTCGTAGGAAATCATTTCATTCATTATTTTAGCGTCATCAGCGTACAGCATAGATATGTTTTTTAAGGTTTCAGGAAAATTGTTAATAAATAGCACGAACAAAAGTGGTCCAATTACGGACCCCTGTGGCACACCGCTGATAATTTCTGCCCAAGAAGATACGTTTTCGCCTAGCACAACTCTTTGTTTTCTATTTTTCAGAAAAGCTTCAATCCATTTAATTGTTAGACCAGATATCCATAAGCTGCTAGTTTTAGTAACAGCCTTTTATGGAGCACTGTGTCAAATGCCCTAGCAAAATCTAAAAAATAACATCAATAGGTTTACCATTTTCTAAACTGGTGGAAATAAAATCTAGTGTATCAAGTAGATTTGTTGTGCATGATTTACTTTTAACAAAACCGTGCTGCTGCTTGACTATGAGTTTATACTCATTCAAAAAAATTTCAAGATTCTTCAAAAATATATGTAAGTGGAATAGCAAATGCTGATGCACAGTTTTTTAAAATAGCTGAATGTAAGTTATCAACACCACTTGATTTGTTTTCTTTCAAGTTTTTTAATCTTAAAATAGATAAATATATTTTGTAAATAGTTGTAAAGTATTTTAAATATGTATTTAAAATATTTTTAAAGTGTGTATTTTGTATTTTAAATACTTTTTCAGTAAAGTAGTTAGTATTTATATTCAAAATATAGTTTTTGATGTATTTTGTATTTTCAATGTCTTTCAAAATATTTTTTTTAAACATCTTTACTTCCAACAAGGCTGCAAGCAACCACTATTAGTGTTGGAAGTTACTAAATACAAAAATGCAAACTACTTTTCAATTTTTTTTTTATTAAAAAAAAAAAATTAGTAAGAAAAAAATTTCAAGAAAGAAATGTCCAGAAATATTATAAAAAGAGATCTGAGTGATGTTGGTTTGCATAAGATAGAAAAAGTCCTTCCGCAAGTAGAAGTAAATGATTGAATTATCAACTACAAATAACAATACAGAGGTGCAATGAACAATTGCTCAATACTTTGGTCACATGTCAGTTGAAGTATACAAGCATCCAATGCTGTGGAGAATATTACTAAGGTCTTGTTGACCCCTGGTGAGACTCAACAGAATTCTACATATTTCAAATGTCAGTTTTTGGAAGAAAAACTCCCCCAAATCATGCAAAAATTTAAATTGCACTATTTCAAATCAGTGAAGTTAAAGGTGTTAGAAGAATACAAACAATTTATGAAACCTATTGTTGATGGTCTGAACAAACTTTAAGATTTATTTTAAACTTTCAAGAATTGATAAAGTATTATGCATTTTAAATACTTTGATATTGAGTGTTTTGTATTTTGTATTTTGTGTTTTGTGTTTTAAACACCTTTTTTTTTTTGAAAGTATTTTGTAATTGTATTTTAAATTTTTTTTTTTGACCAAGTATTTGTTCTTGTATTTTTATTCTTTTTCGAAAGTATTTTTTACAACACTGTTGAAAACTCAAAGCTTGAAAACTCCACTTACTTTCAAGACAAATCATTTTTAATACTAAAACTTAATAGTTATGAGCCACCTATAAACAATATGACAACATTACATAAGGTAACTTTGTATGCATAAGTATAACTTAAATTATTTCAGGGAGAATGGGAAGATGATGAACGAAATGGTTATGGAACTTTAGGATATATTTCTGGTGAATTGTATGAAGGTCAATGGAAAAATGACAAACAAGGTCAAATTGTAACTATATTTTGTAACAATAGTCAAACTTTGTTTTGTTTCATGTTAATTTTACCACGCTTATATCTTTTGACAATATATATCTGTTAAACATTGTTTTTAGATGGGTTTGGGACTTTTATTGATGCAAATGGAGACAGTGTTAGTTGCAAATGGAAAAATGGTCAGCGACACGGAGAAGCAATTATTAATTACAAAAATGGTGATATGTTTAATGGATTTTTTGTGAATGATAATATAGAAGGGATTGGTGAATTGAAGTGTATAAATGGTTTATGTTATAAAGGAAAGTGGAGAAGGAATCTTGTAAGTTTTTAAAGTTTAAATGATTTTTTATTATTATGGTGGTGGTGGTGGTGGTGGTGATGATGATGATGATGATGATAATGATGATGATGATGATGATGATGATGATGATGATGATGATGATGATGATGATGATGATGATGATGATGATGATGATGATGATGATGATGATGATGATGATGATGATGATGATGATGATGATGATGATGATGAATTAAACTCTTTTTTATTATATATTTAATGACTTTTATAAAAATAGATATTTGTTATTTAGAAGCATGGAAAAGGAAATTTAAAATTACCTGATGGCTCAGAATACAGGTAGTTTACATGATGAATATCTAAAAAATATTGTTATATTTTTTATTCAATTTTGGTATTTTATATTTTGAAAATAAAAATCTTTTGTTGTTTAAATAAAAATAGCTTATGTTAGTGTAAAATAAACGCTGAATCTTTTCTTTCACAAATTCAAGGAAAATAACTTATATAGTAGACAAAAGTGTAAATAGTTTTGCACATGTATGTATAAGAATTGTTTGCACAAAAATAGATAGCTTGCACATTTGGTAATAATAACAGTTTAGATAAGTGTAAAAAAGATTGATTAGGTGGCTCTGAGCAAAAATACTTTACACAGATGAAAACAAGGACATATTAGTCAGGTGCACATTAGTTACACATATGCACAACATTGATAGTTGGTTGTACCTAAAAGCCGGCCTGGCCGAACCTGGCCCAGCCTAAACACCTAAAACCAGGCCAGGATAAAAAAAGTTTTTTTTTAATATATAAATAAACGAACTTATATAATTATTATACCAAATTCACAAGTGATAAAAATATTTGTTTGAATTTTTTTTTTATAAAAATAAACAAAGTTTTAAACAACATAAACCGAAAACATATTATTTATTTGTTCAAATGCATTGGCTTCATGAAAATGTTGTGTGAGAAGACTGACACGGCATGCAGGCATTATGGCACCAAAGATTGCACTGATTGCATTGTGACCATTTTAAACAAGCACCAAGGGGTTTAACACAAAACAGAATGTCAGATATTTTCGTTATCAATATTAGCGCACATTCATGGTGCAAGTCTAGCATGAATTTATCGGTATAATGCCACAGCTTTGGGATATACAATATGTTCACATTGTTAGAAACAGCTCCTGCAAATATTAATTTAAAAACTCTGCAACTATATCCATTGAGTTATCAAGGTGCATTAAAAGTAACTTTATCCCAAACTTCAAGTTTATTAGTAACAGATGACCGTAATATAGTATATCTCAGAAACATATCATAAAAAACCCTACTGTTTTATCAAGAGTGTTGGTAATTAAGAGTATCCAGTGGTTGTTTTTAACGTGAAGGGCTATTGGAGGAATTGCGTTAGGGTTAAGGGTTATTACAAAGAATCACAAAAAGGGTTATTGAAGGAATTGCGTTATATTCTTCATGGTTTATTGAGACAACCACTTTTTTTGCTTTGTTGTCACTCATGGCATCAGGAGCAGCATTGACATCTCAATCTCCAAAATTGAAGAATGGCTCAGCAAGAACGGTAGGTTTTATTTGGTCTCTCTTGTACCCTAAGCAAATTTCCTTCCTTCACTAGTTTCATTTTTTTCTGGATAATACAATTAAAATGATTTTTTAAATATTGTATTAAATCCACATATCTACTTATTGGTTTCAGTAATTATCTTATCGCTTCCTATGAAAACTGTACAACTTTATAATATAGACATTCTAAAAAAAATTTTTTTAAAACCAAAAATCTACATTTTTTAATATTACTTCATTATATTAGTTTTATATGTATATATATATATATATATATATATATATATATATATATATATATATATATATATATATATATATATATATATATATTTAACTTTTAACCAATAAAATCTTAAAGAAATGTATGTCTTTTGCAAAAACAAAGATTTTTAGAAAAATAAAGAAAAGTTGGCTATAAACTTGGGCCGGCCGGGTTTTAGTATTTTTGGGCAAGCTGGATTTTAGGTACAACCTTGATAGTTAAGATCTTTTCTGACATAAAGATGCAATGCATATTTGTACTATTTTAAGCCCCTTGGGACCATGGAGCACACTCCACATTTTTGGAAGGACCTTTTTATTTGAATATAATTATTTTGTAATATTATTAAAAGTATAAAGATTTTTAAATTTTTTGTTGAAATTATAAATTTATTCAAAACTACCTTTAACTAAAATACCAAATTTTACCTTGACCAGGTAAATTTGGGTATTTTAGCAAGAAGCACGAGGAGGATGTAAATGAAATAAATTGATCAAGTAATTTGTATACAATAACTTATTTTTACCAGTTAGAATCTGAAATTTTATTTATAAAAAATCAACATATTAAAAATTAAATTTCAAAATATTTTATATGATTTGATGAACAAATTTTTATTATTTTATTTTCTACTTTTCTTAAAAAAAAATAAAAAAAGTTTTCTTACTATTTAGTGGTTATTTCTATCGAGATAAATATCATGGCAAGGGTAAATTAACTTATTCAAATGGATCTTATTACACTGGAGATTTTGAGCGTGGTGAAAGATGTGGTGAAGGTTCCTATATAATACCTGGGGGAGTTTCATATGTTGGTCAGTGGATGCATGATATGAAGAATGGTAAAGGAAAGATGACATATGAAAATGGTGATGAATATGATGGAACATGGTATCAAGATATGGTAAGATATACAAAATCATAGCATATATAGAGTATAAATCATACAAGTATTTTATTATTTTAGTTCAATGCATTTTGTAAATTTTCTTAGTTTAGTGCATCTTATGTTTAGAAATTTGCTTAGTTCAGATGGCTGTTTCAAACCAAGCTTTACGGCTTCTTGTTATTTTTTGAAAATATTGTTTTAAGGAGTTTTACTAAAACATTTATAACTTTTGAAATATTGGAGGAAATTTTGTTTTGTAAAAAGAATAAAAACACCAATAAAATGTTTTGTCTTAAGACATTTAATGCATTAGTAAAAATCTCTTTTAGTTTAGAATAAATGCAACAAATGATGGACTTGGCTGAATTTTAGTAGTTTGATGTTACTTTTTATCAAAAAAAAATCAGAAAAATTATTTATGATAGTTATTATCAAATGCACTCATTGTTTAGTAATTATAAAAACAAAAAAAACCTTATTTAATTGTTAAAGGTTAACTAAAACAGACTTTATTGAAGCCTGAAAGCAAACCGCAACTTTCACAAAGTTACGAAAAATTTTGTTAAAAGGGGGATTAGCTGTTAAATGAGTGCGTTTTTAAATCTAGAAGTTCTTATTTTAGAAATTAATATCACTAAGATGATAAATTCATTACATTATAAAATAAAGATTTCGATTTTGGAGTATTTAGTTTAAAGTATTTAAAAAAACTTGAGCTTTTTATTTCTGTGCATACAGTTCTAATAAGATGGTGTTAGGTTGTTAATAAATAAAGAATCACCGAGTCTAATAAAGTAACTCATGACTAAAATTTAGTTAAAGTTTTTTAACTAACCTTGCTTTTGGTAGTAGAATTATTTTATGACACTTAAATAAATAATTTCTTCTCACAAAAAACAAAGTGTTTGTTTAAATATACAAATAGCTAACTTAAATCTTTTGATAGTTCATTTTTATTATCATAAAAAATTGTTTTATAGTCAGTTGGTCCATTGATAAGTTCTTTAAGTGATAAACTATCTTAGTATACCCAGTTGATTCATACTTCATTCTAAACCAGAAGAACAATTGCTCAACTCAAAATTATGACAATAACGTTTACAAATTCTTAATTTATTAAACAAAATTTTTACACCAACTTGATATATATGAGACTTATATTCCATTCTTTAACCAAGGTAAAACTAACTTCTGATGATAATGATCAAATGAACATCTAATATATTAAAAAAATGTTACATATAATGAAAGTCAATGTATTTTTTAAATTAACTACATAAACATACAAGATCATACCCAACAAACATACCAGTTGCTCTGATCACAAGTTAAAATAGTAAGCTATTTTTACAAACATTTGATGCTAGACTTAAACCTGATTTATATTCTATTCTTAAACCTGAGTGAAGGTATTGCATAGGTATAATTAACTTCTGAAGATTGGAATAGAATGGGCACCTACATAATATATAAAATCAATATAATAAAAATTATAAATATTTTAAACAAACATTACACATATTAAGACAGAATAAAATTCTCCTATTTATAAATTAAGAATCTTATATTATTTATCTTAGATGTAAAAAGTTTTTTTTTTTTTAATTTTTTAAATATTTAAAGTAAATTTGTTGACCACAAACAAGGCAAAGACCTTGTCTATAAAATGAATTAGGTCTCCATACTCCATCTGCAATCAAATATATTTATAAAACTTTGTTTTAACTTCTAGTTAAAACGAAGTTTTATGAATATATTTTATGTATATTTTATATACTGAAAAAATTTCTTTTATACATGCACAATGCGAAGTTTTAGACTAGAAGTTTTATGAATAAAACTTCTAATCTAAAACTTCGCATTGTGCATGTATAAATGAAATTTTTTCAGTATATAAGTTTTTAAATATATAAGTCAAGACATTCTATATCTTCACCCTTTCATGCTAAACACTCGTACTTCTATCTCACTTTTTCAAGAATCACCAATAATTTCACAAAATTGATGAAACCATTTTTTGTCATGTACTGCACCCAATTAATGTTACAATCATAAATTGTAATTAAACAACTGGTACTAGCACACTTTTCTTTACTGTTTACAGGTTTTTTTATTGGAGAAGTTTAGGGATATGCATTCTAATTCAGAAATTTTTTTATTAAAAGCTAACCAATCCGCCGGTAGATTTGCTTTACCTACAAGTTGATTTCCTAATAAATGCAAAACTTCTGCTGTTTTAGAACATTCAATGCTTTTAGCACCCCACAATTCATTCGTTCTCACATCTCATTATGCAACAAAGAAGAATCGGCTTGACAATCTAAAGTCTTACACTCCTTCAACAATCACTTTTGCAGTTTTAACACAACTTTTAACATAATATACAAAACAGATGGCACTACATTATCTAAAGTTATTATGGGGAAAATTACAGGAGCAATAACTGAATTATGAAACTTACCTAGAGCTCTTAAGTTTCCACCTTGTCTATCTTCATAGAAGTTCTCTTTGTAAGCACTTTCCAGAGATTGTGTTGTCCTCCTTAATGTTACAATTAGCTAGTGTGTGAAGCTTAGAAGCATGGTTTCTTAGAGAACTCTACTCAACTAGGTCTGTAGAACTAGGAAAGCTAGCAGCTGAACCATGGTGTCCCAGAACACCATCGATGAAATGGAAACTTCTACCTAAGAATAACATGACTATTTTGCCTTATAGCTTAAAATCAAAACAAAATTTTTTTATATTTCTTTTTTTGGCGTGTTAACTTCAGGCACATTTTTGAAACTTGCCATTACCAGAAATCAAAATCAATTGGCAAAAGAAAGCTCATAACTAAATAACTTGCCTCTTTATTTTAAAGACTGTCATTAAAATGGAAATGACACTGTTAGTGATCTTATCTGCCTTAATTATTTGTTCCCATCCAATGTGTTGTTTCAAAATTTTCCTCTCAGTTGAATACATAAATATTAAAATAAAATTGACTTCGTATTAAATATAATACAAATAAATAAAATAATATTAATAAACAAATAAATGCACTAGATTAATACGGATTTAACAACTTATCTGAGAAAAACTCTGCGTAACTTAGTTTACTTTATACTTCAAAAATTGACTCGCCAAAACAGTTGTTTTGACAAAATTTGTTAATAAATAGTTTGGAATGTAACCCATAAAGGTAACGTCATCGCAATAAAATGTCAACACAAATGTACACCTAAAACTAACAAGATTTGTTGTAAAACATGATATTTTTGTAAACATTTTTGATAACATAGCTGAAGGTACATAAAATAATTTTTTTATTTTGTTTGCATAAAAGGTTGAAATTTCTTTAATTTACGTCATTAATCAAAAAAGTTACGTTTTGCATATAAAAACGATAAATTAAAAAGTATAAATGCTTTAAAAACAGTCTTTTTGTAGGAAAATCACCAGGATAACGTAGGAAACTGATAGAATAGACATTCATGGCTAAGTGTTCCAAATTTCAACTATCAAACATGACCAAAATTTGAAGACTAAACACTAAAAACACCCGAAATAGGGGTATTGCATCAGCCATTCAGTTGTTCTGATTGCATCATAACTTTTTTTTTAGTTTTAATTGTTTTTTAAAAGGTTTCTTAGCTGTTCTAAACACCTTATTCTAATTTTTTACCAGTTTTTTTAGATTGAAATAAAAACATTTATGGGGTGAAAAAAATCCCTGACACTATTTAGAACTTTTTGGAGATAATATTTCAGCAGTTCTTGATAACATTAAGGTTGGATGAAATTAAGGGCCAATAGGAAAATAATTCAGTATTATATCAGTAAACAACTTCTTAATTTTTTTAGCTGTGTAACATGATGCTAAATCTTGTTGAAATATGCTGGTTTTGGTAATATCCAAATGTAGTTTTATTATATTTTTCAATACACATAGATACTTTTGTGCATTGAATTTTTTGCCTTTTTTAAAGATGTGAAAGGCATGGTGACCTTATGCTGCTCCTTATACCATAACTGATGGAGGATGTTTGACTGTTTATATGGTATACTTCAGATTCAGGCGTTCTCCCACAGGTCTTTTAATATAATTATAGCCCATGTTTTCAATCAGTTGAAGCATAATTTCATCTTTATACTCTAAAACTCAGTTTATGGTTCTGAGGTTGGTAGTCAGGTTTCCCGAACTGTGAGGTAGCTCTCAGTGAAGCTGATTCCATCAATCAGGTGTCCCTGTTTGTACTTTTGGTGTGCATTTCCAAGGCCACATTTGGAGCCCTTTATTACAGCTTAGGGTTATTAATAGTAATGAGGCAATTGGTTGGGCTATTGAACAGTGTACTAAGTACTATCTATGCTTTGAGTCAAGTTCTTTAACAAATTTTAAAATGAATACAGTGCCAAAAATTATAAAACTCAAAAAACCATTGTCATCACCAAGTTCTCTAAATCTATCATTCACTAATATTCGTGGTCTTTGAAGTACTTTTTCTTCTGTTGAATCTTATCTCATGCAAAGTTCACCAGACCTATTTGCTCTTTGTGAGACTAATTTGAGTTCAGCTGTCTCATCTTGTGATCTCAGTGTTGACGATTATCTTACTTTAATTCATAAAGACTCCAATAATCACATGCTTGTCCTGGGCATTAACATTGGTAAGAATTCACCCATACCCATTTCTCCACATTCACCCTTGGTGCTTCTGATCACAGTTTGATCTCTCTAAAACTATTATCTCATTCTTTTTCATCAACTGAATCCCCCTATCATTGTACCTCTTACAACTACCTTAAAGCTGACTGAGATTCTTTCCATGACTTTCTTCGTGATGGCCTTTGGGTAGAAATCTTTCGTCTTCCTGTTGACATTTTTTATTCCCTCTTGACGATTCCAGGTCAAGCTTCACTCTTCTCCATGGTTTTCCTTAAATCGTGCTGCTGTAATTGCCAATTGAAATTTTTACTTCCATATCTATCAGCAGAACAATTCTTCAGGAAACAGACATCTGTTTATTACTGCTAGAAACCATTGCAAAAGGGTTTTGTCTAACACCAAAGCCTGCTATTCTCAGGTCATGAAATCTTGTATTGCATCAAAAAAATCAGACTTTGGTGGCTTTTGAAGAATTTTTAATAGTATCAATAATAAGGGCAAATCTGTAATTTCACCTCTCTTGTATGGTTCAGACTTTGTTACCTCACCTAAAGACAAAGCTGAATTGTTTGCTAAGAACTTTTCATCAATAACATCTCTTGATTCCACTAGTTGCGTTCTAGGTTGATCCATTGTTTGACATTCGTATCACTCCAGAGTTCTGTATGTGATTTCCTGATTCGACTCTACACTACAGCTTGTGGCCCGGACAACATACCTGTTATAGTCTTGCAGAAGTGTTCTCCAGAGCTGTCGTCTATACTTTCAAAACTATTGAACAAGTGTTTGTCAGAGTCTTGTTTTCCAGTCTGCTGGAAAGCAGCATCTGTTATCCCTATTTTCAAAAATTCTTGAGAGCGATCTGATTCATCTAACTACTGTCCCATTAGTCTTCTTCCTATCATAAGCAAGGTTTTTTAATCTATAATTAACAAACACTTAATCTCTCATCTTGAATCTAATAACTTACTTTCTGATCATCAGTATGGATTTTGATCTTTTTGTTCTACAGCTGATTTACTATCAGTTATAACCGATATGTTTTATTGTGCATTAGATAAAGGTGGAGAGGTTAAGGCCATCACTCTTGACGTTTCTAATGCTTTTGATAAAGTTTGGCATGCTGGTCTTCTCCATAAGCTTTCTTCATATGGTGTATCTGGCAACATCTTTAAGATTATTGAATCTTTCCTTTCCAATCGTAGTATAAAAGTTGTCCTTAATGGACAGCAGGGGTTCCTCAAGGTTCAATCCTTGGTCCTATTGCTAGCTTCCTCAAGGTTCAATCCCAGCCAATTGTTATCACAATAATTTAGAACTATATTTATGAACAGTAATGTACTCAATGAGTCATCTACCTTTCATCTTCTAAGATTAATTCTTACCTCCAATCTTTCTTGGAAATCATATATCAAATCCATTACAAAATTAGCATCTGCTAAGGTTGCATCTTTTTATCGGGCTTGACACTTTCTTACTCCGGATTCCATTCTTTATCTCTATAAATCTCAAATCCATTTTTGTATGGAATACTGTTGCCATATCTGGGGCGGATTTTCCAATGATGCCCTTTCTCTTTTAGACGAGGTACAAAAACGCATTGTAAACATAGTTGGACCCACTCTTGCAGCCAACCTTTAACCATTATTCAATTGTCACTATTTTGATTCTCTTTCTCTTTTCTACAAATGCTATAATGGGCACTGCTCTAAAGAGCTAGTGTCTCTTGTGCCATCTACTAAAATTCATTCTCTTGTTACTTGTCATTCAATTAAGTCTCATCCTTTTTCTGTGACTGTTCATAAGTGCTCCAATGTATATATATATATATATATATATATATATATATATATATATATATATATATATATATATATATATATATATATATATATATATATATATATATATATATATATATATATATATATATATATATTGAAATTGTCTTCTGCCACCCCCTAAATGTGTTCTATGTAATAAATTAACACTAAATTAAAAAAAAATTTTTCTCAAGACCCTTAAACATCAAACTAATATTTTGATAAAAAAGTTCTTTAAAAGTATATCATGTTGGGTCTCAAAAGAAGTGAAATTTTAAAAAAAATTTCAAAAATAATAAGAACATTTTATATCAAATCCATTACAAAGTTAGCATCTGCTAAGGTTGCATCTTTTTATCGGGCTTGACACTTTCTTACTCCAGATTCCATTCTTTATCTCTATAAATCTCAAATCCATTTTTGTTTTGATTATTAATCTAGTTTTAAAGATTAAGCTCTTTAAAATCACTTAATTCAATTAAATCACAAAATTAACTTAATATGGAAAAAATTGAAATGCTAGATTTTAAATTTTTTTTTTTTAATTATCTTAAAATATTCAAGTATAAAAACAACTTGTCCAAAAGTTCTTAGCTGTTAATGATTAAAAGAAAACTTTTTACTTGAGAGAAAATTTTATATAAATTAGACCATAACTTAAATAGTGTTTTCTCAAGAACCGTATTAGGTATTGATTTAAAATTTTTAAAACATGCGTTTATCATATATATACTATATCAAAAAATTTCAGCAAAATCTAAATTAGTCCATTGTGTACCTATACTTCACTTAGCATCAAATAACCAATATGTTCTTATTTGCATAAAATTACTAAATTTGTGATTAATAATTTAACAATTATAATTGCATATAATTAATAAATTTCTGGTTATTAATTATAAACATTTATGATTATTAATTTTCTTTGTTAGAGAATAGGTCAAGGAGTATTATTCTACAATTATGGTGGGTTTTATAGAGGACAATGGCAAAATGATCTAATGCATGGCACTGGAGTTATTGAGTATAAAGATGGTTCTACTTATGACGGTGAATGGGATAATAATAAGGTTTTTTTTTTACTTTTATTATGTATTGTTATAAATGTAGGCAATATTAATTTCAAAAATCCATTATGCTTGATCAAATATATGTGCACAGCAACCATAAAAAAATTCTGCAACAATTATATTTTATTAAAGTTTCTTGTGGAGTGTAGTTAATTATTTTTATTTATTTAAAGATGTGTGGCCATGGCAAAGTAAAGTATCCTGGGGGAACTTGTTACACAGGTATTTTATAACTTTAATATTAAACTGTATTAAGATAAAATTATGCTGTGTAACATGGTTTTTAAAATCTTTTCTATTTATGTTCAAAACTCTTTTTATATGGTTAGGAGCATGGAAAGACAATTTTCCTAATGGTAAAGGAATTTTAACTAAGGCCAGTGGTTGGTCATGCGATGGGAACTGGGTGCAGGGCAAGGTTTGTATTTTTAAATATATATATGTGTGTGTGTATATATATATATATATATATATATATATATATATATATATATATATATATATATATATATATATATATATATATATATATATATAAATAATGTATATAAGTATATATGTATATATATATGTATGTATGTATATATATATGTATGTATATATATATAGTATGTATATATGTATATATAAATAGTATGTATATATATATATATATATATATATATATATATATATATATATATATATATATATATATATATATATATATATGTAAATATATATACATATATCCTTATAGTGTAGTCAAAAGAGACTTTTATGGTTAAAAAAGTCTCTTTCGACTACAATTTTTTTACTTGTCTCTTAAGCTGCATTTTAATGTCGTCAAAATGTCAAAGCAATTAAATTTATGCGGAAGTACATTAAATTTTATTGTTTTTAAAAAAAACAGCAGAAATAATAATGACTAGAAAGTTTTTTTTAATTAGTGGTGTTTTTGTTTTATTTAAAAACATTTTTAAAACATGCGTAAGTTTATACTACATCGACTATCTTATAGCCTGCTGCTACAAGGGAGTGTTGCTACATTGACTATCTTATAGCCTGACTCGCAACAGAGTGCTGCTACATCGACTGACGAATAGCCTGACTCGCAAGGGAGTGCTGCTACATCGACTGACAAATAGCTTGACTCGCAAGGGAGTGCTGCTACATCAACTGACAAATAGCCTGACTCGCATGGGATTGCTGATACATCGACTGAGGGTTTGGTTTGAGCAGGCAGTCTATCATTTAAAAAAAAAAAAAGATTTTTCTGAAGTTTTTTAACATTTTCTGGTCAGGCTTATTAACGCACTCTTTAAAAGAGAGAGAGAGAGAGAGAGAGAGAGAGAGAGAGAGAGAGAGAGAGAGAGAGAGAGAGAGAGAGAGAGAGAGAAACATAGCAGTTATTTGGCTGTGGACATTTTTGCTTTTGAGTTAAAGTTGAAAACTATGTTGCATAGAGAAAAAGTAAAAAACTAACTTTGTTTATAATCTAAAAAGGAACAAAAAAATAAAAAAATAATGATTAGTTTAATAAAGATTTATTTTTGTTTTAATGAAAAAAAAGTGTTTTTTAATAATAAAAAAAATGCCATTGCAATTTATGCAATGAGTTCACAATATCATAATAAAAGTTGCACATTTATAACATATTGAATATAGTATTTTATATATAGGCATGTTAGGGGCTACATGCTTATGTAGTAGCTATGATACAGGTAAAATACTATGTAGTAGATATGTAGCTGGCTATGTAGTAGCTATTAGTTGGTTATGTAGTTGGTTTATAACAGGTTATGTAGTAGCTATATAATTGTTGTATAATAGCTATGTAGTGGGCGGATACCCCATAGGCTATGTAGTACCTATATATTGGCAAGCCATACAGCAGCTATTAGTGGGTTATTGTTGTAGTTATATCCTAAAAAGAATTTAAAAAAATACAGCTTAATCAAAGGTTTGACTATTTATTCTTGTGATTGCCCAGACTATCCTGCAAATTAAATTAATTTGTATAACTTATGATTTCATATAGTAAAAATCAGGTTTAATTTAAATTTTTTTAATTATTAAAGTGTTATAGTAATTAAAGCGAGCATGATACAGATGGGCATGATAAAGAGATGGAACCTTAGCAGATGCTAATTTTTCAATCAATTTAGTATATGGTTTCCAAGAAATATTGGAAATAAGACTTAACCCTAGCAGATGATGGGTATGTGACTCATCAAGTACATTTAGAAATGTTGAGAACGATAGCCTTAGCCTCTCCACATATATCAGAAATTACCGATAAAAAAAGTAGAACAAAAAGATCGAAATCCATATTGATGATCAGAAAGTTATTAGATTCAAGATGAGAGGTTATGTGTTTGTTAATTAAAGATTCAAAAACCTTGCTTATGATAGGAAGAAAAAAAGTGGGATGGTAGTTAGATAAGTCAGATTGCTTCTCCAGCAGGCTGGAAAACAAGACTCTGATAAGCACTTTTTAAATTGTTTTAAAAGTATAGATGACAGCTCAGAAGAACACTTCTGCAAGACTATATGGTTCGGACAACATATCTGTTGTCTAGACCACAAGCTGTAGAAGAGTCTAAGCAAGAACTCACTTAAGATACAAATCCGGAGTGATACGAAGGTCAGGCAATGGGTTGACCTGTGTTTTGGCTGTATCAGGTAGAACATGACTAGTGGAATCAAGAGATGATATTGATGAAAAGTTTCTAGCAAACAATTCAGCTTTGTCTTTAGGTGAGGTGACAAAATCTGAACTATACTAGAGAGGTGGAATAGACGATTTACCCTTGTTATAGATACTGTTAAAGATGATATTGATTAAAAGTTTCTAGCAAACAATTCAGCTTTGTCTTTAGGTGAGGTGACAAAATCTGAACTATACTAGAGAGGTGGAATAGACGATTTACCCTTGTTATAGATACTGTTAAAGGTTCTGTAAAATTTATGAGCCTAATTTTTGAGATGTAATAGGAGATTTCATGACCTGAGAATAGTGGGCCTTGGCCTTAGACAAAACTGTTTTACAATGGTCCCAGCAGTAGTAAATGAATGTCTGTTTTATGGAGAATTATTTTTCTGATAGATGAAAGTTATTGTTATGATTGGAAATTGCAGCCGCACAATATTTTTTGATCGGAAGTATAAGTTCAAGAAGACAAAGGGTAAATGACTCATTGAGTACATTACCGTTCATAAATATAGGAAGATCTAGATTATTACGATATTGATTAGCTGAATAAAAATTGAGTTTTATCTAAGTTTAAAACTTTACTATCTTAAACTAAATTTAAATTTATTGACAGGTTTTAAATTCAAACTTCATTCAAAAATATTGAAAATTGCAAAAGTTAGGATCATGCAAAACTTATAACCCCTTCATTTTGGGGGGGTCAGAAATTTTGCATGGCCATAACTTACGCAGTTTACAATATTTTTGATTGAAATTTTAAACCTATTGATTTAAATTTAGTTTAAGATAGTAAAGTTAAAAATTTTACAACACACTGCCCTCACATTTAGACAGGGGGTCAAACGTATAAAGTTTTTTTGTTTCCAGGCCTCTACCACTGACATAAAATATAGGCGTACTTACATATATAGGTGTACTTACTTAAGTTTGGAGTTAGCACATTGCATGAAAGTGTCATATCTGAAACATAAAACCTGTTAGATTTTTTTATGTTAATTTATATATATATATATATATATATATATATATATATATATATATATATATATATATATATATATATATATATATATATATATATATATATATATATATATATATATATATATATAATATATATATATATATATATATATATATATATATATATATATATATATATATATATATATATATATATATATATATATATATATATAATATATATATCCCAAACCTCTGAGACATGTTATATTCATATTAAAGAGAATGATACTAAAAATGTTTGGGCTCAATTTTTTTGATTAAAGCAAAAGAATAAATGCATACCAAGAAAAACTAACTTTTTTATTTTAGTTGAAGGTCACCTTTTCTATTTTGTCATAGGATAAAAAGTCAGCATATTATACGCTGCAATCTACAGACTTGATAATTTATTCAAGCGCTTTTTATTCCTAAGAGTTTAAGTACATGACATCATTGACTTTTTTGTTTGTTTACATAATCGATCTTTTACTTAAACAAAAAAATCAATAAAATCATGTACTGAAACTCATAGAAATTTGAGTTGACAACAAAATTTGACTAATTGACATTGACAAATTGACAATAATGACAAAATGACAACAAAATTTTGACCTACAACTAAAAAGAGAAGGCAAGCTTCAACTAAAAATAGAAAAAGTTATTTTTTCTTGGTATGATGAAAACACTGAAAATAGTTTAACATATTTTATCTTTTAAATATGTTACATGGTTTAACAAATGATAACTTTGTTTTTACACCTTACAAACTATCAAACTAAGCCTAATGTAATGTAATGTTAAAGTGTTTGTTGTTATTTTACTAAAAATAGTTACAGATAAGGATTTAAATACAGCTCATTCAAATGACGCAAAAAAATACGTTATTATAGATTTTCAAGTAAACAATGATTAACACATTTACAAGGACAAATGTCAAATACTTTATGGAATGAACCAAGTAGGTCCTGAAACATAGATAAATTTCTTATTTCATCAACATATTTCTTCAATCATTTTGTATCAGTAACCAATTTATCCAAGCTTTTCAGTATGCTGTTATATAAAATTGTTGGCAACCACACCCTTAATCATATGTTTACCAAATTATCAGCTAGTATCTTATTTATGTCTCTGATTGATGGTTCTTCAGAGTCTAAGGATTGTGAGAAAGTCTTTGCATGTCTGATGTATAGATAATGCTTAATGGCATCTGCTTTTGTTTTTTCTGCAATTGACTTTCTGGAAGTTTACAAGGTTGGCCAAGTATTGAATGTTCTGTGTCACTTCTGGTTTTGATAAACTTTTCCTTCAAGTTCATTATGCAATCTAAAAAAGTAAGAATAAAAAACCAATCGAAATCCACATTAAAAAAAAAAAGTTAAAAAAAGTCATGTTCTCTTGTGATTGAAAATATCAGGTGCCAACAAATCAATACGCAAACATTCAAACAATTCTACAATGTGTTAAACTTTAACAATCAAAATGTATTTAAAGCATGCATATTTCAATATTAATTTTGCATTCAGAACACTATAATGCAACACGCAATATTGTGAGTGTTGTATTATCGCGATTATATATTTAAAAACAACAACCTGATACTAATTGATTCTATCACATTCATTACATAAAATCTTATACATATACATAAATTAAAACTCCCATGACAATTCTTTAATTACAACAGTCATTAAAATAGCCCTTAAAAGTAATCATAAAAATATGCGTGAACTTTAACGCACTTCTTTACGTGACATCTAGCACGTACGATTATAATTCACCAATCTTAGGCAATAGTACAGTGATAAAGTAAAAATGAAATTAGAAATAGTGTCAATGTCAAATATGGGTATAGTTGATTAAATAAAATTTGAAATATATCATTTGAATTATTGATGAATTCGAACTATGTAGAAAAGCGTTATTTAAAAAGTTTAAACAAAAGTTGCCCTACTAAGATGTTGAAGGAAGCTCCAATTTTCATTTTTTTCATAGCAACTTTTTGTAATGGTTACAATAAATTAAAAAAATATGACCCACCCTAATTTGCACCCTTTTTAGCTTCACAAGCTTCTTTTCTTTTTCTTTTTTTTTTCTAGACTTTCTTGCTCTTCTTTCTGCTTTTTTCTTTGTTTTAACAGTTCTTTGAAGGGTGTACTTGTAAGAATGTTTGAGCTCATTTTTTGGCTTTTTAGTTTTTTCTAACATTCTTTTGCTTTAGGCAATGCTTTAAAAATCAAAAACTCTAACAGACTTTTTTGGTGTTAGCGATTGCTATATGTTCTTCTGGAAGATTTATATAGTGGTTTTCTTCTACTTGGGTCAAAGGATTAACATTATTTTTCTCAGTTTCATCACCAACAATGTCATGGTCAGTAGTTTTTACAGCATGTTTGCTAAATACAAGTAGATTTTAAGACTTGATCCCTCATTCTTTAAACCCATTAACAGTATTTCCAACTGTAGCTGCTTTTAAGTAAACAGTGTTCAAAAGATCATCAATATTTTTGTCTGTGATGGGTTCTCCTAGATGAGTGACCATAAAGTTGTCACATGCTTGGCTATAGTAGGTCTTTAATGGGCCAAAAAATGACATATCATGGGGTTGGAGATGATGTGATGCGTGGGGCAGCAACCCAACCATGAAGATATTTTTCTCTTTGCAGTATAATAAGATATAGCAGAGATTTTTTGCTTGGTTTCATGTATAGATAAAATTTCTTTAAAAATAATTAAAAAGTTTCTATTGTTGCTCCAGCTTTTATCCCAACAATGGCTGGTGGGGCTTTTTCTACAAGTTCAGGAAACATTTATTTTCTGGCAAAAATCAGAAAAGCTGGCAGGTAAAAGCCAGTAGCGCCAATGCAACAAATGATAGTTACATTTCTTCCTTTTTCTACTGAAACAGTTTTAGAAACTCTTCTAGATCCTATAGGACTGAGAACTATGGGTAGCTATGGTAACAGCTTATTAAGCCCAATGGACTTATCTGTAGATTGAAAAAGCAGGGAATTTATATTTTTATCGTTGTACCCTTAAAATGTTGAAAGACTTGTCTACACTTGGTTTATTGAAATCCAATGCTCTAGCAATTGACCTTGCTTCTGTTTTGCGTACACCAAGTTTATATTTCTCTGTAAAATTAGCCAGCCAATATCCTTCCACCATCTTTGTATCCTTATTGAACGGATACGAAATACCATATTCCTCAGCAAAGTCAAACATTAGTTTTCTACAGTGTTTTTTTATTAATCCAAAAAATATTTTGTCAATTGCTGTTATGCAGGATTTTAAATCTTCCTGTTGTGTAGCATTAAAGCATTGAAGACTTTTCAAAATCTTCTTTCATGAAGTGGCATATTTGAGGTTTAATAACAGAATTTAAACTCAGAGGTTAGGTCAATTAATTATAATGTTCAAATTAATATTTTTCTTAAAATCAGTTCAAAATTTATTTTAAATTTGATTTAAATGTTAAATTTAATTTAACTTCTGGATAATAATCATAGTTAGTTTTTAAAAATTTCAAAACACAGGGCAAGATGACGAGCTCACTATCTTGCCCCTATCATTTTGCCTCGGACTGCCTTTTAAAATATGTTTGTTTTCCTTGCCATGAAGCGATTATTTGACCTATTTTTGGTTATAGATAGTACTTAAACTAAAACTAAGTTACTTATAAATGTTAAAGAAAAATGAAATAGCTTACTTATATCTACAGCAGAGCTTATTTACACATGCATATAAGTTATAACGTGGCAGTAATAAAAAAATTGCGATTTTAGCGTCTCTATACATTTTTTTAACTAACAGCCTATGGGAAAGCCAGTATTATCCAATGTGTATATATATATATATATATATATATATATATATATATATATATATATATATATATATATTTTTAAATTTTTTTGTCAAGTGATTTTCTACTAATTTATATATATATATATATGTATATATATATATATATATATATATATATATATATATATATATATATATATATATATATATATATATATACACACTTACTAAAGCGTGTTTTAATAAGCATTTGCTCACTTTTTCTGCTTACCTGGTGCTATACCGTTTTTTTCGAAAAAGAAGAAAAAACGAAGAATGATGAATGAAATGATTGCTTCCCCATCCCAAACCCTCAGTCGATGTAGCAGCACTCCACTGCAAGTCAGGCTATTTGTCAGTCGATGTATGTACTGAAGCCCTTAGCAGCAGGCTATTTCTATATGACATCAGATTGCTTACAATTGTATGCAGTACTATTTATATATATATATATATATATATATATATATATATATATATATATATATATATATATGTATATGTAAATATATATATATAAATACAACCCTTGAAATTAGAGTCCGCATTCAGCAATGCCGACCTGAAAGTGTTTGAGGTTGGCAAAAAATTGCCGATCTCACTTCTCTGTTTTATGGTCCGACCTTTGTAACAAATAACTTTTGCCGACCTTATTTTTCCTAATTCCGAGGGTTGTGTATATATATATATATATATATATATATATATATATATATATATATATAATATATATATATATATCATCTGTACCAAGTTTCAAGTGTATAGCATTTTTTGTTTGGTTGGGAGAGGCGTAAAGGTTATAAGTGCGATTTTTTGCTGTTAAAAAGTATGGATCAAAAGATTTGTATCAAATTTTGTGTAAAAAATAAAATAAAGTGCTCCAAAACACTTGAAATGTTGACAGTGGCATACAGTGAAAATGTTCTGAGTAAAAAAAATGTTTACAAGTGGTACAAACTCTTTCAAGATGGCCGGGAAGATGCCAATGACGAGCTTCGCTCTGGTTGCCCAATCACGTCAACAACTGATGAAAACGTTCAAGCAGTGAAGAAAATTGTTTTGGAAAATTGTCGAATCACTATCAGAGAAGTTGCTGAGGATGTTGGTATATCGCTTGGCTCGTGCCATGAAATTTTTTCTAACGTTTTGGACATGAAACGTGTGTCAGCGAACTTTGTTCCAAAATTGCTCAATTTTTACCAAAAGAACTGTCACATGAGCATTGCTCAAGAACTGTTGAATGACGTCAACCATGACCCAGATTTACTCAAAAGGGTCATAACTGGTGACGAATTGTGGATATATGGTTATGATATTGAAACCAAAGCCCAATCGTCCCAATGGAAGAGCCCAGGTGAGCCAAGACCGAAAAAAGCACGCCAAGTTCGATCAAATGTCAAAGTTTTGCTCACTGTTTTTTTTTGATTACCATGGCGTGGTGCATCAGGAGTTCTTACCATATGGTTGTACGGTCAATAAACAGTATTATCTTAAAGTTATGCGTCGTTTGCGAGAAGCAATACGAAGAAAATGTCCAGAATTGTGGAAAAACAATTCATGGCTTTTGCATCACGATAATGCCCCTGCTCACTCATCTTTGCTTGTGAGAGATTTTTTGGCCAAAAACAACACCACAATCATGCCTCAGCCACCATATTCACCGGATTTGGCCCAATGTGACTTTTTCTTGTTCCCAAAACTAAAGAAACCTTGAAAGGACGAAGATTTTGCAACAATTGAAGAGATAAAGACTGCATCGCTGGAAGAGCTCAAGGCTATACCGAAAAGTGCTTATGAGAAGTGCTTTGAGGATTGGAAAAACGGTTGGCATAAGTGTATTGTATCTGAGGGGGATTACTTTAAAGGGGACAAAATAAATATTGATAAATAAATATTTTCTCTTAAAAATACAAAGTCACCTTAATTTTTGAACACACCTCGTATATATTTTATATTTTTTTATGGCTTTTTTTTTAGCAAGAAGGACAATGTAAATTATGTGATCCCTCCAATAACTATGAGTATGATGGTATGTATTTTTTAACATTTTTTTTGAAATATTTTTAGTAAGAAATTTATATAAGCTAATTTTTTTAAAATCAAGGTCAATGGTCAAATGGTTTAAAGGAAGGGAAAGGTGTTGAAGTAACAAAATTTTCAACTTATGTTGGGGAATTTATTGAAGATCTAGTATGGATTCTTGTTCTTTAATTATTTGTTTTATTTTTATTTTTTCATGATTGAAAGTGATTTGAAAACATAGTATATATCAACACATTTGTCTGCAAATCTTAAAGTTTTCTCATTAAACATTGCTTTAAATCAAACACTAAAACTAATTCCTTAATAAAACTAAAGTAAGTTAGAGTGGGGTTCTTAATCTTAACCTTTTTTTAGCTACTTTTAAATTTCATTTTTTTATAACTACTTTTAAGTTATGCTAAATGCAATCATCAAAAATATGTGATTTTTTCTTGTGGAAAAATAATTATGTACAAGAGAAAAATGTGTTAGAAATATTTTGATTTGTGGTTATCAAGCAAAAATTTGTTCTCATGGCGGCACCTGGATATTAATAAAAAAAATAATATAAGTAATTTATAACAAATGTTTAAGCATTTGCAAGCAGGGCAACTAACGAAGCTCCACAATCTCCGTTCATTAGCAGGTTTCATTTAGTTTACAATTGCCAGCTAAAATAGCAGTTAGGTTCATCAAAATAGTTTTATTGTTGTGATTCTTTATAATTTTTGCTATGTTGCTTGTGGAGCTATAACTGACTTTTATTGTATTGCCAT
This sequence comes from Hydra vulgaris, assembly GCF_022113875.1. Taxonomy (NCBI): domain Eukaryota; kingdom Metazoa; phylum Cnidaria; class Hydrozoa; order Anthoathecata; family Hydridae; genus Hydra; species Hydra vulgaris. Next base: position 51,046,968 of record NC_061157.1, read on the forward strand.
TGAATAGTATATGAATCGGATTTGGTTATTGAAAGTTTTTGTCCATTAGTTGTAAGAAAGTTTTGCCTATATTTGTCAAAATGCTTTTATTTAAAAATCAATGTTACATTTTTTCAGATTCTATCTATTGGGTTGTAACAAAAGTTCGTAGAGTTTTTTCATAAAGATTTATTTGAACAAAAAAAATAGTTATAATAATAAATTAATCAATGTTATTCTCCGTTACTGTTTAAGACCTCCTCTCATCTCTCGACCAATTTGTTGATGCTGTTATGCCAAAAATCGGTCGGTCTGATGTCGAAAAAGTTGTTGAGCCAGTTTTTAAGATCCTCTTCGCCATCAAAGGTAACACCCCTCATTTGGTTTGATAGAGAGCGGAAAAGGTGATAGTTGGTAGGTGCAAGATCCGGAGAGTACGGTGAATGCTGAAGAACCTCCCATTCAAGCTCTTGGAGTGCGTTTTGACGAGTTGGGCAATATGGGGCTTGGCATTGTTGTGGAGCAAGATGACTTGACCTTGTCTATCGGTTTTTTTCAGCCAAATAGCCTCATTTACACGGTTCAGCTGGGCAATGTAGACCTCCTTGTTGACAGTGACGTTTCATTCGAGCATTTCCCAGTGCACCATGCCTTCCCAGTCCCACCAAACGCAGAGTATGGCCTTTTTTGAGTGAAGATCTTGCTTGACTCTTGGCCTCGGCGTCTCTTTTGGGGCCACCCCCTCCTTTCTTTGCTTTACATTGACGTACAGACACCATTTCTCATCTCCCGTGATGATTCGATACAAAAGCGCTGTTTGTGTCCATGTGTTGCTTGGTGGCGGGCAAGATGTTGAGCAGCAATTTGAAGGCATTTTTCTTTGTTTTCTTTGTTGAGCTCAGGAGGTACCCATGCTCCGAGTTTTTGAGTAAAACCAATTGATTGAAGGTGGCGAGAGATTGTCATTGCACTGATGTTCATTTTTTCAGCCAATTCACGAGTTGTTTGGCAACCATCTTCTTTCAATAGTGCCTTCAGATGCTCTTCGTCTTCAGATGCTCTTCGTCAAATTCTTCAGATCGTACGCTTCAAGGCATGTCTTCAAGGTCAAAGTCACCATTTTTAAACTTTGCGAACCATTTTTGTGCAGTAGACACACCTAAGACACCTTCCCCGTACACACTGCATATGTCTCGAGCGGCTTCGGCTGCTTTTTGACATTGATGAAAAGCAAAGAAAAGCAGATGTCGAAAATGCTGATTTTTTCCTCCTGGGTATTCCATTTCTGAGCCAGAAAAAAGACGAACAATTAAGTTATCCATAAAAACAAATAAAACCGTTTTGTAGACGAGAAAGAGCTCTTTCTAATGAATGTATGCACTTTGCTAAAAAACAAAACAAATCGTTGTAAAATAACTCAAACGCAAAACTCTACAAACTTATGTTACGACCCAATATCTGTGTGGCAGATTTTTTATGCATCACTACCAGTCCATCGTCTTGGTAAAAGTCCATATCGCTGTTGGTAAAGGTTTCTGATAATCAGTTTAATATATACAGACCTACCAGCTCGCAAACCTCAGCTCCATTAAAGTAACCCATTGTGATGTCAAAGCCGTTATTAGTTGACTTTTTTTTCCAAGTTTCATTGTTGAAAAACAACAAGGACTTTCTGCAATGGTTGGTTGTTCTGAATTCTTCTTTGCTAAATATTATATGTTGTTTTGTGAATGTTAAACAATTTTTCAGTATAATGCGGATATATACGTGTGGTGGAAGGGTAGAGTTTGGTGATGTCAAGTTGAATAAAAGTGCAGTATTTATTTTCTTTTATATTTTTGAATCATTTGATAACAGCGATATTTTTTCAGCGATATTTTTCCATTGGTTTAATTTCAATATATTTTTTATGGGTTTATTGATTTATCTTCAGGAGAGTGCTCGATGAATTGAAGTAAATTAAAATAAATTAGGTTAAAACAGAGCTGTATTTATATAATATTTATAATGTTGTGACGATTTTTACTCAACTAAACTCAACTAAAATTGAATAATACATATTGGATCAATTCCATAGTCGATTAAATCGACTGTTTGATTATTAAGTCGACTAATTTCGACTTTCGATTAGTCGACTTTAAGGTGATTTAATCAAAGTCAACGACACAAATTTTTTATAAATAAAACATTTTTTTCTTGTATAGTCTTTTTTTTCCACAAAAAAATTTTTTTTACCTAATGATTGTTGAAAATTAAGTTGAAAAATATGTAGTTTTATTTATTATATATATATATATATATATATATATATATATATATATATATATATATATATATATATATATATATATATATATATATATATATATATGTGTGTGTGTATATGTGTATATATATATATATGTGTGTATATATATATATATGTGTGTGTGTATATATATATATATATATATATATATATATATATATATATATATATATATATATATATATATATGTGTGTGTATATGTGTATATATATATATGTGTGTATATATATATATATGTGTGTGTGTGTATATATATATATATATATATATATATATATATATATGCTTGTTTATACTTACATTTTTTGCAAGTAAATTTTTTAAATAAAAAAACAGTTATTAATACGCAATATTTAAGTTTATAAATATTTTTTTTTACTAGCGAAATGGACAAGGATTAGAAAAATATTTAAACGGTACAACGTATGAGGGCATTTGGTCTCACGGACAAAAACACGGGAAAGGTATAAAGAAGCTAGTTAATGGCCTTTCCGAAACACAACGTTGGTCTTACGGTGTTTTAGAAAGCTCCTGTGTACTATTATCACCTAGAGAAATACCGTCTTTGCAACGCTTTTAAATGATAAGTGTTTTGTTTTGTTTTGTTTTGTTTTTATAGAGTTTTTTTACTTACGGCTCACGTACTTTTTTATGTAAAATTTATAAAAAAAAGTCAACGTCATAAATTTATTTTCTACTGTTCATTCTTATATTTATTCTTTCTGCTAGATTTTTTATTTTATTTATTAAATTTTCTAGTAAGTATTTTTTTAGTTAAAATTTTTTCAGTTAAGTTTGTGTAAAATACTTAATGGTTTGTATAAATACATGCATTTATTTGTGTTAACTATTTATTAAATTCGATAATTATTTTTTTTAATTACTTATTAGTTGCGAATTCATTTATTTGTGGACTTATCTACATTTAAAAAAACTATGCAAAAAAATTCCAATATTTCTTAATAAATCTAATCTTTTTTTTTTTTTTTTCAAATTCTTTTTTGTTTCAGTGTAAATTGATCAAGAAATTGCAAGCAAGATTCAATTTTTGTTTGTTTTCAGTGTAAATTAATTTTAAGCAAGGTTTAATTTGCTTCATTTTTTATTGTTTCCGTTGATTTTTTATGTTTTTTAACTTAAAAAAAAAAAATTCTTATTATACTATAAAAACGACCATTTTTAGAACAAAGTTTTGTTAAATTTTCAAAAATATTTGTTAATTTGATTTTAGTTAGCTTACTATAATCTTGCAGAATTCTTTGTAGCCTTTTAACTAAATGAATTTAAATTACTACGGTACGACTTTTCCATTGACTTTTCAATTTCAAAATTTAAAATTTTCTATGTTAACCCTTTTGCTCCGCTTCATTTTAAGATTTGACCACTCAGCGCGCAGTATTTTTAGCTAAAGTTGTAGATATATTAAAAATAAAATTTTGTTATGTTATCGTAATATCTGAACCTTGAAGTAAAGCTTTTCTGAAAGAGAAATGAGTATATTAACATAACTTGTATAGATTGACACCATACCTATCATAATGTTTTCACAGTGTTGGTCTTAAAAGCCTTTATTTTTTAAGAAATATTTTACATAGCACTTTTTTCAATAACGAGGCACTCGTTATTGAAAAACTTTTTAACATTCCATAGGCATTTTTAACTAGAATAAATAAAATATATTCTAATAGCACTTCTATTTCTTATATATTTTGAAAAAATTGTAGTCCTTGTTTTGGCAAAACTATGAGTATTTAAGAAACCAAAAAAGTACCTTGTTGTTTTGAAAATATATTGCCACTACGAACATGAAAATACATTTCTATTGAGTAGAAATGTGTTTTACTTATGTTTTACCTTAATTAAATGTTTACTACTCCTACTTGTGTTTTACCTAAATTAAATATAGCTTTATTACATGTTCGTTAGTAATTTTTACATATAATTATGCATATATAATGTCTCTAAAATAAGGTAGATAAAAAACATTTTAGATTTTAATCATAAGTCATAAGCTTAAATTAACTTTCTAAGGTTAGAAAAATAGAACAAAAATATATATACAATCATGAGAAATCAGTTATTTAACATTAGAGTCGTTATTCTTACTATTTTTGAGCTCATCAATAATATTTTTTATACTATTTTTGAGCTGATCAATAATGTTTTTAACTAGGGATTTTGTCAATCAGCGACCTCAGGAAGTCAATATGTAACTGGTTTTCAAAGTAAAAATAAAAGCAAAGTTTATAACAAAAACGTGTGAAGTTGTTGTTTTTTCGGACTGCTGTGGACTATTGATTTGAAATCGATGGTCAGAAATGCAATGCAAACTTTAGTTTTTGAGTTAAATGTATAGGTATGTTTAAAAACGTCAAAAGGCGTACTTCGGAACTGGCGAGAACGCCAAAAGGCGTACTTCGGAGCGGAAAGGTTAAAGCGTTTTTTGAAATAATATAGACCTTTCCTAAATTTATAGATTATTAGTGTAAAAATTTGAAGTTTTTGCTTTTATGGAATGAACCAAACTATAATGCAATTTAATTCAACCATATTATTTGATCACTTTTTACTACTGCCTCCTTCGACTACCACTTAAATTAAGTAATAATTTAAATAGTAATTTTTGTTGGGAAAAAAAATTTTCAATTAAATTCATTGAAAATTTTCGAATTTCGTTTAAAAAATAAGTGTGAATGAAGCGTAAATAGTAAATTATAATTAAACGTAATAGTGGTCATAGCTTTTACATATAAATATATATATTATAAAAAATTAATATAAAAATATAGTTTACTCTATTTTAGATGATTTTTTTATTTTATTTAACCAAGCAATTTTATTTTCTGCTGACATTTTATTAAACCGGCTGTTTTCTTTCATTATTTCGTCAACCAATAGCAACTTTATTTCAGTTTCGTTTTCTAAGCGCTTTTTTAAATTGGCATTACTCAACATTGTTGACTCTATTTTTCTTTTAAGCTTCTCGATTTCATTGGAAACCTTGTTTAGTTCTATTTGCAGTTTTTCTCGTTTCATTGACTCTTTTTGATACCTCTAACATTAAAGAATTTGATATAAATAGGTTTTCATAACATGCTCTTGTTTTAGTAGTAACAATTACAAAAAATTAAAAAAAATGTGTAACAAAGAATAAAAGGTGTAGCAAAAGAAAATTAAAAATATAAAAAAAAATAGAACCAAAAAACCCTATTTAATCATTTTCAAAAATAAAAATTCTCAGCCCTTAATTAATTCTTTTATTTAAGTTTAGCGCCACTGATGATAAAGCGTAAATAATAAATAATTTAAACAAAAATATAACAAAAGACTATAAATGTATAAATATGTATAAGTGTTGGGACAGTATATTTAATATATATATATGTATATAAATATATATATATATATATATATATATATATATATATATATATATATATATATATATATATATATACATATATATATATATATATATATATATATATGTATATATATATATATATATATATATATATATATATATATATATATATATATATATATATATATATATATATATATATATATATATATATATATACATATTATTATGTCCCAAAGAACAATATTTTTGAAAAAGATTTGCTTTCACCCTCCTAATGTGTTCTATATAATGAAATAACACTGGATTTAAAGAATTTTTTTAAAAAAATGTTTTAGGGGTCTCTCATGACCCTTGAACATTAAACAAGTTTATTATCAAAAAAAACAAGTGTATTATGTTGGGTTTCAAATGAAGCGAAATTATATGAAAGTTTAAAAAAATAATCCTTATATTATATGAAAATAAAATGTATTAGATTTAAATGCATAAAAAATGAAGTTTATTAACTAAAAACAAAAAAAAGTGCATTTTTACTAAAATTTTTAACAGAAATTTTTTTAACGATTTTATATGAAAGTTTCATACAATATCGCTTCATTTGAGTCCCAACATGATAAACTTTTAAAAAATTTTCTAATAATATTAGGGACTAATTAAATGTTCAAAGATCTTTAGGAACTTTTTTAAAAAAAAATTGTTAAAAATTTTTTAAATCCATTGTGTTTTTTTTATAATATAGAACGTGTGTTCTATTAAGGGCTGACCGCATATTTTTCAAAAATTTTTTTTTTTCAGACATCTGTATATATATATATATATATATATATATATATATATATATATATATATATATATATATATATATATATATATATATATATATATATATATATATATATATATATATATATATATATATAAACATATAAAAATGTATTAACATTAAGATGAACTTTTCGTATTTACATCTTTCCAATAATGTATCTCATCTGTTTTTCCAGAGTGATCTTTTATTCTAAAGTTTTCACTTGCATCTGCTTTTAAATTTTGAACGGTGGACTGTATCTCTTTCCATTTATTGTTTGCTTCGCTTACTTTGGAATCAAATTCTTGTCTAATAGCAGATTCAAACGTATAAAGTAACTTTGAGGCTTTAGAATCACTCATAAGGAATCAATAAATGTAGTTGTTACAATAATTCATCAAGATTTACTTTTTTTTATGTTTCACAAAAAACGTATTCTTTTGCTTACAAGACTTTTTTTTCATTGAAAATCTGTTATTATCAATAATTCAATTAATGCTTCAATGATTTTTTATAATTGATCTCTTTCACAAATAAATCGCTCTTTCTTTTTTTTTAAGTTTAATTTTATACTGTATTTTTTTTTTAATAAAGAATTGTTTTAAAAGTCTTATCATATAGTATACTGATATTCGTAGATTAAAATGTACATAGGTTAATATGTGCATAAATTAAATAGATAAATAAAAGATAAATAAACTTCAAATTTCTTTACTTAGCAAAGGTGTTTTAACTCCTGTCATTATACATATTTATACGTCATGAGACTGATTCATACTGCTGCGGCTGTTATTTAAAACAGTCTAACTTGTGCTCACGAATATATTTAGAAAGAAAGCCACCTTAAATATTTATTTTTATAAGCTATTGTTCATTTATTTTTGTTGTTTGGTTGTTCGTTTTAAGTTGTGTTTATTTGTTCTGCCACACATATCCGTGTAACAAATGGAGGTGTATAGCAGAATACCCTCCCATCGCTCCTTCCTCCTCCTTTTATCTAATTTTATGTTTGTTTGTCAATTTTTTACTCACAGTAATGTCTCTCATTTTACTTGTATCATAATATTTTACTCCTAGTAATTCTGTTTGCTTGTAGCCCCACCACATTTTACTCACAGTAAACTTTGAACGCAATAACTCTTGAACGCAATAACTCTTGAAGTTTATTGTAAAAATGATCTTAAAAATCAGATAGAGAGGAGGGGGGGGGGGGGGAGAGAAAAGAAGATTATTGTGTTACAACCTATTGTACTATGGCCTGTTTTTGCCACGGGCATATTGCTTGTTATTATCATTGTTTTTTATTTATAAATAAAATAGTTACTATTGTTTAAATAAAAGTTTGTAATATTTATTAATTTAAAAAGTAATACTAATAATAGGATTGTCTCACTTTTAAATGCTGTTAGAGAAAATTTACGAACCAAAACACGAAAGAAAGACTGAGTTTATATAAAATTAAAAGATTTAGAAATATGATACTGGTTTGACAATTTTTATAAAAATAAGGTGAAAAATCCAGTTACTGTTAAAAAAGAATAAACAAAACCAACCATTGAGAACTAAAATAATAGACTAAAACCAGTTTTACAGCTTCATTGTTCAGGCTTCCTTTATTTTATTTGTAGATAACTACAAGCAAACAGCATCTATAATTAAAAGTACGATCTAAAACGCAAACATATTAGGCATACCAAGAATTTATAAAGGACAAGAGAAATTTAAAAAACGAAAAGTTGGATATGTGTGATGTGTACTTTAAGCATAAGAAAAAAACCTATTTGATGATAAAAACCGGTAGCAACAAATATCATGTTGGCTAAGGAAGAAAATAAGCGGAATAAACAAAAAATCTTTAAAAATAAAACGTTTCATCATATATGCATAGGCCTGTCTTAGACGTTTTATTAATTATAGTCAGTGCAGCACATTATAAACTCAAATTTTGTCTTTATAATAGTATGGTGTGCAATATGGTTTAAAATACCAAAATGTTACACGTTTGATGAGCAATAAACCTTTTTGTAACGACTTTTGCAACCAGTGTAGTTGGTTTCATTTTGAAAAAAGAGCTAAAAAACTGTAAAACTCTGATGACTGTATATATAAAAATCAAAACTGTGAGTTAGCTAATTCGCTGCTATATATTGTTTTACAAAGAAGATTCGTATTACACAAAAAGGATAAAAGACCAAATGCAAATAATAAGAATAATAAGAAAACTTTTTTTTAATACAAATAATAATATATATAAAAAAGTAACACTGTTAAAAATGAGTGTGACATTGTACACGGCGTGCTTCTTGATGCAACACAAAGTATACTTATACTACCATGCAATAAATGAAATGATTTGATGGGTTAAACTTCTTTAATATAAGAGATTGAAGTAACCTTTTTAAAAGTTTCCACATGAAACAGCAAACAGCATTCAAAAAAGGTGATCATGTGAATGAATTAAACAAACTACGATGAGTTTAAAAAGAAAATGAATTTAACAAATATTTTTTTAAAAAAAAATAAAAAATAAAAAGAAATTAAAGAAGAAAAAAAAAGTTTTAAAAAATACATATTTCTTAAAAAATAAAAAGAAATTAAAGAAGAAAAAAAAAAGTTTTAAAAAATACATATTTCTTTTAAATTTACAATTTAAAAATTTTTTTTTACTTTAAAAATAAATGATATTAGTTTGACGTTTTTATATTTAAAAAAAAAAGTTTATGGAAGATTGAAACTTTTTGAATTCTAATTTTTTTATAACGAAATATTGGTAAAAAATGAAAAACAAGTATATTATTTAAGTTCTAAAAGGTAAAAAGAGAAAACGACCGTAATTAAACTAGATAAAAATAATGAAAATAATAATATATTCAATCTACGACACTATCAAATTGTATATGCAAACAAAGAAAATAAGCTAGTCGGTTATTTTAAAAGGTATTCTTAGATACAAGTTTAAATTAGTTTTTAAAAAGTTTTTAGTTTACTTTTCCATTTTTTCATTTTTATTTTACAATATTTGTAGTATGTTTTTTTTTTTGACTGTATCTTTTTCTCATTACATCTTTTTTTTTTCATTATATCTTTTTTTAAATGGGTTTTTATTGTATCCAATAATCTTTCAACACGAATTGTTCGTACGACTATTAAAACTAAATGTGTTTAGACTGAAATATTTTTACGTTTGGTTCAGTCTACACTAAAATATGCAGTTAATTAACTAAGGTTCATGACTTGATTGGACAAGAAGTGAATGTTTTAATATGTTAATATATTAAAACATAAGTTCTATTTTTTGTTCATAGAAGAATATATGTATTTTTACATATTCTTCGTATTATTTAAATCATGATAAATAAGTCTAAAAAAAGATGATCGATAAACCACTATGTTACCTCTTCTCAGGTCCGTAGCAACCGGGGCAAGGGGAGAGAGGGGAGGGGAAGCAGGGGCATTTGTCTCCCCCCCCCCTTATAATTTTTCAAATAAATAATTTTAAAAAAATTGAGTGAAAAAACGATTAAAAAAAAAAGTCCTTAAAAATATTTCGGGGTCTCTTAATCCTGCACTGCTCCCCCTCCCCCTCCAATATAAATTTTGTTCCTACAGTCAATATGATACTTCCGTGTAATATTTTTATCAATGTAAATGCCTAAAAATCTTGTGACCGACTACTTTTTTACTTCTATTTTATCAATAAAAAGTTTAGGTAAGCTATTTGGTAAAAAATGCTTTTTTGCGAGAGAGTGGAAAAGGATCCATTTTGTTTTTTCAATGTTTAAAGTTAACTTGTTGCTCTTAAACCAGTTAGAGATGTGATTGAGTTCTTTATTCATATTTGAAAAAAGCTCATAAATGTCACTGTTTGACAGAAATAAATTAGTATCGTCCGCAAAAATGTTACTCATAAAGTTAGAAGCTTTATTTAAATCATTTATATAGACTAAAAACAAAAAATGGCTTAGAATAGAACCCTGTGGAACACCACATTTTATGTCAATTAATTTTTCATTTTGAAAATAATCTCCATAGAAAACAAACTGTTTTCTATTATTCAAGTAAAGTTTATACCATTTTATTAATTTACCATTAATTCTTTAAAATTTGAGTTTTTTAAGTAGAATTTTGTGATCAACCGTGTCGAATCCTTTTAATAGGTCAAAGAAAATACCTAGTGTATATTGTGATCTACCAAATGAATAGGAGATTTCACGAATGAACTGTGTAATGGCTTGTTCAGTTTGACAATTTTTTAAAAATCGAATTGATTTTTATAGAGAAGTTTATTTAGATTAAGGTAATTGTATTTTCTATTGTATATAATTCTTTCTAAAATTTTTGAGAAAGTTGAAAGAACTGAGATAGGGCGATAATTATTAATATTTGATTTTTTTTCCGTTTTTGTACATAAAAGTAACTTTAGCTAATTTTAATTGGTCGGGGAATACACCTCGCTGTATAGATGCTCTAAAGACTTTATAAAGAATACATTTTGAGTTTTCAAAACAATCTATGACTATGTTGCCATTTATTTCGTCCGCACCCGTAGCTTTGTTTCTTTTGAGAGATTTGGAAGCTCTCTCAAACTCATCAAAAGATAAGTCAGAATATAAATTATCTATAAAAAGCGAACTATTTATAAGCTCTAGGAAATCACTAAAATTTTTTTCTGTAATAGGAATATTATTTGCCAATTTAGTTTCTATATCAATGAAATATTTATTAAGCTCGTTTGCAACTTCGTTTGGTTCATATATATTTTTTTTATTTTTTTAAATTACTTTAGGGAGGGAGTTTGAATTTGTTTTTTGTTTTCCTGTTATTTCTTTCAACGTTCTCCAAGTATAATTAAGTATATCGTTTTTAATTTTACAAATTAAATTTGAATAATAATTTTTTTAAAGATTTTATGGTTAATAAAATATGTTTTGTAAAAATAATATTTATTAGTTGGTATAAATAGTATATATACAAAATATTATGAAAAAATGTTTACAAATATCTTAACATACAACGTGTAACTGACTACTCATCAGTGCTGTTCATGTTTAACCGAGAAATGCAATCAGATCATTTTATAAAGTAAGTTTATGTTAATTCTACTTTATCGTGTTATTAGGATATTTATAAACACACTAAATATTACTTTTCATTTTATTTTACTGAGATAAGCAGGCTTCGTAGGAAAAACACTGCATGAAAATCCGGTTTGAACCACGGATCCTTTGTTTCTGAGGTAAGCGCGCTACCACTGTGCCACGGCTGCTCATAATTATTATTAACGTGTGTATTTAGCACTGAAAAGGAATTATGTCTTTTTTGAGCCATTGTTGATCTGAACCACTTTTGGTCCTCCTCTGCATTGAAAAAACGCGTTCTGGTGTGGCCGATGTAGTTCCACTTGTTAACACAATTTGGATAATGATTCAACTATTCTGGATCATTGGGCAATTATCTTTATCCATATTCTGAAGTGTCTTGCATATATCTCGGAAATCAATTGGCATAGAATTTTTAAAGATAGTCGGTATGAGGTGAAGCTCACTTTCAATTTAGTTCCAATTGAAATCCCCATGGAAATCAGATTCTAAAACCTTAAGCTCCTTTGATAGATCCGTCGTTTTAATGGCTTTCAAAAACAGTTTTTCAACGGTCATAAACTTCTTGAATGCTGGTTGTTCAAATCGATCTTTTATTGCATTAACAATTGTGTCAAGAGCTTCAAAATATATTGGCTTAAAATAACACAGGCCTACAAAAAATTTATTGCATTAAATTTAACACTTGTTTTTAAATAACCTTGATACGCTGAATTCAAATCTGGCATCATATTTTAATGGAAAGCTACACATTTTTTGCAATAAATGTTTTTTTAGTTTACAAAACATTAGAAATAATTTTGTAATACAGATTTGAAACTCATTTGAAAATGTTAAGGTATATTTTTTACAATAAAAGTTGTTTACAAAACTAAAACAAAAGCAGAAAATAGATGAAAATAAAATGGGAACTGTTTAAAATAAACATTTTATAAATATCCAAATCCTAGAAAAGTTAACTACTTTTTATTGATTAATAACAAAAGTTTGACTTTAGTTTCAAAAGATTGCAGATCATGTTGTTTAATTACAACTGTTTAATCAGAAAGAAACTTTTTCTTGTTGCTCTTTCGTTCATAAACTTTTCTTGAGTCTTCTCGCTTGATCCCCCAACAGTAGTCTGTCATCATGTGTATATCCCAACGTCCTTGGTAACAACCTTCGATGTCTTAAAATCTTGATGGAATTGCTCTCCTTGCTCTTCACTCACATCTCCAAGATTTTCAGGAAACTTGTGAAGATCACTACTTATATAATGAAGTTTTTATATTAATTTTGCATTCAAGATCACAAAAAGCTTTCAACAGTATCAACTTAATCTGAATAATTTTCTGCTTTTTTATGTCCAAGAAAGTTTTTTACTACAACAACAAATAACAACCAAGCTGTTTTCTCTTTGATATTCATTGTTTTAACGAATTATTTATAAGATTACGAATCTGTGGCCCATTAAAAACTTCTGCCTTTTTTTTCTCTATTGACAAACCTGGCAATAATGTAGCTATATACTGAAAACAATCACTATCAGTTTCCAGTGCTTTACCAAATTGTTTCATGAATCCAAGTTTAAGATGGAGTGGTGGAAAAACTATTTTATTTTGACTCACAGTGAGTTCATTCATAATATTGTGCATGCCCACTGTGAGATTCTTGCGAATGGGCCATTATTTTCGACTGTCCTACATACAGAGATAACATGAAAACTTTGTAAAACCTTTCTGCTGATCAAGTAGAAAGTTAACCATTTTTAGATCTACACAAATAATCCAGTTGTTCGTGATATTTAATCAAGTTAAACACCATTTTAATGTCATCGTAAGTTACTCGCAAATAAACAGAATGACCAATTAGTACAAAACCAAAAATATTTCCAATGTGCAATATAACGTATTTGAGGCTTTGCTTTGAGCTATCGATAAAAAGTCTCCATTCTGTTGGATTGTATACAGAAATACCCAACTGTAATAGGAGATCTGAAATAACATGACAGTTAACAAATAAATTGACTTCTAAAAAAAAGTTAACAAAGGTTTCATCTCTTGTTCTAAAGTAAAGAACTTTTGCAAAGCTATCGAGTAGGTTTTTTTCCTTAAAACGTGACCCTAATACTTCTGCTGTTTGTTTAGAAAGTCCTAAATCACGAACTAAGTCATTCAGTTCTATCTGACTAAAACACTTAGACAAATTGAATTGTTTAGTATTAGATGAGAAGTCTTCCAAATCTGGTAAAAATTTTTCTGTTTCTGTAGCAGACAAGCTTTGTTCATCTTCTGAGAAAAATAAACGTTTAAAAATTGGAAATGGAATCTCGTTATAATGTTGAATTGGTCTAATAGCAGAAAGAATGTTGGGATGAGCTATTTTTTGCTTTTTTATTTTGCCAATACCAAAAGTATCAACAAGACAATAATAGCAGTCGTCAATGTGATTTAGTGGTTCCCTCCAAACCATGGGGACTCCAAAAGGTAAACTCTTACTTTTTGTTTTCGTCCAATTTCAAAGATTTTCTTCACAAATATGGCACACAGTATGTGGAGCCCACTTTTTATCTTGGTCGCCAAGTTAAATATCAAAATACGATTTATATTTATAATGTTTCGTCTTTGTCGAACAAGTGTGTAGCAACCACATGTATAACAGAATGAGTTAGGATTATGCTTGCACTTTTGTCGAATTGAAGAAGCCATCATATTATATATTTGATCTAATAAAAACAATCACATGGTTATTTTTTTTATAACTATTGAATTAAAATATTTATGAAAATCATGGTTTTTAAAAAATAAATAAATTGGTTATTGCAAAAAAACTAGGCTTGCTTACAAAAACGGACCTTATATTTGGATTCAGCGTTTAAAAATACATAAAAATCAGTTTAAATACCTCATGCAACAGAAAAAAATTTTTTTTTTGTAGACCTGTGTAATGATTAGCTGTTTCTGAGTATTAGACAATGCTTATTAGTTCTTCGTACCAATGGCGTATTGAAAAATGGAACAGTTCAACTTTTTTCATTTTCTCACTAAGGTAGGTTTTTTAATAGATTTGACTGAATTTGCTGCTTTCTTAACCACCACAAAAAATAAATGGAAATTGACATCATTTCTCATATTTTTTATTGTATTAATCACTAAATATGTAGATTTTCTTTCACTAGTTGACGACATCTTTGTCAATTGAAGGGATTTTGACAAGTTATCAGTCATGGCGTAAATCTTATATATAAGCTTTACACCATGACTGATAACTTGAGCAAGATGGAATCCTTTAACTTCTTTTTCGGCACCCATCTCTCTTATATATAAGAAAGATTGATGCCGAAAAAGAAGTAAAATGCTTCTATCTTGCTCTTACAACCAACGATTCTTGCTTTTTTCTCTTGGTCAAGTTATTCTTTCATACACTCGCCCCAAAGTTGTAAGAGTGATTCTTAATTATCGATGACTCTCTTAATACATTCTGCTTGAACGGTCTATCTTGTTGTGGAAAGTTTCTTCAGCTTTTTGAATAGTTCAGAGCCTTTTTCTGATCTCGATGTTCTCATTAATGTTTTCAAGCAAATGTTCTCGTTTTGGTGGAACTTTACATGAACGCATATTTCTCCAACAACACTCAAGGTATCTCGCAAATTTTCACATTTCGTAGTCAGCAATTTCACGGCTTTTAATATTTTTTAACTCGTAGAATCCTATAGTCTTCAAAAGGGTTTAAATCTTTATCTAGCGTTCGAAGACAAAACGATAGCTGTTCTTAATTGCTCACGCCAGTATCTTCATCGGCAATAATGGAAAAAAAACTTTCGTTCTCGGATGGTTTTTAACTTTTCTTGTAATGTAAGAGTAGCTAATATATACCAATATAATATTAACCAATTCTTCAGTCAAATCGATCTACAATGTTTTGGGTGTTTATAGCAAGCATAGTTGGGTAAAAATGTCATTCCCATCACTATCTTGTAAAGTTATTCCATATCGTCCAAGGTTACGCAGACATCGAATGATTTCCAAAATATCTTTTCGTAATAAAGCTCTCCTATTAGAAATCTGCTTATCTATTAACTCTGCAATATTTTAATATTGGTCGACGTTAAGCTGGTATAACGAGGCTGTTTTGTAACATGCCGAATCTTGGTGAGTCTGAAAACATTTTGGAGGTTTTTCCCATGAAAAATAAATCTTTTGTAATATAAGCATCTTCTATATTTCTGTGATCTTTCAGGTTTCCCTTTCTTTCTTGAATAACACAATAGTAGTAAAAGACACTGACAGATAAATCAAAAATGTATGTACTTTATCTTTCAATGTATTCAATGTAATTTCAATGTAATTCATGTAACCATGGAAAATCCTTGAACCAATTTTCTGGCATGAACGATCTCGACCTCCGATTTTTGTTTTGGGGAAAACATAATGTTTGGGCGGATAAAAAAAGTCGATTTTCGGTGTGAATAGTTTCTTCTTGTTAAATTTTATTTAAAAAGAAGATTTTTCAGGTAGTTCACTAACAGTCGCTTCATTAGACGCATTTGTGCGAAGAGGCTTTTTAGGTAGGTCACGAATTGTTGCTTCATTGGACGCAAATTTATGCGGAGGCTTTTCAGATATTTCACTTGTCATCAGCGTCCTGCAATCTTTTGGTAAATTGCTATGTCCATTATTACTAAGAACCTCTAAAAGTTCGTTAACGCATACATGTATACCTTTGTATACGTGTATGCATTAATCTTCCTGAAGCCTAGGAAGCTAGTTCATCAGAAAGATGATATTCTGCAATTGGGTCAATATTGCCAAAACTTATATTAGTAAGATCCTGACAATGTAATGTACTACTCTTATCACTTAAATTTTCAATAGAAGAATGATTAAAACTGTCATTACTAAAGTGAACTGATTTAGAATAAAGAGGTTTAACTTCATTGTTAATAAACTACATTGTTAATAAACAAATTAAAGAGATTTAACTTCATTGTAATAAACAATTTTTTCAATGAGGCCCTACAAGATGGTGGTGATCATCACTACCACATCTTGTAGGACCTCATTAACTAAATAACTGATTTCACAATTATGTGCTTACCAAATATTAATGTAAGACACCTAAAGAATAAATTTGAAAAATTATTGAAAATATGATTACTTGCAATACCAGTTTATTTAAATACATCCTTAAATTTCAATGCATGTCCCACTGTGTACTAGGGTGTCCCTTTGAATATAATTTTGATATAACAGTATTTTTCTGTATTTTATTACTTTTGCATTTTTTTAATAATCATGAAAATAATAATCATGAAAAAAGCATTGTTATAATCATATAGTTTTCTATGTTCACACTTTCTATATGATAATAACAATGCTTGTTTATATATTTTTTTATTTTTAAAATAATATTTCTTTAAAGATTTATTAGCTTTAAATTGTTTAGGAATATTTTTAACTCAGAAGTGTTATCGGTTCTTTTTTTTTTTTTTTTTTTTTTTTACGTTTATTAATGTTTAAAAACGAAAATAAAACAAGGTGAGAAAAGAGAATTATTCGGATCAATCTTTAATGAAAGTTTCATAAAAGATTGATCAGAATAATTCTCTTTTCACCTTGTTTTATTTTTGTTTTTAAACATTAGTAAACGTAAAAAAAAAAAAAAAAAAAAAAAAAAAACAACCGAAAACACTTCTGAGTTAAAAATATTTAAACTTTATTTAAACTTATATAAAAAAGTTTAGTTTCATTGAAACTAAACTTTTTATATAAGTTTAAATAAATTTTCATAAATACAAACAATATTTAATTCGATATTTAAATAGAAATTCATAATAAAATTTTATTTAGATATCATAAATTACAATATTTGTTATTACAATAATTTCAATTAGTAGTTATATTCAAAAAATATGTATACAATTTATTGCGCTTATAAATTATTAACGCATTAAACTGTATACACATTTTTTCGTTTTCGTTTTATGCTTTTTAAATAATTTTTTTATTTTAAAGCATTTGAGTCACTCAGCCGGGTGACTCAAATGCTTTGAAATAAAAAAATTATTATTTAAATTGATTTTTTGCCGAAATTTGCAGTTCTACATTTAGCTAAGTTTTTTGCCACTACTTTTTATCAAAGAAATATTTTTGATAATTTTGTTTTTTAATAGAACAATGAAGCAACTTTTTTAAAAGTCTAATTATTAAAGTTTATTTTCCTTCTTATATTTTAACTTACGAAATTCTATTTAAATTAGAACACGGGTTTAGACGCATATTAGTGTGTCCCAAAAACAACTTTTTTTCAAAAAACTTGGCAGAACCTCTAAATGTGTGTAAAATACTAAAACATTTAAAAAATTTTAGGATTAAAAATTTTTTTTAAGGGGTCTGCCAAGACCCTCGAATATTTAATGAGTCTCTAAAATTACGAAAAAAAAGTTTTAAAAAAAAATTTCAACCTGGTACTCAAATGAAGCAAAATTATATATAAATTTCAAAAATAGTATTGATTTTGACTTGAGACCTGAGACCGAAATATTATTCAATTTTGAATAATGTTTCGATCTGGCGATGGTCCATTATTTATTGGACCAATTTTTATTCACAGTCAATTGGATTTTGATGCTTTTGGGCAATTTTTTGCGCACCTTGCTCTGAAAATATTCCTTGTGAGAACCAATAGAAAATTTAAAGAATACGGACAGATTAACTTTTAAAAGTATGGGACATTGGATGCACCCATATATAAACATATTGGATGCACCCATATATATACATCAGCAGGGTGTAAACTAGCCCTGTGGGGTCCATTAAACGCGGTATTCCCATATGCTCATAAAATTAAAATTCACAGGTTCAGATACAGATATCTAATGATATCTATATCTGAACGTATACAGATATCTAATGATATAATATTTTTAATGCCAGCTAATCTAACGAAACTGATTTTCTAACTGCTCTAGAGTAGCCTTCTTTTTGATATCTGTATATGTTCTTACTTGGCTTTTTTTTTTGCTTAGACATGATCGATGACTAAAACATAACAATCGACACATCATAACAATTATATTGGTGATCTTTGATTAAGTATATTCAATCAAAGATCACCAATATAATTGTTATGATGTGTCGAGTTTGTTCTAATAATATATATATATATATATATATATATATATATATATATATATATATATATATATATATATATATATATATATATATATATATATATATATATATATATATATATATATATATATCTTATTTGAGGAAACCAGGATAAATTCTTATCAACAAAAATTCCTAAGAATCTTATACCGGCTCGTTTTTTAACTAATTTATCATTTAAGATAAGGTCAGGCAACTTGAGAGGAAGGTTTTCTTCTTGTATTTTTTTATGAAATAATATGTAGTTTGTTTTCTCTGAGTTAAGCAATAGTTTGTTTGCCCTAAACAAATTATTTACTCTATTTAGTTCAGTATTCATGTCTGCATACAATTTCTTAATATCATTGTTAGTAAGAAATAGATTTGTATCATCAGCAAACATGACTCAATTTAGTTCTAAAGACGCATTGCAAAAATATTTATATAAATTAAAAACAGGAGTGGACCAAATAGATCCTTGGGGAACTCCACATAAAACATTTAATACTCCAGATTGTATATTGCATACAGATTGTTTTCTATTAAAAAGATAACTTTTAATCCAATTGTAAGTTTTATTAATTATACCACAGTCTACACTTTAGTTTATCTAATAGAATGCAGTGATCAACTGTATCAAATGCTTTTGATAAGTCAATAAAAACACCTAAAGTAAATTTATTTTGTTTAAAACCATTAGTTATTTGATCAACTAATTAAATGATTGCATGTTCAGTTGAGAGATTTTTTTGAAATCCAAACTGGTTTGGGTAAATTAAATTTTTTTTTAGCGAAGTGAATATAGATTCTATTTCGCGTTCGAAAAGTTTTGAAAATACAGAATATATTGATAAAGGTCAATAATTAGTTATGTCTGAACGTTCGTCACATTTAAATATATGAATTATTTTTGCTAATTTAAGTCTATCAGGGAAAATCCCAGAAGTTGTTGAGAGCTTTAGTATATGAATCAGAGGTCTGCTTAGGCTGATTTTGTTGAAGATAATTATATCACTAGATATTTCATCAAACCCTGGTGCTTTCTTTTTTTTAAAAGAGGAAAACGCTTCTTTATAGTCAAGTTCATTATCGTATATGATGAGGTGGTTTGTGGCTTTTAGGTAGCTTTTAAATGAATCAGATGTTGAAATATTTTTATTAGTAAGGTTTGGATTAATATTTATAAAATATTTGTTAACTTCTTACGAGATTTGTTTTTTGCAGAATATATCAGTGTTCTTATTAATGATTCTTTTCGGTAAAGAAGTTGAATTTATTTTTTTCTTTCCATTACGTCGTTAATGGTGGACCACGTTTTCTTACTATCAAACTTGTATTTAATGATTTGATTACTGTAGTAATTTTTTTAAGCATTTTTAATAAGATTTTGGTAAAAAAAATTATATTTTTTGTAATTTTTTTCATTATCACTGTTTTTATTTTTTAGAAATTTATTATAAAGTTTTTGCTTCTTCTTTAAACATTTTATCAGCAATTTATCCACGGTTTAGCAACTGCTTTTGTCATAATTTATTTGTCCTCTTGTGACAGGTTTCATTAAAGCACTCTTGAAATTTATCTAATAAATTATTGAAAGCATCGTTAGTGTCCTGACTTTTATACGCATTGGACCACGTTTCTTTTTTTAGTCTAATTGATAACTCCTTAGTATTACTTGTTTTGAGATTGCGTTTTTTCAAATTTATAACTTTTGGTTCACAATCAGACGTGGTTTTTAGATTTCTTACTTTTAAAAATATTGGAAAGTGATCGCTAATATCAGTCATAAAAATCCCGGTTTCAATATCCATTTCCAGGTAATTATTAATGAGAATATTGTCTATTGCTATTGCCGAAGTTTTCGACACTAGCGTTGACTTATTAATTGCTGAAAACACATTAAATTTAAGAAGTATATTAAAAAAAAAACCCTATATTTTCTGACATCATTTATGGATGGCCCCTAATATATATTTAATTGTAACTAATTAATTTGTATTACCAATTTTTATAAGTTTTTAAATAATCTGTTTAAGAATCATACAAAACAAAAAAATAATTATGAAGTTATTATTTTTAATGTGGGTGCACTTTTTATTGCACTATATGACTTAAGCTTAACTAAAATGGTTTTCAGACTCCGGTATGGTCCGTTGTAGTATATACACTGTAGTATATACACTGTAGTATATACGTTGTAGTATATACACCGGCCCCCCGCCATTTCCGCAAAAATTTTTATTATTGAAGGTCGTCATTTGATTTCTGGTGCATTTTGATGAGTACATATAAAAAATCATATTCATTTTTATTTAAAGTTTTTTTTACTACCTCCTCCGGTGCGTTGAAGTTTTTAGACTTTTCTTGAAATCTCCTTATTTTACGCTACTAATGCGCCAACTTAATTTACGCATTAATTAAATCGATTTTTGCAATGAAACAAAACTTTCAGGAAACAGCCACATTTTACTGTTCCATCAATATATTATAGTAATTTTATTTATAGATATAGTTTACAAATTTAACAATTTATTTTCTTTTCAATTAATGCTTTTGTTTATTAAAAACGTTCGAATCACAAATATAGACAAAAAAACATAATCAATTACCTAAATATTATACAATATGATTAGTTAAAATGTTGTTTCAAAAGTTAATCAAATTTTTTTTGGTACTAACTGAATGTTTTACTCTATGCTCTGCTATTGACAGAAGAATATCTTGCTTCAACGCTTCATTTACGCACAATTTCGAGTAGTGCTCTTTCGGCAGAATCATTTTCTACATGTAGTTTATAAATCCAGTCCTTAAATCTTCTGTAAGTGCTGTATTTCTCCCATTCCTTACAACTAACTTGACACCATTCAAGACCATTATTTGTAAATCCAAGGTTCTTAAAAACCAACCAACTCATGCCTCCTACAAATGATGATAGACTAATTGTATTTGGACTTTTATATTGCTTTTGAAAATTTGGCTTGCCAACATCCTGTTTAGAGTCAGAGTTAAACAGCTTTTTAGCAACATTTTCTCTAACTAAGGGCATTAGTTCCTCGTCAGCTATGGAGAAAATAACTGTTCTCTGGTCAAACCAATGATGTTTCATCACGTCAATGCATGCTTGGGCAATATCAGGTATTTTAATTTTATAATTTTCAATATCTCTATTTGCCTGTAAATCCATACCTGGAGCCGTACATGCAAAAAGAGCTTTTAAAAACCAAAAAGTATAAAAAACACCAACAAACTTAGTAAAAACTGTAAAACGTGACATATCGTTTGCAAAATAAAGAATTGAATCAAGCTGTGGACTAAGAAGGCAAAGTACAAGATTATAGATTGATTTAGCAAGATATCTTGCATGATGGAAGGTACCAGGTCTTTTAAAATGAAATCCCGTGACAAATCTGCCTAAGTATACAATTGTTAACTGGTAAAGGTACTTATAGTCACCTCTGGGAAATACGTTTTCTTTTAAAGCTTCACTGCAAAACTGTAAGACTTTATCAGCCTAGAAAAAATACTTATTCAATTAATTATGAGAAATTATTTGCGTGTTGATAAAAGTATGTTTTATTAACGTTATATATTTCCTTTCTTAATAATAAGTCTTAACAGTTTAAAATCTCTAAAATATTTTTATCTCACCTTATTTTCAATAAACGTACCACGATTACTTTTCCAGTCAAACTTTTTTATATTTTTCATTCATAATTTATTCCTTTAGCAAATTTTATCCTATTGTCTGTATTTTATTGTATTGACTGTAGGTCCGGTTGTAACTTTGCCTGTCGCTCTTTCTATTTTTTTAGTTCGGAGTTCTACAACATGGTGTCTATATGCTAACCAAATTAGTGGTTTGCCTCTCGATTTCTCAATAATTGACATTGCTCCATTAATCCATCCAGTATTACTCGCAGTTGTATCAAAGAATACACTATTTCGAAAAACTGTTTCGAAAAACTGTTTCGAAAAACTGTTTCGAAAAGATTCCTTCATTTAAGACCTTTTTTATTGCAGTAGCCTGGGTTATTCCACACCCATTAGAAATTCCAATTACTCCAATAAGGTGGGGCTCATTGAGATTTGGTGAGCTTACAATTACTGCCAACTTTTCCACATTTTTGTCATGATTAAGAACATATGCAATTTTTTTTATGTCCAGGTGAAGAGTCAGAGATAAGTGTTTAGCTTTTGAGATAAAAGATTCCTTTATTTTAATTCCTTCATTCGTTAAGACCATTTTGTTATGCCTTCTTGAAGTTGTTTCTGATAGTGAAAACTTATTCAAATCTCCATTGCGTGCATTTATGATACTTGCAATGTTTTTAAAGACTTGATTGAAAAATGTTGTCAGACGATTGTTGACCAATCATTTCCGCTTGAAATTGATTTGTTTTTACAGTCTTTCTTTTTATAAACCTTTCATTATTTTTATCTTTACGCTCCATTGACCACTTTCGCAGGCTTTTTAGGTCGTCCAAAAATCTTTTTTTCTGATTGGAAGTGATTTATTTTTATCTTTATTTTTATCGTAAAAAAGGTTTAGAAAGGGGTAGGCAATAACGTCCTGAAGTTTAGCAGATTTAGAAACTAATGTCATAAAGTATTTTCTATAATGAAGATATCCAAGCTTTTCGATGGTTTTTTCTACCAAAAAAAACCTTTTATGATCTTGTTTGAGACATCGCATATATTTTTCCGAATTCCAGACAATATTAAGTGCAATGTTTAATAAAAAATTCCTTATATATGTTTACAATGTTCCTAAAGATATAAATTAAAATCGTGCAGGTAGTAAATTCAACTTAGTATTTGAAAACAATATTGCTAAAACTGTATATGCATTTATGTGTATTTTGTTAACTTATTAATAATTCCTTTAATTTGTGAATTTCTTTTTATAATTAAAATTAAGTTCAAATGGCCAGTAATAGGTCTTTAGCTAGCATCTAAAAAATTGATACCTTTGTTAAAAACTTTATATAATTATATTCATCGTTAACAGTGGCGTCGCTGGGGTTGGTGTCAATCAGAGGCGTAAAGTTTGGATGTCACCCCTATAGACTTTCACTAATAGGGTTTTGAATTTCTTAAAATAATAATGCTGTTATATTTGCATTTTTTAATTTTGGTTTCACCCCTTTGTGTCAGATTATGATGGTGTCACCAACGGCCCGCGTCTTCTAGTGACGCCACTAATCATTAAGTAGCCTATTTAAATCCAAATTATTTTGTTTATATTACGTGATGCGAATTATTTTTTTCAAATAATAAAAGTAAAGTGCCCAGAAATAGGTCAATTTACTCTAATATCCTAGATTCCGGGGTTCAAAAACTTAATATTCATATATTTTAAAGTGATTTCAATGATTTTTTGACTTTTGGCCAGGTTTTTTCAAAGATTTTCGATTAGAGACGGATTAAAGTTTTGAATAGAAAAGTGAAACGGCAGACGCTTTTGAACCATTTTTATGAATTATAATACTTTTTAATAAACATAGGCCCCTAAAAAATTTTTATAAGGATTATATAATTATTAAAACGTGTTTTTGAATTATCTTTAATTTATTGGGAACTTTTGACTTGCATTTTTAACTTTTTTAAATTCCATAGATCGGTTTCAGCTTTCCCCTTTTTACAAACGGTGGACTATACTTATGAACAAAAAAAAAAGCGCTTTCATTTTTCGTCCCGCAGTTAGGCAAGCGCGCTAATAAAAAAAAAATTAAAAAAAAAACGGGAAAGTAAGAGGTGTGTTTATTTCGGTAACCGGTATATTAAATTGTCATGAGATTTTCAAAACAAAAGTTCGGTGGAAACAAAGCGGAATTTTGAGTGTTTTATTTAAATCATCCTTGAATTCAAGACTTATGCTCTTAACCTTATAAAAATCATCAAAATAAAATGAAATTGATAATTTTTCTTGCTTTATTTAGTTTCATTTCCGCTATGGTGGTATGTTAATGCAATTATTTTAATTTAAATTCTCTAGAGATAGTGTTATATAGTTTATTTTATATGTATCCTTTAATCATGATTAAATATTAAGTCGGACTAAGTTCACATTAAATGACTAAGTTCACATGAAATTTAAGTTAAGTTTAAACAGACATTTAAACAAAATTAGTAAGACTACACAATTTTTAAAACGTTTTCAAAAATTTTTTGAATTTTGATTTTAAATTCGTAAGATTTAGGTATTTCCAATACTACATAGCAGCCTGATATCATATTAACGTACATGTTAAATAAAGTAGTGCCAAAATATAGCTAAATGAAAGTATATCTTCAACTTAATCTTTCAATTCAGGAATCCCTCATGGATCCATACTCAGGTCTCTTTTTGTGCTATATATTGATGAATTAAACACATGTCCAGATAATTTGTTTACTTACTTAAGTGATAAGACTAGTTTGCTTATAATTGAAAACACTGCTGATAAAAATTTAATTAAAACCAATTAAGGTATGTTACCAGTTTTTAACTGGCTGAGAGAAAATTATAAAAATTATTAGGTTATTAAATTTCTTTATTAGTAAAAAGATAATAACTCTCTTAAAATCAGCAAGGTATCTTATAGTTATGTTCAGGCCTGTCTTTACACATGTCCAGCCTAGGCAGCTGCTGCGGGGCCAGGGCATTTGGAGAGGCCAGCATAGAATCAAATTTTTTTCTAATAAATTTTAGTAATAAAAATAAAAGTGCAATGGCACTTTTTTATATATTTAAAATGTTTTTTATTTACTAAAACAACCATAACTCCTGCATAAATAATTTTTTTAGTTTTTTTTTCGCCAAGATTACCCACCGATTAAATAAGAAAAAAGTTTTCTTTTCACAATTTTTTTATACATTATACTTTTCGGGTTTAATGTATTTTGACAATAAGAAAAGTTTACGAGGTTAAGCAAAGACAAATATATAAATACATGGCTGGGGCAAGAAAAAGACAAATTCAGTCTTACTACTAAGTCCCTTAAAATAAAAGTGTCAAAAAAAAAAAAAAGAAAAAAAGAAAAAAAATATATATATATATATATATATATTGGATATCAGTCCAATTTAAGCGGTTTAAGTCGAATTTAAGCATGTTTTTTTAATAAGACCTTAATGGATATATTTTTAAGTTTGAAAAACAGATGTATTTAGTTTTCTTGATAATGTTTTTTATTTATGAAAAACTTTTAAAAAATGCATTCAATCTTTTACTACTTTTAAAACTATTTTTTATTATTTTTAAAAATAAATTTCAATACTCTCAGTTGCAGATGTAATAATTTCAATACTCCTAATTATGGATGTATGTGCTGACAAGTTATTACATTTTTGGAATAAACAAACAAAAAAACAAAACAATTAAATTATTTTAAAACTAAAAATGAGTGGCCTAATATTTTTACAGATGTGATCAGGATGTGAGTGGTGGATGTGGGTGATGTTTAAAAGTAGAATTGTTAAATTTAAAGTGCTAAAGATTTAAACATTTTAGTAGAGTTCAAATTGTGTTCTCTCAAAGTTTACAATCATCAATAAGAAAAAAAATTAAGAAACAAAATCAATCAGTTTCACATAAGAAAGCTTTTGGAATAATAAAAATTGGTGAAAAAATTATAATTATATAATAAAAAATAACTTTCAAAACTTAAATAATAGAAAATAATTAAATGCTATACCTTATGTTAAATTATGGTTGTGACAAAGGTATCATCTTACAAGTGACAAACATGTTAAAGAATCAGTTCCCAGTCAAAATCAAAGTTTAATTTAATTTTGGCTAAGCGATACTGACAAATGCATTATATATAATTACACTGTAGATTTTAGTTGAGTTTTGTATTTATATTTCTAAAATCATTTTTTTGTCAGTTTAACAATTGTTATTTATTTTATTTTAAAGATCAACGAACCTTGCAAAACAGATGCATATCCTCCGCCAAAAGAGTAAGATTTTTTTTAATTTATTCATACACTTCTTATCATGGTTATACCAGGGCTTTGGGTGGAATGCAAGAAGCAAACTTAAGTGAAGCTCGACTTGAACTTAACATTGCAACCAATAGTGACAGAGTATGGGTTTTCCCCTCAAAAAATACTCTGCCACTATTGGTTACAAAGTAAAGTTCAAGTCGAACTTGACTCAAGTTTGCTTCTTGCATTCCACCCTTAGATTAACTAAAAAAGCAACATGATTGGAAAAATTTTAAACAATTGCTTAAAATTAGTTTGTTCTCTTAAACTTCAAATTAATTATTCTTTACTATTCACACTTGGTGCCCCCATTATATTTATTTCTAATTTTTCGTTGCAACAGTTTGCACTAAAAGTCAAAGAAAAATAATTTTTTAAATTTATTGATGTAACACAAAATTATTTATTAATTTATTTTATATTTTTAATTATATAAATTAATTCTTTAAATGAACTACAAAAATTGCACTTATAAGAAAAAATCTATAATTACAAAAAAATTGCTCTCTTTTATGAAAAAATAAAAAACTTTATTTTATGATTTAAATCGATTTAGTTAAGAGTATAATCTATCAAACAAAAAAAATTTAGTTAAGTTAATTTAAAAAGTTTTTTTTTATTAAAATACCATGTTAAGATTTGTAAATGTGTTACATTTGTTTATAGAACAAAAATAAACAGTGTTGTGTTAAATCTCGATGACCCTCCATTTGACAGATGGACACATATTGTGGGACCAAAATCTGAGGAGGTAATTATTGAAAATGTATTTATGAATATAATAATAATTTTTTTTAAGATAAAGTTTGTATTATAGTATAAAGTTTTTAAATTCTCTATAAGATTGGGTTGTTGCAGGTTTCACTTATCACAGTATTCACTTAGTATCGCATTTATTTTCACTGTTGTAGCTTAAGTCTTAGATTTGTACTTCTTTGCAGCCTGTACTTCATAATTGACTTTAAAGTTGTTTAACAAATTTATTATTGTTAATAATAAAGTTTTGTTATTATTTTAAAAATTTTACTAGACATTTTTGCTAGAAAATTGTAGTTTTCAGGAGTATTATTACTATTTTGCTATAACTCCTGGAACCCTGAAACTGTAGTTTATTCCCCTTATATATTTTTTGTTTGTTTGGGGGGGAAGGGGATGGGCATAAGTTTTAGTTCCTTGCATCCATTCATAGAAAATTTTGCAAAGTATTTGATATTGATATAAGCATAAACCAAGGGCAGATCCATAAGGATGGGGGGGGGGAAGCTTGCACTCCCTCCCCCTCCCTCCTACATGATTTGTAAAAATGTTTTTTTTGTATTTAGTATTTGTAGCCTTTTATATAAAAAATATATTTTGTTGATTGTTTTAACAACTAATATTACAAATTTTAATTTATGATTTCCCAACTTCGCAAAACAGTCGATCACCTTTTCCACATTTACTGGAATTTATCTGTGCACATTAAGTAAGGCCAATCCGACTAGTCTGTTTTCTATCATTTGTATTCTCAGCCAATTTTTAACTCTTCTCAAGGTTGAGAAGCTACGTTCAGCACAGGCAAGACAGGACGTGACTTGATAATTTGAAACAACTTGTGAGTGATTGGATATTGTACCTGGTTGCACAAATCAAAAATGTGGTCACACAACAGAAAGATGAGTAAGTAGTGATGTGATTTCTCCCTCATCTTTCATCCTTATACATTTGTACTGCCATAGTTCAACTTCCAATGTAAATTCAGGTGCATGTAAATTTTGGATACCAAGTCCAAGAATGACCCCATAGACAATACTGATTGCAAAAAGAGTTTCAACAGAGTTTCTTTATGATAATAATATCAAATCTAATAATATCAAAGCATAGATTTGAAGAAATTTTCATTAGAAAAACGTGTATTTATGTCCAATATTAACGCATCAAGTAGAGGGATGTAAATTGATTGCCTGTAACATTCTTCCATTGTATCTAAAGGTATATTTTTACAACATGTCTGTCATTGTACTATTCTTTTTTAGGTAAAATTACCATCTTTTTCAACTATTGTTTTTCTGCGACTCTAAAAATTTCCTTTGCAGTTTTCTCTTTTATGTTTAAAAACAATTAACAGGTCTTAAATGCAATTTTTTGTTTTATGTAAATCTAAACTTTTTTTTGTAACAACTGACTCATTCCTTAAAGAGAACACATGTACTGCACAGCCTAAAGGGACAATAAAATCACTTTCTCTAATTGATAATAAAATTTTTGCTTTTGATTAAGATGTTCTGTCATTCCATTCAGATAAATGGTCCAGTGCATCTATTATTTGCGGAAGTTTACCACTAAACATCAGCAAATTATCATGTTTTTTAACCTATCTTGTTTCGAAGAGTGAAAGCAGTTGTCAATTTAGCATTTTTTTATAATAAATTTTTTTTTTGCAGAAGCATTAAAAAAAGTAACAACTTATGTGATGATCTGGATCCGCCCCTGGCATAAACAAGTTTGCTCTAAGTCAAAAAGTTATCTTTCTCAAACATCAAAAAAAGTTTCCACAATTCCTGGTATATAAACATAAAGTTATTCTTTAATGTGCAGCATTCTTCTTTTTTTGATGTGAAGCTTTCTTTTTTTTTTGATATCCTGTTTATTTTAGTTGTGGCAAATACTATGCTTTTATTCAGTGTCTTAAACAAGCTGCTGATTGAGATAAATTTTATGTTACTGTTTAGGGTAAATCATAAATAGTTAAGTAAACAGTTTCAGTATTTTAATTTATATGTTAATGTACTTGGTGAATCTTTATAAGTTAAGTAAGTTCTTTATATGATTCTATTGCATCTGAAAAAGTTGTCTCAAAAGGGTGAAAGTTTTATAGATAGCATAGGCCATGCCCTAGCAGCTATTTATATATCTTTATCACAATTGTAAAATTTAATACATACTGAGTAGTTGTCTATTAACCTAATAAAATTCTAACAGTAACTTATAACTTATTTAAATACGTTGAAGCAGAACTTAAATATTTTATATTTTTTAATTTATGAAGACTTTTTATGTTAGGTAATTTTGAAATCAATTGCGTTTTGCTAATAAGTTTAAAAAATGCAAATTGTGAAATATATTAAATAAATTAAAATAAATTATTTTGTATTAAGATTATTTAATTGACATTTTACTGTGTAAAAACTGTCGCTTTTTAAAATTGATAAAAAAATCAATTTTTTTTTTGCTGTGTATGCAGTGAATTGCTATTTTTATGTAATTTGTATGCAGTGAATGACTATTTTTAAAAGTATTTATAGTTTATCAGAAATTGGCTATCATCTAACAATGAAAATATTTTATCATAACTTACTACCTATAGGTTTTAAGTATCAAATATGCCAATTATTTGTTAAAATAAAAAATAAATTAAAGAAAATAGTTATATGAAATCCATTTTTATGTATTTTTTCCATTACAATCCGGTATTCTGTATGTGGTCAAATAGTTTACAATATTTTGCCTAATACTGAATAGTAAAAAAACTATTGAATACTAATATATATATATATATATATATATATATATATATATATATATATATATATATATATATATATATATATATATATATATATATATATATATATATATATAATATATATATATATATATATATATATATATATATATATATATATATGTATATGTATATGTTCATAAACAAGACAAATTTTTAAATTGAAAAACCATTTTACTAATAAAAATCAATTTATGTTTTGATTAACACTAGTTATCTTCAGTTAAAATTAAATATTTAAATTTGTTATTATACCTGAAAGGTGTTAAAAAAAACAACAATACAAAATGTAATTATTCTTGTACAAACTAATAATATAATTGCAATAAAAGTAAGAATTTCATATTCTTTAAGAATTTGTAACAACTGGTTTAAAAGTACAACACAATAAAATATAGTTGTTCTGTTGCTAGAGAGCTGTGTGCAGAATGAAATTTTTTTATTTTGTTTTTTGTTTGTTTGTTTTTGTTTTAAGTTAAATGTTTAATTCATCTTAATCTGAATATCATATTTAAAAGAAAAATTTGATATCATTTTGTTTTATCATATGCATAAGAAGTTGTTTCCACTCAGCAACTTTTCATTTCTTTTATTCTCAAATTTGACAATTCTTCTAATTATAAAATTTTAAATTTAATTATTAAATATTGAATTCATTTTCAAAACTTTTTACTTTAAAATAAATTATAATTTAGTTAGCAGATCTCATTGCTTCCATCAAAGAACTTGTTCCTACTAAAGTAATTCAGTTAGTGGATGGTGCATTGGTATGTAGCCAAAGTTATGATATTTTTTTTATATTTAATGTATATTCTCTAGATATTTGTGTGTAAGGTGTGAGGGTGTTTCCTCATAACAGAAATAACAGTACTTTTTGTAATAATTAAGACCAAAAGTATAATATATTCTGCTTTTAGGCTTTTAATATTAAAGCATAATATATTTATGTATTATCCAAGGTTTTTTAATAATGAATACTTTAAATAAGTGTAAAATATAAATATAAAAATATTTATAACTAATCTAACATCTTTTAAAGGGCGATATAATAGATTGGCTTCCTTATCCATATTCCGATGAAATAAAAGGAATTGCAAAAGCTACTGGTTTGCCATTAGGTACATTCATTATGTATTTTTATCCTTAAAAAAAGTATTAATTGTTTGGGTTTGTATAATAAAGTAGTTTCTTTTAAATACTTTATTATTGCAGTTGAGTTGCAAATGTCTTCTAAAGGAGAATGAAATGTCACATTGAGGGGAACCAAATGTCTTTTTAAGGAAAAATTTGGTTTCTTTAAGATATTTACTTATCTTTAAACAAATTTCTCCTTAAAGGGAACCTAAAATCAAAGTTTAGTAAATTTTTGAATTTATTTGATAATCCATAGTCTTCATAAAATGAAGTTATTGGTAAAAGCATTAACAAATAATTAATAGCCATTAGTTTTAGCTATTAGCATACATTCTACCCTTATTTGCATAGGATATGGCTATTGAGGTTCATATTTGAACCTCTTCCTGGGTGTTTTTTTTCTTTCTTTTTTTTCTTTTTTTTGTCGAGTTTTTTTTTATGTAACAAAGGTGTTTTATATAAAGTAGTTTGTGTGAGTTTTTAACTTGATTGTTTAAAATGATTTTAAAATCTTCTTTGTTAGGAGAAGCAGTATTGTACAATATATTTTATGAAATATTTACTGCATGCACATCTATTGTTGGCCATGACGACAAAGGTATCTAATGTATAAGATAGTATAATATATAGTATATATCTATATACCAAAAGTATACATATGTATACCAAAATAAGTATATCTATATATCCCAAAGTATACGATATGATATATATGATAAATATCATATTTGTAGTGTATTAGACATCAACTTTTTAATATTTTTTTATAATCAAATTTGTTTTTTTGTAAAGGAAAAATGTATCACAGCCGAAATTTAGACTTTGGACTACTATTAGGGTATGATTTATTACTATGCCAAGATTTTTTATTTTTTATTTTTTATTGTAATTTTTATTTATTTTAAGATGGGACAGACAGAATGATACATGGTTAGTTACAGAAAAGTTGCGTAAACTCATTGTCAATGTTGATTACCAGGTTAAAATAATTTAAAATTAATGGAACTTTTTTATAAATGCTATAAGTTGTTGTAATACATTATAATACCAAAAATGCATAAAACTGAAGACTTCTAAAGAAGAAAAAATCTTTTTGATACTTCTATGTGATTAGAAACAAAGAAATATAACTTTTTATCAGTGTGTTATTTATGAAAACTTATTTAAGATAATAAACAAATTTAAACTTTTTAAAATAATTTATCGAAATATTTTAGAAGAACCAAATAGTTTAATTTCTGAGCTAATTAAGAAAATGTAGAATCACGTCAGTAGAATTTCTGCACACAAAAAATTATACAATCTTTTTAAACTTTAAAAAAAGTTTAGTAAAGTTTAGTATTGTGTATTGTTAAATTTTATGTTTATTGTGTGTTTGTATTGACATCATTTGTGTATTTGTTATGACCATTCATGCATGTTTAAATCCTTTTTGAGAGAAAATACAAATAATAATATACATAACAAATTCATCATATTCATTTTGAGTTTTCGTTTTAAGCTAATATTGGTAACATAAATGGATTTAAAGTACACACTGTTGCCAAATATGCATTATTACCAATTTAGCAGCTGTTTTAATTGCTTCCAATTTAGTTTTAGTTAAATTTTGTTTTAAAAAGTGAAGAAATTATTTTGATAATTCCACAATACTTGGTGTGCAGCTGTAATTCAATTTTAGTATTGATTTTAAATTTTATCTTGTAAACTTACTTTTGAAGTATCTGATTGTTCGATGTAGAATTTTTATTTATTTATTTATATATAATTTTTAATTGGACTATGTTTTGATATTGAAGTTTAATAACCTATGCGCACCAGACAGTGCGCATAGTTTATTAATAGTCAATAAAAGCTGCTTTAACAACTAATGATCATTTTAAATAAAACTGAGTCAATTAAACTGTTGTCTCGATTGCTTTTATTTTTTTTGTTTTTTGTTGTTATTTGCAGTATAGCATAGTACTTTTGAAAAGTTAAATCATTTAGTTTAAATTCGTATAAACAATAATATTACTTGCTTATATTTGTGTCACAATGTTGTAAGAGATGAAATAGGCTCAAAGTTTGTTTATTTTTTTTTTAGAAAAACGGAGTCACTGTTTTTAAAGCTACTCACTTTGTTGGTTATGTTGGAATATTGACTGCTGTCAAACCAGTAAGTTTCTTATATTATAAAAATACATAAAAACATAATAATATATTATAATACATGATAATATATATTAATATATTATAATACATAATAATATATAAACATAATAATATGAAATCCTAAAAACTTAGCTATATTGTTTAGAAAATGTTTACATTAACAATGAATGAGAGATTTGGTCTGGATGGAGGATATGTCGGTCTGTTTTTTATTTAGTTAAATATTAGATTTTTTTATATAGTTTAATGAAGTTCAAAAATTAAATTTGTCTTTAATCTTTAGGGTTGATTGAATGGGTACTTGGGCTTACTAAAGGAAAATGGATGGGTTTCCTTTTAAGAGACGTTATGGAAAACGCAACAAGGTAACATTATAAAGCTTCGATATAAATGTTACTTAAACTTTAAAGTTTGTTTTAAATTTATATAAATGAATTTTCAACTTTTTTCAAACTAGTTATTCTCAAGCTAAAGACACACTTACTAACACCGTTTTATTAGCACCAGCTTATTTTATTTTGGGAGGCACACAAGAAAACGAAGCCTGTGTCATTACCAGATCAAGGAATGCAGCTGATGACGTTTGGAAGTGTGTAAAGCATTTTAAAATTTTTTTGAAAATATACATGTATTAAGAAAGTTGATTTATAACATTAAATGTTTTGCTTTTATACTAAAATATTTTAAATTGTTAGCCTAAACTCAACCAATGGGGATTGGTATTTACTAGAAACAAATTATGACCATTGGAAGAAGCCTCTTTTTATTGACGATAGACGAACACCTGTATGATGATGTTTTTATAGTTAATTTGATATTTTTAAATTTTTTGTTTGTTTTTTTGTGTATTAAACCATATTAATTCTGTTTTTAGGGCAACAAATGTATGATGAAAATGGGAAAATCTGTAATTTTTTTTTTTTTTGTAAATTCAAGATTATTATATTTAGATTTTCTCATAATATATTATACTGTATTAAATACGTTTTTATTAAAATTAGTGCAATTAATTATATTTCTAGGGTATGAGCATTGGGGGGCTTTTTAATGTTTTGTCTACTCCGTCATCTCTTAATAAGGTATTTACCTTACTTGAAATTATTATATACTTGAAAAATAAATTTTAAATACTTGAAATTTTTTACTTAACTTTTTTTACTTAATTTTTTTTTACTTAAATTTTTTTTACTTAATTTTTTACTTAATTTTTTTTACTTAACTTTTAATAAGGTAAATACTTGAAATTTTTTGATATTTTTTCATTAAAAAACATTTTTTATTTTTTAATCTATTTTACAGCTTACCGCATATACTGCATTGATGCAAGTTGATGATGGTTTGTTGGAAACTTATTTACAGAATTGTCGAACTCCGTGTTGGCCTTGGTAATTTTCATACTCAAAGTATATTAATCATAATAATAACTCAAAGTATATTATTCATAATAAAGATATATTCATAATAAAGATATTACACTCATTTTTTGTATAAATTGTAAAAAATTTACGAGATATTTTTAACAATATTCATGTTTTGTAAACAGATGTTTTTTCTTATGTAATTGAATACGATGTTGAAAGTTGAAGGTTTTACGATATCCTATATAGAATTTATTATAGTGGGTTAGCTGTTATATTCTGAATCGTAATTTAGTCCAGAGTAGAAACGTTCTAATGTAAGGGCGTAAAATATAATATTAAAAATATTTTTCTATAATAAATGCTGGAAGTTTCAACAATAAAACAGCTTTAGCAGAAATAAAAAATGTTGATCACTATTTTTAAAACATTTATAAAATTTCGCTTCTTTTGAGTACCAGGTTGACATACTTTTGAAGAAGTCAATTTTTTCGGATATTAGGAATAAAAATTCAAGTTAACTATTCAAGAATTAATTGGGACCCCTAAAAATATTTTTCAAAAAATTTTTAAATACAGTTTTATTTAAAACCTAAAGGTGTATCAAAGGTGTATTAAATTTTTAAAAAGTAATTTTCGCCCTAACTTATATAGTTTAATTTAAAAGTTTCTTATTAGTTCCAGATTATAATTTTCTGAAAACTTCTTAAAAAATAAAAAAGTTCAACTTTCATTTTGTTTAGTGTGTCGATCACTTTGATTAAAAGGGTAAATAATATAGGCTAATAATTTAATAAATTAATTATTTCGAAAATAGACTGTTGAGTGCAGACAAATTTATTCTAATTCGATGTTTAAAAACATGAATAGAAGACTAGACATTTTTATTAAAACAAATTAAAAATATAATTTTCAAATTTTAAAATAAATTAAAACCCAGACAAGACTTAATAGCTTTCGAAGACCTAAAATAACTTCAACTCCTCAAAATAATAATCTCCAAATTCCTCTAAATAAAGGGGTTACAAACTTTACATAGTATGACTTTTAAACACTTAAATATAATTTGATGAAATTTGAAATCACTTGATGAATATAAATATAGTTTAAAATAGGGATAAGATAAAGGCTAGCCTTCGCTATTGTGGTTAAGAGGCACGCGTTTTAGAGTTTTTATTATTCTCAAGCTTTAATAAATGCAACTTTTTGTTTTATTGCAATCCATGCCTAAACAGCTGTTTTGTTCATTTCGTTGTTTAAGATTACGTACAATGTACTAATATATGGCATTATACCCTGACCACCAAGTCCCATATGAAACGAATTTTACAAATCCATAAGCAATAGAATTTAGAGAGGTAAGGAAGAAAACAAAATTAACCAAACTACGAGAAAAAAAATCTATGTAGCGTTTATTTTAACTATTATAAATATAATAAATTATTTTAACTATTGCAAAGTAATTTAAACAATAAAAAGTTCCTCAAAAGAAAAAGAGTTAATACTAGCAAATAATTTTTTTTTTTTTTTTTTTGCAACGTCATTAAGTAGAACTTTTTTTTTATTATTAAGTTAAAAAAAACATGTTTTTTAAGAATTTTATGGATTTAAACACTTTGTAAAAGTTCAAGCTCTTTTGATCTATAATCATGTCCAGATTAAGAACGTTTTTTAACTCTATTTTGAAAAATTCGAAGCAAACCGACTGAGGAAAATCTCAATGAAGTTCAAAAAGAGACTTAATAAAAGTATAAATAAATAAAAGCAAAGAGTTTTTTTTTTGAAATACAAGCAGAAGTTGTTTTATCATACAAATTTAAATTTTCATTTAGTTCATTTTACTTTAAACTTAAGTTATAGTACCTCAAAGTTACTACGTTGAGTGGTTGCTTAAACCAAAGTCATAGTAATAATATTTGCTTAAACCAAAGTCATAGTAGATGGTCAACTTCTCTTAAATTAACAGAGGCAATATTATTATCTCCTGATTATGATGTTGATGCTGAACTATCCATCGAATTTGAATTAGTTTCTTTCATAACTAAAACTTTTTTAAAATTAATAATTGAGTTTTGTGGAAAGGGTACTTTTCTCTTTTTTGGTATTATTATGGTGTTAGTAGAGATTTTTAAAAACAAAGTTGGATCAGGATTATCTTTTATAGGTTTTCCTTCATAGAAGTGATTTGAACAATCAAAAAAGTTTTTAGGGACAACAAAATCTTTTATACCAGTGCTAACATGATGTATCCATGCATTTCTTTTTTCTTTACATGTTGGTAACTTGTGCATTATTAAATTTCCTTCAACATTGCTATTATAGCAATGCAATAATGACAAAAGATATCCTGACAAAATAATAAAACATAGCAGCTATGTTTTATTATTTTGTTAGGGTATCTTTTGTCTTTAATACACCAAATACACATCTGCTATGACTTGGCATTATATTACATACTAGATATTACTTACTAAATGCTTTTATTCTAAAAAAAGCAGTAAAAGTATATTAAATAGTTTTAAACTAATAACTAATTTTTTAAAATGAGATCAAAAAATTCATTGTAATAAAATATGTACTAAAGTGAATTGTTGATTTAATGTTTTCATACGGTATAGTCTGTACCATTTAAAATACTAAAAATGTAACTTTACTGTTCAATATAAACTATATGTATAATTGAATAAAAAATGCATAAACTTATTTTATAATATCAAATTTAAAACCATAAAAAAGGTATAATATCACCTTTTCTTTTGGTTTTAAATTGTGAAGATATAATTTCAAGAATAAGTTCCATAGCAGCAAAAGCTCTTGCAATAAGTTTAACATTTTTTCCTAATAATTTTAAACCAAGAATTAACTAATAATCTATGAGTTATTTTGATTTTAAATTAAGAAAATTTTCATACTTTTATATGACATTTCGCATAAAAATAGAGAGTTCAAAGTTCAACTTGCACCCCCAAGAATATTTTTTCGATATGGCATCGCTAACTCCAAAATCGTCTATTGTCTTGACAGTTGTGTAATTTTTGAAATTTCTTATTGTTTTCACACAATAGAAATAAAAATTTATAGAAGTTAAATAAAAATTTATAGAAGTTAAAATAAAACAACAATTTATAAAAAAGGTTAGCCTATATATTGAGGTATTTTGATTTTTGCAATTTCAAATTTACTGTCATAAGTACAGAAATATATCATTTTACGTTTTAAATCCTCACTATTTTTCTATGACCAACAGCAGCTCATCTAGTTGTTATGACAGGCCCAACCTCTAATTTTAGATAATTTGTTCATCTACTGATATTTTAAATTTAAAGTAAATCTGTGCGCATATTGTTTTTAATAATCATAAAGTACACTATTTCTGAGAAACGAAGAGTTTGTTACAATTTAATCTTCAGTGGGCATGCGTAGTCCGACAAACATCTCCGGAAGTCGCGAGCCTACTGAGCCAGCGATAAATTTTAAATTGGAGGCAGCTCCATTTTTTAAAGTTGTATTTCATTGAAAATATTTAAATTAAAATTTTAATTTTTTTAAAAACATTTTTTTACTTAGGTGGCTATATTCAATAGTGAGAGAATGTTAAAACTCTTAAAGTGGAAGTAAAAGAATTCGATAAAAAAAGTACGTAAAGTTCTTGAAATACAGAGACACCAATGTAATTAGCAGTTGTTAAAGCTAAATTTTGGACTCGTTTTTTATATATTAGAGTCATAGCGTTCTCTATTACAGGCCTATTCATCGCGCAACCGGATTTTTTAGTGGAGGCCTACTTTTTTACGTCAAAAAAGATAATAACTTAACAATAAAAAAGATAATAACGTAATTTTTAAACTAAAAAGTAATTTTAATTCTCTGTATAGCCTAATATTTTTTTTGATGAAAAAAAAATTATTCTTAAGTAATAATCAATGTAAATAAAAGGCAAAGAAATTTTTTCTTATTTCAAATTTCACACATTAACATAATTGCATTAGTGGTACATAAATTAAAAAAAAAAATGTTGCTCAATATTACACAATGATGTTCTTCCATATCCAATAAATAATAGTCTGATGTAACTATAAAAATACTACTTAAAGATTTTCTGCATACATGATCTTTAACTATTTGAAAAACTACAAAACAAAAAAATGTCCATTGGCACAAATTATCAGTTGGAATATTTAATCCACCACGATCCAAAATTTTAGAAAACTAGCAGTCTTCAAACAATTTGTAATCACATAACGCATATTGTTGACCAGACTTCACATTAAAATTGTCAATATCTACATTTAACTTCAAAAGTAAAGATGCATGTTTGATACGTAATTTTTCAATAACTTGTTAAATACTAAGAAAATATGTGCCACCAGAACCCTGACGAAATATACTATATTCTTTTTCCAGGTGATCTGAAGTAAATTGACCAAGAAGTACATAGTTTTGCGTAGTGTTAAGTAAATATCTACATAAATCTACTAGTCCATAACAAGTTTGATGTATACAGGTTGCAGTATCTTTAGAAAGCTGTTTAATACGTTTACCTTTGAGACCTGCCATTTTAAGTGCCATATCACCAAATTGTAGTAATAAATTTAAACGTTTGTCATCAGGATTATTGACAACAGCCTGCAAAGGATCATTATGCCTTGTATCAGCACCAATGGCTTTAACATTTAAAATTTTCCACCAAATAATAATTTTATTGATAAATATAGCAGTGTCGTTAACATCAATATTAATTATGTCAGGATGTTGCAAAAGAGCAGTGTAAGTTTTTTCAGAAAATACTCTTAAAACCGTCAATACAAACTGTTGCTCAACAGGTTTAGGAGAAATAGAAGTTTCATTCAGGTCAGATAACTTTAGAAAGCTTCTGGATTCTGCATTGTAAAGCTGTTTTAAATGAGTCCATTTTGCAATCCTGGTTACTCCTTTATCGTCAAATATTAATTCCTGAGTTTTTTGAGTTTACCAAAGATTACAAATATTTTTTATGAGGTGTACAAAATCATAAAGTAAATACTTTCCATCTACTGTTAACCAAGGTTTACCCTGAACGAATGTGTACATTTAAAAAAAAGCCTGATTGGCGCAATTCCCATCACATATAATAGCTTTTACATTTGCACTGACTGAGTCAATTATTTGACTAGTTAAATTAATCTGTTCAAACAAAAAATCAGATCGTAATTTTGATATTGGTATCATTTTAATTAACACCTTTGGACCCCCATTTAAACAAACAGCCATAATCTCTAACAATGTTTTGGAAAATTCCACTGGGTTATCCTCCGATCTAGCAAAAATATATCCACCATAGTATATATAGTATAATAGTTCCATCATGGTAAAGCAAACTTTTTTCAACATATTTCATCATGTATTATGATGAAATATGTTGAAATATATGTTGAAACATAATTTCTGCTTATCTGGAAAAGAGTTAAAAATTGAATTAATAAAATTGTTTTCATTAATATTAGAAATTTTTGAAGTAATTCGAGTCAGTGTTAAAATAGATGGAGGTTGATAATCATTTCTTAAGCGATTATATGATGCCCTTGATGTTAAAAAATATACAAAAGAGCGTATAAGTATTTCAGGTGTATAAAGTTATCTCCAACTAATTTTGGTCCTGTAACTGAAACATTTTGCATAATTACTTCTTTTTTATTGTAAATTTTCAAAGAGCTTAAAAAAACGAAGTATCTCATCAAACTTAGACCAGGTGTCAACAGTTATGATTTGATTTACTGTTAAGCTAGAAATGTTACACTTAATCCCATTATGAATTTTTTTTTTTTTTATTTAACTTCACCTCCTCAAGGCCGAGAAGGCCACTACAGACGAGGAGGCTACTTATTTTGTGGCTATAACCCTCTCTCAACTCTATAACTCCGAAACACGAACCTTGAAGAACAAGGCCGCTGCGCGGAGAAACGAGTTGAGCGCGGTACTCCCAGGGACGTGGTGGGGATCGAACTCAGAACCACTCGTTTATGAAGCGAGCGCTCTACCACTACACCACTACCGCATAAATGTTTCAAAGGTAAGATTTTCATAAATTTTAAGTACAAAAAAAGGTATTCCATTAAAAAATTGCAAAGATTGTATAACAACATAGCCATCAATCATAAACGATAACTGGATATTGGTGATCATTGCTACGAAACTTGTTTTTAATTTCACAAAAAGTAGCTTTATCGCTTTTAAGAAATGTATCTAGCTCAACATCTAATGTACTTCTAATGCCACTTAAAGATCTATCGGTAGTTCTTTCAGTTGGATTAGCAATTGGAATTCAAGATAAAGGTATTCCCAGCCAAACAGAAGAAGGATTTTTTGGTTGACGTTTTCCTCCACGCACTATATCTGTATCAAAATTTGGAGGCCAGTGTAACTCACAGATAACAGTATACTTGGTAACAACCAAATTAGAGTTTGGAATAGCTTTTATCCATTTTTCAAACTCAATGTTATCACTTGGAAACCGATACACTGATATTTTATTAACCTCACTAGATATTTTGTTTTTTTCACTTTGATAGTTGGTGACAATCATACACACAACATTTATAATAAATGTTGTGTGTATGTTTGTCACACCAACTATCAAAATGAAATAAACAAAATATCTAGTGAAGTTAATAAAATATCAGTTCAAATATTCAAAGCGAATAATACATTTATACCGGTTTTTACATCCATTTAAAACAATCATGACAACCATTTAAAACAACCATGACATTCATTTAAAACACCGCGACAATCAATTAAAACAATGTGAAA
The DNA here is from genome assembly GCF_022113875.1 of Hydra vulgaris. Lineage (NCBI taxonomy): Eukaryota > Metazoa > Cnidaria > Hydrozoa > Anthoathecata > Hydridae > Hydra > Hydra vulgaris. The sequence continues at coordinate 51,088,611 of NC_061157.1, forward strand.
CAATCGTGACTTTCAATTAAAACATTTAACGCATGCGCAACCTCAACATTCTAATTTATTTAAAAAAAAAGGTTTTATTTATATACTTATTTATTTAAATTTATTTTTTATTAATATCATATTAATTTATTTTAATTTAATGCAATTTATTTTAATATTAAACGGATGCCATACTTGTTTTAAATGGATGAAAAGCCCGGTAAGGCGTACACACATGTATACATATTTATTAAGCTTCAATTATTCCATGCCGTTTAGGTACACATTTTTACATGGCCTTATCTTATTGGTAAAACAACCAAAACGTTCATTTAAAACATCCATGATAATCAACACCTTTTTATTATATAATGTTTATTTTGTCTGAGTCAGTAACTGCGCGTTTAGGTACTTTGGGTAAGGCGTTCTCTTCATACTCGAAAGGCCGTGGTTCGAATATCCGTTTGGACAATTTTACTTCTTTTTCTTTAATATCTCGTTGCTCGTATGTTTTGCTGTGACGCCATTCCTCTATATAGAATAGATATCTCTCAACATCAAACCTCTCAGTGTATTTTCTAAGTAAGGCGTACACACGTTTACCGGGTTTCGCATCCATTTAAATATGTCATCCGTTTAATATTAAAATAAATTGCATTAAATTAAAATAAATTAATATGATATCAAAAAAAAAAAATTTAAATAAATAAGTATATAAATAAAACCTTTTTTTAAAAATAATATAGAATGTTGAGATTGCGCATGCGTTAAATGTTTTAATTGAAAGTCGCGATTGTTTTAGTTGAAAATCACATTGTTTTAATTGATTGTCGCGGTGTTTTAAATGAATGTCATGGTTGTTTTAAATGGTTGTCATGATTGTTTTAAATGGATGTAAAAACCGGTAAAATTTAGAATAAATCATCATGAAAATAAATGATTTATTTGGCATGATGATTTAATCTAAATTTTATAAATATATTATTCGCTTTGAATTGAATCTGAAACTCCATGTTTAAATTATATAAGTTTATTAACATTGTATTATATTTCATTATTTAAATATATATCATAAACGACATGACATTGTATGTGGAGAAATAATTTTTTGCCGTAAAAAAGTAGACCTCCACAAAAAAATCCGGTTGCGCGATAAATAGGCCTGTGGTAGAGAACGCTATGATCAGAGTCAAAAGAAAAGAAGCCATTCAACAAGTGACGTCAGTTAACTTTAAACAGTTTTTTTTTACCGTTCAAAATTTTTTTGTATAAGTTTGCAAACTGAAGATGCTAGTGACCACAATCCAACAAAGAAACGGATTATTGACGAATGAAAAGCATTCAACCGATTAATAATAAACCTTAATATATAAAAATCATTTCAAATATATTCCGTATCAATATTTGGTAAATACCATAGCCTGCAGCCGTCCTTTATGGTTGATGAATAATTTTTTCCGGTGGTGAGTAATTCTTTCAATTAAATATTACTTAATATTTTTTTTCAGATAATTTTTTCTTAAGGAGCTCTTAAACATTTTTTTCAAAGAAAAATTCGCAACAGTAAAGCGGTATGCAGAAAGCATCATAAGAAATGCTGAAAGTATATCATTTGTTGAGGCAAAACTATTTTTCAAAAAAATATATATTTTTGATTAAATGAACAAAATATTAATATTTTATTCATCTAACACCTTTAGAGCCAAATATTACCATTCTTTTAATAAAATTTTATGTATTCCCAAATTTGATACCTTCTGATGCTTTTTTATAATTACGATTTAGTTTAACAAAAAAATTTATTTTGAAAAATAAAGTTTATGCGATATTACAAAAAAAAAAAGGAAAAGATTCCAAAATGTCAGACATAAGTTTGGTCAAGTCTCCATCTGGTTCTTATAATTTAACTACTATTGATCCAGCTCAGCTTTTTTTTTTAAATAACATTTATATTAATACTATAACATTTAAAAAGAACCTAAACAACTAGGTACAACGAAGGACCGTCACATGCAGTAGTGCGCATTTGCGGAGCTCTTTAGTGAGCTGCTGAAGCATAATCACATAATGCACCAAAATACCTAGGAATAACCAAGTTATTTAAGTTTTGTAAAAAAAAATTTTTTTAATATTGAAGTTAGTTGCGTTTCAAGTTACTGAATACCTAATTAGTTAAGTCATAAAAGCGATTTTTTAAGAAACTCTTGAAAGGGTTTAACCTAGAAAAAGATAAGTTAATACCAAAATAAGAATTCTTTGTTTACGTAACTTTTAACTTAGCAGTCAGAGGTTAATGTTTTTAATAAAAGCAAACATTAAAAATAATAAAAAAAAGAAAAATATGTACTTAAATTAAATAATATTATTAGTAAAGGAGTTTTAAAAATTATATTAGTTCTTGTTTCGATCAAATGCACAGTTTGGGATCAGTTCTATTAAGAGCTGTTTATATAAGTTTCTTATATAGAGCTGCATTGTTCATATAAGATACTTTAATTAATCTTAGTTTAGTTTTGTTTTGGTGTTTTATTTTAAACGCTTATTTAGATAAAAATATTAAAATCTGCTATTCCTATATACTTTCTTCAAACAAATAAACTACTTGATTTTTAAATTATTACATAAAATATAACTAATATCAGACACATGATAAAAATAATTATTTTTGTCTAATGTGCTTCAATTATCTGGCTCACTGCGCATTGGCTCAAAATAACCAATTAAAAAACCAAAGAAAATCAGAATTTGCATATACGTGTCTTATATTTATATTTAAGAAGGAAATTGTTAACAATATTTATCTTTTTTTATAAATACACGGATTAAGTTTAATAACCAAGTTTCTTGTTGGCCGTGACGCGGTCTTTTCAAGCTCGATCATTACAAACATTTTGTTAGAATCGTCCTGTTAAAAAATTTATTTAAACAAATTAATTTTTTCAACATATAGCATCTTTTTGTTTCCCTCTTGGTTCTTAAGAACCTACTGTTTTATACCCAGCTAAACAATAAAGAATTTTATTAAATTTTCAATTACAAGTTTATTTTAAAATTTACCATTTTGAGGATTTTCATTTGCTTTTTTACAGAAATACTTTAATATATTTATAAATAACTATTTAGCTAAAAAATTTTTGCGGAATTTATTTTCTCGATTTGAAGGTAAAAATACACACACAGATATATATATATATATTAGAGTTGCTAACCTGGCTATGGTATAGAAAGATGTTTTTTTATGTACTAATTTAGGAAATTATTTATTTTTATGGATTGAACAATGTCTTCCACCTGCAACTATAATTACAAAAATTAGCAGGCCCTATTATTATTCAAAAAAAAAGTTTTTCAAAATTATGTGATGTAGGTACTCAAATAAAGCGAAATTTTATAAAAATTTAAAAAATAATAATTTTTTCATATAAAAATTGTTATTTTAGATTTTATTGCACAATAACTATAGTTTTTTAACTAAAATGAAAAAAGTGCATTTTTACATTTTTTTAATAACAATTTTTTTCGGCAATATGATTTTTATAAAACGATTATTTTCGAATTTTTTTAAAAAATCTCGCTTCTTTTGAGTACCAGGTTGACCGACTTTTGAAAAACTTTTTTTCTCCAAAATATTAGGGTACAAGTAATTTTCCCAATAAAGTTGCGCCCTTTAAATCGATCACAATCATTCTCATATTTGATAGTATCAATATTAACTATTAGCAATGTTTAGAGCCTGTAACAAGAAAAAAAAATTTTATGACCCACCCTAATATATATATATATATATATATATAAATTAGTAGAAACATCTAATTTTTGTCTTCAACTACTATCGAAGACAAAGATTAAGGTTCATCACGAAGATTCTTCCTGATAAACCTTAACGTAAAGATAAACTCTTCGAATTACAACACGCGAAGTGTATCTTAAAACGTTTAGTGTGCACTTTTTTTAAATTATGCATTTACTCCTTCAATGAAAAAAATAGCAACAGAATAATTAGAATAACAAAATTTACTTTTAAAATTTACCTTTGATATCAACTTAAATCCAGCAGCACAAATATTCTCTGCAAATAAATCAATATTTTCGCATCGACTTTTTACTTCAGCAATTTTTAGGATTCCTCTAAATTAAAGATTTAATTTTTAAAAAATAATTTTTAATGATAAAAAATTATGGCATTTGGCATCTGTAACTATGTTTCGTCCTTAAACTTATTTAATCATATTTCCTTATTGGCACAATCTGAGAAAAGTTAGTTTTTAATTTCAGAGCTGCAGCTAGAAGGTTGGGTGCCCACTTTATAAGAACCCTTATCTGTAATCAAATTTTCAAAACACCTTCAAAACGCTGGGTTCCTAATCGGGGGACGTTAATATAACTTGCCACATGCCTGTTAGTTTATATCATGGCAAAAATATTTTGATTTGTGAAAAAAAAATGTTTTTAAACTTATTGTGTGTAAAAAGCCAAAGTAAGTTCAAAAACATCATTTAATAAAAAATGATTGAAATAAATGATTGAAATAAATATTGAATAAAAAAAATGATTGAAATAAATAACAAGTATTTAGTTGAAATCAGAGTTGATAAACGGCAGAAACCTTTTTCCTCCACTTTTCTTTCGCAGCGATAAGAGGCTGCCATCCAAAAATATGTTTGAAGGCAAAATGTTTTTAATTTTGTGTCCCAATTGGCGACAGCCGCCAGAATTTTTTTGGAAGGTCACCACCAGTGGCTTTTGCCTCCCAACTGGCTGCGGCCGCCAACATGGAAGTGGAATATTTGCCTTGCGCCGCCGAAAAAAATAAAAAAAATTTTAACGTTTGATTTTGAATTAACAAGCAATTTAAAAATGAAGGTGCAAATATTAGACATTGAAGTTGGATTTTTTATAATTTATTGCCAAACTTTGACTGTTAAAAAAAAATTATATTTTTCTCAGTGTTTTTTTCTAAATCTATCGAATAAATTAAATGTTTCATTATTCAAAATAAAATTCAAAAACTGAAAATTTTATTAACACATACCATAGGCGAAACTTTTGATAAAAAAAGTTAATAGTAAATGATTAATGTCAGTTTTTTAATTTAAGTTTGATATTTTGTCGCCCACCAATCATGCTGGAACTTTCATTTTTCGACTATAACATTAAACTCCTAACTTTATTCATTAGATATTGTAAAAATAATTAAATATATATATATTTTAATATTCATTAAAATTTAAAAAAATTAATTTATTTTGATGTCGGTTTGAATTGACTTTTTTTGAAAGTAAAATTTTTTTACGCCAGAATTGAAAATGAAATGCGCGAATGAAAAATCTCATAACATTAAAAATTAACATTAAAAATTTAATTTAAATTTTAAATGTTATGAGATTTTTACTCTACTCGTAAAAATGTTTTTTATGGTTTTTATTTTGTGACATAGTATTTTGTCAATACTATTTAATCAAAAGTATTGACAAAATACAACATGATCACAAAAAAGATAGCAGATTGGGCGACCAATCCATAAAATACATTTTTTAAAACATTCAAAAGCCACTCAATACACAGTAAACCAGAGGTCAGAGCAAAAGATCAAAATGAAAGGTCATATATTTTTTAGTCAATTGCAGTCGATACTGAATGATAAGTATGCATACACAAATGACAGAATGTTATTTTTATAATGCAGTAGATCAATTTGTTATACCCTTTAGGGCACCTCTAACTCATAAATTCATTAAACTAAATGTGAAAAACATGAATTATCCTAACTAATATTTAAATTGCAAGTTAATTTAAAAAAAAACATGAAAATATTTTTATTTTTTTTAGCGATGGAAGATAAAAATTCCTCCTCCAACGGCAACAGCTAATCAGAAGACAGAAGCCACTGAAGACGGCCTTCGAACTGTCTTACCTCTGAAATATCTTCTAGTAGACAACCACTAATGGTGTCTGCTTCCCTATTGGTAGCAACTTAAAAAAAAAAGGTAGCTGCTGATTGGGAGGCAGAATCCACTGGAGGCGGAAGCCAGAACATCTCATCTAAAAATTTTTTTTTGGAATACTGCTACCAACGGCTTCTGCTTCCCAAAAAGGTTGGTCTCTTGGCAGAACGTTACTTTACCACCAGCAGGCTTTATTAATTCTGGTTGAAATATAAAACTAGTAATATTGTAATAATAATTTTTATCATTTATAACTATATGTATTTCTTTAAAAAAAAATTGTTCAAAAAACAAAAGTAATTTTCTCTCTACCCATATTTTAGAACACGATGCGCTTCAAGAATGAAGTCCTCCAAATTGGTTCCCATCAATGACAAACAGAATATAGCAATATCAATGGTTTCATTTTTGAGAGGAACCTATATAATAGAACTTTTGAATATCATTAAAAATTTCTTCATACCCTGTTACTTAGGAGTTTAATATACATGACCATAACTGAAAGGTGTTGTTATGAATAATATTTAAATAATAACAAACAATATTTTTTTTGCAAGATTTGACAATTATTAGTAAAAAACTGATTTGTTATTTTAGGTTATTTTGTCAATTTTGTTAAACTTGACAACTTCAAAAAATTGATTGAAAAATTGTAACAAAGTTTAATTTAACATTGTGAATTGTATAAAAAATTTTAAATTTAATGTTGTGATTTCTTATTAGAAAAATGGAAAAAACTGCAAATCCACCCAATTATTTAAGATAACTTTCTTCAAAATCAGCTCATATCTCAGCAACAAAAAATGCAAGTGAGCTGATAATATATAGAAAACCAGATTATTGTTTGTCAGAATAACAAATAGTCAAGCTTATAATAGATTACTAGTAAGTTCAGTAAACTCATGTGCAGCCATCACGTACTTTAACTGGCTGATAATGTGCAAAATTGTTCACATGTGTTTAATGATTTAATGGCATGTGTTTCTCCTTTTTTTAGTCAAATTTCAACAACAGATTGTAGGCAATTGGATATGCCCATGAAGAAGCCTGGAAAACATTAATTCTTCTTTTTTATTTAAAATACATTTAATGTTAGTTAAATAGTCACTTCAAGAGGAAATTTTATTTTAAAATATAAATATATTTAAATTTGTAAAAATGTTTTAAAAAAAAAGAGTTTAATAACAACCATTAGTTGTGGCATTTGTTGTTTAAAAATAGTATGTTGTGTTTGACAAAGTTCTAACCAAAATTTTTTATATTAGGAGAATTTAGAAAAAAATCATTTAATTTTTTTCTTTTTTAATGTTTAATTAAAACTATTTATATTTTGTTTTTTTATTTGTTTATGTAATTTTTTTTGATTGATATATAAAAATACATAAATAAAAAAAAATAATCATTACATAAACATTAATACTTGAACATTGAAAAAAAAAAAAGATTTATAAACTATTCTTCTAAAAAAATCAGTTAGAACCTTGTCAAACCAACACAACAGGTAGTATTTATGTTGCAGTTTTTATTTTTTAGTTTACATAATATAAACCAATCCCAAATGTTTTGAACTCATTTATTCAAAAAAATACTTTAGATTAAAAATAAACCATTTCATTCTTTTATTTGTTTAAAATGCTTACATACACTACGGTGAATTCTTTTTTGATTTTATTTGGTTCTTATTGATATAAAGGTAGTAACGTTAAGAGATATCTTTCACCTTTTTGCTTTCTTGACAACAATGTTGAGAGCATAATTGCACACCAACTTTTATTACTCTAAAAAGTATAGAACTTTGGCATTAATGTCTTTAAGATAAATCACAAAATCATTTGCTAATTGGATTTTAATTTTTCCTGACTTTGTTGAATGCTAAAAGCTTAACAGTAGTCACAATGCAATCAATAACTCCTTTGTCACTTATTACTGCAAAAAAAAAAAAAAAAGCCAAAATATTTGTTAGTTTAATTTTTTTTCAGGATGGATCTTTGCGCTCATCACAACTTTATTTTTAAACTAAGAAATAGTATTATCACTGAAAAGGTGAATCTCCAGGGTCTTAGATGAAACTGATCCAATAAATTATCCAAATTGCTTAGTAAGGAGGACACTTTTTTTAAAGTTATTTTTTGTCAGATTGCTGCAGTAAAAAGAGAAACTTGATTTTGTATATAGTGTGCAGCTTGATTGTTTATTTTCATAATCAAATTGAAAAAACATGGATTCATGGAATCAGTAACATTTTGTTTAAAACATTTAAATTGGTTATGCTTGATACTGGGTTGTATTGTGAAATTTTCTCTGTACTCATAATGTGAGTAATCAATTTGTTACCACTTCCAAACTTTTTAACTTTTGAGATTATAGCGTAACGCTTTTTATCTAGCTTCTACCATTGGTATCAGCTTGTTTGTAAAATTAAATATTTTAATGATGGTCAAAAATTTCTTGAAAAACTTCAGATCTTTGTAGTTTTTATACTTTGCAGCATTTGTTGTAGAAACAATCATTTAATGAATCCTTACAAACAAAATTTTTATGCATGCAGTTCTTAATTTTAATGTTAGCAAACAGCAAACAATCACTAAGGAATTTAAAGCAATTCTATTTATGCAAATGTTTTTGATGTAAGTACAATCACATGCATTGGAAAACAACTTTGTGATACATTAAACATTTAATTGTTGCAGTTCACAAAACCTGCTTAATCCTATCTTGATTTTCAGATGATCATGATTTAAAAATATCAAATACAAATACAATGATTCTAGATTCCCAAATACATATTCAAACAATAATATACATATTCATTTTCCAAATAAAAATATTTGTATTTTAGGCTATGAAAAAATAGAATTCTTTTTAACTTTTTTTTTTTTTTTTACTCTATTAAAACTAATGATCAACTTAATTTATTACTTAAATCTTTCATTTGCTAACTTTCGTTCATTCAATTAAATAAGAGATTTTTCCTTAAATTTAATGAAAACTTTGAAGAGATTCATATCTTAAAGACATTTCTGATTAGAAAAAAAAAAAAAAAAAAATACTAAAACGAGTTTTTATTACTTATATTGGTACTGTATTTTACAAGGAAAATGTTTCTAGGAATAATTTTTTTTATTGTATTGTTAATTTCTATTTATAACTTAACTTGAAGTAATAAAAGAACAAAAACTGAAACTATTTTGAACTTGACAATACTTATAAAATGGTATACTAAATAGAAGGATGAAATGTCTTTTAAAAAGTCTTTTAACAAATATCACTTAAAAACTAATTTTTATTGTTTGTCTCAAGGTTGTCCTGGATCTTGTTTTATTCATCGACAATGAACACTCATTATTATATTTCATTCTGGGTTTTGCTGTCAATAAGCAATTTAATAAGTTTAAAAGACTCTCAAAAGTTTTTGCTATTCAAAAAAATAAAATAAAATCTGCTACCCCTTTTCATAAACCCCTTTTAACTAACTTATTTAAACTTTATTAAAAAACATTCTTCTATGTTTCAAACTTCTTGGGAGTTTCAATTAAAATCAGTGTTCCTTAGCAACAAAATCTTTAACAAAAAGCACCAGAACTTTGATTAACACAGTTTTAACTTACATAAATTCAAAACTTAAATTTGATTAAGTATCTTTATTCAAAACATTAAATGTAAAAACATATGATTTAATTTGTTCACACATACATTCTTTAATAAAAAATTGAGATTTTAATGAAACTTTAGAATTAACATAACTTTTTTATGTCTTGTTCAATATACTTTACATTGAAAATCACAAAATAGAAAACAGTTGACAGAAGTTGGAGGTTGACTTAAAAAGTTGGAGGTTGTGTAAGTCACGAAAACATGAATATGGGAGAGAGTTCCAAAGGGTTGAGATGCGGGACAAAAAAACTAGACAAATAAAAGTTTTTAAAGGGATCCCCAACTGCCAAGACAAGTTGTGTTCATACTAAAGAAAATGTTTAAAAAAAACATTTAGGCTAAATTTTTTTGATTGAAACTAAATACTGAATGCATACCAACAAAATTAAAATTAGCCTTTTAGTCGAAGCTCGCCTTATCCATTTTTTTTTGGTTCTCGGGGTCTGTATAATGTTAGCCGCAATCTGCAGACTTGATAATTTATTCAATGTGTATTAATTCATAACAGTTTTGGTATATGATGTCATGGCAATATCTTTTTAAGATAGCATTTTTTTGTTGTTGTTTTTTTAAAGATATAAGTATTTTTTCTACTACAATCAGAAAATTAAATATTTGTATAATTTTTTACTAAATCACAAAAAATATTTGTGATTTAGTAAAAAATTATACAAATATATATATATATATATATATATATATATATATATATATATATATATATATATATATATATATATATATTTATTATTTTTTTTTTACTTGTTTTATTATTGTTTTATGTTTATTTATTTATGTTGTAGAAGCCAGCCAAAATGACACAATTATACATATTTTGTGAATATTAGAGTTCTCAGGCAGAGAAAAAATAAAGGCAGTATGATGCAGTTTTTTGTTTTTATTTAGTTTATATGGTTCAATAGAGTTGTTCGTTTTATGTTTAATTTACATTTAGTTATGGTTTAACTCTTTCACTACCGCAAGCCACTGGTAGCGGCTTTTGAGTATGCTTTACAATTTATCTTGCTTAGTACATAAATTTCCATTCTAGAGACAGAATTTGTTTGTTTTGAAGGTTTAATTAATTCTCTACATAATCAAGAAAAAATAAGAGCTATAATTGTGTAACTATAAAAAAAATATCACAAAGTTAAAAAATCTTGAATAATCCTTCATAAAAAAAACTTTAAATTTAGTTATAAAATAAAACAGCATAAACACTGTAAAATTAACTTGTGGAAGTGTTTGAAGTATTTAGTTAAGTAATTACCAAAGTATTTTGAAGAAAAAATATTATTTTTATTCATTAAATAAGGTTTGTTTTGAACTTAATGTTTTAGTTATTACTTACAAAAACAATAGTTTTAAGCACTTTGCATTTCTTATTGTTTAATGAAGCGTGTTAAAAACTTTATTATTATCAAATTTTAATTGTCAATGTTATGCTATTCAAACGTTATTCAAAAAATGTGCGGTTGCCACAAAAAGATTTTTGTTAAAAGATTTTTGTTTGCGTGGTAGCAAACCATTTAATGCGATTCTTTGTTTTTATATTTATATTATAACTATTTCTTGTATATTTTAGTACAAATATTTGTTTTAACTTTAATTTAGTTTGATTTGAACGATTATTAGTAAAATAAGTCGTTTAATATTCATTTTCTACTTAGTTCAGTTTATATGTTTTATTCAAGTCACTCGTTTTTTTTTTCAGTATATACTTTAAATTAATTTATATGCTTTAGTAAAATTATTCTTTTAGTATCTAGTTTATATTTAGTTTAAACCAGCACGTTTTACTGTAAATATTCGTTATATATTAAATTGTTACTTTTATAAATTTAATTTTTAACTGCATCATAAACTTTTTTTCTGATTTAGTAAAAAGTTATACAATTAACATGATTTGGTGATTTTGGCAAAAATATAATATGACATCTTGAAAGAAAAAATTTATACGATGACGTCATGTACCGAAACTGTTATGAACTAACACGCATGGAATAAATTATCAAGTCTGCAGATTGCGGCTAACATTATACAGACTCCGAGGTCCAAAAATGGAGGCGACGAGCTTCGACTAAAACCTGAATTTTAAATTTAATGTTGTGCCTTCATTATAAAGTTTTAACCAAAAAAATTTAGCCCAAATGTTTTTTTTTTAATATTTTCTTTAATATGAACACAACTTGTCTTGGCAGTTGGGGATCGCTTGTAGGGACAGATACAGTATAAGAACGAGACTTTGGTGAATGAGGAGTCAAGCAAGAATGAATTTTAGTTGATGAAACTAGAAATAATAGCTTCTTTGAGCAGCGAACATTATAGAATTTGTAGAAAAGAGAAAGAGATGCAACTTTACGACGATGGGAAAGAAGCTCAAGCTTAGCAGATAGGGAAGGTCCAACTATGTTTACAATGCATTTATGGACCTTGTCTAGAAAAGAAAGAGTATTATTAGAAGAACCAGCCCAAATATGACAACAGTATTCTATACAGGGATGAATAAGAGATTTGTAGAGGTAAAGAATGGTATCAGGAGAGAGAAAATGGCGAGCACAATAAAGAGAAGCAACCTTAGCAGATGCTAATTTAGCAATCAACTGCATATATAGTTTAGGTCAGTAGTAAACGATAATCCAAGACCTAAAGAAGAGGACTCAGTGAAAGGGTCGCCATTCATTAATATAGGAACATCGACACTACTGCCATAATTGTTTGCAAACAATTGGGCAACAAAACTCAATTATTTACTGCAAGCAGTAAATAATTGAGTTTTGTTGCCCAATCTGTTACAGAAGTAAGATCAGTTTTGATATCAGCAATCATCAGCAAAAAGTGCTACTTTAAATGTAAGGTCATCGAGAAGATCATTAGTGTAGATAAGAAACAAAACAGAACCAAGGATAGAACCTTAAGGTACTCAAAAAGTTGATGGAAATAAAGATGAGTATTAGTCTTCAAGGATGACTTTAATAAAGCAGTTAGAAAAAAATAATTTGATAATCTCAAAAACTTTCCCAGATACACGAAATGAAACAAGCTTATGGAGAAGACCAGCATGCCAAACTTTGTAAAAAGCATTAGATATGTCAAGAGCCATTTCCATCTAATGCACAATTAAATCTTTTAGTCACAGCAGTTAGCAAGTCAGCCGTAAAGCAAGAGGATTGAAAACTGTGTTGATTGTCTGTCAGAAAATTATTTGACTCAAGATGGAATGTGAGAAATTTGTTTATCAAAGACCTTGCTAATAACAAAAAGAAGACTAATTAGATGATAATTGGTAGGGTCTGAATGTTCACTAGAGTTATTAAAAAATGGAACAACAAATGCCATTTTTCAGCAAAACAAGACTCAGTCAAGCACTTATTAAATAGTAGAAAAAATTGAAGAGAGTTCTGGAGAACAATTTTGTAAGACAGTCACAGGAATGTTGTCTTAACCACAAGGTGTAGAAAAGTTTAATCGAGATATGACTTTAGCAATGGAAGCTGGAGTGATTTAAATGTATAACAATGGGTTAACCTGTTTATTTGGAATGGAAGGAAGAGAATGGCCAGAAGATCCAAGAAACAAATTAAAAGAAAAGTTCTTTGCAAATAGTTCTGCCTTATCCTTCAGAGAGGTAATAAGATCAACCTCATGAATGAGAGATGGAACTTTAGACCTACCTTGGTTAACAACGCTGTTGAAGATTTTCCAAAAGTCTCTAGAGCCTAACTTTTGAGATAAGATACAAGATTTAGTGACCTGAGAATAATTAAGCTGAGCATCTGACTTTTTACATTGATTTCTTGCAATAATAAATTAACTTTGTTAAATTATTATTTAACAAAGTTTGTTCTCCAGAGAGTTGTTCTTTTGAAAAAGATGAAAAAAATGATAATGATTAGATATAGCAGCTGCAAAAAAGGGTGAAAACCATGGAGTAAAATAGAACCTGACTTAAAACCAACAAAAAGGAATTTTTTAAGCTTTTACAAACCCAATAAGGCTTTATTACCTGCCCAGATCCAGGAGATTTTGTAGGAGGCGCATTTATAAGCGGAGAGAAAAAAGATATCAGCCCAAGGACTATCACGAAGAAAATCACCACCACACCCACCTCCATTGTTAACATTTCATTGTTAACATAATTTTTCTGAAAAAAGTGTTCAATTTCTTATGGTAAAGGTGGTGGTTTGTTGCCCCCTACCTCCCTGGATATGCCCAGTGGTTAGCAGTCAACATAAATTGTAGCCCACTCTTACAACAATCTTTTGATATCAAGATATTTGTATTTTGATAAGAATTGATAGAAGAATAAGAATAAGTTATGACTGAAGAATATGATTATTTGTTAAAAAATAAAACTTAATTTTGACCACAGTTTTTTCAACAAATCTATATATCAAAAAATCCCTACTTAAACTGTCATAACATATGAAGAAATTGTTTGACTTTGATAACTTTTTCACCTTTAAAATACTGTATTGATCCCTCTTGATATAAAACAGTATAAAATTTAAATACTTTGAAATTTTTCTTATGTACCTAATTAGTTGTTGTAAAAAACATTTACACCATAATTCTGAAATAATTTATTTTCAGAATAGAAAAAACAGATTGCTAAATAATTTTTTTTACTTAAAAATTACCAAAATTGTGTTAAGGAAAAGAAAATGTTTGAAGTTTAAATTTTTCATTATACTTATTTAACGTTACTTTTTATGTTCATTTTTTAAATATTCAAGAAATTTTGTTTATATATGTTTATTTAAATCAAAGAAATTTTTCATCCCATTACATAGGTGCTTATGATTAACTGTTTATAAAAGGATTGCAGGATAAACCATGAGGCCTGTAGGAAAAAATATTTTAGAAAATCTAACTTTTTTTAATATAAAAAATTTATGAATAAATGATTATTTTAGATTCTAAGTTTATTCAATTTTTTTTCAAATATTGAACTTAGGTTTTTTTTGTGGTCATTTTTGTTATAGTTATGTTTAAATGGTTTTTAATGTGGTTTGAAATTAGACCTAATTATTTTATAAAATTAAAATACACTAATGACGCAATTTAATCTTATACAAAATAAGCACTGAGTTAAGTTACATTTACATTTAATACGCTTTTGCATTATGCTTCAAAACCTCATAACATAACAAGATCAGCATATAATAATATACTTAAATAAATATTTAAAGTTTATTTATATCTAATAACTGTAATAAAAAAATATATTACACCAATAATACTACACAAATTAAAATTAAATTATTACATAATTGCAGAGCCAAGACCAAGGCCAAAAGTTACAAGGCCAAGGACAAAGTCAAGGCCAAGAGTTTTAAGGTCAAGGCCAAGATTAGGAGTTTCAAGGCCTTGGTCTTGAAAGGAGTTTCAAGACCAACCCTATACAAACATTTTCAAGACCAAAGACTTCAATTTTTGTATTATGTTAAGGCCAATTATTAACAAAACTGTAAGTAGCAAGCGCAGTCACAGTAAAACCATATTTTGTAAAAAAAGACCAAGATTATGCGCAGAATTTAACAAAACCAATAAGAAAATATGTTTGTTTTTTTAAGGCCAAGGCCAAGACAATCAAGGCCAAGACCAAAATTTTCAATGCCAAAACCAAGGCCAAGGCCAACAGTTTTAAGACCAAGGCCAAGGCCTCAATTTTTGTCCTTAAGGCCAGGCCAAGGCCAAGGACTAGCAACTCTGCATAGTTTTAATATAAATTATTTTACCTTTTTCATATCACAGGCTACAACTCTGTTATTCACTGCAACAAGGTCAAAAGAGTGAACAACATTTGGCACTGAAGCAGCTATCTTTGCGTCACCACATCCAAAATCACATACTATCAGATCTTTATCTCTAAAAAACATAAATGCATCAAAATTGTATAAAAATTTCTATATTGGTGTTGGTTATATCAAATTTTATCTATTGATAATTTGAAAAAAAAATTAGTATTTTCGATGCCTTTCTAAAATGTATTTTATCATTAGATCAACTGGATTCTGTGGCCACTGCTTAACCTGTGAAGAAAATCCTTTGTGATATAAGTCAAATAACTGGCAATTGGATTTAAACAACTTTACAGCACTTGAACTATGATTTGTATACAATTGCTCATTTATCCATCGAAAGTGCCCCCCGTCAAGCTTGCGATTCAATTTTGCTTGAAACTTATTATATTTTGGAGTAGTCTTTAAAGTGCTTACAAATGGATCCATTTCACAGACTTTTTCTTTTGATTCATTCATTGAAAGGTTATCACTTTTTACTAATTTACTAATATTTATACTATCTTTTTTAGATGCTTTTTGTTTTTGAGAGATATGATCTTTGTTTGTGACATTCTCCAGCTTTTTTTCGGATTTGTTAATTTTTTTTGATAATTTTCTTTTCTCTTTTTTTATCTCCTTTATTTTAACTAATGAAGTATTAATTTTCACATAACTTTGATCAGCTTCATTTAATATTTTTGCTAGATTATGGTCATTTAGCTTTACAACTTTTCCCTCCTTTTGGTCGTTTTTTTTTACAATTTTTCCCTCATTTTGGACGTTTATCTTTACAATTTTTCCCTCCTTTTTTTCAACATTCATATTCTTGTAATCAGTGACTTTAATTTCTACATTTCGAATACTTTCAAGATTTTTACTACATGAGGTATTGTCTTCTTTTTTATTTTTAATATCTATTGAATTGCTTTTCTTCTTTTTTTTTTCATTTTTTGATTTGGGTAGCACTGTTTCATTAGCATCGCGCTTTCTTTTATTCTTTAACCGCTTAGTTTTGATTGATGGCACAATAGAAGCTTCATTATCTTTTTTATTACTTGTACAAATATAATTACCACTAAATAGTTTAGCATTTAATTTACTTTGCCCATTGTCACATTCCCAACTATTTTCTACACTAAACATAATTACAAATCTAAAAAAAACAGTAAGTAACAACAAAACAGTTGGGTCAATTTATTTCAATATGAAACACCATAATAAGTTAAATACAAAAACATTACAAAATAAATAACCAATATCTTTAAACATACAAAACTGTGATAAGCCCTCTTTTATTAACAAAGAGCTCTTTTTATCTGAAAAAATTAAAACTTTCTTATAACTAAACATATTACATAAGCATACAATACTGAAACAAAAAACTTTTATGTACTTGCGAAACTAATTTTTTTAACATTTAATTAAAATGTCAAAGGATGCTTAAATAAACTTACTTTTAAAGGTATTAAACAAACTTTTAAAAATGTTCAGCAAAAAGCCATTAGTATAAAACAAACAAATATAAATATATAACTATAAATAGAAGCTGTTAAACTCTATTCAGAGTCAGAAAATGAACAGTTGTAAGGCAAAGAAAACAATGTTACAGTTGAACAATGTTACAGTTAAAAAATGTTACACCAGATTCCCCAGTCATAAGTAAGACCCTACCCTTGTGAAGCACAAAAAAGTTTTAAACATTTTCTCTCATTGGATGCAACAAAACCCTTTCAATATTTAGACTTACAAACTTTGTTGTTTTTTTTTTAAAAAAAAAAGGTCAAATAGTACCGAAAATGAATAATGTTTACAAAAAGTAAAAAAAAAAAAATGTTTACAAGTGACTATTTTTGGTACTATTTGAATGAGTTATTTATTAAAAAACAACAACACTTAACATTTGTATACAAATTTATATTTTAGCGCATATAGATACATTTACCGATTTTTTTTGCCACCCTAAATCCATATGGTTTTTCACAAAAATTGAAAAAAACAAAGAATGGTGTGAAAAAAAGTTACAAAAGCTTCAGTACATAAATCAACTGAGGATTTGAATTTGATCTATGCTAAAAAAACTTTTTTACTGCAAAAAAAGTCAAACCATCAAATTTTTAATTAAAAAATTAAACTGTGATGAATACGTTAGTATTTTGTAGACCTAAATCAGTAATAACCGGCCCTTGGAATTAGGATCGGAATTAGGGTCAGCATTTGTCAATGCTGACCTAAATATGTTTGAGGTTGGCAAAAAATTGTTGACCTCTTCTCTATGTTTTATTGGTAATCTCTTTGTGTCAAGATTTTTTTGCTGACCTTTTATAGTTTGAGGTTTGAGTTTGAGGTTGTCAATTTATTGCCAAGTTTGTTTTTCCTAATTCTGAGGGCTGAATAACAGATATTGTAACTTGCTAATACAATTTACTACAAAAACATTTTACTAAAAAATTAAATTAATTGGTAAAAAATTTAACAAAATAGAAAAATAAGAAAAAAAAAATTAAAATTAATACAAAATAAAATATAAAAATTTAACATTTCCAAAAAACTTCAGGATTTTCTTTCCAAGTAAAATCCCCTTCTGCATATATTTCTTTTTTCCATATTGGTACTTTAGATTTTAATTTGTTTATTAAAAATTCAACTGCATTGATTGCATTTGATCTATGTTCAGATGAGCAAGCAATAATAATACTAGATTCTGCTATAGGAACTTCACCCAAGCGATGCATTATACATATCCTTGCTACATTAAATTTTTTTTGGGCTTCAAGCGATATTTTTAGCATTTCACTCTTTGCCATTGGTTCATAAGCTTCATAAAACAGTGTTACAACATTTCTATTTTGAAAATTATTTCTCGTTGTGCCAACAAAAATAGAAGTTCCACCTGTGGTCGGCAGAACAACAAATTTTAACGCAGTTTCAACATCAAGTTTTTCTTTAGTCAAAGTAAGCATAAATTCATTTAAATAAGTCTTGAACATTTTTAACCACCACTAAGAGGAGGAATTATAGCAACTTCGTCTCCTTTTTGAAATGTTATATTAATTTTTTTATCTGAAACATATTCTAAATTATGAGCAATAATATAGCTGTCATGAATAGCTTTTAATTCAGGATATGATTCTTCTAAGCAAATAAAAAATTCTTCTAATGTAGCATCAGATTTTTTTAAAATAAGTACTCCTTCACTCTTCCCAACAAGATCATAACTTTTAGCAAAAAAAAATATTTTTATAACTATGCCCTCATCCATAAATAATTCTTACTTTCTTAACTGTTAAAAAATCAATTTCTATAGGTTTTTTTTTTTTTAAAATAAGATTTATTGTAACCTAATTCTTATAAAAAAAAACATAACTCATGTGCAACAATAAATCCTTTTACATTAAAAATTTATCTCTAAAATAAAATATTTATTTCTCATAGTAGTGATCATTGTTTCATTTATAGAAAAAAAATTTGGTAATATTTTAAAAGTAATTGCTTATTGTGCAATCAGTGTTAAAAGAAGTAGCCTTTACTTGCATATCAAATAGCATGCAAAAGATTGCAATTATTATATTTTTATATACAAATGAACTATTTAAACTTAACAGAAACTTGAAAAAGTAAAAAAGAAAAAAGTACTAACTTCTCACCCTAAATAAACAAATTACTTCTCACCCAAAATATACTAGTGAATAAAGAAATATAAAAAACACTATGTAAATATATATCAACACCATAACAACAATTATTTAACATGCACCATTATTATACTGCAAAAAAAACAAAAAAACAGTGATACTGCAATATGATGCATGTGTCATCGCACTGCAGTATGATAAAAGTTTTATTTAAAATTTTTATAGAAGTTCATAAACATCCAACTTATTACTTAACTTAATTATGTCTCTTTCTAAGTTCAAGATAATAATAAAATAATGATAAAATAATAGCTTTTATAACAATTTTCTGTTACAAAAAAATCATACTTATATTGTACAAATTGTTTTTATATTGATTTATGTTGCACCAATTTTATTTATAAATTAAAGTTCAAGCATATAATTTAAAAATTATTAAAAAAACTAAATGAAAATATTTATTAATTTTATGCATTAATATAAAAATATTTACATTTATGGTTGGGCTTTTACAACTAATAATATCATAAGGTTGCAATAAAAAAATCATTTTCACTGTTTCATCAATTCAGATGTAATTTTTTACCAATATTTATGCAATAAACCATTTTTTGGAGGCTCATAAACATGCAACTCATTTCTTAACTCAAATATGTCTCTTTCCAAGTTTTTTTCAAAATAAACATTTAAAAAAGGTTTTGCTGACATACCTGTAAAAACTGCCCAAGGTATGTAATTTATTAATTCTTTTTGTTCAACTTGATTTAATGCTAAAGGTCCAAACACTGAGGATAAGGCTGCCATTGGAAGATTAAAATGAAAACATTCAAACCATTTTACAACAATTTCAGCAGAAACATCAACTGAAAAACCTAAAATAACATGGCAAAAATCATGAATCTGTCTATATCTTTTCATAACATAGGCAAGTTCTGTATTGTCAACAAATCTAACAGGAGAACGATCATCGGCAGACAAATTTTGAGAATGCATAAAGTTTCCATAGCAGTAACCAAGAGTATTTTTAGGATAACAAAGTAACTTTTTGATGTCTAAAATATGGCTATCAATTATTGGTTTTTCTTTTAATATTCTATATCCAGTATCATCATTTAACATTTGTAAATGCAGTTTTTGTAAAGCCAAATGACCAGTTGTTTCACCAAGTGCTGCAACCATATCACCACGATAAGGATTATATAGTGCTGCAAAAGCTGATCCAACAGTCAACATAATTTTTTGCAAAGGACTGGTTTGTATATGTAAGTCATAGAGTTCATCTGAACTTTTTGGAACAAAACTTTGGTGCTGTGAAATATTTCTTACTTTTAAAGAAATCTTTGATATTTTGTGTTGAGTCAGACAACTCAAATATTTATTTATACTAAATCTCATATTGTATTTTAATTTCTAATCTAAAAAATATATCATTTGCTATATAATATAAAGGAAACTGAATGTATAAATGTTAACTGCAAGATAAACAAAAAGGTTATAACTTTTTGGTATCCCTTACTATACAAGCAACAAGCTGTTTCTGCTTTTTTTTAAAAAAAATTGTAATTTTTAACAGAATTTTGTAAAAATGATTTTTTCATTTACTATATTCTAGATAAAAATGATTGCAAATATTGAAATATATAATTATAAAATTCTATTTTATAATTATATAATTCATAAAATCTTATAAATTTTTGGGTTTTTTTTAAGACCAAGGCTGATGAACTTTTAAAAAATGAAAACTTTACTGATTTATAGATGTAATGACAGGTGATCTAGTTGACAGGTGATCTTGAAAATTAAATGAAACCAAAGATTTTCAGTCACTTTTTTACCAAAGGTTCATCATTTTTTACCAAAAAATTATAACCCTAATAACTTCATGCTCCTTGTAGAAACAAATCTAAGTTAACATACTCGCTAATTATTCAAAATTAGACAAACAAAGTAAATTAGTCAAGAAGATTTTATATACTATATAAGACCATCCATAAATAAAGATCTGTATAATATGAGTCTTTATTTATTGATGGTCTTATAAGAAATAAGTCTTACAACATGATGGTCTTATAATATAATATAGTATAACATTATAGCAGATGGCCTTAAAGTACAATATCTTCATCATTTTTTACCAAAAAATTATAACCCTAATAACTTCATGCTCCTTGTAGAAACAAATCTAAGTTAACATACTCGCTAATTATTCAAAATTAGACAAACAAAGTAAATTAGTCAAGAAGATTTTATATACTATATAAGACCATCCATAAATAAAGATCTGTATAATATGAGTCTTTATTTATTGATGGTCTTATAAGAGATAAGTCTTATAATATGATGGTCTTATAATATAATATAGTATAACGTTATAGCAGATGGCCTTAAAGTGCAATATCTTAGGGGTCGTCCATAAATTAAGTCACGTAATTTTTGACCAATTTTGACCCCCCCCCCCTTGTCACAAAATTGTAATACTTAAGAATCTGAGTCGTCACAAAAAAGTCGCCTCCTTTTTTACCGTGACGCGAAATATGTCCAAAGCTCGTTTCGAACCTCGATCTCCTGCTTATAAAGCACAAGCGACAGCAATTATCCTATCTGCAGCACCATTACCGGTTAAAAATATCTCAAAAAATAAGGGGTTGCACCCTGCATCACCAAATTCGCTGAAATTTGGCACAAATGTTTAAAGATAAGTTAGGAAAGACTGTAAAAATTTTTCAAAAAATTCTCAACCCTTTAAAATTTGCAGCAACTTGAAGTTAGTTATTTTTTGACTGAAAAAAGAGGGAGGATAAAGCCGGAAATATGTCAATTTACCATTACCCTTTTAACAACTTGTAGTAATGTTGCGAAGCTAAAACTTGGTACCAAAGGAGTTTAAAACCTGCTGAATCTGAAAATCATAAACTTTTATCTCTCAAAACAATAAAATAAAGTTTTTTTTTAGATCCACAAAACGCACTTGTGTATAACAATATAAAAGGCCATTGACAACTATAGTTCTAGAAAAAATCTGACTGATGAAAAAAAGTTTTGGTTTTTGTTATTTTAAATATTAAACATATCTACTTTGCGAACCAATTTTTATTTGGCATTATGTTTTATCAAGGAGTTATTGATGTTTTAGTTTTTCAATTTTTCAAAAGATATTTTGCAAAAAAAAAAAAAAAAATTTGCATATATATTTTGAATACAAATACAATTATTTTTGTTTTGTATTAGCTTTGTAAAAAATTTACAAAGTTATTACAAAACATAGTTGAACATTTTATAAATTTGTTTCTTTTTACTTTCATTACATAATAATAATAATAATAATAATAATAATAATAATAATAATAATAATAATAATAATAATAATAATAATAACAATAATAATAAGTACTAGCTTATAATAAACCAGCGCTTCCCAACCAGAGAAGCTCAGAAATATTTAATGGGGCTGGAGATATAATTATTTTAAATATTATTATTTCTTGATAAACGTTATATACTTTATGTATAAATAAAAGACTTAAATATATTTATAAAAAATATGTATTGAAATACAATTGGAGTTCCGTTTTAAATAGGGTATTTTTTATTTTTTATTTTTTTGTTATTTAGATGCCCCAAGAAGACCTAACGGTCTTGTCATAGAGCACCGCGGAAGTGCATTTAGCCAGAAAGTTCACGCCTCCTTCCTTGCCGTGACGCGAAAATATGTCGAGAGCTCGTTTCGAACCTGGATCTCCTGCTTAGAAATCAAGCGATATATCCACTACGCCACGGCCGCACTAACGCCATGGCAGCACGGTATAATGGGTTAATCTAAAAAGTTTCTCATTTTGAAAAAAAAAAAATATTTTTTATAAAATATTTTTATGTAATTTAAAAAAATTTATATCAAAATAAAATAAAATATATAAATACAGTGGCGGAACTTCAAGTTTTGCCCCCTCTCCACGCAAAATGTTTTTAGGCCCCCACCACAAAGAGGTGGTTTTTTTTACATTTTTGTTATTACTGTTTTTGATCAGTTTGATGTTGTTTTACAATTTATTTATTTCAATTTTTGGTTAGATGTTACTTTAATACAGGATTGAAAATTTTAGAATTGATAATAATTTTTAAACACTACAGTTCCTTCAAAAAGTATGAGCTCCCTACAGCTCTGGGCCCCGGTATTTTGCGGTATAGTTGTTCCGCCACTGATAACATAAAGTCTTTGATTTAAAATTTTGTGTTAATGGCTATGTTCTATAAACAATAAAATGCAAATCGTATTTGGATTATGTTTTGATAAGAAATCAAAACATAAACGTGGTCGCTGCATGTAGCTACCACGTTTATGTTTTGATTCCTTAAAAAGATAACATTGCGCTGCTTGTAGCTCAAGGTTATCATTTTTAATTTTGGTATATATTATATAATATTGTATAAAATTTGTTCTTAATATATTATAATTTAAGTTAATATAATCTTTATTTGAATTCTGATAAATAAATTTTTCATAAATTTTATAGGTAGTTGACAGTAATAGATGTAAAAAAAAAAAAAAGTCTGGTGCACAGAAGAAAGCTGAAAATAGTAACTTCTAACTGGTCAATGCTGCAAAAGACCAAAAACAGACAAAATTGTTTTAAAAAAAATAGATTGAAGAAGTAAAACCAACAGGTATGAATCCTTTTATTTTGTCAAAGACTTCTTCCGTGAATGAAAAATCTTTTTTCATGAAATTGCATCCATTAAAGCCATCAAATGTGTCGGACTTTAATGAGAAATTTGTATATAACAGAGATATAATGATAAATAAACAGAGATATAATGTCTAATGATGATAGTCCAAAGAAATCATACTCCACTTTGCAGCTGAGAATAAGAAAGGACTTGATCACCTGTTTAACAGTAAATAACAAAGTGGAACATGAACGCCTTTTTTAAGATATTACAGTAATTTTTTTTTTTTTAAGGTTATTTAGGTGCTCCCAGAAGTCCTTACGGTCTTATCACGGTGTAACGCGGAAGAGCATTTAATTAGAAGGTCACGCCTCCTTCCTTACCTATGTCGCTTATTGGGCTAGAGCCGGCGTTGAACCCCGGACCTCTGAGTTCTGAGCCTAACCACTGCACCACGGCTGCTCAATTGACATCATTTTGTTTATTGGAAAGCATGGCACTGCTTATCGGGGTAAATATGAATAAGCTTATGTTGTGGATGTTAATGTGAACAAGGCTCCTGAAATAAAGTGCCGTACTTTTCTGACACTTGTGATGTTATCAGCAAATATCATCTTATCTTAAAGAAGTTAGTAGAAAGAGCAGGAATAAAAATGGCATGAAAGGTTGAGGTTCATTGATTACTTTTTTAAACCAACTGTTAACAGAATTATTATTACTATTGAAAAACTTATCAAGAAACCTATTATTAAAAAAGTTTAAGAGTTTGGAAAGTTTGGAATTCAAGTTGTCTCAAGCCATGATTCAAAATTTTTTTTAGGACCCAGTAACCCAGTGGGAAAAAAGACGTCGAAAAAACGTCTTTAAAAGTCTTATTTACGATGTCTTTAAGACGTCTTTTTTTAATCGATTATACAAATCTAATAGACATCTTTTTTCGACATCGAAAAGACGTTTTTTTTTATCTTAATCTTGTCATGAAAAGACATAAAAAATGCGTTTTTAAGACGCCTTTTTTTAGTCGAATATGCAAATCTAAAAAAGTGTTTTTTCTCGATGGTCGGAACGACTTTTTTGCCATTCTTATTAGGATACTATAGTATCCTATACACTATAGTATTTCTACTTTTCTTATATGAAAAGCTATTTTTTTCAAATGAAAATGATAATAGCTCTTCATACAAAATATGACAAAAAGCTCTTCCGATGCCGAGAAAAAAACCTCTTTTAGATGTCAATATAAAAGAAAAAGCATTTTCTATATCTTTCATATGTTTAAATATAGGAGAACAATTTATAAATAAAACAATAGTATTGTTCAACAGAATATTTTTTCATATTTCTCTTTCTTTTGTGTTTCTTGAGTTAGCTCTGTTTCTTGGCGTTGTTGAATAAAATTAACAATTTCAAGTCGAGAAATCCTTTCATCCGAGCAGGTTACGACTTCTAGCTGGTTACCACTTCTAAAAAACGAGTGAACATAAAAAACAGTCTATTGCTTAAATGTAATACAAAAAAAGCAAACGAAACTTGATTAGCTGAGTGGAACACATTATACTCACCGACTAATAATTCAAAAAGGGCTGATCCTTATAATCCACTCACGTTTCCAGCGCGGTCCCTTCTTTTTGAACCCACTAGGTTAGATTGGGACAGGAGTTAAACGATAAACAGTCTAAAAATATATAAAAATGAGTGTGCCAAATAAATTTACAACAATCAAAATGACTGTAAAACGATGTGTTTTATTATGTAGTACTTAAATCAAGCTAAACATTTGCACCTCTCAGATTTGCTATGAAAACCAAGTTATTGAAAACAGATATTGATATTTTTCTGTCTTCTATAACATGATTTTTTAATTGAATTTCGCTGAAATTAACTGTTGTAGACTCATAACAATTTAAAAATTCATTATTGACTAAAGATTATCAAAACAAAAAGATAATTCAGCTAATACACCTTGAGAGTTGTTATTCATTTAAACTAGAAAAAATTATTTAGCTCTATTTTTGCCTGAAACATAAGGATGCTTTACTTAACAACAAAAAATCATAAAAACTGGCGATATCGTTAGCAGCACAGATGAAATACACATAAACAAAAATGAAGACTAGAAAGCTCCAATGATGTTTAGATATAAGAAAGTGTACCTTTCCAGTATTATTTTCACTTGGTTTTTTGTATCCAAACCAAAAATTTTGCGAACATTTCTCAAGATAAATCTGTTGTCATTATGTTGTCATTATGTGTATTTTTATAATTGCTTTATTAATGATAGACAACAGTTAACAAGGAAATAACATATTTAACATAAAAATTGAAGAGCCAATCTTTGTTATAAACAATTTCATCCTTCAACTAAATAAAAACAACAAAATTATTCAGATCATTTAAAAATATATATATAAAAAAAAATTGCAAGCCTACTGAATGCTTCTTTTTTTCTATCGTTCGTTTCACTGGCGCTTGAACAGGTAAATATAGAGAGAAGGTTACAGGTTTTATTTTTCGTCGGAAAATAAATATGTTAATTTAATATGTAATAAACAACGTTCTTCAAGCACAATACATTAAAAAATTAGTCTAAAAATAAATGGTCAAACTTTTTTAAAACACTTACCTGCGACTAACTTAATTGAGACTAGATCATATCAATACCATCTTACTGGCACCACGCCATCCACTTTTGCCTCTTCCGATTAAAATTTTTTAGCTAAGCAGCTGCAATTGTATATTTATTTCAGTATATATATATATATATATATATATATATATATATATATATATATATATATATATATATATATATATATATATATATATATATATATATATATATATATATATATATATATATATATATACTATAATACATATATGCATTTATATTATGTATATTTTACATAATATATTATTTTATTACATAAATTATTAAATAAACCCGCTTACCGAAAAAAGTTAATTTTTAATTAAACTTCCTATGCAAAAATGTTTTACATAAAAGTTATATAAAAGTATTTTGTAAACAAAAAACGGGCCAAAACATAACAAAGATATCGTAATTACGATACTGTGGGTTAAAACTCATTTTTGTTAGGTTCTACTGGCAATAATTATTTTTAATTTGCTTAAGAAAATAATGATTTCCTTATTAACAACCGATTGAAGTCTTTTCGACCTCTTTTCTGAAGACGTCTTTTTAAAAGACGTATTTCCACGTCTTTATTTTGGTTGATTACAAAAAGACATAACAAGTCATAAAAAAGACGCCTTTTATTCGTCTAAAGATGTCTTTTTTCCCACTAGGAAGGCGGTTTAAGGTTAATGTATTCTATGTTGTTGTAGATGCTGCCACTACAGCAATAAAAGATCGTTTCAAAGGAAATAATGTTGGTATCTTAATGCATATTGCTTGAATGGATTCTCAAAACTTTCCATCTTTGTGTGACCATATTGACGACTATATTTTTAATGATTTAGCCAACTTTGCTGGTATACAGAGTGAAATACTGTGCACAGAGATGACATCATTTGCAATTAATTTTCCATTAGTTGGTAAAGCTGATCAAACTAAATGAGAGGAAGGCTCATCCAAAATGATGTTTAAATTGCGTTCTTCGTTTTCTCCATCGCTGCAATTTTCATTGTTCTGCATATTCTAATATGAGTGCTGCATATAAAATACAATATGTATGCTGTATATAAAATACAATATGTATGCTGCATATAAAATACAATATGTATGCTGCATATAAAATGGCATTATGCTTAAGTTTTTTCGAATTGTGATAAATTGCTTTTGTTTGTGGCACTTCGAAGCACTTATTTTAATGATTGTTGAGAATGATATAAAAATTAATTACAATGAAGTTGTCCACAGTTTGGCAAAATCATCAAAATCTCTTAATGATTACGTACTATAATATAACACTGCAAATACATATCTTTTTCTTTTATTTTGACTTTTATTTTCTGTGTAAATAATTGAAAAACTTAACAACAAATTTGTATTTTCCTGAATATTGATAAAGGTTGCAATGGCTGCCAGGAGTCTCCTGTCAAACACGCTCGAAAGAGCGCTACTATTACTAAATCTACTACTACTATAACTTCTACTATTAAGTTCGGCATTAATATAAAGAGAGGCGCACATTGTACGCGTCAAAGCTGCGCTTGAATATTTATTAAGTTTTTGCCGTTTTTTTATCTTTCTGAAGCATAGTGCTATCTATGCATATTTGATTACTACAGGGATTTTGTTTCTATGGAAATCATTAACAACGACTCTAAAAATCCCCTAAAAATCATGCTGTTATAAACCACCACATACGTCAAAAGAAGTGTTTTCAAATCATCGTCAAAATATTATTTTGAAAAACTTCCAATAAAAAAAAGTTTATTTGCACAAAGGGATTTTAACTTTAACGCTCTAAATTATGACAATAATAATAAAAAAATTTTTTGAAATGATTTATTCCGATTTGGTGTAATTCCTCTTCAAATTCAGCAACATTATTAGGGGACGAATAAATAAGCGCAGATTTCAGTGCGAACTGGCATAAGTGAGTATGGCGTAGGTGCGAGCTGGCGTAGATGCAAATTTGCATAAGTGCAAACTGGCATAAGCGCAAACTAAAATAAATACGCCAAAAGAATTTGCAAGCATAGGCATAAGCGAGAATTGGCATAAGTGCGAACTGGCATAAGTGTAAAACAGTTGCAAAAACTGGCTAAAATTTGAATTGGCATTAATACGAATTGGCATAAGAACGCCAAACAAATTTGTTAACACTTGTTTTTGACGTAAATGCGAATTGACATAAGTAAAAAATGGCAATTCACACTTATGCTAGTTCGCATTAATGACAGTTTGCACTTGTACCTACGTTTGTTAACTCTTTTGGCGCATTTATGCCAAAATTTGATAATTCTTATACTTACTCGTATTTATACCAGTTCGTATTGTACCAGTTTTTTGCAACTGCTTTCCACTTATGCCAGTTCGCACTTATGAAATTTGCATTTATTCAGCCTCCTGAATAATAGTAAATATACTAATAAATTCTCATTTGAAATTTTGCTAAAAAAAGAGTAATTAAAACATCACTTTCCAATATTTATTTGAACTAATACCTCAAACAAAATTAAAATAAGCCGAAAAATAACAATCACAAAAACGGCATTTTACTTTGGGTCAGGTTTAATAAAAATTATTAGTAAATTTTTAATAATAATAAGTTTTTTGTAATAGTAAATTACTAAAGCAAATATTGACTGGTCAGGTTTAGAATCCTCAAATGATACCAATTTAATGTATAACAAGTTTATCAATTTTTTTTTAAATTTTTTTTATGAAAAATACTTTCCCAAAGTAAGAAAAACAATTAAACTTAAAGACATAAATTTACCTTGGCTAAGTAAAAGTCTTAAAAAGCGGGAATAACAACTATATATAAAGTACTTTTAAAAAAATGCAATGAAACAAAGTTAGTATACAAGAATTATGCAAATTTATTTGAGAAAAAAAAAACTACAAAAGCTAGTTAGTATTATACTAACTAGCTTTTGTAGTTTTTTATGAGCGGTTTATTATGCCATTTAAACTGCTCAAAAAGTATCAAACAGGTTCCAGAAAAACATGACAGTTATTAAATGAAATAATTGTTTGTTAATTGTTTGTTATTTATTGGTAAACCAAAAATTAACAAACAATGCTTTCCTAAAACTATAAAAACCAATCACAAATCAATTGATAATGAAAACGACATTACAAACGAGTTAACAACTTTTTTGTTAATAAAGGATCTAAACTTGAATAAACTAAAATTCCTTATGTAAATAAATCTTTGATAAATATTTTTGTTGTAATAAATATGATTTAAATAACAAAAAACTAACCATGTTAGAATTCGGAAAGCTTTTTAAAGCCTAAAAAGAAACAAGGCAACCGGACCCAAAATGTCAATAACAACATAGTAATAAACTGCAACAATGATCTTAAAATTCCTTCATTTAAAATTTTTAAACTCTTTCTAAAAAAAGGTCTTTTTCCTGAAAACTGCTATAGTAAAACTACACTAAAATCAGGAGATACAAGTGAAATATTTAATTTCAGACCAATGTCAATACTTTTAACATTCTTAAGATACTTGGAGAATTATGCACAATAAACTGGGTGAATAAGTAAGAGCAATTGCTTTTATCAAACGTTTTGGGAGTAATTGCTCAGCTTTACGTAAATAAAAATTTGAGCAAAATCGCCCAAATTTTACTTTTACTCAACGTTTTTAAAACAATTGCTCAACTTTACGTGAATAAAATTTTTGAATTATTGCTCTTTTTTGCGCAAAAACTTTTATTTATGAGCTCAAAGTGTTGAGCGATTGCTCCCAAATGAGAAAAACCCGTGAATAAAAAAGCTATAACTCAAAAACTGCGAGCAATTACTTCTCATTTTACGAGCACCAATAATAGCTGGAAAAGTTGTTAAAAACTTATCAAGTCAACTTTTAAGTAAGTAATTAAGAAAGTAGGTTACAAACTACATTTCAAAGTTTGCTCTTTTCAACGCAGAGACGCCTTTTTGACTCGCTGCTGGAATAATTTTACTACTAAGAATGTACCACGGCTTTAAACCGTTTTTGATTTCGTTCTCCCTCCAGCTATTCTATTATAACTCCTTAATCATCTTAAATATTTTCTGAAGGAACATACAGTGTACCAAAATTATCATTATATTCTTTAATTAGTTATTGTAAAAAACCCTGAACACCCCCTCCCTCTTACACACACCCTTAGAATCACCCTTGTTTGCTGCCAGAGTTGCATTCTGCACAGTTTCACCACCTTAAGAACTTTTATAATTTATACTTTTCTTCATTGTCAGCTTAAATTGGACATCGGAAAAATAGGGGGAAATGATATGTAGAAATGTAGAAACTTATAACAGGTAAAATGCGGAAATAAAATGCGGAAATATAATGCGGAAAAGAGAATTTAGGGGCTTGGGGGCTTCATAAATCAACTGATTAAAGAAAAGAGAGCAAATGAATGTTGCTACATTAACTAAGGGTTTGGGTTGGAGCGGCAAAAGATTAGAGTTAAGAAACATTTTCCTTGCTTTTTTCACCTAATTTACAAGTTGAAAATTAGTATTAATGTTTTAATGCTATTAATATTTTTAAAATAATTTTATATTTCCTATAATTAGTAAAAATCACTGTATTTTGACAAAAAAATTAATTCTGACCTATTATAAATTTGTTGTTGGAACTCTATCAAGCTGTTTGTCAAACATCTGGTACTAAACCTCCCAAGCTGCGCCCTTTTAAAAGTAGAATAGAGTCACAAGCTTAAAGTTTGTTATAGGTTCCTTTACACAAAAGATTTATTACATTAATTTTTTTGTCTCTTAGTTTTCTTAGGAGAAGTGATAATTCTGAGAAAACGTTGATGCTCTGAGATTATGCAAAACCGCTGTCACATGTTGGAAAAAAAAGTTATTTTTTTAATACAATTTCAAATAAAAATAATTTTACATTCTAATAAGTACTGATGTTAAATGTTAACTTTTTAAACAGATATATTTAGTTGTTTTTTTGTTAAATTTTCCGACATTGAAAACTTAATAAATAAACTTTATTGGCTTTTTATAAAGTAGCAACTTGTTAGTAAAACGCTACTAGCTAGCTACTGCAATATATATATTTGTTACTATAAAGGAACAGTCATAAACCATACTTTTTACCAGAAAATAAACCAAAACTTCTACTGATATACTACGGGGGCATTCATAAAATACGTACACAGTAAAACCACTGATTTAGGACCCACTCTCCTTGTACACAACCGTTCGCTTTCATCGACCCTCCCCCTCCTTGCGTATATACGCATTATTATTATATATACTAGATATATATATATATATATATATATATATATATATATATATATATATATATATATATATATATATATCGCTTGTTTATAACATATATAACATAAGTTGTTTGATTTATATTTTCGATTTATATCACGATTTATTGCAACTTTTTATTTTTGTTTATGTCTTAACGTCTTCAGTTCCCGCGCCCATTACAATGGAAAACCGTTAAAAGTTCATAGTTTATTAACGCAACAAGCTAGCAATTCAAAACCTGCATTTAATTGATTTTATATTTTACATCTTTGCTGAAAGATGTTTTGGATGGTATAGACAAAGATAGTTCAGATTTTTCAGACTTGTCAAATGAATCAGGGGAAGATATCGAAGCATGATGAAAATTTCTCGCCAAATACTGTTACTTTAAATTCTATTCCTGATAGTGTAGATAAAAGAAGTGAATGGAATACATTGAATTATATAAAACAATACCTCGATGAAGAGTTTTTTGAACAAATAGCATATCCTTAACTGCATATGTTTTGGCAAATAACTCTTAGATTACC
This sequence comes from Hydra vulgaris, assembly GCF_022113875.1. Classification (NCBI taxonomy): domain Eukaryota; kingdom Metazoa; phylum Cnidaria; class Hydrozoa; order Anthoathecata; family Hydridae; genus Hydra; species Hydra vulgaris. Next base: position 51,120,723 of record NC_061157.1, read on the forward strand.
AGCCATTGCTAATGTTATATCAAGAAATAGATATTTTCAGATCTGAAACAACTTGAAGGTTGTTGTGGACTCTGATGTGACAGATAAGCAAAAAAAACTGGATCGTCTGTGGAAAGTCAGACCCATAATGGATCGTGTCAGAAAAGGCTGCCATTTACTTCCAAGATCCCGGGACTTGAGTATTGATGAACAAATGATCCCATTTACAGGAGCTTGTCCTCTTCATTGTTATGTTCCCAACAAGCCAAATCCAATTGGGCTAAAAAAAGTTATGTTCTTGCCAGTCCAAATGGCTTAGTTATGGATTTTGTAATGGACCAAGGGGCAAGAACATATAATCCTGTTCCAGATCAATTTAAAGTGGGAGTGAGTGGAGCTGTAATTGCTCATTTAGCGGAGGGGTTGACAGCTGGGACACATATTTGATCGGTATTTTACCAGTTTCCCATTGGTTGAATACATGCTAACTAAAGACATGTACCTAACTGGGACAATCATGGGAAATAGAGTTTCTAAAGAAACTAAAAAATTGTCAGATGATGAAATTTTTTCTAGACTGGGTTGTGGAGCACATGATATGATTTTAAGCCAAGATGGAAAAATTGCTTTTGTGAAGTGGTTTGACAACAAACCAATATTGTTAGTTTCGACATGTTATGGTGTCACAGAAGATTTTTGTCGTCGTTGGGACGAAAAGGAAAAATGTCAATGTATCACGGCCAGTTATCATTAGGGAATATAATGCAAAGATGGGAGGTGTAGATCTTTGTGACCGAATGAAGAGTCACTACCTGATAAAAGCCAAGACCAGGAAGTGGACAGTTCAAGCCATAATGCATTTCATTGATCTATCCCTGACAAATGCATGAATTTGGTATCGAACTGACAAAAGTGAACTTGCTATTGCTCGCAAAGATATCCTCAGTTGTCTAAAGTTTCGAATGGATATTGCAGAAGCCTTCCTTGGAGCAACAAAAGTTGAAAGCTCAGAAACTGATATAGAGGAGGAGCAACCTGTTACAAAAAGAAAATATGAGCAGATTCCATCAATCATCATCCGCTAATCACATGCCAGAAACGGACAATTTCAAGAACTCATCACAATGCAAAAATACTGGATGTTTATGCAAAACAAGATTCAGGTGCCTGTCTTGTAATGTGCATCTTTGCGAAACTGCAGATCGGAATTGCTTTGCTGCATTCTATTCCAAAAAATAGAACACTGATCAATATTTACCAACTCTTTAGTATTTTAGATTTTTTAAATTTTTTAAATTTTATTTTCAAATTTTGTTTTAATAATGATTTGTAACATTACAGCCAACTTTTTGGGTTTAATTCTTAAATTTGTGAATGTAAACATTTTAATATTCGTGCTATTACATCCAACTGTCCATTAAAGTGGACATCATTAATTAAGTTGAAAATATTGTACGAATAGGCTAAATGTTTTTTAGTAGTCTATTTATGTCCCTATGATTTAGAAACAAATAAAAAATATTGAAATATTTTTGTAGAACTCGCGTGGATCTGAAGAGGTTAATATAAAAAAGTTTTAAACTTCTTTTTTAAGGTTTTTTAAGGTTTTAAGGTTCTGATGATAAGATCATTATGATCTTCTTACAGAAGCCTTGTTTGATTTTTTAAATGATAGCAAATGTAAACAAGCAAGAAAAAAAAATATTATAATATAGATTTTTTAAACTCTTTTTTTTTTAACTTTAGCAATTTATTTTCATGTAAAGTAGAGCATTTAATTCCGATAATGTAATTCCGATATGTAATTCTGACGTTGTTTAGACGTTGGCTCAACGTAGTGTGTTAGTTGGGTTATAAGATAGAGGAAATATTTAATTTATTAAACAACCTTAAAAGTTTGCAAAACTTTTTTTTAATAAAAGTTTATGCACTAATTTTAGTATGGTATTGAGAAGCAGTATAGTTCAAAAGTAGAGTGAAAATCTTAAAACGTCTTATAACAATTTTTACGTCACTTCACGCGTTTTATTTGACAGATACGTATTTTTTCTTTCTTTGTGGTTTTTAAGGTGCTTTCAAAAGTCCTCTTGGTCTTATCACAGAGCATCATGGAAGAGTATTTAACTAAGAAGTTCACGCCTCCCAAAATTACCAATAAAATTTAAGTTTTTGAAGCTCAATGTTGACTTTATCAAAAAGATCATTGATAGAGATAGATGAGTAAAACAAATTGGTATCATCAGCAAACATTATACAATCGAGATTTGTGGAGGCTTTAGGGAGATCGTTAATGTAGATAAGAAATAATAAAGGAGCAAGAATAGATCCCTGGGGGACACCGCATTTTACTTTTAATAACTTGTATTAGTTGTACCGTCTTTTATAACACATTGTTGTCTGTTATTTAAATAATTAATGAACCATTTAATTATTTGGTTTTTTATACCGTGTTTTTTCATTTTGTCGAGCAGAATTTTATGGTTGAGAGTAGCGAAAACTTTTGTAAGATCAATAAAAATTCCCAATACAAATTTTCTTTTATCAATAGATGATCTAATGTTGTCCTTTAGGTCTAAGGTTGCATGCTCCTTAGAATGATTTGTTTGAAAGCCGTATTGACATTCACTTAGAATTTTATTGGCTGTTAAATATTTATAAAGTCGGTTGTACATTATTCTTTCAAGGAGTTTGAAAAACACTGGAAGAATTGAGATAGGTCTATAATTGGTTAGCAAGGCCGTGTCTCTAGTTTTAAATATAGGTAAAATCTTCGCAATCTTCATAGTTAAATTCCCATCTTCAAAGAAGATGGGAATTTAACTATGAAGCTTGTTTCAAACCCTAGATCTTTTTCTAAAAGTTTGAAATCCAGGATTCAGAGCACGCGCTCTAACCACTGTAACACGACCACTGGATTTATTTATAAGTGGCCGCTAAATATATTCAGAACTGTAGTATTACTAGTTATTTACAGAGGTATTTTTAGTTTATAACTGTAGTATTATCAGTTCTTGATATCAATATTTTTCCAAAATTGATGACATTTAAAAAAAAAAACACGTAAAATATCGACAAAGTTTACTATTGGTATTTAGTAATCTTTCTAAGTAAAACTTTCTCTGAATGCTGATAAAACTAAATTTATTTTGTTCCAAAAAATGAATAAAACTGATAACGTCCCATTAAAATTACCAAATCTTATTATATATAAAGCTATAATTAGAAGAGATTCATTGGTAAACTTTTTAGGCGTTGAATTGGACGAAAATTTAAGATGAAATTTTCATATTAATAGCCTGGAAAAAAAAATTTCTAGAAATGTAGGAACAATTTATAAAGCTAAACTATTTCCTAATTTTAAATCACTAAAAGGTTTATACTTTGCTTTTATCCAGTACCAGGTTGAAATACTTTAGCAAAATGCTTTTTCAAAATATTAGGGACCCGCCAAATTTTTTAAGGGTCATGCAACACCCCTAAAATTTTATTCAAAAAACCTAGTGTTTTTGTATTATATAAAACACATTTAGTTAAGAGCAGCAGACTAAAAAAAAAGTTGTTTATCGAACCACCCTAATCTTTATAAACAAGGTTGCTGCGTGGAGAAACAAGTTAATTCATTTGAATTTCAAATTAAAATTTGTAGTAAATTAAATAAAATTATATAAAATATACTTTAAATAAAGTTTAAATAGAATATTAAAATAACCCAGGTATTTTTTATAAAAAACCCAGCTAAATTTATCTTTCGAATAAAAGCACAATCTTTGTTCTCTTGATCAGAGATTTAATTCAACATAAATAAATAATAAATCTTTTCGAATTTAAATTACTTTAAATATCTTTTTTAATATACTGTAATATCGCCTGGGCAAGTACCAATCATACAAAATTAAAAAAGCTTTACAGTAAACAAAAACATGCGTGTTAAATTATATTTGGAGCAAAGAGAGCAGAATCCTGTGAGCCTATACTGAGTTTACTTAGAACTTTAAATATTTATAAAATAAATTTACACGAAATTTTAGTTTTTATGTATAGAAATAAGCTAAAAGTGTCGTCAAAAATATTTGAATCCTATTTTAGTGAAATCTGCCATAAAAATAGCACAAGATTCTCAGTAAACAACTTTGCTGTCCCAAGATATAGTCTAAAATTGAGTTCATACTCAATTAAGTATCGTGGTCCGTATTTATGGAATTTATTTTCAGATATTATAAATATAAAGAAAACCACTCTTGATCGATTTAAAAAAGAATCTAAACGGTTGTTCTTATTTATGGATCTCACTATGCTAGATTTTGAATGTTTTTTTCAAAAATAAAATAAAGCTTTAATAAAAAATTAAGATAACTTAAATTTTAATTTTTTTAAATTTAAGTTTTTTGAATTTAAGTTTTTAAATTAAATTTTTTTTTTTTTTTTTTAGTTGAAAAAAAAATTATTTAAAAAAATGTTATCATCACAACCCACCAGGGCTGTGGAATCCGAGTCGGAGTCGGAGTTGGAGTCGGAGTCAGAGTTGTGCTCAAAAAACTTCAACAACTATGTTGGGGTATGGAGTCGTTACTTTTTTTTACGACTCCATACCCCTGCAACCCACAATAACAAAGTTATTAATGATATTACTCTCTTAATATAAATATAAGTATATATCTTTTTTTTTTGTTTTGTTTATTATCTTATTTTATTTTATTACAAGTATATAATCGTTTTTTTTTTGTTTTTTTTTTTTGTAACTGCAGTTGCATTCTTTTTCTTTTTACAACTGCAGATAATGTAAACATTTTAGCAATTACGCCAATATAATATAATATTTATATATTACGATTTTATAAAAATGGGGCTCGGTGATAAGACAGAATTATATCTTCTTCTTGCTCCAGCCATTATATATTTTGTTGTATATACATGAAAATTGTATTTATTATAGAAGGCGAAATAAATATAAAAAACAAATAATAATAATAAAAAAAAAATCTAAGCAATAAAACTACTTTTGTCTTCCTTTTGCCCTGGCCTCATAAATATTTATTTATACATTTTGGTATTGTTGTAATATTTAAAGGGCGAAATATATACAAATAAAAAATCCTGACACATGCTTAACTTTCATTTTTAAATCACAAATAAATTTTCGGCAACCGTATTAGTTTACCTTGCTTCTTTTTCTATCGTCGGTGACCGTGATAAATCTTTTAAATTTCCCTGTCAAGCTTTTAGCCATCATGGCGGTTGGCAAGAATAAGAGGCTTTCAAAGGGCAAGAAAGGATCCAAAAAAAAGATGTAAGTGGAAGTATTGCATTGCGTAGATCAATGGAAGTTTTCACTTCAACCTTATTTATGTTGCATTTGGTAAAAAAAAACGATGTTAATGATAATCATCGATATAAATTATTGAATTTATACACTTTCTGTAACTTGGCCAATCTCAATAACTTAAAAAGCGACCTTCATTTAATGGTTTTCATATAGCTTGTTAAAGAAAAAAAATACAATCATGTTATTTCAAAATTCCTTATAATTCTATTCGTATAACATATTAGTAAGTAAACTCTTGAGATTTATAAAAATATATTAGAAGAATAATCGTTTTAATTTTTTTATTTAAACATTAAACATGTAGCATTTTATTTTAATGTAAAGCAACGTCAGTATAATTATGAAACTTTAATGTATTCAAAAAATAATTTCTAATTGCCTAAATATTAATTTAATAATAATAATAAATAAAAACGCTAAAAGCATCGATTACTCTCCTATTAAATTTTTCTGCCAAAAATACTAACTTAATTTGTTTTTAAGTAAAACTACATTATTCAAATCCTATTGCTCAGTTTCTATGATTGATTGTGATGAGTACAAACCCTATTGCTCAGTTTCTACGATTAATTGATGAGTAAAAAATTTAAGATCAAATACATTTATACTGTGTGTTGGACAGTTTAATGACAATAACTATGTATGCATTTGACAAGTCATTAATAAATGACATTAGCTAGTTCGTTTTGACCAAAGGAGTAATAAAACTGTTATTTATGATATAATATAATTATTACATCAAACCAGTTATTTTTGAAGTTGTTTAAAGTTTCTGGTAAAGTAAATTATTATAAGTAAATATATTTGTGTGTGTGTGTGTATATATATATATATATTTGTATATATATATTTTTTTTATATGTTTATATATATATATATATATATATATATATATATATATATATATATATATATATATATATATATATATACATACATACATACACACATGTCATTCAGGTTTAATTCCTATTTTAAAAAAGTAACTTTTTAGGTCCTAATCATAAAAAATTCTGGATCTTTCTTTATTTTTGAATACAAATTAAATACTTTTCAAAAATTTTCATAAGTAAACATTAACAACAGTTTATAATGAAATAAATATTTTAGTGTGGACCCTTTCTCCAAAAAAGATTGGTATGATGTTAAAGCCCCTTCTAATTTCAATGTTCGAACAATTGGCAAAACTGTAGTATCTCGAACTGTCGGCACAAGTAAGAATTTTTTATTAAAAATTTTATAACAAATTGTTTTGATTTTTGCATTTAAAATTTACTAGTTTTTTAAGTTGTTTCTAGTAATAAAAATAAGCAGAGCTAATTGCTTCTTTAAATTAAAAAAGGGAACTGTATCAATAGAAATTATATTTCTGTCTTTTTTTATTATTATTATTATTTTTCTATTAGTGATTTATTTTTTCATTTAGAAATTGCATCTGATGGTTTGAAAGGAAGAGTTTTTGAATTAGCCCAAGCTGATCTTAATAATGATGAAGTTTCTTTTAGAAAGTTCAAACTGGTTGCAGAAGATGTTCAAGGTCGTAATGTCATTACAAACTTTCATGGTATGTCAATGACAACAGATAAACTTCGATCTCTGATGAAAAAGTGGCGAACATGTATTGAAGGGCATGTTGATGTAAAAACCACTGATGGGTATTTGCTTAGATTTTTTGCTATTGGTTTCACTAAAAAACGAAATAATTCAATTAAGAAGACTTGCTATGCAAAGAGTTCTCTAGTAAAAGCCATACGAAAAAAAATGGTTGACATAATTACTCGAGAAGTTGCAGAAAAAGACTTAAAAGATGTTGTCAACAAATTGCTTCCTGACAGTATGGGTGCAGATATAGAAAAATCATGTCAAAACATTTATCCACTTCAAGATTGTCACATTCGCAAAGTTAAATGCTTAAAGAAACCAAAATTTGATTGTAAGTTTAATTAATTAGAATTTTTTTTGTGTGGGCAGGTTTTTAATTAGTTCTACTATTCGAAACTAAAGTGGTTATATTAAAGCTAGTTGTTTCTTCGTGAATTAGCTTTACATAGTTCTTATATATGTCTACATAAATATTTTTTTAAATAATAAAGGTATATTGTATATTACCTTAATCTACAGGGTCGAGTCGCATTTTATGTGCGTAAACAATAAAAAGCTAGAAAACACAACTAATAATATTTAAAGTTAAAAATAGGTTTACAAAATATAATCGCATGATTATGCATTATCATAATAAACAAAAGAAGAATGGTTTATATCTAATAATAATCTGTTTAAAAAAATATTTAAAACTTTGTTCTTTTCTTTTTAATATATTCAAACCTGATAAATAATTGTTTTGTTTTGTTACTGAATTTTTCCCAACAAACTCATGAAAATGTATGTAAATAGCTTGTAAATAAAACCTTATAGCACTTTTAATATTATTTTTTTTTTTTAAATAAAACAAAATGCTTGTGGTAATAGCATTTTTTTAATTAAATGCGATTAAAATGAAATTTAAAAGTATAAATAATATTATTTTGATAAACTCTTTAAAATTTTAGGTTTTATGTTTTTGAATGTAATGTTGTACAAAGTTTTATTGATTTCTTAATTTATGCAAACTATTTAGTTCAAAAATACTTTTAAAACAAAGCAACTTTTTATTTACTTTCTAATATGCGATATGTGAGTTGCGTTTTTCACTTAATACATACATAAAGTATGGCTCAACCATCTACAGTAATGTTTTAGTTGCAGTTTTTATTCTAGAAAAAACAAACATATCTGTATTTATAGTTTAGACAACTTCGACCATATTTAGGCGCTGCTCAAATTGAAATTTGAGTAGTTTTTTTTTTCAACATTTCTATGGCAAATATTGTTATTTACGCATAAGTTTCCCAAATAAGGGGCTACCGCTGTCCAAATTTTTTTTTTCTTAAATAGTCCCTGGTATATATGTATGTATAAAAATAGTTAAAGGCAGAGTTGTTAGTCCTTGGCCTAGGCTTCAACCTTGCTTTAAGGCCTTGGTCTTGGACTTAATTGTTATGTCTTTAACCATCAAAATAAAAAAATACATAAAATTAAAGAATTTTTCATTCTTTATTTTTATGTTTTTTTATTTTTGGCTTTAATATTTATCTAGAAATATATTCTCTTATTGACTTTATCGAGTTCTGTTCATAACCTTAGTTTATCTTTACAAGCTTTTATTTTCATAACAATTGCCTACAGCTTTGGTAATAATTGGCCTTAATAAGATACAAATTTAATTCTTTGAACTTAATAAAAGTTTGTGTAGGCCTTGGCCATTCCTATTTTTGAACTGATCTTTTAACTCTTGGCCTTGCTACTTTAGGCCTTGTTAACAACTCTGGTTAAAACAAATATATTTGTTTTTAAATGCCTTTAGATGAGTGTGTTAACTTTCCAGGTCTTTGTTTTTTGAAAATGCTAAACCTTATTTTAATTTATATGAGTGTCTATCATTTTTTTCTTATAATTCAGGGTTTTAGTTAATTTTTGTTGACTCGTTAACAGAAAACATGTTTAGATGCTCAAAATACATATTTATATGTTTCAATGTGTTTTAGATACTTAAACCCATCTTTTGCCTACTCTGGGTATTTTTTTGGGTACCATATTTTCAATATTTTTACACAATACTTTGCATTTAGCTAACTAAATCGACTTCTGATTTATGTTACTCAACTGTTGGTTTAAAGGTTATTTAGTTCTAATTTATGAAGATATAAGGACTCATTAGCAAATATTACTGGTGAATTAAATGCAAATAAGTTGTAGATTCATGTCAACCCATATTAATGACCATTTAATTATTTTATTACCAATGGCTATATTTTTATGCTTGTTTTGATGTTTTATACATTATTTATTTATTTTTTACTTTTTAGTGCATAAGCTAATGGAAATGCACGAAAGTTCTGGAACTGCAACAACTACAACTGGTACCGCTGGAGGTGTTGTTATTGATCGTCCTGACAATTTTGAACCACCAGTTTTAGATTCAGTGTAATTTATAACAAAAATAAAATCTAACTGCCATGTTGATTTGTTTTTGTCTTGATTGTATATTTAAATTCTATAATTTAAATTATCTAAATATCCTATAAACGTTTAGGTTTTTGTAAACTTAATATTCAGTTATACTGAATATTAGTAAGTTCTCACGTAGTCCAACTGAGTAGTTCAAAACGATTACTTGGATTTTTAGATATTCTTTTACCAGTGACACTTTTATCAAATTTAAAAATGCTTTTTGTCGCTTAATGTTTTAATAGCTCTTTTTCATTCTTTTTTCCTCTTATCTATTTAACAACCGTTTTAATGTTTTGTCTTTGTGCTTATTGTCTGCCATTAAGTCGACTTGAGCTGAATTATTTGAAACGGTAACGGGAAAAATTTTATTGATGAAAAATCAGGCGAGACGAGACTCGTTAAATGGCGAGAAATTTCGAAGCAGAAACGAAATATATTTTTATATACGAAATATAATTCGGTTCTTGTTAACTTTATTATATGAAAAAATCAGCGCTTTATTATGCTTTTTATTCTCCAATAATTAGCAAGTTTCATACGTGAATGTCTGGGCACTAGTATTTGAGCTGTAGGGACAAAATTTAATATCGCGTTTGTTTACGTTTAAAAACTGTAATGTAGAAAGTATTATAGTACAGTAAAACAAAGATAAATATAAAAACTTATATAATACAGACTATTTAACTATTTATTTATTATTACTTATCCTTTAAAAAAAGATTTTTTTAAAATAAATAATATTATAGAAAACTTTCAACGGATTTTATTAATCTGTTTAAAAAGGGCTTATATATCATAGATTTATAGACCACAAGGTCTCATATTATAAACTAAATTCTTTATCAGTGATGAAGAATTGTAATTTGCGATTTCATTTCCGATTTTAAGAAACACATATTTGGTACTCTGTAGATCAAGGATATCAATCTTCAATGAAGGGTAGTTATAGATTCAGGTATGACCCTGAAGGCTCAAATTTTAAATTTAACATTAAAATAATGACTAAATGTTCAATTAAATTATCTTAACTAAATAAATAATATACACACAAAGATCTATTAAAAATTATACTATAAAGCTAATTTGAAAAATACTATATCAGATTTAGCAAAAATTAAAAAGTTCCTAACTTAAGGGGCTACCCCCCTCTGTTTTTAAATCTAAGTATTTAAAAAAAAAATGTTATGGGTTTCTAGGTTTTAGTAAAATATAAACCTTTTTAAAAAAAAAAATTGGTGGTTTCCTTGGTAACCAAAAAATACCCCTAAAATGACCAAAAAATAACTTCACGCTGGCCAAAATATAAGAATATGTGTACATATTTACCATTTAAAATTTTAATACAATATTATCATAAAGTAGGGCTGTGAAATGAATGGATCAGATTTTTCATAACATTTTGCCATCATCAAAATGGCGCAATCAAAGATTATAGTCAAAATTTTCATCGATTTTTGGTCATATATATATATTTTTCATAAAATAAATAAATTCCAATCCATTCATTTCACAGAGTATAATATGATAAACACTTCCTGAAAATTTCATACAAAAATGTAATACGGTTCTCCAGATAATTTGGCCGGCGTGCACAAATTGCTATTTTGAGAAAAAGACAATTTAAGTTAAAATTTTTGAAAACAATACAATTTTTTTCATAAAAACTGTTAAAAAATAAACAAAGTTTTCAAAATCCACCAGGAACATACAAGTCACCTTCTTTTTCAATTATTTTCTCATTCTTCTTCAGTTTCTTGGCACGTAATACTTGCCTTCTTAACTTTTTAACAGGGTTCATTCTAATTTCTGCTTTTTGTAATCTTTCATTATTTAATGATTTGCATCCTGCAATCATATGAAAGCCTGGTTCCATGTCCAGTTGCTTCAAAATATCAATAGATGCTTTTGCTCCAATATTAAAATTGGCAACAGCATCATATACATCAATTGTTAATTGGGTAAGTGATACAAATGTTTGTTTTGGTATACGCTTCCAAATCATTCCATAAAAAGACTCATTGGCATTTTGTGTCTTACCATGCAAACATTTTTGTAACTCAATGTCTTTCCTTAAATCCTTAAATAGTTCTTACTTTCATTATGACATCCATTGGTAAACCCGGTTTCGGCTTATAAGTTGATGTCTTATTTATTTTATTGGCATTGTATTTGCACCAGCTGTCTGCACCAGTGAGGCAGTGTGGGAAATGTAAGCTATTATTTTTTGAGGAAGCAACATGCCAACACCAGTTGGATCAGATTTTTGGAGGCTTTGAGTTAAATCACAACCTTTACAATATCTGGACATGATTTCAACATTTAAAGTTTTGCCACTAGCAGTAGAGATGGCAGAAAAGACTCCGTTGAGTGATGAGTATCCTCGTTTTTGCCATGTTCCATCGCAAGATAAACAAATATTGGTTACTTTCAAAGCTGTATTTTGCAATTTATTAGCAGCATTTAACATTGTTCGTTCTGCTACATTCTTAACAGCTTTTGAAATTATTTTTATCAGTTTTTCAAAATTGTTTTTGGTTTTGGCTTAGGTAGATTCATAATGGTACAAAATTTTTTGATGCCTGCATATCCATGACCTAATAATCGCATACAATAAATTACTTGTTTATTGATATCAAATCCTTTTATATTTGTCATAGTTAGAAGTGTAGAACTTTTGAAAATGGTTACAAGCTCTTTTCATACACTTAAGATATAGTAAGGAAGATAAACCACGTCGTTGAGTATATCTCTCACTTAGTGAGATTGTTGAACAACCACACTCTAGACACAAAACAGAACTTAAAATAGATATTAAAACAGCAACATAAATTATACGATAACCAGATATGTCAGGTTTTGAAATAATTTTATCTTTTAAGTTTTCGATTTTATGAGCTGAAGCTGATAAATTAGGTGGATTTTCAAAAATTGGTTCAGTAACACAAGTGATGTTAGGGGCACTTGGATTTATTATTGGCAATTCGATATTAGTACTATCAGATACAATAACAGTATTAACAGAATTTTGAACATCTCCCATAAACCTTTTCCTTTTTTTATGAGTTTGTGTACATTTCTTAACTCGACAAGCTTTTCCCATTTTTACTAATTAAACTAACCTAATAAAATCTCAAGAACTGCTGAACTGAAGAATATTGTCGTACTTGATGTACCAAGATATTGGTAAATTCTAGAAAAACGCATCAAGAAGTTGTTCAAGCTTATGCATTGCAAGTGTAACACTATTTTGGATGAAATTAAGGTAAAAGTATGGTGTATAAAATTGTTTAAGTGCGTTGCTATGGCGTTGCTAAGGAAATTACTTAAGAGGTGGTTAACTTAGACAATTTAAGATAGTTAAAGATTAATCTGATACATCCAAAACAAATTTTATGATTCTGCATAGTTTGAAAGAGTTAAAATTAAAAAAAAAAAAAAATTGAAAATTTTGAAATTTTATGGGGGGATAGCCCCTTAACTAGAAAGTGATATAGCTTAAGTAATTAAAAAAAAAATTTTTAATGTTCTCCTGTTTATCATTATGTTAAATACAAAAATTATTTTAATATCAGCAAATTTACCCAAGAATAATAAAAGACGGACATAAGAAATAATTTACAAAAAATGCTAGGGATATATATATATATATATATATATATATATATATATATATATATATATATATATATATATATATATATATATATATATATATATATATATATATATATATATATATATTTAATATTGTGTTCATGGTAATTGTATCGTTCCACTACTTATATTTTGTTTAATCCTGCAACTATGTCTGGAGTAGAGCAGTGAATAACTCTATGATCCATGATTCAAAATGTTCCTACGTAATATGTCCATCTCTAAAATTCATTCAGTTTGTTTGTAAATCTTATATTTTTTTTTTATAAAACGTCATCTTTGGAAAGCCTGTAACACTTATTTTCTCCATTAGCGGTTTTACTTTTAAAGTTATTGAAGCACTGTTTTAATAATTTTCAAGCAACCATTAATTATTAAAATGCTGCGCCAAAAAAACAGTTAATCATTAGTAATTAGTAGTAAAATAAATATTTCTCATATTTTAATATATTATTGTAATAATCAGATAATGTTAACTGCTTTGTGTGATATACTCTATGAACAACTGAATAAAGTATACATGCATTTGTTTTGATTTTTTTCGTATTTTTCGACTTGATTATATTAAGCGATGAGATCAAGCGCTATTAATTTCTTATTAGTGTAAGCGAGAAAATTTTTCAACTTATCTCAAAATCTAAAAACGGCTATAATTTTGTCCCTACAGGCCAAATTCAGATATTCAAACCGCGTCGTATAAAACTTGCTAATAACAATACAAGAAATTAGGAATTATGATAGTTCATATTTAATTTATAACAGTATAACACCCGATCAGCATCAATATTTGTTGTACCTTTTACTGGTTGATCCTCAAGAAGGTCGGATCTTAGGCGCCATTTTTGGATTGTAACCTGTTTTAACAAGAAAAAAAAAAAGTAAAGTTACTTTTTTAACATGACAGTCATTTTAAAAAAGAAACTACGAACTATTTGTTAATTTTTGGTCGTAAAAACTTAAAAAAGTGCTTTAATAAAAGAACTTTCCCACCACGAAATAACGATTTATTTTATAAATTTATGTAAAGTTTTTTTTTTAGCAATTAGTTTCACCTGATCGAAGTTCTGCTGGATGTAAATCAATTTGTCAACAGACTCGGAATGAAGCTTTTTTAGTTCAAGTTCGTTTAGTTGTAACATTTTGCCCGCCTGCTGAGAAGGCTCTTTCAGAGGTTGTAGAGGAGATGGGTATGCACAACCATCGTCGAGCTTGTTCTGCTAGTAAAGGAAATATTTCCTTCGTGTTTTTCCACCATTCTAATGCATTGTACCATTTGTCTGTTTTTAATCTATTCATAGATATATAACTATCTCATTCTATCTCAATATTGCTCTTGCACTTAATACTGACAGCAAATTTAGCTGCAGCAGTAGGATCGGATCAAAATCTCATGACCTCATCAGTATCAGTGTGTGTTCGAACTTTATTTTGCCAGTCGATGTAAGATTTATGTGAATATACAGTTTCCTTCTTGACTTCTTGAATTCCGTTTTGGTATCAAACCGGTCATGCATACTCCTATTTAAAAAAAAGTTGATTAATAGTTTGTTAGTATAGTTATTATTCGTTAAATGAATAATTTCAAGAACTGCAATACCGATCACCTTTAAAATATGATTGAAAGATTGAGATAACAGCGTAAACCTTGTTTTTTGAGATAACAGCGTAAACCTTGTTTTTTGAGATAACAGCGTAAACCTTGTTTTTTGAGATAACAGCGTAAACCTTGTTTTTTGAACCTCAAAGTGGAAAATTTTCCGAATAATCTTTTAGCATAAGTTCGTAAACAATTTTGGCAGGATTAACATCAATTAAGTTTATACTTTTCTTCAATTTCAAACATAGAGTCATGAATTAAATAGCAATCATTTTCGGCGTAATTTTCCGAAGGGAATTACTTATTCTGCAGACACTAAGTGTTATTCGGAACGATTGTTAAAAATTATTGTCCAGAGGCGTAACAATCATTAAATTACATTATATTATATTATAATTATATAAGTATATGATATATACATTATATCTAAAATTATAATTATATAAACATATAATTACAAATTTTCAAAACAAATAAATAAATATTAAATTCAAAACTATATCAAGAAGCATACAAATTCTTATTCGAGAAGCCATTTTTATTTAACTTTCTCACTTAAAACTGAAAATCTTTGTCGACAAACAACCGTTTCTGATTAACTAAAGCATTACCTAATATTTTGCGAGATTGACGTGAAAAATTGACGTGATTTAAAAAAAGATGTTAATTATCATTAAATTTGTTTTTTTTTTGATAAAATCTCGTTTTGTCTCAAAATAAGCGAGATTAGATTTTTTTATTTATCGCTATAACGAGATGGTAACGGTAAATTAAAAAGTAAGCGAGTGTCTTCCGAATCGATAAACTGCTTCGTTTCGTTTCGTCAATCTCGCTAAAATTTACCGTTTAATTCCGAGATGCAACAGCTTAATCGAACTAGACTAATTTCTTGGAGGTAGTCCTTTATCCACTAGATATTTGACAAAATCTTTTGATAGAACTATCAAAGTAAATGTAGACCTTAGAACTAAGGTCTATATTTTTTCCATCTAATCATCCAGGGTTCCCACTTCTCCTTAAAAACCTTAAATACCCTTAAAAAAATAAAAACCTCCTTAATTGTCCTTAAATAAGCTTAAAAAAAGTTAAAATTTGACTGTTCTCCTTAATTTTTTCTTATTTTTTAATCATCTCGAAAATTTTTTTAAAGTGAATGGATTATACTTGTTAATAAAGGAGATAATATATAGATTTTTGATAGTTTTCAAACTTGTTTTTATATATATATTAATATTTACATATATATATATATATATATATATATATATATATATATATATATATATATATATATATATATATATATATATATATATATATATATATATATATATATATATATATACATATATATATATATATATATATATATATATATATATATATATATATATATATATATATATATATATAATAATAATTTCATATATATATATATATATATATATATATATATATATATATATATATATATAATAATTTCATCCATTTTTGATAAAAAAAAGAAATTCCTTAACCAGTTATTTTTTTTTTTGATGGTCATACTTCACATTTTTTTACCAAACTTCGCGAATTTTGCTCTAAAAATGGAATAATTCTTGTTGCTTTGTTCCTAAATGCAACGTAAATTTTGCAGCCACTTAATGTGGCAGTTTTTGGGCCAATTAAAGCAAAGTGAAAATAATTTTGCCGACAATGTTCAACTATTGCTCCGGCTCCTTATTTAGAAGAAAACTTTTCTAGTGTGACTTTATCAGCTTGATCTCCCATAACCTCTATTGAAAAGTGCATTGACTCAAGTATTTTAAAGCATTTTAAAATGGTTGACGAACATTTAGTTTGGAAAGGTGATCTTGAATACCTCTAGTTGTGTCATTTTTGGAAAAGAACCTTATCTGAAACATATAAGACCATAATTTATCTAATGAAATACAACAGGGTAATAAAAATTTATCAACAACTTGTAATTTAGAAAATCTGCATGTTAAAACCTATATGGAAAGGCCTGATTACAATAATGGAGCGGTAATACTGGTTTCAGTTTAAAAATAGCAGCAAAAATTATAAATCCAATCGAAAGTGTTTTTATATGGTCAAAACAACCAGTCCAAATGTCCAAGCTCAAAGTAGAACGTTTACCATCGGTTGTAACATCTGAAACGTGGCAGGAAATTCAAAAGACAAAAGTGCAAGAGTAATATATAAAGAATGAAAAGTTAAGGAAAGAAACAATTAGCTGCAGATTAAAAATCAAAAATAAAGGAAGAAAGATTAAGAAAGAAAAAATTGGTTATGGAGAAAAAGTTATTAAATGAAAAAACCAAAAAAGAAAGAGAAAACATGAAACTTTGGAACAAGAAAAAAACAGTTGCAAAAGAAAAAGAAAGCCTTAAGGCCGAGTCAGAAAACCATCTAAATGTTGATAATAATTATAAAACAAAACTCAGATAGTTACGATAAAAATTCTATCCTTTCCAGTTTAAGAACTTAAAGGATATGTACTAAAGTAATGAAAATCCTTTAAAATCTTTAGTTTGAATTCATAATAATATTTTCATTACTACATAATTAATGTTTATTTAATAGTCTTTTTTCTTATTTATACACCTAAAAACGTTTAATAAAATGTTGCTAATCCATTAAATTTTCCTTTGAAACCGCGAGCGCATTATAAACAAGACACTAAAGCAGATTTGATGATATACGATAGGTATCGACAATATATACGATAAGTGTGGAAAAACACTTACGATAAGTATGGAAAACTGCGCTTTAAAAGTTTGATCAAAGTAAGTACATTATTTATATAAATTTCAGAGTGAAATTAATTTTAAACTAACCCTAATAGTATTACATTGACGGCTGCAAAAATTTATTTCCAATGCAATTCTACTTTTTGAGTAATTTAAAATATTAAAATAACTTTTGTTAAACTCACGGTGTGTAGAAACGACCCTATATATTTTACATACAATTAACTTTAATTCATGTATACATTTATAATGCCTTGTACGTAAAAAACAAAGCCTTGTTCATAACGATCTGATAGACGGGTATAGAAAAGAAAAACTATTTTTATTGTGATGTAATCTTCGTTTGTGGTCATCCAAAAGGGATAAGTTTGTTTTAGTTATTATTAATTTGATCTCTAAAAGTAGGAGAGGGTGTTGACGTCACTTAAGTTAAATAGGTGCCGTTTGAAAGCTGCTTTAAAGAGATTGATGACTTCATGTTTTTTATTTCTTCTTTAAGGATCGAATTCCATAGCAGCGGTCCTCGAGATAAGAGAAATCATTTATTTTAAATAAAGTTTTTGGAATGTTAAAGTTTTGAAAAGAGTACTTTGTTGGGTATTTGTGATCAATAGTGGAAAATTGATTTTCAAAGTATTTTAGTCGTAAATTGTTTTGCAATTGAAACATAAATAATACACATTGAAGAAGATTCAGATTACAGTGATTAACTTTTAATTTTTACTTGTTCAACTATCAAGAAATTTTCTGGCTTTTGGTGCAACCACTTTTTTTGGTATTTTCGTTATATTGTAGACCAGTTTCATCAATATTTCATGTGAAACATAGATGAAACTGGTCTACAACTTCATGATTTGTTTTTTAACAATAACTGACTGATCAAGAAAATGATTAGAATTATTGACATAAGTTCAAAAACCATGTGTTGGTATCTGTTTCACTTTTTTTTTTTGAATTTTTCAAAAAAAAAAAGTGAAACAGATACCAACACATGAGTACTACTATCAAAAAGAGTTGTACCATCATAAAGATGAATTGTCTTATAACTTTTTAAAATATCTGTTAGAGAAATCTATCTCTATCCAACAGACTCCCTAACCAATCGTTATTATGATTTACATTCCCCACCTCTTGTTTTAACCATTTTATTTTTCATGACAGGGCCTAGATGTCATATTAAATAAATAAAATGTTCAAAATTTACAAGAGCTACAGATATTAACATGTGGTGAAAACCTAACTCTAATCTAATGGGTAACTTATGGTGGTTATGTTCAGGATCCGTAAAACAGTTCAAGTCTGATTCCAAGTAAACTTCAAACAAATTTCGGCAATATGACTTAATATAACATGCTACATCTATTCTCAATCACATGGACGAGTTTGGATAAGGATGAGAATTTATTCATTCTGCAGGTGAGAATGATTTACTTTGGTAGGTTGAGCAGAAAACAATTTTTAGCATACTCATAGTCTGATGTAGCGTGTGTGTTTACTGACAATCAAAGTTGTACAGAGAGACTGATAAAGTTAGAAAAACTATAATCTTTCAATCAAGAAAACTTCGGGTAATTTTATTTTACTTGGTTCAATCAAAATAGAGTGGATACAAAATTAGATCACCTAAATATAATGGTGCAAAAAAGGTTTAAAATGGTGGTGCACGTGCTTTTTTTAAGGGTAACTTTTAAAATCTCATAAAAGTAAAAAATTAAGTTTTTTTACTAGAAAAATGCATAACATAGCCATGAGACATTTTATTTTCAAAATAAAATTACAAAAATTTGAAAAATATTTTTTTGCATTAAAAATGATAGACGCGGCTTTTTTGAAACAAATTTTTTTTTTGTATGAGACGTCACAACAAGCAAGCTTGAACATTGAATAGCTAGCTGGGAATAAAATTTTTATTAAATTTTTTGAAAAATTTACTCTATTTAAAACATATAGAATATGTTTTTATGGGATATATTCTTATAAAGACTAAATATAATCAATTACTGTTATTTTTTAAAACGATTTATCTATTATTATTGTAATGTATACAAACTCTTACCCGTTAAATGCCAGTTTAATATTTTTATGTGCAGTTACATGCATCATAATTAAATTTAGTCAAAAAGCATAAGATAAATGCAAGAGGAAACTCGTCGTAAAAAAGTTTTTTTAGTCACAAACTGACGTCACTGCGCAAAATTTATTTTGGCTTCTCTTATAAATTAGCGGTATATACCTAAGTATATACCGCCAGATCATCTATCATTTTTAATGGTCTATGGTTGCAATAAATCAAAATCACGGGCAATTTTACGGCGTGTGAGTGGGTGGGTGTGACACCCACCCACTCACACGCCGTTAATAAAAAATATTTTTCATTTAGTTTAATCATTAAAAGATTTTTTTTCATTAAAAGTCATTTCTCATTTTTTTCCCCCCCAAAAAATACTTTAAACTTTTTTTTTGAACGCCAAAAATACTTTTAATAATGCTATTTAAAAATACTTTTTATCTGTTAATTTTGGTTTAAGGTGATCCGTGAACGGGATAGGAAAGAGAAAAATAATCACGTGAGCATGCGCAGTTTTCCTTCGGACATATTAAAACTTATACTACGCAAGCCCACGTGATTATTTTTCAAAAAACGGATGAGTGAAAACTCGCCTTAAGTTTTAAAATGTTGAAAACTTTTTGTAGAGCTTAACTCCAGCGGAGTTCGTTTAAGTTGTCTCATTAGAGTAATTTTTTGCAAGATTTTCTTAATATTGTTTGTCACCTTTTTAAGTTTTTTTTGTTGATTGAGTAATTTTCCATCGTATAAATTTTATATACTTTTATAATTTTTTTAGCTTTGAGGATAAATATCTTATTTTACATTAAATACTTCTTAAGTGATTTAGTTCATTATAACCTTTTAACACCTAAAGTTATAGAATATCAAGCTGATTAAACACTATGTTGACTTTACTATTTTAAAATCATTTATATTTTGTTGCAAACTTTATAGCGAAATAAAAACAACCTTTTTAAGCGTATTAAGTTTTAAATATAACGTGCGTTGAAATCGATTAGAAAATTAATTATCTTTTAATTCCGTTATCGACGAGTTCTATTAAACAAATTATTTAACGTAGCAATACAATATTATTCATGTGTTTTTACTATCGTTTCAAATGGTAAATCTTTTGTACAAATATAATGAATATAAAAATACAATAACTATTTAATACTAATACGGTTTAGAATATTTTTATAGTTTAGCATAGTTTAAAGATTATGTAAGTAAATATAAATTTATATACATTAACTGACAAAAATTCGACAACCGGTTTTTTTAAACTATAAGCCAATCAAAAACATTTTTTTGTAAAAAGATTTTTATGAAAAAGAAAATGTAAATTTATTTGCATAGTTGCAATAGTTTCCAAGTAATTTGATTTCATTGATTTTTGATGGTTTTAGCTCGAACTCAAAAAACATCAGCTGATACGTTGGATGATAATAATATTTAAATAAGATATTTAATTAATATAGTTTACTTAACAATACATTTTATTACTTATTTGTAGTTTGTATAATAAAATATTACTTTTTAACCTTTTAAATGTAGTTTGTTGATTTTTTATCTTTCTAGACTTTAAACATTTTACAAATTAAACATAAAAAATTTTAAATAAAAATAAAAAGTTAGTTTTAGATAATATGTATTTTGAAAAAAAAATCAGGATAAAAACAGGAAATATCTACGATATAAAAACTTATTTTGATATTGGTAATATTTTGTTCATAAAGTTCATTTCATATTCATAAAGTATGTAAATGCTTAAGAAGTTGATTAAAATGATATATAGAAATATCGTAATAAAAAAAAACATGCAATAAAAATGTAGCTAAAAACTATTTATAAAAGAAATATGTACTCTGAAATTTCATTTAAGTTTTTTTTTTTTTTTTTTTTTTTTTTTAGAGTAAAACATTAATAATATTATGTACTTTCACAGCAATATTCCTGCGTATATATTTTTAAAAGAATGGCACGTTATGTCATGGAAAGGTAAAATACATTACTTATCTGTATATATCTTATAATTTTAAAAGAATTAAAGTATTAGAATAGATTTCTTATACAAGAACAATAAACATAGAGTATATTATAGGGCTAACCCAGCGGATACTAGACCTATTAAAGACATCTATAAAAGATATCAAAATGCATTAAAATATTTTTTAAACGTCTAAAATACGTTTTGTGCCCGCTGGGAAAACTTAAGTTTTCCCTGGCTAAACCTCCAAAAAAAATATTTCAAAGTCTTCTTGTTCTAATTATTAATTCAAACTTCATTTTTTGAAAAAAATAAATAAAAAGTTATTTAGGTAACTTATATCAACGATACAAACTTATCTATTTGCCAGAGTTTAGTATTTCAAATAATTTTATCAGTATTACTGGAAACTAATGATTATAATCTCAACATACCATTATAACAAACTCGCAGCGCTGCTTTTGTTTGTTGAATAAAAGGAACCTTACGATTGGCTCATCGGTTGTTTATTTTTTTTATTGGGAAAAAAAAATAATTTTGTATTTTTGTGTAATAAAGACGTCTTGAAAAAATTTTAGTGATTGGAGCCCGGAAAAAAACAATAATTCTGAATATACTATTTTCTCAGTGCACTTGAGAAAATACCAAATCAGTTAACTACCAAAAGGATTTTATATGTGATCTGGTGAAGAAAAAAAAAGAAAAAAAAAGAAAACCATGACTGAATTTAATCATGTAAAAAATGCATTCAAGAAAGCCCCCCAGTAAAACCTCTACGTCCTGTAGAGGTTTTACTGGGGGGGGGGGGGGGTTGAATGTGTTTTTTTTACCGACAACGATAAAAAAAAGATCATTGCTCTTCGACATTTACCTACAAGCCGACTAAAGACATCTTCGACAAGCCGACTAAAGATTCTATCTAAATAAAAGCTGATGCAAATGGATAATAAAATTACTTAAAAGCCAAGCAATATTGATGCTTTAAACAAAAATTTTTATGATGTAACTGCTAGAGTATACCATTTTTCTTGCAGTTTCTTGGTCAAACATTCCAAGAATGAAGAAATGAAACATCTAACATTTTAAGACTTTATAAAGATGTTTAAAATACAACTTCAAACACCTTTATCCTTTTTTTTTTCATATTATACATAATCAATTAAAAAAATTTGAAAAAGATTTTATTTCTTTCTTGACATTATTATTAAATTATTTTCTTGTTATTTATGTTGTTATTAATAAAACTATTAGAAGAAAGGCACCTATGATGGCATAGCGCCTATGATGAAATATAAATATAAATATAAACGAAATATAAATAATGGAAAACTTATTGTACCATCATATAAAACTCAAAAGTATGGTAAGAATTCTGTTGTGTATCAGTGCATCTGTGAATGGAACAAGAGCCTTGTGTGCATTGTCATCTTTTCTTAATCTTAATCAAAATCAATTTAAAAAAATTCTGAAGAGTATTTTTTTATAGTTTTTTTTTATTACTATAATAATTAACCTTATTTTTTGATTGTTTTTCTTTCCTCTTTTATTATTACCTACATATATGATTTTTAAAAAGTTTACTTAATGTGTGTCTATGTTTTATGTTTTATGTTTATATGTTTATTATGAGTCATATTATTTTGAAAAATGGTGTCACTCCTTTGATTAGACTTCTGTATGAGTGACACCATCCATACTAATCATTAACTTATTATAATAAGAAATAACATATCATTTTACTTATTATTATAGTAATTATTATTAATAATTTTTTTTTTTTTTTGTTATTATTATTATTATTGTTATAAATTATTATTATTGCTTATTATTTTATAATTATTGTTATTATTATTTACCTCATTATTGTAAAAATGATTTTAAAATGGAAAATAAATGGTTTGTTGTTGTTGTTGTTGTTGTTGTTGTTGTTGTTGTTGTTGTTGTTGTTGTTGTTGTTGTTGTTGTCATATTTCTTATTTCCATAAAAATTGGTTTTTGTGAAAAAGTGATTAGACCTAGATGGCTATACTGACTTTACTTTAGTTTTAAGGAAAATACGTACCTTGTGCACAAATATTGTTTTAACAGCACATCCCAAAAATCGATTTTGAGATGTGCTGTTGTAGTTTATTCCCTTCATACATTTAAGATTGTGATTATATTATTAACTGTGAGATTTTCATGCATTTTTTATCCAAGCATTGCGCATTTAGCGGAATACTTACTTTAATTTTATCTTTTGAACAAGAGAGACAGCTTGTTTTAATGAAAATGGTGACTTCTTCCCATGATGGCATACTGACGAGTTAAGGGTGTTGCATTATTGACGAGTTGGGAAAACCTTTTTTTTAATAAGAAAAACTTAATTTTAAGTAAAGTAAAAAGAAAGTGATGCTCCAAAAGTTTTTTTTTTGGTCCAAAAAATACATAAAACGTAATATATCCTATACGCATGCGCGATAGGATATATCAATGATAGGATATTACAATGCTGCTTTGTAGCATGAAATGGTTAATTATGATGGCTCCGAGTAATTTCTGGCTTTTCTAAGGGAAGACTCTAAGTTTAAATGAAATCATCAAGTTTTTTTTTTTTTTTTTTTTTCAAGTTGATTAAGGTGCCCCAAGAAGTCCTTACGGTCTTATCACAGAGCACCGTGGAAGAGCATTTAATAGGAAGTTCACGCCTCCTTCCCAACCGATGTCGCAAAGCTTGCCCAGAGGTGGGGTTTGAACCACGGATCGTATGTTTCTGAGGCAAGTGCGCTACCACTGCGCCACGGCTGCTCAAGTTACCCTTGATCCTAGCCAGCTCCATCCTCCCCTATGCCATCATAGGAGATCTTTTTTTAAAAATAAGAATAACTTATAGAAAAAACAAAACTGATAAAAATTATGTTCTTCATGTAACAAGGAATGCATCCATACCAAAACTTTTATTATTGGTCTTTAGGATACTGAATAATGAAGTTTCAAAGTTAAGTATGCCATCATAGGCGCCTTTCCCCTATTATAATTATTAGGGTAAAGTAGGGTAATTTTGGTATATTAGGCTATTTTTTTGTTTAGAGACAATAGTTCTTTTTATAAGGTAAATAAATCATGCATATCAATGTCCTGTGGTTACATCTATAATTTAAAAATTCCCTCGGAAAAAGCTCCCCTAAAAACTATCATTCTTGTTTTTGTAATGCATAAAAATTACAATCAGAGGCGATTTTAGGGGGAAAGGAATGTATCATTTTCCCCCACCTTCCCCCAAAGAAGGTAATTTTCAATTTTTAGTTGGTTTTTTGAGGAGCATAGTCGGGTATCTGACGCATTTCAGTCCAGTGAATTTAGGTTTTGAGAACCTTGTTTTTTTTTGTTTGTTTTTTTTACGAGTGAGTCGGTACTTTTTAAGGATTCACCTCCTCTGATTTTATTCGAAGAAACGCTTCTGATTATGATATATCAATAAAATAGTTGTTTATAATATAAACTTTTTATGCATACATATTATGTTACAAGCATATTATGTTACAACAAATAATGTGAAAAACCTTATTCCTTAATTTTTCATACATTGACGGACAAATGAGTAGAACATGCTAGGAGTGTAACCATATATATATATATATATATATATATATATATATATATATATATATATATATATATATATATATATATATATATATATATATATATATATA